>JAAWXA010000009.1:20610542-20731285 GCA_038090715.1 Florisuga fusca
AGGGGGAGTTGTGGGGGCGGGGCCTTGTGTTTATTTTTGGGATTTTTTGTAAGGAATTAAATATCAAGATAGGAATGCCCCATAACCCCTCAACTGTTTAATGTTTGCACTGTGGAAAAACTCAGGGATCCCAGTTCACCCAGTTGCAAGGGCTGAGAGCTTAACCTAAGTGTCCCCTTGAGTTTCACCCAGCCCAAATGCCTGGATCTTTTTCACACCATGATGGGTGTGGGGAGAGCTGTACACAGCCAGGGATCACCTCCAGATAAGACCAGCTTGTGGCAAAAGTGTGGATCTGGACCCCGCAGATCAGAAGCGTGCAGGGGGCTCAGTTCAGGAGGGAGGAGTGTGGATTGGGAGGTTATGGACCACCCTCCATCTCTTCTCCCTCAGTTTGTGTTGTGGAAACTCCCAACAGGACAGACAAGATTTTGGGAAATCCAGAAGAGTTGCTATGCTTATCACAGGCACTGATGGGGGGATGGGGGCAGACACAAACGCTGCTGAAACTATGTTTGGCTAATTATGTGCCTGTATTCAAATTAGAATAGGGAAATACCTCACATGAAAGGAGAAGTTTTAGGTCTTCCAAAATATTATATGGGTTTAGGAATAAAATCCAATTAATTTTTTTTCAATAAGAGTTTTACTGTTTATTCCTATTTCATTTAGGAAAAAAAAATGCAAAACAGGTATAACCCATTTTCATAAATGCAAAAGGTGCTTGAACCCAAATATAGTTGCTGATGTTTTTTTATGTTGGAAAAACCAAAATTAATTAGTTCAGGGTTGACTTGAGTGAAAATAGAAAGTATTTTTTAGGTTTAACCACCAAACTGAAAAAGTAATTATTTGTTCATGTCTAATTAGGATTTTTTTTTTTTTTTTTTTTTTTTTTTTTCCTCCTGTAGTGGCTCAGAGGCATTGCTATAACCCTTTCTGTTACAGTTAGTTATGCAGGCTCCAGTGCACCTTTTTCAGTTATTAGCAATACACAGTATCCAAGATGTCTCTCTTTTGAGTCCCATTATTAAACACAGAAGGGATCTAAGTAGCTCCTTTGCACGGCACAGACAGGAGGCCATTTTGCATGCATGGCTGCCTACTTTCAGTAGGTGGGTGCTTGCTCTGTTTATGATAACCTTTCTCTGAGAGTATATTTAGGGAGTAAAAATTAGGTTCTAATGTTTCAGTAACATATGCTTAACTCACAAGTTCATGGCTTAACCTGGACTGCTGTTGGATTAGGAAACCAAGTTTAATATTTCATCAATTATATTGTCAGGGTATTCAGATTACTGGACTAGACTCCTGATGCTAACATACTTGGGCAGTCTTTTTTGCCTAATTAAGACCTTTTCGAAGACCTGTACCTTGGGCATTATTATTTTAAGCTAAACATTTTCACTTGTTATGCCTCCCATTTCAATTTGGAATTACCACATCTTCAGTCCTGTGTTTTGCACTTGAATATATTCTACAGAAAAGCATAGGTTTCTTTCTGCACCGATGCTTCCTGTCTCTTCAAAATAAAGTTGGCTTGCTTGTTTTGATAGTTTTTAGTAGCTCTGAAAGGCTTTATTTAAAAGTACTTTCAATGTACTCCACAGTTTTCTGCAATCCGGTTTCCATTTTTATCCCCATGATTTAGAATGGTGACAGTGTTTATTTTACTGCACTTTTTCGCATGCTACTTTCTATTTTAAATGCTTTGCCTAGACTGGGCAGAAGATTGAAAAGAGAAGAGCACACCAATACAAACCCCAAATATCACACAAGCTCTTCAGGAGATTATTCTTTTGGTAGTATTGGTGATACTTGCTCTGAGACCAGCCCAAATGAGAACATTTCACACCAGTGTTCCTGCTTCTATTTTAACACTGCCTTAAAGGCACTGAATGCCCAGACAACCCCCTTGAGTTCCTTGTCATGAGAAGTGCTCTGCCCCTGTATGCTTTGTTTCCCATTAGAGTAGAGTATAAGCACTGTAAAGTATTTGGGAACATAAGGAGCTATGCACTCTTCTATTAGTCTCTTCCAATATATTTGTACCTTTTGCATCTGTAGTTATCAACTTAAAAAAGAATCCAGCAATACCTACAAAACAATGTCACCTATTATAATTGTCACCTATTTTGCAGGAAAAAAATAGCCTTACCTGTTAATCTGTGAAGAATATTAGGTTCAGCTTGCAGTAAATACTTCTTCACAGGCTTTCAAAATCATAATTTATTCCAAGAGCTGCTTGCTCTTCATACTGAAATATGAGTACAAATTGGTTGTTCTGAAAGTTACAAATGGCTCTCTACATTTTGCATTACTTGGTTTCTTGCTTTTATTTCCCAGCTGCTGTTCTTTTTACTGCATCTTATTACACAAACAGCCTTGTAAGATGGGTTTGAGACTTTTATTTTTCTCCACATGGAATTGAGAAGACAAGATATTTCACTAACATGCTGTCCTACACTTGTTAGGCAAAGAAATTATATGGGACAATTTGTATCTTAGAAAAATACACAAAATCCTGCTGAATGGCTCATAACTGGGAAAGGATGATGTGAAGAAGGGGAAAGAGAGACAACAGTCATCTGACAAATCCAATCGTATTGTGATGAGGTGAGTACAGGTGGGTCTATAGCTTGGGTATGTCTGGATAAATTAAGTTTAGGCATGAGTATCAGGTGACACTTTAGCATTTGTAATACATACCTTTATAGTCTATATTCTGTTCTCCCATGTTGAATCTCATGAAAACGTTACATCCTGGTAGTATGCTCCTTAGCATTAAGGACCTGCTGCAAAGCCTGGTTCTGGATTTTAAGCAATCTTTCAAGTATTTTCCCCTGTCACTTTCCCAAGGTGTGAAGAAACCTTACAGTCTGAAGTGATAAAAGCAACATCACAGTTGCAATACTTACTGGGGTGAGAAAACTATGGGATACCTTTCTGAAAAGGTAGAATAGACTAGTATTTTGCATCAGGGTTCTCAGGTCAAAGGGTTAACAAGAGAACTAACTCCCCTGGACGTTATCAGCCTAAACGACCTACCTCTTTTCTTCTCATGAAAATACTTTCTATGGAGTGTTTTAAAGCAATAAAACTTTGCAGAAATGTTTTCTAAATAGTTTTTTTCAAACACAATCCAACATTTTATGTTGGTTAATTTGGTTTCAACCTTCTCTCCTGAAAGCTGCTGCATTTTCCCATGAAGCCATGGATCGGTTTGAAAGGTTCCCCAGGGTTCTGCTGTGAGGGGTCTGTCTTTGTTACCTGCTCCAGGAAGAAGGGGTGTTCTCTGAGCCTGCCAGGAACAACTTTCTCAACACAGCTCTTGGCAGTCCCAGGCTCCAGCTGACCCTTCCAGCCTGGCTGAGAACATTCAGCTCTGTGTCAGGGTGGACCTCACCAGAGGACCATTACACTGGCGCTTGCAGACTTTACCTCCAGGGACAGAATGTGAGCTGAATTTTTCAGCTTCCCTTATGCTCAACTCTAGCACTGGAAAAATCATGAGGAAAATTAATGCAAGCTTGTATGAGAGAAGGAAAATCTTGTATTCTTATTATCAGAGTCAGCAACAAAGTGGCAAAGGGAAGAACAAAACAGCAAAATGTAATTCTAACTCACCTCCAACAAAGCTTTCATGTCTGTCCCCATTGAATTCTGGAGAGGAATTTCAAGAATTTAAAGTCATGCAAAGAAGAAGAGTCTTCCACTCTCCTTGCTTGTATTCCTTTTTATGCAAATTAGGAATTCCTTGCTTCCTTGGGGACATCCCTAAATTTTTTCCAATGTTGCTTCAACATTTCAAGCCTATGATAAAAATCCACAAAGTATATAATATAAAGAGCTTGTACACCAAGCTCATCCTTATCTTTCAATGTTACATTTTATAGTGGAGCTGTGTCATAAGAAGTTAATTTCCATTTATTTTTAGTTTGGGCCACTGTCATTCACAGGCTCCAGATAAGTGAGGTTCTTAAGCATGAACTTAATTTTAAACACAGGAAGAATATTGTTCCCTTGTAGTACTGAAACTGGTTTTAATGCAGTTGAGGTCAAGTCTCTCACAGTTGCATGTCTGACACCTCCCCAGAAACAGCTGTCCTAGCTTGAAAACTCTACCATAAAATACCAAGGATCATGCTGAGACAGAGAACAAGGATGTAAACCTGGGCCTCATGTGTCCAAAGCCAATATTTACACAATTTCTTGTGCATACCTGTCCCTTGCCACTTATGACCTTGTGAAGTGTGAAAGAATATTACTATAAAAATATATGAAACAATGTGTTCCTTTGGAACAGAATTGTAGTCCTGGGGTTGGTTGCTAAGGAGTCGTTGTACTTCAGTCAGTATAGGGGTTCACACATTTCAAGGTAAACACATGCTGCCATATCACATGGAATTAGTCCAAACACATAATAGCAGGTAAGAAGAATACAGTTCAGCATAGATGAATGCTGGAGTGCCAATAGGCCCAATCTAAAAAGAAAGCAGCCCACTCTTCTCCTGGGGACAGTGTGCCATGGGGAGTATGGCTTTCTGAGACCTGTTATTTCTTCCACTACCCAAATGACATTGTGGGCACAGTGAAAGAAGATGGTGACTGTATGAAGAGCATTTGGTTTTATTCAATTTAACCAAGAAACACAGGATCAGCAGGTTACTTAGAATAACCACGCCTGAAGTCCTCAGTATCCCTAGAGAGCACAGTATCTTGTAATTTTGCCTCCATTCTGAGATATCGGGAAAAAAATTTTGTTCCCCTGTTATTCACCTCCTATATAAGCAGCCTCACAAGTTTGTCAAAACACATGTATTTAAAATTTTGAGTCTTTAAAATAATGAAACGTAGTCAAGGCCTTGTGTTACAGGAAGTCATATCCCAGGGTGCTGGCTGGCCATCTGCTCCCATGTACTGCAGGGAGCACAGCCCTGGAAAATGGCATTACCAGCAGCCTCTGGAGGAGCCTCAGTATGTAGGAGTGAAACAGTTCTTGTCTGGCTTCATGCAGAATATCTGTGCTGGGGCATGTCATGTTTTGTGGAGGTTTTTTGTTTTGGTTTTTGCTTTGGTTTGGTTTGGTTTAGTTTTGTTTGAGGTTTTTTTGTTTTTTGGGGGTGGGGGGGTGTTTTTGGTTTTTTTGGTTTTGTTTTTTAAATTGCAAGCATCTAAGTGTAGACACACATTGTATTGTCAGTGATCATCCAGAAGAAGAATCCTACTTAAGTTTCTATTTTAAAGATATTTTTTCATGAAAACTAATTCACCCTGCAATCTGAGGCCTTGGGCTGGGATTTCACTGCTAAAATATATTACCCCTTTCCAATCATACCATCTCACAGAAACTACTCAGTCTCTTCTATTTGCTGAAGAAATGTCTCCAGCATACTGGTCCTGATAGAGTCACCTCAGATTTGATCATAGCTCTACATTTGTCAGGATTTTTCTCTTCTCTCCTTTAGTAGGCTTGAGATAGACCTCTTCAAGTAGCAGTTTGGAGCAGCTTCTTATGAAAACCCTACTCAGGAAGAGGGGGAAGGGGATTACCCCACACATCTATACAATCCTTCTCCTCAAAGATCTCAGTGTAACCAGTGAACAAAAACACCAAACCAAAGCAGAATGCTTGATTTTTCTTTCTCTCCACACAATTGTATTCAGCAGAATTTAAAGAAAACACCTCCTAAATCCCTTCTGAATAATTTAGTTTGAAATGTTTACCCTTTGACTAAAAGCACAAAATAACTAGGAAATACAAAGTCCTGAAACCATTCCCAGAAGCCACCGTTGCATACACTGTCTACTTATTTCAGTTCCTTTATGCCAGGCAAGACCTTAGGCTTTCTGTTCAGCACAGGACACAGGGAAATACAAAAGACACTCAGCTCTCCTTCCTCATGGGAACGGGAATCTCAACAGAAGAGACAGAGGACTGGTTCACTGTGCAGGAAGTTACTTTAGCTAATGGTTAAAGTAATTCTCCAGTGTGTATTGAGATGTTCTGCATAGATGGGGTTCTCTTTTCATTTAAGAACTGAGTTGTAAACCAATACACATTTTAATACTTATTTTTAGAATGCTTCTGATTTCATAATTGTTAATCACTGTAATGTATGCGACTACTTTCTTATGACATGAGAATCTCCTGGTCCTTGGACCCTTTTCATATATGTACCTCAGCAATAGATTAAATAGTAAAGGCTGAAAACCCAGCATTTATAAAAACATAATACATAAAAAATTAATATGTTTAGTGTGATAGCTTCCAAGGAACCAGAGGCCCATCTGTTGAAATACTCTGGGGAAGGATAAAAGTAGAAGCATGCTGTAATGATGCAATTAAGCCAGGAGGCTGAGGTAGTTGAGACATGTTATTACTGTTAAAATTATTATAAAAAATGAACTGATTGATAGCATACAGTGGAATGTTTCAGTTTAGGTGATTAACGAGAAAATAGACAAGAAAACCTTCTAATTGTATTTTAGAAATAAATGAAAGGAAGAGACAAGAATGATACCGATACTGAAGAGGAGAGGGGGGAAATGGGTGAAAAAGGACTGAGAAGTTCAAAGTTGTTTTTATTTCAAATAGTATGTCAGATTTTTTTCTCCTATACTGTTAAGACAATAAGAAAGAAAACCATCAATAAGAACTCAGGCTTAAAATTTTTTAATATTTTAGATACCCTCAAATCTGGGAGGTCCTAATGGAATGTATTATAGCAACGACCAAACCTGCAGCAATTCTCTTCAAGAAGCTTCATGAAAGCCAAAGAAAGCTGACGGCAAAGATATTTCCAATTTTGAAGAGAGTAGAATGGAATTATAATAAAACCACTACCTTTCATGGCCAGGAAGAATCAAAAGCAAATTATTAAAAGTAGTGTGGAAATATCTAGAGGATAATTATGTAATTAAAAAAAAGGTAACATCTGTTAAGAATTATCCACTCTAATTCCTATTTTCTCTAGACTCATGACACATATGAAGAGAGAGGCAGCAGGAGGATGTAACTTGATTTCTGGCCTTTGAGATCTTTCCACATGGTGCTCCTTCAACAAAGTCTTGTGCAGCTGAAGCTTTTGACAGGTTCACAACTAAAAGCACACATCTTCTCCAGAGCTGTTTCTCAACCATTTCTTACTATGTCAGGGTCTCTGGGGTTCTGTCCTGTGTTCAATACACTTCAATATTTTTTTTAATAGTTTGGATGAAAGAACTTTCATTAAAAAGTGAGTGATTGAAGATGGCAGGCACAGTCCACTGAAGATGATCTTGACAGTTATTTGACAGAAAAAAAGTGAATTTCAGTAAAGGTGAACTTCGATATACTACATGTGAGTACCTAATACAGAAGAGGGCATTAACTGATTGGCAGCAATAACACAGCAGAAATTCACTAGTTCAAAACCTTCACAAACTGAATCTGAATCAGCTATGTTGTACTGTTGTAAAAAGGCATATATAATTTTGTATTTTCTGGAGGGTCACTGTTCTCCTGTATCTGGTACTGGTGAGCACTTACCTGTAGTGTTATATTTAGTTGGGTCATCCTATTTTAAAGAAGATGAAAAAGAGCTTTGGAAAAATGGACCCATCAAAAAGTTTGGAAAGATATGGTTATATTTAACCTACATAGAAACAAACTGAACAAGGGAGGAAAGACATGAAAAGCCTTCTAATCTTAACAATTCTTTTTGGGTTTTTATTATCAGAATAATTCTCTTCTGTGCCCCAAGTCCACAGAGGGTAGGACAACAAGTAAACAGACTAATTCACCACAATTTTTTTTAATTTGGAAATGAATTATAATTTAAGAATGAGTTAAGAATTAGAAAAGATAATCTGCAGAGGTTATGCAGTCCTACTACCTAGAGGATTACAGATGTGTTTAAATAAGTTGTTCTCAGGAATGCACCCTGTTCACTTGATCCTATTGTACTTAGGGTGTCCTTTCTCAGCCATTGTTTCTGAGAAATATTCTTTCCATGTTCTGTGTATATAAATGGTTAAAACCAATGTAAAATCCTTATGCTTTGTTCAGCCCTAACCACAGCCCAATGCCTGCTGGGTGCAGAGATGGAATTTGTCCAGCCAGCTCCCTGGAGGTCATTCCCTTGCTACAATGCTACTGGCTGGTGAACTCAGCATCCAGGAACCCTCTTCTGCCAGACTCCTTCAGACCCAGCTGTAACTCCCCTTCTCAATGGGCCACCCACAAGGCTTTTTCATGGCGATTATAGACCTCTTTGCCAAAAATATTTGTTTCTCATGCCAGCTTTTAGTCTTTCATCCCAACATACAAGCCACCAGGCCCTCTTTCTGCAGTCAGCTCCCAGTCTATTTAACTTCTCCCTGCTACTCTAAAAGCCACGTAGCCTCTGGCTCTCTATACCTGCTGGTGGTATTTCTCTTTCTGTGCCAGAAGAACTATTAAGTTCTTTCATGGGCACGCACTAAAATTCAATTAAATGAACCTGGTGGCTCACAGATAATCTTGGTGAGTAATTTCAGGGAAGACTGCTAACCCCAGATTAGGATTTTGCTAGGTTGAGAAATTGTCCTTGTGGGAAAAAAATTGTCCTTCAACAAATTTGGCAACCTAAACCTCTTTGTTGGAAATAATCCTGAGTTTTTTTCTAAGAGCCTGAGACTTCAGCTTTTTATCAGGCAACTTTTCCCACCCTTTCTTAGAGAAGTGGAAACATCTTCTTTGTGAACAGAATTACTCCCAACTTGTAACCAAACCACTCCTTCAAGAACACTTACTATATTAAGCCTAAAAATAAATATCTTCTAACTTTCATACCTGTGGACATGTCTGAACCATTTTCTGTGGCTGAACTGAGCCTTATGACAAGAATCACATTTCCCTGTGTTTTCAAAGTGCCAACAGCAAACAATCTGAATCTGTTGCACTTTTTCAGGTTCTAAGTGAAAGACACCATACAAAAAAAGTGAATTCACACAGAAGCCAGGTTGTCATAACTAATATATTGTAAAAAACCTTACTGCTTTGGTATGAAAAACATGGTTTTCACATACCAGCACAAAAAAGTGTGGTCTTTGGAAAGAGACTTTTAGAAAGTTATTCAGATGTCCTATTTTGGGTGCTCCTTACAGAGAAAATTTCATTGAAGGGACTATGATTTTGAAAAGCAGTTTACAAGCATGAATGTTTTGTGGCTTGAAGTTAAATGCATGGTCCTGGTAAGAGGCCAGTAAGTAGAAGTGCAAAGCAATAGCATTCTGAAAATCTGTCTTGTGTTTGAAAATTGAGGTCCTTGCCTCTCTAAAGGACTTTGTGTGTGAAAATGTCAAACGAATATTTGTATTTTTTTGACAAATTTTAGTACTAGCAAAAAGTGAGACTATAAAAAGAGAACTAGTATACATTCTTGAGAATTTTTTTTTCACAAAAGGGGTGTTTTAATGTTATTTTACATTTGAAAAGAAAAAAAACCACAAAAACTGCAAACCAACAAAAAAAGGGATGAGGAAACAGAGCAGAGGGGGAATAATTTGTAATTATAAAAAGGTCTAGGACTTGGGAAAGTCCTCTGACAACATGGGTAAGAAAGTTAGGCAAATGTTTTCAAATGTGAGTAATTAAGATAAAGCACTAAAATAGATTTTTTTTATTATTTTATTTTTTTTTTAATTTCTCTGCCTGTGAACTGAGAACAGGTTTGCAAGAGGACATAGCTAGGCCAGGTCTTATATCAGAGCTCCGCTTCTACCCACCCCAGAATGTTTTACCACTGTAGCAAGTAGAAATAAAAAAGATGTTCATCAGCTTTGCAGTCACTTCACTGCAATCAGTGGGAAGGCAAAACAATCAGCTCTTAATGCATTGCTCTCTTTTCTAAATTATGCGTTTTTAAAAAAATATTCTGTATATAAGGGCTTGATTTCTGTTCATCATTGGCCTGAAACAAGGATGACTCCACCAAAATCACTGACATGAGACTGATTCAGCTGAGATGGGAACAAAGCCTACGGTGTCTGAGTGTTTACATATACTGCAGGTGATACATGCAGGGCAGAGTAAATAATAGGAGAACAAGAATTTACAAGCTAACAACTGTTGAAAAGCTTTCAAAATTAATTGGAGAAAAAAAACTGAGTGAACTTCTATAATCACAGAATTCCTCTAGACTACTTTCTGTAGAATACATGCTTTTTAGTGTTTAAATTTTTACTCTTACCCAGGATGAAAAGGAAAAAGTTCAAGTAATTCCACCAAATCACGAGATGTAATCTTGAAAGCTAACAAAGCACTTTCCAAATGAAACAGTCTCCAACACAGTATCTCTTCTCTGTGTATGAGAATAATTATGCATGCATTGACAGAGAAAATACTTTTTTTCCTTATTTAACTTGATAATAGTTTCTAGTTCTGCCAATGTGGTTACATATATGTATATTTGTTCTTTACATAGTTAAAACTTAGGCAGTGAGGTGAGAGGGTGTGCAAAAGAGGGAAGGAAGAAGATAACAGGAACTGAGTGAGGTAGAGAAGGAACCGTGAGCAACTTTGGGTACAGATTTTCTTCGCAGAGGCTGTGCAAACCACTCAGGTTTTATTCCTGAAGAAGCAGGAGGACCAGTGCAATCCTCAGCTGAACATTTTGTCTTTGGTAATGCAGCAACTCTTGTGCATTATAGTTCAAAGCAAACATGCAGAAGTCTACTCATAGGCACGCCTTCCACTCTTCTTCTTCTACCATGACACAAATGTGTGCTGCAAGACTGCAACACAAGCTGGCTGGGGCAGTCCCATGGAGTTCACATCAATCCATTTCTCTGCTTCTCCCTACAAAACAATCTGAGAAGGTGTGAGGATTGAAAAGGGAACCAAGGGAAAAAGAAGGTCAAATGTCCAAATATTTGCCTTGTGGTAGTAGTCTTGAAATGAAGGGGATACAAACTAAATGTAACCAATTTAAGTTTCAATGGCTTTAATGGTTTTAGTGGCACTTCTGTCACGAGCTGGTGATGAATATGGTGGCATCTTCAAAGGCCTTGTTTTCTGAGAAGGATGCAAGCAGCTCACAGCAATAGACCATGATGATGTTCAGGCTGCTATAGGTTTCACCAAGGCCCTAGAGATTCTCTGCAACCCAAAGGTCAGTCAACTTAGTTTGCTAAATCAGCAGTTTTACCCAGTGTGAGTTCAGTGACATGAAATAATGCAGACCTAAATGGTAGACTTCAATGTGCAATCACAGATAAAATGAAGTTCACCTTAAAAACATACATTTCTCTCTCTCTCTCTCTCTCTCTCTCATCTATATCTCTATATTCTATATATGTTCTACATAAATATACCTACATTATACATATATGTATGACACATAACACATATATATAATATATATATACACACACACCACATATATATCATATATATATGATATATATATAAGATATATGTATATAGGCATCTATATATAAGGGACACAAAGATGATCCTGGGGCTGGAGCACTTCTTCTGTGAGGAAAAGCTGAGAGAGCTGGGATTGTTCAACTTGAAGAAGAGAAGATTCCAGAGGACCTTACAGCTGCCTTCCAGTACCTGAAGGGAACCTACAGAAAGGCTGGAGAGGGACTTTTCATAAGAGTGTCCAGTGATAGGACATGGAAAAATGATCTTAAACTGTAGGTTTCTTGCCTACAAGAAATTTGGGCAGTCCTTTTTACATGAGTGTGTAGTGAGAGGACAAGGGGAAATGGCTTAAAATTTGATGAGGGAAGATTTAGATTAGACATTAAGAAGAAATTCTTTAATTTGAGGTTGGTGAGACACTGGAACAGGTTTCCCAAGGAAGTTGTGGCTGCCCCCTCCCTGGTTCAAGGCCAGGTTGGGTGAGGCTGTGAGCAGCCTTGTCTAGATGAGAGGAAACCCTGCTCATGGCAGAGAGGTTGGAGTAGATGATGATGATCTCTAAGGTCCCTTCCAACCCAAGCCATTCTATATATGTGTCTAAAAGTCAGGATCATGATCCTACTGGCTGCACATGGGGATCCAGTGCCACCTGAGCTTCTAAAGATGCCCTGCCTATCTCCTAGCTGCATTTCCAGAAAGTTTTCCACAGATCCTGTGCTACATCTGACAAGCTAGAGACATAAAGCTTTATATGCCCTGGAGAGTCTCAAATGGCCCTAGACACTGAAGTCTGAACAAATTATTTGACATCTAAGGTTTCGACAATTAGAGCTATGAGAGGTTAATTTAAATTGTATTTCTAATTAGTGGAGACAAAACTTCACTTTCAGAAGCAATTTGTCATATTTGGAAAAGGAATGAAGAGAAACACCCACCGTTAGGAAAGATAAAGGTGTTTGACTAGCCTGGCTGAACAGAGAGTTTTGGCAGGAACTCAGGAAAAAAATAAAAAGTATATGACCTCTGGAACAGAAACAGGCAACTCAGAAGGACTACAAGGATGTTGCAATGTTATGGAAGAGAATAAAAAAATCTTTCTATAAATACCTTAGCAACAAGAGGGGAGCTAAGAAGAATCTCCATCCTTTATTGGATGTGAGGGCAAGCATAGTGACAAAGTACGAGGAAGAGACTGAGGTAATTAATGCCTTCTTTGCCTCAGTCTTTAGCAGTAACACCAGGGTTTTTTTCCTGGGTATCCAGCCCACTCAGCTGGAAGACAGGCACAGGGAGCAGAATGAAGCCCCCATAATCCAGGGGAAAAAGGTTAGCAACTTGCTGCACCACTTAGACTCACATTGATCTGTGGGGCTGGATGGGATCCACCCAAGGGTACTGAGGGATCTGGTGGAAGTGCTCCACAAGTCACTTTCCATCATCTATCATCCTGGCTAACTGGTGAGTTCCAAGTTGACTGGAGGTTAGCACATGTGATGCCCATCTACAAGAAGGGTCAGTACAAGAATCTGAGGAACTATAGACCTCTCAGTCTGACCTTGGTTCTGGGCAAGGTTATGGAACATGTTCAAGACAACCAGGCAGTCAGACCCAGTCAGCACAGGTTTATGAAAGGCAGATCCTGCTTAACTAAACTGATCTCCTTCTCTGACAAGGTGACCCACTTAGTGGATAAAGGAAGGGCTGTGAATGTTGTCTACCTAGACTTAAATAAAGCTTTTGACACAGTTTCCCACATCTTTCTCCTGGAGGAACTGCTTGTTCCTTGTTCTGCTGTACACTACATTGAGTAAAAAACTGGCTGGATGGCTGGACCAAAGAGCTGTGGTGGATGGAGTTAAATACAGTTGACAGCCATGTCCATAAGCACCACATCTCCACAACTTTTAGATACCTCCAGGGATAGCAGTGTGCTAGGTTAGCAGTTAGACTTGATGATCTTAAAGGTCCTTTTCAACCTAAATAGTTCTATGAGACTGTGCTAATCTGTATTAACTGCAAGCTTCACTTGCCCAAACATTCAACAGAGTCCTGACAGACAGTCCAGACAGACACATTCAGTGGTCTCAATAGAGCCATTCAGATTACGTCTACATGTGTGCTATACTCATATAGACATCACGGGCCAGGCAAAATTAATCTCAATTTGTAAAATTTAAATATCTGAAGTTAGGAGAGGTTAATGTAACTGTTTCTTCTTGGATGTTTTCAAATCATCTGAGCCAATATGTCCTACATGAATGCTGAAAGACACCTGAAAAATAAAGTATACTCAGCTGTGTGCTTTACCCTACAGCCTTAGGGGTTTACAGCCTTTTGGAGATGTGTTGTTACACTGGTGTCATTCCTCTTCTGACTGTGGAGAAGTTTCTAGGCCTATGGATGTAGAGTTAAGTATATTACTGGAAATTTTTCTGAATACTGAGAATTAATCTTCATTTCTGTGTTAGTGCTTACTCAAGTTAGTGACTTCTTTTTCATTCACTGAAAAAATTGAAAGGCATCTTAATGCTTAATGTAAATGCTTTTGTAATACTACCTGTATTCAGCATCAGACATTTTTGGAATTTTACAGCAATGCTACACTATTAAGTGAGAGGAAGGTAACCTACATAACAATCACAACATTGACATACAGGTCAGGTTCTAGAAAGACTTGAGGGACATTTTTCCACAGAGGAAGAGATAAATTGTCAGTGGTTGTAATAATAAGCTATGAATTCCATGAAAGTAAAGGAGGTGAGTTTTTCAAAGATTAAATGTATTTTCTCTTTTAGGGTCCTGTAAAGTGCTTTAAATAATTGATTAAATAGATTGCTACAGCAGTGACATGTCATGCTACGATATGAAATACTGATTTTGATCAAGTGGTACATAATGTTTATTGTGTGTCATTGTGAGATTTGCACACTGGAGAAAAAGAACCAGTCAAGCACATTACATAAGACAGAAGTCAACTCTTTATATAACACCCACTGAAACAAAAGCAGCCCAACCCAGGAAAACCTGCTGATCACCCTTTAAAAGCAAAATAAGAAAGTTGCTGGAGCAGCCTATGGGTGTGCTATTTATCAGGATAACCTGCCTACAGATGCAGAGCAGCTGTCTTGCAGAAAAGGAGCTGATAAATTGTTATTTAATGTTTAGTATAAACATTAACTTATGTAAAGTGATCATCCTTATAATCAAGTGATTAGCAATTAAAAAGGCTCAAGAAGACTTTTGCTTTTCTATACATGTGTGCCTTGTTAGGAAAGCAATAAATGCCATCATTTGACCATCTGAAACAATAGACATCTTCTAGTGATTGTCTGTGATATTTACAGAGTGGACTTCAATCTTGTTTAGGATTACTTATAAAAATATCTCAGATAAAGCTATGAAGTTTATCCTCAGTAAATAATTTTACTATTTTAGCTTGTTCTCATGGTCATACCACCTGAATATGATTTATGGGGTTTATTTTACTTCAAAAATAAAGCATTTTTGCAATTCAGATTTATTCACTAGATAGTTCTTGCAACTAATTTTTATATGTAAACTCTGCTGTCAGGAATATGCAAAATTCAAACTGTGCTAGAACATGTTGATCACGTGATGGTCCTTTCTTCCCAAAGTGGATGAGTAAAACTTGGAAATAGCTTTCTTTACAAGGAGAAAAACATAGATTTATTTCCTAATGCATCATTTGAAATACATTTTTAATGGAATGTTCCTGTTTGAAACCTTATCCATGGGAAATAAATAAAAGAATAATTAAGCAGAGCAGTTTCAACGAGTCATTTTTAGTGAATATACATGCTAGTGGATGTGCATCTTTACCAAGTTCTGACTTCAGCCCAAACCAGTGACAGACATCATCTGTCACTACATTAAGTTCATGAGGATGTGAGTCATTCCAATTAATTGCTACGCTGTTTCTTGGGTATATTTATTATGAGATACTGAACTGTGAATGTCTGTGTATCCAGCTTGGCTCAGTAAACTCACGTTTACCCTAGCTCTCAAAAATTAGAGACTGACATTTGCAAACCCATACTCTCCACATCACAGTAATTCACTGCTGACCTATTTTTTATTGCACTTCTGATAACTAGACTGTCTTTTCAGAGCGCATAGGCATGTTTACTAAAAACCCAAAATGTTAAATGACAGTTTTCAACCTGTCCATAACTACCTTTTAGTATAAAAATACCACAGATATTAGTCCTTCATGACAAACAGATTGCATTCCATTAGTACAGGCACATCTTCTGTTCTTAACCAGTTTTGAAGTTGAATATAATGATGTGGAAGATTAAGTAAGAACATAAAACGAACTGCAAAATCTCTCACTGGCTTTTTGAGGTTTGATCAATAGAAGCAAATAAGAAGTCAACACATATTTCCTGAAAGGGAAGCTCACCGTCTTTGACATACCAGCTGAAATACATGAAACCTTGTTATTTTTATCAGTTTTTCCACAGTGCTCCCAGACAACTCCCTAATTCAGCCTAGGTGATGCTATATATAAACTGCTGAGAATTTGCTGTCCAATATATGAAGTATTTATAAATCAGTAAGCAATTTGATACAAAACAGTGAGAAGGTCACAGTTAGAATTCATCTTCTGGTAGTGAATAATTCTTCAACTATGGTAAACTACAATGAAGAAATAGAAAAAGATCTCCAGATTTAGAAAATGAATCTATGAGTTAGAAACTCATAGTCACCCTGTGACCTAATGTAGACAAAAAGCCAGTGTAGTCTCACTACACTGATCCTTCACAGTTCCTCTGATCCCTCTGAAGATAGTTGTTTTCTAGGACCTTTTTCTTTTTGTGTAATAGATCTTTTTGTTTTCTTTTTGTATAATAGATTTCTTAGCCGGGGTAGTGTCAGTTCAGGTGGGTACCTCTGCCAGTCCAAGAACAATACACCCTTACTTACTGAGTTGGTTCAGGATAGCTTCTGTCTAGCATTAACCCCACTGCTGTCTAAGACAGAATTAGATGTCTACTCAGTATATAAAAATCAATTTATAGATTTCATAGATAGATTATAGATACATAGACTTGTCCTTTCATGCACTGGCCATGCATGGAGGCCTTTGGACAGAAATAAACTTGCATTTCTTTTTAAGTTCTCAAGATCGGTTATTTCTAAGACTCTGTTTCTGGTCTTTCCTAAATCTTCAGTGACTTCAGAGCTTCAGCATGAGACACTTCTCTGTTAGCCTTGTGCCTTTCAGAGCAATTCCCTATTGTTGACTCAAACAAAATACCCAAATCAACCCCTTATATTTCTATGGTGAAATAGCTGGTTTTGTAGATGAGTGGAGAGCAGGGAACTGTCTGCTTTGACTTCAATCTGCTTTCAGTACTGTTCTTCCTTAAAATCCTTTAAGGATTTTTTAAGCAGAAAAGCTGCTGCAGCATGGTCTAGGTGAACTGACAGTGACATGATTGAGAACTGAATGGCAGACCTCAGAGGATTGTACTTGGTAGCATGATGTCTACTTGAAGGCCCGTAACTAGTGATGTACCCCATGGGCAAATGTTGGGTGCAATACTCCTCAGCACCTTCATTAATGATCCGGATGATGGGACAGAGTATACCATCAGCAGTTTTGATGATGGTACAAAACTGGTAGAAGTGACTAATACACCATGTTTTCATTCACAGTGACCTCAACAAAATGCAGAAATGAGCTGACAGGAACCTCAAGAAGTTCAACAAAGGAAAATGCAAAGTCCTGCATCTGGGAAGGAGCAACCTCAGTCACCAGTACTTGTTGGGGCCTGCCTAGTGGGAGAGCAACTTTACAGAAAAGACCTGGGTGTCCAGTGCTCTATGACTGAGTATCAGCACAATTTTTTCAGAGAATTTTTGGAGTCTTCTTCCCAGGAAATATTAAAAAGCCATCTGGATGTCATCCTGGGCAACCTGTTCTAGGTGACTCTGTGTGAGAAGGACAGTTGGGTCAGATGAACTCAGGATATCCCTCCCAACCTCAACTATTTCCCCATTCTGTGAAAATATTAAAGTAAAAACAGAAATTAATTATCTTGTTGACTTAAACAGGGTAAAGGTTAAAATCTAACTCCATTAAAAGCATTTGAGATATTGGATACATTCACCTGCCCAGGTAAAAGAAATAAATTATTACTATCATCTGCAAAAGCAAGTTATTTTCTAACAGATATTCTAAAAACAGAGCAGGACTGCCCATTATTTATTAATCTCTCAAAAGAAAGTCTCATTTGGACTATCTTTAGCAGAAACAGGCAGAAAATGCCGATGTGTATGAAAAAGCATGTAGTGGTGGTTGATTGCAAAGGTGTTAATGTGGATGTTTCTGGTTCATTATGAAAACTTTTGGAAAGGCATGTAACAGAGCTACTTTTCTTAATACTCTTTTAAAGTAATGAAATGTGGCTATCAAGAGATCTTGCGGCAAATGTTCTGATATATAAGCAAGTAATCATTGCCTATGTTTGTTGTCATGAAAACATCTCTTATTTAATCATTCAGAAAAAAACCCTGCTGGGTTGAGATATTTAAAAACTATAAACATATGCCTTAGCTGCTAATCTACACATAATAATCTGTGGAATATGACTAAATGCAGATTATAACACTGATGTGAATTTGGGACTTCCCAAGCATGCCATGTCCAGACTGCAACCTTGACTGAATATGGGGCTCTTTTTTGCTTACTACTAGAAGAGAATCCAAATGGTTGGTGATCCAGGTCAAAGAAAACTCTGAGCTGATGTGGATGAATCCAAAAGCATAAAGAGATTTTTCCAGTTGTTTTGCAGCAAAGCAGGATCTGAGGCTGCTCATTTCTCCATGGGCAGGACAGTTGCCCTTGAAGACTGCTGTAGCTGAAAGGCAGCGAACGAGAGCTGGCAGAGGAATGCTGGAGAGCAGGGAAGGGACATGAATTCATACAGCACAAGCTGACATCTACAGTTAGATTCAAATTCATCCTCAAACAACCTAAACTATCTGCATCTCATTTATTTCGCTGTTTCAGGTTTTGCAGCTCTCACTTGGATCATTTGATCCATGACATGCTTTTATAAATCCCTGATATTGCAGTCATATATATTTCAGGTGAGTTTGCCATTAGCAAATTTTCTGTGCCCAAAGTTTACTACACATTACTCCAGTCTCACCACGTGCCAAAAAAGAAATGCAATGCTTGCTTGAGAGCAAGAGAGAGGCCATAATTGTGGTGAAAGGTTTTGCATTCAGGGTGGATGACCCTGGAGTTCCCAGGCAAGTCTGAAGCATGGCTAATAAATGTTGAAGAGAAGACAACTGTGGTGGGGAAATTCTGACAGGTGTGTTTTGATTTTTTTTAGATCTCTGTATGCTTATGATAAACAGAATATAATTACATTTTGGAAACACTGTAAAGTCTTGTATCTGCTTACTTTCAGTTATTTTGATGTGCTCAAGAATAAACACTGAGTAGAAGTTTTGGAAAATGAAAAATAAAATGCTTCCTTCTCTTCATACCAAGAAAACTTAAGGCTTTGGCTGAACACTTAATATGTCATGTAATCAGAAGGATCATTCCCAGGTTTGTAATTCTGTGTGATGACAGCATACCACACTGAAATGTGAAAATATATTGATAGATTTCTGATACGTGAAGGTGCCCAAATACTCTAGACAGAAAGGTATAAATTCTGGTTTAATGACGTCAACACTTACCCCAAATGGTAAACAGTGAAGAAGGAAAATGTATTTTGTAAGGTTGTTGATATAGATGTAAAAAAATCATAACTGAGCCTTCATTTATAGACTGTGGCGATGAAAAAGATTTTGGTTTGCCCTGCTCTCTAGAGGTGTAGATTTGGCCATTAGTTTTAGAGGCAGCAATTGTTATATTTATGGAAAGTGCTTTTCATTATCTGACATAAAAATCACAGTTTATGAGGAGTTAACCCTATCATGTTAACAACGAAGAGTAATTTTCTTCATGGCACTTCAGCATCATATTTACATGCCACTGCATTACTGATCGCATGCTGATGATTAGTTAACTTTAGCTCCATTGATAGTTGGATTAAAAGTTGGCAAAAAGATGAAAAAGGGAAGTTATTCCAATGTCCTACAATACCATACTAATTCTATAATGCAAGAGTTACTCAGGTCTGAGTGTGGGGGTTAAAAGCAGATTCAGGTCCTTATTCCTTGCTCCAGATGGTATGCAGGCTAAGTCAAGTAGAAGAGCAAACTGCAGTGAACTGTTATACAGTGTTTGCATCTTTTATTTAAGACACTGGTGGGACAAACATCATATCCATCGCTAAAGGTCTACACTCTCTCTAGAAGCACCAGATAACTCTCTCTAGATAAATCTACTTTCTGTGAGGACATATCAGAAGGTAAAGGCAGAAGCAAGACCACTGTTCTCTTCTGGAACTCTTACGATCTAAGGAGTTTACTAAAGATGTTGGAAAAGCTGTCCACAATTTAATTTTGGACACAGTCAAACTGCAATTGCAAGCTAGAAAGGCTGAATGACCATCTGAATTTCAAATGCCAATTGAATAAGTGCCAGAAATCACGTGTGCTGGCTACAATCCTATACTAATAGCCAGAGCACAACACCGAGCACTCCACATTGCTACCACACCTTGACAGGCTTGCTTTAAGAAGAAAACTCTCCCAGTATATGAAATAGGCCAGGCCAGAAGCATTTTCCATTAAGGAGTATAAGGAAGGCCATTGCCTTTCAGTGATGGGTGACAGAAACATAATTTAGCTCTACAGATACAATCTGTATGGTGCAATTTACCTTCAGGGCCTAAGAATGGGATTTGCTACCTTTTATTTACCAGCCTCAGCTACCAGAATGGAAGGTAAAGCATCAATACTGAAATATAGAATGTACTCCTTTCTGTATATACAAACCCAATATTTTTGATTTTGGGAAATGTAACAGTATTAGGAGTTAGAGGGTTTGCCTTTGCAGAAGATGTGCACCCATCACTGCACACAATTATTCATAAAAACTGCTTTTCATTTGTGGCATACAGAACATCACAGGTGTGTTTAGAATTCATTGTGCATAATCTGTAAAGGTCAGTGCACATATTTACAATTCTGCTGCTCAAAGATTTGCTGTTGAATGCAATTTTAGATCACAGTACTTAGGCTCACTTTAGATGAGGTCAGAAAAGAGAAGGAGACAACAAGGAAACAAAAGTACCGTGAATAAAACAGACACATAAAGAAGACAAATTTTATATTGTTTCTTTGAGGCAAAACACAGAGTGGTCCCATTCAAAAGCATAATTTTTCGGAACATTTTGAAAAATTAGGAGCTAGGTTAGCCTGGAAATCAATTTAGAAAGTTAAAAATAGCCAAAGTAACAATGGCGTTTTAAAAATTGTTCACAGATGGAATGTTCACTGTAAAAGGTGAGCAGGTTTGTTTTTGGTTTTTTTGAGAGTATTTTCCAATGACAAACACCATGAAATTTTATTTTATTCCACTGTGTATTATGGAGTGCTACTCGATACAGTTTTACAATGCCTATTTAGATACTGCATGCAAGAGCAAGGCACTTGAGGAAGCCATGTGATTCTGAAGTATTTTAGCTGTAATTGGGTAAGTATCTTTTCCTTTATGTCAACTAGACAATCTAAATGCCCTTCTGGAACACATTTATTGTAACTGGTAGATAAGGTTCTTGTTGTTGTAACACTACCCTGTACTCTCAGTTTCTAGTATTCCACATCTGTACAAAGCAGCGTTGCTTTTTTTTTTTTTTTTTTTTGGTGCTTGGGATAAAGGCAACTGGATACAATAAAAAGGAGGTGTTCACAAACATAATATGAAAATTAAAGGAACACAATGGACTTGTCTACTTATTAAAGAAGAGTTCATTTGTAAACCAGAGACAAAAAAGAAAAATAGTTGTAAGATGAAGAACAGAAGCATAGTCACTCATTTATGTACTAGACAAACGAAGCACACTACATCAAACTTTTCTCTCTCTCATGAAGACCTGTACTGACCAGAACCACCATCTATTTTCATGCTAAAGCTATGAAAATAAAAAATAAAAATAAATCAATAAAGAAAGAATATAAAAAAAAATAATAAAGAAGCAGCAACAGCAAAGGAAAACAAAGCTACAAATCTGTTCAAGTTATGTAACAATGATTTGTGTTCACGTCAGAGAAAACTGCCATTAGTTTGTGGGTCAGATTCTTTAGTGATGTTATTCATGCTGGTATTAGTGACAATGTAATTCAATCTTTAAAAATTTTCAAAACCTGAATATCAGCTCCTGTCACACTTCAAGAAAATTATGTTACGAAGAGACAATTATCCAAGGTTGCATAAAGCTATGTGGCTATCTCACTTCCAGGTCAGTGCTTCTTGAGATAACACAGCTCAGTAGGGAAAAACAAATCCTTACCACGACAGCTTTTTGGTTATCTGGGCAAAATTAATTGATGGTCTTGGTCTCTGGGGAAAAACTAGTCACATAAACAAGGCTGCGCTTAACTCTCTCTTTGACATTGCAACATGGGTTCCACTAAAACCAGTGCAGGCAACTCCTGTTTGATGAGTGTAAAACTGAATATAATTCTTGTTGCTGTAGAGATGAGCTGCCTGTATAAATGTTCCAAGGGAAGTGTAAATGTTTTTCATTCATCATTCTTTCTCTATGTAGTTACACATAGAGCCATAGAGGATTTTTAACTCAGGAAGACCCTTAGATCCATCTCTCTGCCTGCTAGGAGTTCCCATGCTCAGAAATCAGCTGGCTCAGCTCTTTCCATCACGTTCCACTTGCCAGTCAGGTGTGGGCATGTTTTAACTGATCATTGAGAACTTGTCTCTTGAGAATGAAACCGACTGGAATCTGCTCTGTGCATATACAGCCAGGAGGAGACCTGTTGTGTTGACATTCAGCACATACCCATGGGTTACAGAAGCCTATGAAACAATTTAAAGGCTCCCTGTATAGGTCTAGTCCCTGAGTGACTCCTACAATTATTTAGAAAGCTTCTGGTAAAGCAGGAACTTAAACCAAAGGGGGAATCTGCACTCAAAGTTCTTAATTCCACTCCATCTTCTGAGCCCTGTGTTACTTGGAAAAAAAACAACCAAAACATATAAACCAAAACCTTCTCTTTTTTAAACCTTCTTTGGCTCATTATGGTTTGGGCATATGTTTTGAGTGGCTCTCCTCCCTTTAATGTTAATTTTGTAGAAAATTACCATTTCAGAGGACATTACAACAGGCAGTACTTTCTTTCCCCACCCTTTCAACTTTTCCTGCACTTATTGTGAAATATGTTCAAACTGGGAGATGAGACAGGTTCTGCTGGTTAAATATGCTTATATAAAGCATATTTCTTGGGTGTTGTTATGTTCTTTGTGCCTGTTCAGTGATACCCCAGGGTTCTCTCAGTGACAAAAAAAGTCTGTGGTCTGGCAGGCTTCTGCTTGGGTTAAGTTACTTCAAGGAAGAAAAGGTTGGGAAAGAAAAGAGTATGACAAGAGAAAGCTTGTTTCATATATCTAAGTGCAAATAAACAAGGTTTTACATGCTTCTGAAAATCATCCTGGCTTAAGATGGGTATACATATATATCTATGTATTATATACAGATTATTTTTTTCCATTACTACTGAATTCAATAATTCTAGGGGCAGACCTTATTCAAAATGTGAGCACATTTTCCAGATTTAATCTTCTCCTAAAATATTCTCCTTCTGGAGTAAGTGTCTTAATTTGGAACTTTTTAAAGATAAGTAATCCCAATAAAAATATACATAGAAAGACATCAAAGATACATGTTTAAGAAAAGAATTTGTTCTTGATCAGCAACAGTGAATTACTACATGCCATAGCTCAAGAAGCACCAGAGTGAATAACATATAAAAAAAGTGGAACAAATGCCTTTAAAGGAAAATGTTATGGGATAAGTTCAAGTACCATAAAAAAGCAGATTCATATTTATGTTTCATTGTAAAAGAAATCTAAATGTAGTAACCTTGAATGCTGAAATGTTTCCAGGCATTAAACCTAGTTATTGACAATCACTGGTGCTGGGATTTTGTTGCCTAAATACAAATATGTAATACATATATTTGTATCTATATCTGTATCTAGCTACCTCTGTTTTATTTATTGCTCATAGGACCTCTAGGACACCTTCTCCTTTCTGGAGCACCAGCTGTCAGACAAACCATCTCAAATGGCAATAGGTACCTCTGTTTAAGTGATTGAAACATTTTTTTGTTTGTTTCATTGCAGTTAGGGTTTTTTTTTAATTTCTGCTTATGTAAAAGATGCTATGTGGAAATATTCTAAACAAGAAATTAAAGTACCTAAAGTAACGTGTTGGCGTAGTCTATTTTTCTTTTGAAATAAAATACAACTGATATTGATCCGATTTGATGAGTTCTTAAATTACAGCAGAATGGCTGAATCAGTCTCTAGTGCTACCCAAATTTATCTGAACTGCTCTGCTGGTCAGATTCTAGCCTCTTATATCTTCTCACATGACAAGTCTGTTGTAATTTACTGTAGTATAGCATTACAGTGGATATATGCTGGAGAGAATGGTCTGGCACAGAGTCTGCAAACTGCTTTGTGTATCTGCTTTTAAAGCCTGTCTTTACTGCTTCTATAAATCAAAATGGCTAAGCTGTTTTAAGTTCAGACTTTAGTTATTTCTTGTGTGCAGATACTTTTTTTAAATTTTATTTTTGAAAAAATCCACAAAATACTGATATATGAAAAAAACCACACAGGTTCAAAAGATGTAATAAAAATTAGCTACACTGAAGTATTGGACGGCCTCGAAGTGCTGTCAGTATAACTTAAAAATTTGCTATTTTGTTGTAAATGATCATTCTAAAATAGAGCAAAGCTCACCCAGTTGTGATGCCTACTATCCTGACTAGCATCATAACTGGCCAGAATTAGAAGAATTATTCTCTGTAAGTAGAAATTTCATAGCTGGTCAAATGAGGCAAGAGAAAGAGGCAAATCTATAAGCAGGTTTGTGCATTCAGTGGAAGCTGGGCCAGGAGGGGGAAAGAATGATGCCAATGGGATGAGGGCTGAATGAGCAGCACCAGTCCCACACTGCAGATGAAACTGTGGGCACAGAGTAGAAGGAGCAAGTAGAAGTGATATATGCAGGCACAAAGTAATGACAAGGCCTTTACCCATTACCAAACCACAGAGCCAGCATCTGGGAAGAAAACATGGAAATGGAAGAGCCTTAATGAGACCATGATGACCGGTTGTTTACTCAACTACAGCACAAAACTCATTAGTATCCACTGACTGCCCCTGTGGTGTACTGTGAGGGACCTTACCTAATTGCCTGAGTTCCTGGAGATGAAAGATCTTTTCCCTTGAATAAGCAACGATCTAATTAGTGTATGTCTGTGCAGCATTTCTTGTTCTATATCTTTCTTGTATTTTGGTACCATGTTATGTGGTATCCAAAGGCAACAGCATTAAACTCTTTGGATGTTTGACATATTGTGCTAGCCTTTAAAGAAAGGTTTTTCAGAGCTGAACTGCCATGGGAAATTTTACTCAGTTGAGGTTCAGATTTTATATTCTGCTTTATCACAAAGGTGTTCAGGAAGCTGCAAATGAAATAGATTTATTGCATAACACTTCTTTAAAAACAGGTAGGCTATTCAAGGCAAATCCTACCAAGAATGTGAAAGCTGACTAACAATTGTTTTCCTGGTGTTTTCTGCTTCTACACAATAGAAGAGTATAAGAATTTACTATGACTTAAGAAAGTCAGTGAATGCCCTCTTCAAGGCCACCTACAATGAGATTCAGTTGTGAATTCAAGTGAAATTCCCCAGGTACAAAGTATTTTTTTGTGACAAAAGTGTCAAACAGCTGGAACAAACAATTAATACAGTTTATGAGAATTTAGAGAAAGTACAGAATGATTGATAGCAATGAGAAAAGCAAAAGGAGAAATGGTCTTCAGCGGACAGTGACTGACAGGAAATATGTGTTATATAAACATATGAAGCTCTTTGTTAGGCTTGCATTGTAGTTCTCATCTCAGCCACTCCAGGGATGTTTTTATACTCCTAGCTACAATGTTAAATCATCTGGTCAATCTGAACTTCAGCTTTTTCATCTATCAAATTGGTTCCCTGGTTTTACTGGAGTGTTACAACTTAGAGTTTCTAAGACACTCTAAGTTCCAGTGTGGTAAAATACATGGGAACGCATAGGCTGGTCATTAATTTAATTTTCTGTGCTGTGGGGTTTTTGCCTAGAGCCATATCTACCACAGGTATTTCTTTGATAAGCTTGTTTGAAGTGGTATGCCAAAAAGCCTTTCAGTTTGCAAGAGACTGTTTGTGTGTGCTTTGGAGCATGCCAGAACATATCTGAAAAGCAAAATGCATTTTCCAGGTCATTTCAGATCACAGAGCATCCACACAACACATAGGTGCAGCACATAGACTATCTTTACACCACCAGCCCATTAGAAGCTTTTGATTACCCAACAGCAAAGATGACACGAAAATGATCAGGGGGCTGGAACACCTTTCCCACAAAGCCAGGCTGAGGGAGCTGGGGTTGTTCAGTCTGGAGAAGAGAAGGCTCTGGGGACACTTAATAGTGAGGTTCCAGTATCTGAAGGTTGCCCAGAAAGGCTGAAGATGGACTGTTTTCAAGGCCCTGTAGTGAAAGGATGAGGGGGGAGGGTTTTAAACTAGAGAAGAGTAGATATAGATTGGATGATAGGAAAATCATTTTTACCATGAAGGTAGTGGTAAAAATTACCTCTCAGGTTGCCCAGGGAGGTAGCTGAGGCCTCATTCCTGGTGATACTCAAGCTGAGGCTTGGCAAGGCTCTAAGCAACCTGACCTAGTTGTGGGTGTCCCTGCTTACTGCAGGGGGGTTGGGCTAGATGACCTTTAGCGGTCCCTTCTGATCCAAATTATTCTATGGCATAATGAATCCTGCCCAGTGTCCAAGGAGAAATAGGCAGGAAAATCAGCGGGTGAGGTCCAATGGATAGAGGATGTGGCTGACTCCAGCCTGAGCCTCCTTACAGCCCTGTGCAGTCAGTGCATAGTGGTAACTGCTCCAGAGCTGGGGAGAGGCTATGGGCCTGCAGGAGAATTTTCCTGACACCCAAATGAAACCTTGTGTATTTTTCCAAGGGATCTGCCCCTGACCTTAGGACTGCATTACACAGTTGTACACTCTCACATCCTTCCCATGCCTGTGTCAGAATATCCCTTAGCTTAACTCAGGTCTCCTCACTCCCCCATCCAATCCCTCCCCTTGCTGTATTTATCAGTCATGTCTTTGTCAGCCATGCCATCTTTAGCAAATTTTCATGCCTACATGAGACTAGGGAGAAGTTGCTATGTCCTGGTCCAATGCTGGTCTTCATGTACCTTTAGAAACTTTCTCTTGTCCCTGGTTCAGTTGTGTAAGAGATTGCTTACATTTGAGAATGTGAGTACAATCCTCAGTCAGAGTTAAGTAGTCATCTTCCAAAGAAAGAAACACAGTGAAAGTCTGGTCAGACAAATGGTAATCTTGAGCACAAGACCTTTTATGAACATCTAGGTATACTTCCTGTAGCAAGTAATAAACTCTGTGAACTCATTAGGATGTGTAACCCCACACCACTTGCCTTGCAAAACACCTTTGAGTGATGGGGACATTGAGCAAATGTGTGGAAGTGCTGTAGACACTGTAGCATTGCCCAGAGTGAGATTAACCACACTTGAAAGCCTCACAGAATGGCTGAGTTTCTCATCTTTTGTACAGAAATAGAATATAAGACATATTCAGCCAATGCAGAGGCATGTCACCTTAGTAATTCAGTATGGTATCAAAAGCAGAGAGAACTGGAAGAAGTTTGTTTCAGATGCTCCTCATGTATTAGCCCCAAGCTGGATCTTCAATGGAATATACAGAAAATCAGTGTAACTAGAGACTAAAGTCCTTCTAAGCTTGTCACTATTTGTGCTTCTTTCCAGTGAGCATATAAACTGACACTGGCTGATTAATAGTGACTTGAGTTCACATCTCTCTTCATCATGGATGCAACAGCCAAGAAGGGCTCTCAAACACAGGT
This sequence comes from Florisuga fusca, assembly GCA_038090715.1. Taxonomy (NCBI): domain Eukaryota; kingdom Metazoa; phylum Chordata; class Aves; order Apodiformes; family Trochilidae; genus Florisuga; species Florisuga fusca. Next base: position 20,638,075 of record JAAWXA010000009.1, read on the forward strand.
TTTCTGCAGAAAGGAGCACAGGGAGAAAAGAGATGCCTCTATGTCTTTTGTGGCATGTTCAGGCAGTCACATTTCATGGTTTATTCACTCATCTAGCACTTTAAATACACAGCGTCAATAATAATGCTGCCAAATACCCTTGTTTCTTTATCAGACAGGTACGTGTAGAAAATTCTTTGGAGCATGGTTTCTCAAGCACAGGAAAAATGTCCATTTAGGTCTGTTCAATTAAAAGTATCCATTTCACAAGCATTTTCCAGCCCCTTACACAGGGATTTTTGGATCTGAGTGGATTATTCAGGGAGTATTCTCAAAGCATAAAGCTGTGACAGAATGAACTATGGTTAAAGAAGTATTGAATGCACAGTGAATTTCTCACAGTGCATGGTGGATGTTGGTAACCCACACAGGAGCAGAAACTGGAAAGCCCTGGCTGAGTGATGAGAATTGAAGAACAAGCAGAAGTTTTTTCACTCTGGTATTTATTGCAGCAAACTATATCTTAAAAATTGCTGGCTATCTTGGAAATGGCTGTGGATTAGTCAGCCTGTAAAGCTGTCAGGTTTTTTAAGGTACGGGCAGTGAATTGATGCTTGGTTTCAGTAATGTGAGGAAAATAGAAGGCAAACATCAAAAGTGTCTTCAGAATGAGCTGGCTATCACATTGAAAATGACTGTTTTTTCTCTTTGAATTCTGGCCTGAGAAACAAGTGTTCATACTGATTTCAGGTTTGAAGGCACAGGTGATCTACAGCTGTCAAGATTAGCCTAATTACCTGACTTGTGCATGTGTCTTGGTGAATAGACTGCCAGTTTATAGGAACTGAAAACTGTGTCTGTGAACCTCTGTGATAAAAGTGGGGCAATGAAAAAGCAGTGTGACTTACGGGAGCAGAAATTGCTGCTCACTCCCAACCCTGGAATTTTGCCTCGCTGAAAATAATAGAAAAAGTATTCCAACCGCATAGATTACATTGAAGAAAAATTGCCTAAATTTGGTTGGAAAGTTTAATGACTTTGGTTTTGACAGTATAACTAATGGGATTTTGATTGTGTACCCTCCAGCACAGAGGACACCATCCAAGATGACTTTCCAGGAAAGGAAAAGGAAGACGTGATTAAATTATGATGTGACAGTGCTCTCATACTCAGTCTCAGCGGTGTCCCCAGAGTCTTTCAACTGAGCAAAGGAAGAAAGAAAGTTTCCAAGCTTGATATTAGACTTCAATCACCTTGATACTTTGCATATATTACAAAAATGTAGTGGTTTTTTTTCTTTCTTTCTCATATGCTCTTTGAATGGCTATCTAGCACCACATCTGACTTGAATTTTGTGGCAGCAGTTTTCTCCTTTAACATAAATCCTGCTACCTCGGGAGATTGCCTAGGAAGGAAGAAATCTCTGGATTCTGAGGTGAAGAGAGGTTTGAATCCGTATGCCCCATATTCCAGAAGTGTGTGAATGTGCACAAGGCCAGTGATCACAGAGACAAAAGAAGATGAGACATAAGGAAATGAATGGCCAGAGCACTCCTGAAGGAGCAAAGCCCTTACATGCTTGTTCTTCCAGAGCAGTTCTTACCTGAAACCAGGCTGGCTTTGGCTGTGTTAGTTGTCTCAGTAGCTGTAGTGGACAATGGATCTACATTCCACTCATCTTAAATTGACACTACCTCAAAGTTATGCAGGGCCCATAATAGCATGTTTAATTAATACCACTGAAATCTCTGTGTCTAATTCCCTTAGATATAAACCATTGACCAAGTCTGGAACTAGGATTAGATTCAACTGCAACTAGACTCTGAGAAGAAGTTCAGAAAGCAAGGGGTCCATTCTGAATCTTGTGGCTCAAAAGGAAGGATTCCCTTGCACTTTTCATCCGCAGTTTCTGTGTAAATAATTTTTTTAATCAACTCTGACTTGATTTTTCTGTGAATGTTTCTTTCATGTAGTGACAGAGTGTATCTTGCCATCAAACTTTGTTAAGTTGTACTTACACAAATTCACATTAAAGTCAATTTTTGCTAATAGCTTTTACAGTGATTCTTTAAATGATCTGAAGTGCTCTTCTATTACATTACTTGAGAAAACCAAAGCAGTGATGAGTACAGCAACTCAGCCTGTAAGTGGACAGGTGTGGTGAGGCTTGAACCTAAAGTGAGTTTTCAATTTGACGTCAGCTGTTAATTGTTCCTGACTAAGGAGGAAATAGCAAAGAAAAGGAACTTCAGTCTCCCTCACTTCATTGCATAACTAGATATATAACTTCATTAAAGCAGATTGCTCTTGGTCTGTCACTCTCTACAATTCTGAAATGGACAGCAAATCACAGTGAACTCATCCAGGTCAGAAACGTCACTTTGGGCAAATGACGGTAGTCAGCTCCGTTTACCTCCCCAGGGAGGCCAGAAGTTCAGATATGTTTCATACTTGGGACATATTGCAGCCTCCTGCTTCTAGCAGACTCCAGACAGGCAGAACAGCAATGCAGTTTGGTATTTCAGAGGACTGTCCCACTCTGTGCTTTCCACCTATGTAGATGAGAAAAGACTTTTGTTTTTATAAAATTTCGCCTTTATGTATGTTCTTAAAAAAGGCCTGTTGCTCTGCTTATAAACATTCTCAGTGCCTTGCAAATGAAAATAGGATAAATAAAATCACAAAAAGCCCTCTCTTTAATAACTTAATGGAAAACAAAGAGAGTAAGGTTGATGTAATTGTATGAGTGGGATTCAGGATTAACTGACCAGTGGCTCAGGCAATGCTGTACTGATTTCATCATGTGAATATTCTCAACTTTCTGCCTAAGTATTTACTCGAAGAATTTTGGAGAGGTACCTCAAAAAACCAAACCAAAGCAAAACAAAAAAAAAGGTGTTTTTTCCACGAGCCATAAGCAGAGTAAACTCCGGTGTTTGAGTGAATGACATCACATTTCATCTTGGGCCCAATTATAAACTTCAAAGACCCTACAAAGATCCTGAAATCTGTGTTAAGACAAAATCCTTATTTGAAGTGAATTCCTATAGGGAATTAGAGGATATTTATAACCCCAAAACCAAACTTAAATTATAAAAGGAGTGGCCTATTTTATGCTTGAACACAGCTCATTAGAGAAATCTCTGAATGAATATTTTTCAATCATCTGACAGAGAAAAATCAAAGCACATAGGGTATGCTATAAAATTTGCATGGATTGCTAGATACTCCAGTGGACATGTGCTTTTCAAATTACATGCCATTAATAGTTTTGTGCTCATTCATCAGCATATGATTTAATAATAATTTCAGTAGTGAATTTCTGTAGTATGTATGTTATGAAAGACAAAAAACTGTTGCATAATTAATGGCAGCATGATTTTTATACATACTAATGAATTTTCAATATAAAATTCCTTAAAACCCTTGTTTATTTCTCCTATTGAATTTCATTATGTGAAACAAACTTCTGCAGAATCTGATTCCCCTTCTATTGTCACACTGAATTTTGGTTTTGTTTAGTTTTTTTTTTTATTGTGACTTTGGCTTCAGCTTAGAAGGTTGGAAAGTGATCATAGTCTGATGACTCTCTTCTTAGTAGTTGGGCTCTATAGGTTTGAATACTCTCAAGGTCAATAAAATACAGAAGATAATAGATAAATGCCTGACTAGTGGGATATTCTTTATTGGGGATCCCCAGGCATCTTCAGTGATGCTAACTTGGCATTTGTTTGAATACTATCTATTTTAGGTGTGATCAGAGTAAAAAGGATCCTGAATCACACCTATATCAGAGGACACTTAGGCAAAACATTCTGAAAGCAGAGAAAAGAAAGAAAAAGAACAATTTTTAAAAAGTACTTAGAGATTTAGGCTATGTCAGTTTTAGAGACAACTACATGAGCCCCAACTTTCAGAAAATACTGAGCTGATGGATGCTTCAGCTTAGATATTCTGAGTCATTATTCATATTTGGAAAATGTAGGATTGGAAAATAAGGGCCTTTGGTGTCCAGTAAGTTGACACGTCCTCACAGTGGGCAAAGGAAGGAAAAATTCATTAAGATATGGAAAGAAAGCTAAAATATAAATCAGTGCTTATACATATGTGTAGTGTGAACCAATACGGCTTATCTAGTTTCCCCCCTGCAGAACTCCTGAACAAATAATGGAGTTTTTATTTTAATTAAGATAAATTCACATGGAATTCCAAATTTCCAAGTTCTGTGAAAAACAAGAGATAGGTAACCGGTGAACAACTTATTCTGTGCAAGATGTACCATGGGCTAGATGGCTGCATCTGCCGGGCTGAAAGAGTATGATAGAAGTATGGATATTCCCATGCACACTGTTGCTGTAGGGAAGAAATAGTCAGTTACCCATGCAGCCACTACACAACAGTTAAAACACAAGTAACAGATGATCTCTTCCTTTCAAATGGATTAACTGGGGACTTGATATTCTTTATTCACATTTTCCCCTGTGCCACAGGAGACAGCGAGCCATGTGAAGGGCTGATTGCTTGCTCCAGGCAGTAGAGCAGAAGAGGAGGCAGTGAGCACATGTGTGGGGCTGCTGCACTTCCCCCCTTGTGCAACTGGGAACCTGAGCTATGCCAGCAAGGATGAACCCTGGTTTTGTGTCTTTATTTCTATTTCCAGTTGGAAGAATAGAAACAAAGGTGATTGTACTGAATGTGCATAACAAGTCTATGTCTTCTCCCTCCATGTTTTTATTACTAAAAATGTATTTTAAATGACATAAAATTACACTCTTCAGGGAAAAATAATATTCACAAAATTAATTTGGCTTCTTTTCTGCTGTTTACTTTCCTAGGTGCCTCACTGAATGATCTCGGATGGAATGGAGTGCACAAGTTGTATCAGCAGCCCCATCAGGGGCAGATTTCTCCACCTGTCTCCCTCCTTGAAAGATCCAAATACCTACACTAATTTACTTGAACTTTTCAACTCACATTCAAACCTGTCCTGAAGGCTCCGTAAACTCCTTACTCTGTGTGCAAATCCTCCATCACTGCCTCCACTTTCACTGTCTGCTGCCATTTCCAAGTGTCCCATGGTCTTCCAGTCTTTTCTTCCCACACTCTCCAAGAACACCCATGCTTGAACTCCTGCCTAGTGACCACCCACATGCATCACCTCTTCCCCTTAGGTACAGTTTTATGAATGCCTACCATGAGTAGCCTGTTGCAAAAATTATGCTTACTACAGAAGTTTTAATCATAAAATGACATCTAAACTGCTCTGAGTCATGTACATCATCTGCTTACTTGATATATTCAGTGTCTGAGCTGTCCTGGCAAATTTAGGATCTGTCTTGAGTAGGTCATTACTCAGCTACCAAGGCTGTGAGGGCAGAGAGATCACAAAGGATAAATTCACATCAGGCAGTGTAGCAGCATGTAACATATCCAAAGCATCTGTAAATGAACTGACTCAAAAACTGCAAGGGTTACAACCATGTCAGTGATGCATCATCTAAACTCGCCCCAATGGAAAACTATTAATTTATGCTTCTGGAAGCCAAGCTAATATCTCTGCAAGATGGTGCACTGGACTATTATATAATATATTAGGTTTTCCAGTCCTAGCATGGGACTCTCTTGAACACTGCATAAATTGTACAGGTATGCAGAGTAGTGTACTTTAAAGAAAATCTAAATTCTGCTGTTCAGAAGGTGGAAGGCCAAGGGCAGGTCACTCCTGCTGGAGGAATGGGAGATTTGGAAAAAGGGGTTACACTGGAGTTGCTCCCACATTGCAGTAACCATTGCTTCACCCACATTGACCCCTTCATCAGCAACAATACCAGCAACAGCAAATCTAGACTGCACAGTAGACAAAATCTCAGCCATTTCACAAGCTTAGCTGTCTGCTGCTCCAGACAACTTCCTACAACAATCTGTGCCTCAAGGTGGCTTTGCTCTTCTCTTCTCTCCTCTCAAAGGTCTGCTGTAGTCTGTGTTTTTAGTGGATCCCTGGGGATGGTCACTGACCCAAAGGAAAGAGCAAAACTGGCTTAGCATGCCAGATGTGCAAGCTTTATCTTTGCAAGGAGGGCAGCAGCTGGCATGCTCCGTCTCTAGGAAATGATACAGTTTTTCACTTCTCGAGGCTCAGGATGCTCTCAAATTGCACAGCATAAGCCATAGATTGCAGTCTCCACAGGGAAGAGACTCTTCCTGGCTTTTTCTGTTTTCCAGAGTGCCAAGAACACCAAAGGCTTTCATAAATAAAAATGATAAATAAGCATCTTCCAGAGTTTCACTGTGGCTGCCATATTCTGTGCCTGAATGTGATTTTACATGATTATTAGTTGTGAGTGGTCTCATTTTCTTGCAGAATGAAACAGATCTTGCAGCAAAACAGAACATATGCCTAATGCTACTTCCACTCTGCAAGATGAAAGTTGAATTTGCCATTAAAAAAACATCTTGAAGGCAGCCATCATGATGTGCACAAGTTAGAATAGCCAGGAGATTTTGTCCACTTTTTTTTTTTTTCTCTCTCACTATTTACTAATCCTATTTATTGTGACATATCCAAAAAGCAGGTTGAACATAGGGTTGACAGATATTTTCCATCCTTTTGCATAGTCAGCATTATTTCCATTTCACAAAACTAAAATCACAGCTCTCAGCCTGACAGGGTCAGGCCAATTTTGCTTTTATGCCATAGTAAGAAAGAACTGAAATAATTCTTCCACTTCGAAACCCTCAGGGCAGACATAGTAGGAAGCTGGGAAGTCTCTGTGCTCTCACTATCTTCCCCTTGTCCCTCCATCCCTTCTGTTTCAGCCAAGTTGTGGGTATGGCATGGATTCTGAACACCATGGCTCCAAAAGGAGCCAGCATCATGGCATATGAGAGAAAAAAAGGAAAATTGGTTTTCTGGGCCTTTCAGTTCCATATCTTATGTGGAAGTTGAAAATTTCAGTGTTTTTTATAAGATTGTGGGGGGTTTATAAGGTTGGGTGTTTTTTTGTTGTTGTGTTTGGTTTGGGAGGTTTTTTTTTGTTGTTTTTTTTTCTGGAAATCATGAAGAGTGTTGGGGAGGGAGGTTGGCATTCACTTTCAGACTGTATTTAAAATCTGTCTATTGTCTATGTTTTATCTCTGGATTGGCTTTGTAGTTGCCTGTTAAATCTAAAAGGCTCTGCTCTGCAAAGGAACGATCTTATCTCTTGCTGTCACTCTTGCATGCATTAATTAAACATGTATATTCAAAAGTTAATGCTTCTTTTCTTTATTAGGTTGCTGTTCTTACCTGTCTAAATACATATGCCTTTGTAAATAGGCCTAATACACATATAAAATACATATATACACAGACAGATACATATGCATGTAGTGCTGCTTCAGCCTGTATAAGTTCAACAAACACTGTATGTAATTATAAAGATAGCCAAGTGTGTCCAGATTTTGTGGCCTAAAATCAGCGAAACTTGCAACCCTTTCTTCTTTCCATTCAAATACGCCACATTCACTTATATCTTTTGTTCAATATTTTCAAGCTCAAGTTGAAATTTCAAAATTTCAGTTTGTGATTAACTTTGAAAATTTTCTTCATGTCAATTTGGAATTAAAAAAAAAAAAGAGGTGATCTTCCCCTTTCAGTGTTTTGATTGTTTTTTTTTTTTTCAGGGAAAAAAACCCACCAGAATTCTGGAAGTAAAATGTAATGTCAAACTGTATTGTTTTAAGTATATCTTTGTATTATCCCTACATTAATTCATAGCAAAGGCAAGAATGCAAGACAGGATGTAGATGAGATTATGCATACCACCATATTAATCGGTGATATAATTTGCAGTAATAATGTTTCAATTTTCTGCATTTTGAAAGACATTAACAGCAGCTCCTAATTATGGCAGATTAATGACAAAAACTTGCAGTGTCTCCTGTTATTAAAGAGTTTAATGCTTTCAGCACTTCATTTGGTTTTCTGTTGAATGCATCATTTCATCAGAACATAAATGGGGAACACTCATGTGGAAAATAATAAGGGCTCTGATTCACAGTCTCTGATGGATTTAACTGTAATGGCAAAAGAGGTTACTGCCTCCAGCTGTCCACCCTTTTCCTTTGGGAAAGATTAACAACCCACTGTGGAGGCCATACAGCACGAAGCATGTCTGCTGCTTCTCACAGCTCACAGCTCCTGGCCAAGCACTGCCATCAGCTGGGGTTAACCCTCGCCTCTGCAGGTGCTGAATTTGAGAGGGATTGTGAACCAAAGCTCTCAAGCAGGATTTGCAGATAGAACTACCTGGCAGCTGCCCTCAATTTTTTTTTAATGTTTTCTGAGCTACAGATAAACTAAATTACTAAAGTAATGTTGTATGTCCAAGAAGTCACTGAACTGGGAACACAGGGACCTTTTTCAGAGTGAGTGATAGTGCTGAATCCAGGTAATACTACCTGCAGGCCAAGATGGTGCCCTGCCCTGGGTCTGATGAGACGCAGACACCTGGGTGAATTACACAAAGCAAGGCTATTATGTCTTTGGGCTCCCATATTGTTGTTATCCAGATGGTTCCCAGAATGTCAGTTTATTTGGGGCATCGTTTCCTTTACTCTTGTTAGCACCCAAATAATGGAGAATTGAAGAAGAAAAGTTGTGAAGAGAGTTCTTATGTAACAGACCAAACAAACCACTAAGTAGATGGTTCTTTTTATTTGTTTGTTTGTTTGTTTATTTCAAGAAGGAAATAAGTTTCAGAGTAATATATTAGCCCCTGGAAAGGCGTAGATTTCTTTGTGTCCAAAAGGTACACATCCTAGGCCACACAGGGCCTGCCATAGTTTCCCTTTCTGCTCAGTAAAAGGTCAAGCAGAGTACAAACTTGTTATTTAAATGAGCTGTTGACAGACTGTGCTTTCTGTTTAACCTAAATGTCCAGATTAACTGCCCTCACTTGAAGAATAGGTAAATCTGTTAGACAGGACACGGTAACACTTGCATGCTGATGGTGAGTGCTTTCTCCTCTTTGGAAGTTGCTTCTGTCTGCCAGAATGAAAGCATCAGGCTGATTTCAAAAGACAGACATGTCAGCCTTTGCCCTGAACCTCCCCCAGCACTGTTCTGGGCATTTTAGTTGCAGGGGTTTGCCATTACTTAGCATGTGTGGCAGAACTTCCCAAAGCATTGGCATGTTGGGAGATCTAAAATGCTTACTTGCCCACTCCATTACAGTTTTGGAGGATTTTCTGGGGCATTTCTGTTATGCAGAAACCTCATCAAAAGGAAGGTGGATGCGTATGTATGGTGAAACATCTCTCAGACCACATGCCAGTTCCTACTATCCAGAGGCAATCTGTGAGTACTGTTCACATAAAGCTGCAGCCCTATAGCTTGTTCTGACTATTACTAAGCCAAGCAAACAGATTGTCCCCCTTCCTTTTCACTCAGCTGGTATAACTGCACGTATAATCACTCCCTGACCCAGTTCAGTCAAAACGATCCAGGTTAGCTCACACACTTTAAATAGGAGGGTTTTACTCCTAACCTGTTTCATTTTGATTTAACTGGGTTAGGGAAGAATTATGTACTCAGAACAGAGGGGTAGTATGGGGAACAGGGAGATAACCTTCAGAGAAGGCAGTGTGAAGCAGCTGGGGCTGGGAACATTTTTGATCCAGATCAGCTGGAGCCAGACATGAGACAGCAACTGAACACTGGCACAACAGCAAATTCCTACGGGATTGGGTCTTCACCTGGTGCAAAACTCCTCAGTTCCTTTGAAGCTGAGAGTGATACGCTCATTTACAGTCCTAGAGATACTGTCTCCTGTGTATTTCTGCAGGGCTGCTAGGTGTTTTACAACCATTCAAACTGGCTTTCAGTAGTGAATTGCATTAACTGCTGGAAATATCTGCAAACAGAAAAGATTCATCTCAGAAAAGAATCCCACCAGTACGTCTCTGTGGGCTCACTTTTTTCACTCACCAACAAATTCTACTGGCAAGGTTTCTTCATTAAAAGCAGAGATAAGCTCAGCTTTCTATGCTGCACTATTCTTCATTGACTAAAGAAGAGAGAGAAATACAATAAAGGAAGAACAAAACCCAGGAATGCCTCTGAAGGCTGGGAAATTCAATCCTTTAAGCTTGCTTCTTCTTTATCATTTTTCCACAAAGAGTCCAGTATGAGTCAATTAAAATGTGCTTGCTAATGGTCAAAGAGGTTGATTGTATGTTTGTTCAATGTTGGTCATATGCTGGCCACAAAATATTGGTCATGTGCTGGTCACAAGAGAAAAAAAGGGGAAGAAATAGTGCCTGAGAGCCTATGTTTTTATGTGAATGGCCCAGTTTGGCGACTCTTGCCTCTCTTGCCAGTAGAGAAGAAATATCTGAGGTCTGGATGTTTGTCTACTAAGACAAGGAGGTCCTCACTTCAGTCAGTTCGCAGAGTCCTCTAGGCTCAACCACCACTGAATGGTAAATTAGAAGGAATAGAATTAAAAAGAACTATGCAGGTCTTTGTGTGGTTAATCACCGCCCTATGGAAATGAACAGAAGTAAGGCAAGCACTCTGCCCTATAACTTCTGCAGTCTAATTTATGCTGATTGCTAGACATAAAAACCAAAGATATTGATCATCAAGGTATTGAATATTGGTCGTGTATGGGTGGAGAAGGACAGGCTGAGGTTAAGAGAACAGGATAACTTTTTTTTAAATCCTCAAACCTTCACCTGGTTGCAGTCATCTGAGTTGCCCAATTATGCTAATGTCCTTGATGTAGTCAGCTTTTAGTGAGCAGAAAAAGAGTGCTGAGGTGGGAGTTCTGCTGGAGTGCAGAGGTCTTGGGTGAGAGGAATGAGAGATGAAGAGGAGAAAGAAAGTGTTTTTTTTTTAGCTGCTCTGTAGAAAAGTGATATAGAAGGGAAAGAGAAGCTGCATGATGATAGGAGATAAAAGACATTGAAAAAGTTCAAAAAAATTTTTAATAAGTTTTGCAAGATATAAAGTAGAAAGAACCATGTTGCTTTGCAGAAAGGCTATGGAGAATGTAGGACTGTCTGTGTGCTTAGGCTAACAAGGACTAGAGATAAGAGATGATGATGGTGTTAAGAGAATGAGTTGAATTTTCTCCTCATGAAACACAAGTCAATTGGAAACAGTCAAGTCTACATTTCACATGGGCATTAACAAAGGATCTTTTTTCTGTGTGGCAAGCCAGAGTAAGCTTCAAAGAAAGACTGAGCTTTTAAGAGATATTCCAAATGATGGAAGTGACAGATAAAAGGTGGAGGAATGGGAAAATGGTCTTATGGTCAAATCAACACCCACCTGATGCTTTCAGGATAGGAAACTATCAGGTCCAGCCCAGCTTGATCTCCATCATTGGGTATCATGGATCTTATGAATCCATACTGCTGACAGTTGGAGTTTTTGTTTTGCCAACAAATCCCACTCAATCATAGGGCAGAGGTGCTCAGCGATCTCAGAATAATTCTGTGTGTATTCACCATACTGTAAGGAATGGTGGAAACATTGCTGAAAGGAGTTACAGTGGTGTTTGTAACAGGCATGCTGCACTAAGGGATAAAATGATCCAAATATTCTTTCCCTGGCTTTTTCAAAAGGTCACCACAACCTCATGTTTGCAATGCTGACACAAAGATTTAGACTTGCATGGCCTCAGGCTCCTCCTCTAAATGCAGTCTAGATATAATTAGGTGTGCTTGGTGTATAATTATGTCTCTGATATTGACTTTCTTTTTTTGATTGCCTTTGGGTGAGTGACTTAACTTCCCTACCCTTTCTGTCTTTCATGTTTAGAAACAGATATGGTAATATTTACCTGCTTGGCTTTGAGGCATCTTTCAGAGATGAGTGAGTGGCTGCTCATGAAACTCTTTGAGGATGAAAATATTATGTACATGCTAAATAATAGTTCCCTGAGTGTGATGTAACAGCCCAGTCTCACTGCTGACTGTTCATATTCATTTACACAACATTACAAGTCAGACTGTTCCCACACTATAGGCAAGGTTGTACATAAAATTAATACTGTTTCAGTTGTTAATGCTCATGTAACTGTACACTGCTTAATTGTTTTACTCTTTAAGATCTTAACTGAGCTTCTAAAATCTCTTTGAGGAAAGCAGAAGCAATAAATGAAAGTTTCTGGGGGAAATACATTAGGAGGGTTCTGACTTAACATTCTGACTTCACATTCCAGGCATATGTTACAACAGTAAATAAAGTCAGAGATGAGGAAGACTTCCCTAGTAATTTTTTTGGAGTTAAAATTCATTTGACTGACATCTTTACCTCAATGAACTGATTTCATATGTTTCTTAGAGTTACCCAGAAACTTTTTTAGTGTTCTGCCTAATGATGAGGCAGAATTTTCTTTTTTTTCTTTAAAATGTCAGTCCACTGAGAAAAACCCAATTGCTTCTTCTAAGCCAGTGTTGTTTCCAGGAGTGGCTGTGAGCAGATACCTAGGGAAGAGTGAGAACAGGGCAGCCCCTTGCTGTACACTTCCCTCAGCACCTTTAGCCCCTGACCATTTTTAGTCCAGGAAGCTTACAATTTTGTAGTCTGTAACAGAAATCTCTTCAAGTGCTTGTCTTTCCCCCAGAGCCCAAGTAAACTTCTTGCATCTGTCACCACGCTGTAAAGAGAATATTTCCTTTCCACTGAATTAGCGTTGTCCCAGTGACAGTCCAGCCACAGCTGTACTACTTTTCTGCATAAGTCTTATTTAAGCAATGAGTTTTAAATAGAGGGGAAGGGAGGGGGCAAGGGGGAAGCAGGAGAAGAATCCACCAGTAAATCAGGTTTTCTATGAATTTTCTCATATTTTTTTCTGTTAAAGTGGCTACATAGAGTGAGATCATGCAACGGCCCTGCATCTGTTTCTTAAATATCCCTCTTCTAAAATAATTTCTTTCATTCTTTCCTTCCTGCTGTCTGTCTTTTAAGACAAATGTGTACTGTAGGAAATGGTTTTATTTGTCTTTACATTCATCACTAATCCATATTTTATGAGATTCTAACTTCAATATAAAAAACAGAATCGGCAAATAATGCATGTATCAGGATGCATTTGTTCACTGATCCTAAGATGGAAATAGCTGTGCAGAAGAATAAAAAGCTAAATCACTTAATTTTATATCAGTTAGAAAAAAGTGGTCTGGATTTATCAGTTACTTTCTGTATTACTCTTACACACCTGTTTCAGGAATTTAGGCATCAACTCAGTGCTCTATCACCCCAAAGTGAAAACAACCAAGTACCCTGCTAAAGACTTTCATCCTGTGTTTCCTATGTGCTTTTCTTTCTGTTACTGCTACTAATGACATCCATTTATAGCCTGTGTTGTCCAAACAGTTGCCTGAGCTTCTCACATTCTATTCAGCTTCATATCTATGAGATTAACTGCATGCTAATCAGAGTGATACCCACTGTCACAGCAGAGAGCTTCTAGATGGCAACTAGCCACAGAGTTTAACCAAACTACAGGAGTTATGAGACTTTAACCTTCACTCTTTTAATGGAAAGAAAGGTAAGAGAATGTGGAATATTAAGATACAGCGATGTCCAAGGCACAGCAGCTATTGATTCTTCACTACGTAATTTTTTTTCCAGAAGCATCTTACACAGAAACTACCTCACCAACAAACTGTGACTATTTTTGCACTGAAATAAGTTACCTGATTTGACTTCTCACAATCATGGAATAGTTTGATTATGGCATGCATTACAAGATAGGCATTTCACCTTCTTCTTAGCCAATATTGCTGTTCCATGATCTGAAGGCAACTTGCTTCCCCCAGGTTCAGAATCCATGCCAATTACATAAAATATATGATGGACCTCTATGCTTAATTTAAGGGATTGCCTCTGACTCTTTCAGGAATTTAGATGATTTTAAAGAGGTGATTCAGATTGCTGCTGTAAGCCATCTGTCACTCAAGCTGAAGTTTACTCCTTCTCATCTGAGATGGGAAATTTTTAATGGAGCTTTTTGGTAGCAGTTATATTTACCTTCAACATATTAGCCTAATGATTATAAAAATGCTCAGAAATAAAGATGACTTGAGTGTTGGGTTTGTGCTCTCCCAGTCCCTCCAGAATACCTAAATTCATGACATTCCATGGTCTAAAACTTAGGGCATCCTCTGTAAGCTTGTTAAAATTAGGCCCCATGCTGCTGGGAGCAAAAGCCAGAGGAGAGTAGCCAAGAAAAAGTCCAGCTCTAGACTCATGTTTATGTCACTTGCCTACAGGAAAAATCCTTATTTTCACTCATGGTTTTGTTTCCACCCAGCAACAGTACTACTGTAATATTGAAACAGTTCTTGGGAAATGCAGAACCCCAGTGCCAGGAAGCAGGAAATTCCTCTCCCCACTGAGTAAAGAAGTGGCTTCCAATTGCCCATGGTCTTGTAATTTTTGTTCTGTTTCTCAAATGAAGAGCTGAGCAGCCAGGCCAGTCCCTTTTCCATGATCCCCTCAAAAATACTTATAGAGAGATGTGGGGATAAGGAAAAGTGTACCAGTGGTAATTTTGAGCACAGTTAACTGCTGTCAGGACTTAAATGCTGCTGATCTGAATGAATTACCTGACAGGAAAGTATCAGGTGGGAAACAAGCATTCTTCCAGGAACTGGTATTAGGCCATCTGAGAGTCTTCATGTGAAATAATGAGGCACTCAATGAAGTTAGGCTCGTCCAGAGGAAGGAAAACGATGGTTGCAAGTGACGGATTCAGATGGATTTAGTTGGATTTAGCCAGGCTGAACACCTTCCCCTTAGGAGTTATGTTAGATTTCCTAATGTCTCTTTATCCCTAACTGGGATTTGAACCAATTTGTCTTGGTGTCTTTGCAAACTACATGGATTTTTATGCTAGGAAATCAGAATGTTTAGGGCTATTTTATTCTTTGAGGTACTTAAATGTACATGTTTTTAAAAATTGTCTCTGAAAGAAGACATGCAGCTGCTGCAGGTACTAGTTGTCGATAAGGGATAGAATTAGAAAAATATCCTAAAGAAAAACTGTTGAATTGATCGAGACCAGGCAAATTTTCTTGGTGAAATCTACAGCCTTGCTACGAAATCAAATATTCATGAATATTCGTCCAAATAATTTGAATGGATTGGTATTGCAGATCACTCTAAGGCAGCTAGAAATCCATGCAAATCACAGAGCAGATACTGCAGGGAGGGATACAGCAGGTAATTATGGGACATCTATTTTAAAGGCTGGGGATTAAAGAAAATTGTTGTTTTCAGTTAGGCAGAGACAACCAACCAAAACAATAGAGTTAGCAGAGAACTGATCTGACATCCAAAACTCTATCCCTATAGAGAAAAAAACCAAACCATCAAAACTATCAAGGATTCAAAGAAGGACAGGGGGTGTTTCAGACTCTTTAACTAAGAATGGTTATATAGCAGCTCCTAACAATTTAGCAGCATATCTTTCTAAAATTGGTGCATACAAAAGGTCCCATTATTTTCAACATGACTAATAAACTAGGTGATGTGACATTGAACATGTCTTAAGAATCAGGGCTTTTAGGAGTCATCTGCTTGGCTGATAGGTAGTAGTCAAGTGTCCATTACTCTTTTCCTTAAATCCTATTTTGGCTTCACATATGCATTAAGTATGTGATTTATTTTAAAAGTAGTCCTTTTAGTGGCAATTTTAACTTAATCGCTGGGTAATCAGTGCTGCCAGACTAAAATCTGAAATCATGAACTAGCTAGACATGAAAATAAAGGGCTCCAAAGTAATAAATTGAACATAGATGGTGTATAATGCTTCTTCCATGGCATTAAGACTCATTCTTTCAAGTTTTTATTTTTCTCTTTAAATAAGCTAGAGCTTTTTCTTCATCTTTGGAACTTAAGGCTTTCCAGATGCAATAAATTTCTGTGGATACAGGAAAACACAAATAGAAAAACTTTGAGGACTACTACCCTGTCTACCTGATCTTTAGAGTTTATATTTATGGATAATGTAACATTATAAAGAGGAAATCCTGTGTGTAGGCACCTCAGAGACTGCACTAGTGAAAAAAAGGGTCTGGAAGAAATATTGTCCTTCTTCTAATGAAGAATTGGACACAATTTTTTTGTGATTTTTTTTCACAAAGAAATCCAAGGCTTGAAATGGTGTGCAAAGGTTTGGTTTGCAGGATTTTTTTCCCATGAAACCAAAAATAATGGTATATCTAAAATTTCAGACATGCTTCAAGAAAGTTATTTGTTTTACCTTTGCCTATAATACTCTTCTCAAGCTTCTGCTTATTTGAAGTTTCTCTGCTTCAGAAAACTTGGACCACTTCAGCTCGGATTCTCCTGTTGTCAGCCAAAGCCAATTTTTTTAGTGTGAGGCACAGGACCATGGCTGTGCTCACTGTTAGTGGTCTTTCAATGCAGTTGGCTTCTCTGCTTCTGAAAGCAGCTGTTCTTTAGGTGAGCTTAGCAAACAGATATGATAAACTACTCTGATTGTTTGTTTTGTGAGATGGCATTTGGCAGACAATAAATGAGACTGAAAAACAATTTAGCCATGACTGATATTAAAATGATACCTGAATCACAGAATCATAGAATGTCGGGTTGAAGGGAACTCAAGGATCATCTGGTCTAACCTGTCTAAAATTATTGTTTACAATATTGTCAATACCCTGTTGAGCTGAGATTGAAAACTTTCCAAAGTAGGGGAATCCACCACTTCCATTGGTAGATCATTCCAATGTCTGACTGTCCTCATAGTGAAAATTTTTCCTTTGGTGTTCAGTCAGGATCTGGTGAGGAGCAACTTGTGCCCAATGCCCCTTGTCTTCTCCATGTGACCCTTATAAACAGGGAGTCTCCATCTTCTTTGTAGGCCCCCCTTTAAGTACTGGAACACTGTAGTAAGGTCTCCCCTAAACCTTCTCTTTGCAAGGCTGAACAGACCCAGTTTTCTCAACCTCTCCTCATATGGCAGGTGCTTCAGTCCTCTGATCCTCCTCGTGGCTCTTCTCCGGACCCTCTCCAGCCTGCCTGCATCCTTTTTGTACATCAGGGACCAAAACTGGATGCAATACCACAGGTGTGGTCTGACAAGTGTTGAGTAGAGTAGGATGATGACTTTTTTGTCTCTGCTGGTGATGCCCTTGTTCATGCAACCCAGCATCCTGTTGGCTTTCTTTGCTGCTGCAGCACACTGTTTGCTCATGTTAAGCCTGTTGTTCACCAAGACCCCCAGGTCCCTTTCCACAAGGCTGCTCTCTATCCAAGTGGATGCCAGTCTGAGATGCACTCCTGGGTTATGTATTCCCAGGTGCAAGATCTTGCACTTCTCTACTTTGAACTTCATAATGTTCCTGCTAACCCACTTCTCCAGTCTGTAGAAGACCTTAAATGTGCATTTCTGTTACCTTTGTGTTTTCTGTCCTGGCACAAGCTCCTCCATAAGGGAAACTGGAAAATTTATGTTTGAAATTCTGCCTCTCTTTAGTATCTATGAGAAACTTCAGCTGTTGCATGATCTCTCTGTTGTGACCCTCAGCACAGTTAAGAGCATCCTTCATGCCTACTAGAATATTTTCCATGCCTTGCAAATATTCCAGTGGCCACAGCAGTCCCGCAAGTGTGGGAAGAGACTTGTCTTTCAGGCCTGGGACAGGCACCTGAAGATACTCAGATCCACAGATCAAACATCCCAGGCAAGTTTGCTAACCACCAAGTGGTGGCAAGGATGGTATCTCCCATGCTGAGCATGGAATATGGTAAAAGGGAGTGCAAGTCCTGTGAATGTAGTGGGTTGGCTTGGGGAGGAAATTTGGTGGCTGGGTGCTCCTATAGGTTATCCCTCAGCGTGGACACTAGCAAAATCTTATGTGAAACCAGCAAAATGCAAAGCACTGAACAGTGCTTCCAGAACAACTTAGTATGTAATTTGAGTACTATTTGCATCTTACAAGCTGTTGTTCTACTTTATTGCTTAAGTGAATAATCTTGAGTGCAGAAGTATTCTACTGCCAGAAAGAAGTTGTATAGGAACAGTAAAAGTGCCTTGAATTTTTTTCCACTTGAACAAGTTCTAAATGAACCAAGAGCAGTCCCTTGACTGATACAAGCTGATTAGTTCCATATGTTGTTATCCCTCATCTTACTTCAGAGCCAACTGCCTAGAATAAGAAAGATAATCAGGTCTGGATGCCACATACCTATATAATTGAGCTCTTAAGGCAAATATTTTCAACCATGTATTATAGCCTTTATATAACATCCAAAAGTGTGTTAGGTGCTATACTGATAAAGGATACAGTTCCTTCTCCAAAATATTTACACCGTTTTATTTCATGACAGATCAAGACAAAAATCAAAAGAATGGGAAGAATAATGGGAAGCCAGCCCAAAATATAATGTGTTAATATGTTTTGCTTTCCTTCAGGAGTCTTACTAGTTCAAGCATTGCTCATACCTGTGTGTGTATTTTGTTATTAAATAGATAAATAAATAAATATGGAAAGAAAAAAAAAGTGAGAAAAAGAGAAGAAAAAAGCAGTATTAGGGCAGGAGGGCCTGTGTCTGAACCAGGTATAACAGTAGGGGAAAGGAAAGGCAAAACAATATGAAAAGAGAGAGAGGGCAATGAAAAAAAACAAGGAAAGATTAAGGAACCAGTGCCAGGATGTAAGTCTGATTGTACAAAAAATGTGGCAGTAAGGGAGTGGTTGGAAGAAATCAGTTATGAGAATGTCTGTGAGACAAAGCTGTTCCAATATGGGAACCCAAAGAGATCCCAGATGTGACCAGTTAGTGACTAAACTCAGAACAAAGTGAACTCTTACAACACAACCAATGTGGCATACGTGGAAGGTCAAAGTAATACTAGAGAAATCATGTACAGCTACAGCCTGGAAGGAACAAAGTTGTGAAATCTCTTCTCTTGCTGAAGGTGTTTTGCATCCAGGCCAGCAGATGGAACAGAAGTTGAGAGTTCACATCATAAAGCTGAATGGAAGCTGTAGAGTATGGAGCCTCTTTTCAACACTAGCTAACCAGAGGTGAATAGGACCAGAATGACATTTTAGAAGTTTATCCCAACACTGTCAACCTCATAAAGAAACAGAGGCAGCAGATGTCAGTTCTAATGTATGACTCCTCAAGAGTAGCACAGATCCTGCTGTACCATGCATTTGTTCCTGGTGCCATTGCTCTGCTGGTTCAGCGACTGTTTTCTAAGATTTCCTTATTATAATACAAAAGAATTTACATTTCTCAACAGTGACTTAGAAATTACTGATGTCAGTTTTTTCCGCCAGATATTTCTTATTTGACAGATTATTCTTGACAGTACCTGTTTTTGGGCAATATTCTCCATACTATATACCTTAGAAATATGCTCTTAGACTTCTCACAGCAATTATCAAGCTGTTTATGAATTACTGAGCACAGCTGCCATATGCTACTTTTGATGGTACACTCCCCATGTGCACATAAAATACCCATCTCTTCATTTCATCACTGCACTTTTCTTACACAACCAAATAGCTTTTTCAATGGAGCCAGCCAGTTGGCATGAAAATACCTGTTCTGTCAGAACAGTTCAGCACATGAAGTTCAAATAACCAATTAATCACTGCATCTGCTTCAAACTCCCCTTAGAGGCTTGCATTGTCTGAGCCAATTGCCCTTTAAGAATTTCTCTTTATCCCTAGGCACTTATGACTTCATTTGATCTGAATCTAATTAGGTGCAGAAGAATGTGAAAAGCAAGTCATTAGAACAATGGAACACAATTCTCAACACTGAGTTTTATGGCAGCACCCGTAGCAGAATTATCCTAGGAACTTCAGAGGATGAGCAGAACCCCACAAGCTGTGTTACAGAGATCATGTTTTCAAAGCTAAGCCTGCTGCTCTAGTGAATAAGTGGGACTTCCCCATGTGTCTCTACCTTTAGAAAGGTGTTTGGCATTTGAAATCCTGAACAAAGGGACTTCAGACTTCTGTCTGGAACAAAAATAGAATGTGTCTATTTTGTGGTTTTGGGACAACTGTCTTAAAGGAAAGAAATGTGTGGCATAAAATCCACAGGCTGGTGGTCACATAGACCACATTTGAAGCTGAAAACAGCTTCCATTTAGACCAGCATTGGCTCTGCCCCTGAAACCATTAAAGCCTACTTACTCAGAAGAAAGTATAGTGGTGACACATCACTTCTTCTTGCTTCTTTTATTTTTAAAATAAAAATAATATGAATATTAATATAATATCCAATTCCAGATATTCCCCTTACACCATCAGCAAGATGTACACACATCTAAACTGATAGATACCTTAACTAGACTCACTTCTAGCTTCAAGTCTTTTTTCTGGGATGGTGCCTGCAAATTAAAAAGACTTCTCAGTAAGTACTACTTCACAGTTCCAGACTGACTACCAAGATTTTAATCTAATCTAGGTTTTTTGAAAAACCTTTATGAATTATCTTTTCAAACCCATGCATGGATTTGAATTCTAATGACTACTTCTACCAATTGATGAGAAGGGAGAGGTAAAGTAGTCTGATTTGGTAGGACTTCAGCAGAGATAAAATTTAATACAGCTTTTAAAAATGTCTCAGATTCAAGAGTGACTCAACAGTTGTGCTGACAGTTAATAATTTTGTTTTACAGTTCATTAAATTTTGCCTCTCAGCATCTGGGACAAAATGCATATTAAAAGTCAATCAAATCCAGAGTGACATAATATAACATTCAAAAAATTAAACATGACATTTTATAATTTTAGTCTAAAATACTACTCTTTATCATTAACCTCCTTCATCAGAATCTAAGTGATGATTTAGATGATGAAGATGATTTAGCTTGGTCTGAAAATTAATAGTTCCAGGTCACTTATCAAGGATTAAGGCAAGTTCTAGTCAAATGTCCTTCCTTGAGACCACCCTGACACCAAGACTGCAGTTTCAGCTGATGTGGGGTTTGATGAGGCTTGCCAGATGAACTCAGTACTTGTGATGGAGACTGAAAAGGTGTATGTGTGTAGGAAGATAGGGGGAAGGAGCTCTAGACTTGTGATCCAGTTTCATGTGAGATTTTTTTACCATTACTTTAGGTTCATGTAACAGTCTTTCTTTCAAAGCTAGCACCCTACCACTGATGGCAAAATGAACTTCGTCATCAACCTCAGGTGAAATAGAAACAAATTCTAAAACCACCAAAGACAAAGGGATGTATCACTCCACAGGCTACAGCTGACCCATGGGTTACAAATGAGCTGGGAGCCAGGGTGCTCCTCCCAATGCCTGTGCTGGGTGTCTTCAAAGACAGGAGGAAAGAGGAGGCAGCTGCCTTCTGTAGTTTGAACCAGCCAAAATTTTTTAATATTCTTCCAATGCAGATCATCACACAATGCAGGAATCAAGTCAGGAAAACATTGACTGGCACATACACCTCTTTCCCTGGGTATATAAAGTGTAAGAGACGTTCAATGGCTACTTTTCATACTGTTTCTGTCTGCTGGGCTAGAGCTTGAGCTGGATGTACCCATCCTGGCTAGAAGGGCAAAAAATATGTGTGAGGCAGGTCTAGTCTGGACATGCATTTGCTTGGATGTAAAGCCAGTTGTCTCATCATGGATGTGAGTCAGAGTATGAACTGGCACGTGGGCTCTGAGCTGAGGAATGTGCACTCACGTGAGAGTTCAGGCCAAAAACTAAGAAAGAAGTTACCTCTAGCAGAGCTGAATCTTCTACATTCATTGTCATTTCTAATGTCTTCAGAAAAGTCTCTAGCCTTATTCACAAGGTTCCTCGCCTGGGTGATATCCATGAGATTTGAATAAAATAATAGACAATAATAATAATAGAATAGATTCATAAACCACACTTACAAGGCTGCAGTTATTTCACACTGCTGAAGTTGTTTTTACAAGAATATCTTGAAAACACAGCTTTCAGAGTATAGCAATATTCCATATAGATACAAAAATAGGAAAAAAACCCACAGGCAGCCTTAGGCATGCAAAACCTCTGTGGTTATTACATATAATACTAGAAATTAGCTATATTATTAGAAAACTAATAATATTTCACAACTTTCAAATATATGAAGCCAACAACTTTTTATGGTGAAATATACAGTTTATTTCTAGACATGAAAAAAACGTAATTTTGCTTTCTTGATGCTGTGCACGTCAAAGTCAAGCTCTGTTTTGGAAAGCTCATTGTTCAGTGCAAGAAGATTTTATACACTGGTGAAAGACCTAGCCTCAGTTTTTCTCTCACCTACGGTCAGTTACAGTTACATGTTCACTTCTATGGGGGTATGTGGTCAGTTGTACAGTGGCAAACAAGAAATAGAAATCCCACAGTGTCAGTCCTCTTATAATATTGGTAATCACTGCACTGCCCATATTAGAAAGAGCTGAAAGCTGTTCACCTGTAGTTAGGCTGCTGAGGGAAACAGCAACCACAGATTAGAAAATCAAGCCTCATGATGATCATGATGATCATGAGGCATATGAGAAACCAATGGCACAGGAGAGAAAATGTTGTGACATGTTGTATATGTGTTTTGTCCTGTGGCAGGGTTCAGCTTCTCACTGCAAACTTTGGCCCTTATTTTGTAAAGAGGTCCATGATACACCTTACTGGGTCAAGAGCTTTAAGCCAGTCATCCCTAACTTTAAAAATGGTGGACATTTGAATTTGATGTATTTGTGTGTTGGGACTTTTTTTTTTTTTTTCAGATTCGACTTTCATGTATTTAATTTTATTCATCTAGTCTGATGATTTACAATGGACCATCCTAGAGAAATCAGACAGTCCAGAGGGATCAGAGGAATCTGTGGGAGGTGGCTCTGGCTTGAGCTCCAGCTCCATGTAGGCACAGCAGCAGAGCCCTCTCGTGGAGACGCAATGTGCAGCACCAGGAAGCTCTCTTCTAACCATGCTGCTTGTGTAGTTTCCATCCAAGAGCTGAGCAAAATGAAAAAAATCCTCACTCTTAATTTGACAGGTCTATATGTGATATTTTGTGGAGAAAACACCAGGATGCTGTCTGAGCCAACACTTGCTGTCCTGGCAAGAGCTTGTATGCATTTGGCTTAAGATCCTAAAATTAGGCTGACTCAGCTGCACCAAATATTGCCATCACATGAGTGTGAACAAATCATAACCTCTGCTCCACACGTTTATGCCAGCAAAACTGCTTTTGTAGGTGTAAACAGGCTCACGGAGGAGTGCTCTGACTGGCAAGGTTAACATCACTAAGTGTGATGCTGAGTCTGCCTTAACAAAGGAAAGTGTCTACCTCCAGGCACTGCCTCTGCTTCCCTCAGGAGGAATCAGTCAGAAAAAACTCTGATTTTAGGATGTTGATTCTGAACAAAAACAAACTAAAACTAAGGGTCTTAGCTGATAAGGCTATGCTAGTGGCTCCCCATTAAGTTGTGAAGGTATTTGCTAGCCAGTTTCTCCAGCAGCCTGTGTGCTCTGGGTTGGTAGAGTAAAATTACTTCTCCCCCATGGGAGCAGCCATGATGGCTGAGGGACATCTGTGAAAGTATAACTGGTTTTGCACAAGAGTTCCTGTCATACAGCAGGCAGTTCTGAACTGTAGTTTTGATCCTAGACTCTAAACTTCTGGGCTTTTTTTACTTGTTGCCTCTCAAGGAAGAATAGCACTAATTAGATTATTGACATTTGCATTTATTACTCTCTGATTACATTTTAATACCACTTACTTTGTTCATCATCTCACTAAGTTTAATTATCAGTCCAAGGATGTGTTAAAAAGTCAATAGCTACTTTCATCAGGACATGCCTGATCCTTGCTGGGAATATTTTCTTCAGCATTCCTGTGGGAATTGTCAAAGCCTGCTCTCTGAATACTGCTGGCTACTTTCTAGATGTTCATCTATATTATAATAGAAATTTAGGAGTCTGGAAAACACCGAAAGCACAAGTAAATTACATGCTGATAGATTCCAGATTAGAAGGAAAATTTTCTTCAGGACAGTTAAGTTATGCCTTCTGCCCATTCATTTGCTGACATCTTTCACTAGGATTTAGTCTTCACGATAAATTACTCCTCCTCTGACTTATAAACCTGCCTGATGTTTTGTACTTCCATCTCCTCTTTCTTAACATCATTTCCTGATCTCCTCTTCCACAGCTTATGGCAGGGTAATTCACTTCCATGACACTGGCAGGAAAGAAGCCTGAAGAGACCATATGGCAGCTAAGCCTCCTCAGTCACCAAGGAAAGTGATCTCATTAAAGCTATATTTAGCTGGCATTGGTCCAGCCTTGTGAACTGTGATGACAACAGTTCTGTGGTGGTACAGGCAGCAGAATCAGATGTGGGACTTGCAACATGTCTGTGGCATGTACCTCACAGCATGTTGGGTTTGAGAGATCAAAAACCCACCAGAGAAAAAAAGAAACTGGCTGAAACTGATGCAGCCGATCTATTAATTAGACTGTGATAGTCCCTCAAGAGGTTATAATATGAAAATAAATGGAAAGCTAAGTGAAGTGTAATAAAAAATGTGAGCAACTTTTAAACAACCTCAGTGATAGCTGATGTTTGTATCCTGATACAGTCTCATATCTGGGTGCTGAAGAGGATTTTTTGGAGCTTGTGCCTTTCGCTGCTGTCATACACTTTTCTTGGCTCCTACATAGTCAGGGTTTCAGATCATCACCGATTACACAGACTTCTCAGAAAGTCTTAAGACTGGGGGCAAAAATAGTTCTAATTAGGTGTGCATACTTGTAAGGCTCTAATAGTTCTAATTAGGTGTGCATACTTGTAAGGCTCTATTTCCTCATTGGAAGTGGAGAAAAAATTCACATTTAACTCTATTATTACCCAGAGGTTGTCTCATGCTGTGCATGCTAAATTATCCATGCTTGTGTTATTTAACACTTTCTAACATTCTTCATCCTGAAAGCACCTATCCTGAATACTGCTGTCTATCACTTTCTTATTCAGAACAGTTCTGTGGATAAGAGCAGAGTGCCTGGCAAAGTGTTTGTGTCAGTTGTCTCTCTCTTACTACTGTCCTGCCTCTTTCACTGAGCTTTCTAGTTTTTTTGAGTCCAGGGGCAAACATAGTACAATGCTGAAGTAAAAAGTGAGTTTGGGGAATAAAACTCAGAGTGAGCTGGGGAATAAACCTAAAGGACACCTCCTTGAGTGACCTGACTCTCCGAGTCTGAAATCTTTTCTGAGGAGCTGTTTAAACTTCAAAGCAACAAAATCGTAGGAGGAATAAAGGGTGCTAAAAAGGTGATGCCTTTGTGAGATGTTCAGGGTTGCCAACTGTATAGGCATTCCATCTACCAGAATTCCCAGAATAAAACAGGGAGCTGTAGGAGCAATCTTCAGCTCCTCTTGGCAGATTTTCATCTAGATTCCAAGATGGCCTGGGGCCATTTGATTATGAATGGCCTCATTCAGATCCTTAGATCATACAGATTTAGACAGTATTTTCCAGAAGTAGTGAAACTTATTAACATTTCAGAAGAGTTCCTCATTCTAAAACCACTAACTCTTTCCCGTCCCCACCTCACTGTAGGAAGAAGACTTCATTTTGGAGGAGTCTCATTCAGAAGCCAGTGAGGGTGTGGTGGCAGGTCACATCTTAAGGGGGTTCTTATGGAAATTTTGGTCTCTCCACAGAAGAAGATTCATCTGCCATCAGAGAAAAGGACAAGAGGAAAAGCTAACATCAGGGAAAAGCTAACAGAGATTTTTACCCTGAAATTACCAGTAGCATGCTTACCTCTAGAACAAACGAGAGGTACCTAACAGACTGAATAAAATGCAGCTACTGAAAACTTATAGAAGATCCATGCCTTTCTAGATCAGCTGATGGCAATGTGGGATGCCACAGGGCATCTGAAATAGCTTTTTGTTTTGACTGGGGTGGGCATCTGGAAAAAAATCATGGAGTTTGTTTTCTTTCTACTCTCAGGGAAATGAGAATGGGGAAAAACCCTCTTGTAAGCTGGTTTTAGTTGTTTCTTTTATGTTAGATAAGGCCTACTTAGACTATGGATTTTAAAAGGGCAGCACTGAGTGCTTTGTGCCCACCACTTCTACCTGCAAGCAATCTTTGTGGACTAGTGATCCTCATATTGGTGTTTGAAGCCAAGACAAAGAAGACTGTGTACCAAATTATTTGCTTGAGTTACCGAGATCTCTGGCAAAAATTAGGACTCTTTTTAGGCAGGGACTGAGACCAAAGACAATTTCAATGTGATTTGCAAGACAAAGGTATCAAATAATAAAAGAAAATCTAAGACAAATAAAGGAATGAAGCTTTCCATAAGTGAAAACATCCTTTATTGTGATAAAATCATTTTAGCTATGTGGACATCCCAGCCTTGGCTCTGAATGCATGGGGAGATAGAGATGAAGAAAAATAAGGAACTGGCACAGAGGAGAATGTCACAAGTGGTGAGGACAGAATACTGGGGTGATACTTTCAGAGCATTCACGAGACATCAGAAGGAGGAGGAATGGAAAGAAATAGCTCAGATACCCCTTAATTGACAGATGCATACAATGTAAATCTGATAATCTGCAAGTTTTGTTCAGACTGTTTCAGGTTCCTTCAGGCTATTCAGGCCTTGTAAATATATGCAGCCTGATCCCGTACATCCTGTGCAACACAAGAGTGCTATGTTACTTCCAACTACTATTTAATATCAGAAGTCCTCTGAAAGCTCAGTGCTTTATTCACTACTTTTTATTGTTAACATATGACATTAATACCACAGGCTCACATGTCAGTGAGTAATGGCTGGTACCACTGTTGTTAAGATATTTAAGTTCTTGAAAAGTTGAACAGAAAAACAGGGAACAATTGTCTTGCTTAATACAAAATGTCTTAAAATGGATGAGGTTTTGAGCCTAAAGGTAAAATTTCTTTACAGAAACCCACGTGTCATAGAGACACATAGTGAACGTTGCTATTATCCTAAACTCTTAGGGGTTTAGTAACTAAGGAATACAGTCCAAAGCCCCATCTAGTCTTTTGTATTAACTCCATCTATTTCTCATTTTTCCTGGAGGCCAATTAATATTTTTAGAGCATAAAGTGCAACTTTTGCCTAAAGCACAACATCAAGCTCATGTTTAATCATAGATGACTCATTTAATTATCACTGTGATTGCTATAATTTTTATAATATACCATGTTTAAAGCTCTAAAGGGCTAAGAACTGCAGTGTAGTGAACAGTCCAATTTCACTATAGGCAGCACTCATAATGATGCCTGTAATTCATACTACTGCTTTTGATCCTTTCTTCATTTGCCAAATCTGAAGTCATTAAGCCTATGTCCAGTCCTGGTGGCTACCTGAAGCAACTATTTTTAATTTCAGTTTGAAGAGTACAATAATTTCCAGAAGTGAGTTCAGAAAATTGTAAATTGCCATTTTTATCTGAAAGTCTCCTGCACCCCAGTGCTTTGGGGCAGGTAATTAAAACTGGAGGGTCACTCATTCTTGGGAAGGTGCTCATGAAGTTCCAGTGATCATCTGCCTACAGGTACACATAACCTTAAGACCTAGCAAGCAGCTTTGAGTTTCCCAACATGTACATGATTGGCGTGGGCTACTTTTGGATACTAACAAATGTTCACAGCTAGGTTTCTTGTCTACACAATGTGATAACCTTACAGACAGGAATACATTCGAAGTGTTAATGGAGAAGAAGAGGCAGATAAGTGATACCAATATGCCATCTTCTCAACCTGTAACCCTGAGACTAACCATTACCCTAAGGCACTGTAGCATCTTTTCTTTCCTGGATAAAGCCACTCCTGTCAGGACTCCTGTCCTGAGGGTGTAAGTGTCTCTGCTAACAGGTTGAAGTAGAACAACCTCTCTGTAGCTGACTAAGGGGGTCCTTCAGCAGTGGGACAAATTTTATTTCTCTCCAATCTCATGACTCAAGTAACATGACATTTAATTTTTATAGATCTTAATTTGTAATGATTGAGAAGCCCTAACTACATAGAAGAATAACATTATTCTGTTCATCATTATATCTGTGAAGTCTAAGTGCTCTGCACTATTTAGAACAATACTAATAAGACAATTGATTCAGTACAGGTTATCTCCTGTGTGGGTGCACTTCTACTGTAAGATCATTTAGGTGGGAGCCAAGGGAAGGCAAAGATAAACAGTGTGTTCAGGCCTTATTTTCCCCAGACCCCTGATTACTTATAATAATTTATTCTTTAATCAAATCCCTCCCCTAATTGTTCCTCTTCATAGAAAAATTGTGCTTTGGAAGTCTTGCACCTGAATGCCACTGTACTTCAAGACCTACAAATGGTAAGCTTGCTTACACAGAGATGGCTACCCTGCTGCTATTTCATAGTCCAATGGACTGACATTGCAATGAGAAGAAATCATTCAAGACAATGAATGAATGCTGAAAATGCAATGGAGCTAATAAACTAATTTTAAATTACCTATTGACTTTAAAAGGATTTGTCAAAATTAGATTTCTTGCACAAAATATCCTTCTAACTATGTTAATTTTTAAAATAGGCTTAAGTTTACAGAGCACTGATTGCACTCAAGAATCAGGTCTTGGAGAAATTACATTTTTATTTCTGTTTCTTACTTAGATTACACTTTAACTACAAGCGATTTCACAGCTCCAGGGGAAAATTCCATGACAAATTACAAATTCTTATTAGCAGTTTTATCTTCTGCTTATCTGAATTGTCCTCCAACTTTGCTCCTCATCTTGACATACATCTTATAATGTCCTTTTACATTTGTCATCCAGTCAAAATCTTGCCATTCTTTCAAATTTCTCTAAAAAACATGATGTCACAGAAATATATTAGGTGATCATATAAAGGACCTCAGATACAGAAACATATTTAAGGCATTTACAAAACAACAACAGGTAGTTTTTCTTATCACCTAAGTGTTTTGTTCCTGAATATTTTTTGTCCTATTGATCTGAATTGTTAGTTAATAATGAGGCATTTGCAAGAGGAATTGGGACAGAAGGACAAATGAAGAGAGCAAGATTTCTTCCGATGCAATTCTGGTTGATTGCAAGGGATGTACATAAGTGTTTTCTTCCATATAGCAGGCAATTTATTTGCTTTCAAGTGCCATATATGAACCTTCTGTCAGTTATGCACCCCAGAAGTTGTATGTTTTTTGCTGCTTCTTCAATTCCTTTTATTTTCTGATGGTTTGTACCACTGCCTTCTGCCTCAAATGCATATGGATGTTCAGCAACATCATATCCTAGATCCTGATCATGTTTTTTCATGACTATTGCCTCCAGTGGTGTTATGAGTTACTCTCTGTAGACAGAGTTTGTTGCTCAGTCCATTGATGTGATGTAAACTAGCCTGCTATTCTATATTAACCAAATGACCCACTTCATTGTAGCTGTTAGTACCTTTCAGCAATATTTCAGATGACACATTACTCAAAAACAGCTGTCACAACTTACTCAAAACATCTCTTTACCTGACCTCAGTCACGTGGCACTTTTTCTACCCTCACTAGATTATTGAAACTTCTGTAAACACTAAAATAGGTTGAATGAGTCATGCCAGCTTAATCCATCCTCTGAAATGCCACACTTCTATGATAATTGTTATGAACAATTTCTTTCATCTTTCTTTCTGCCAACATCCAGTTACTGATATTTCAACAGATACTGAATTTCATTGCAAAGTAAAATGAATCTGCATTGTAAAAAAATCTTTCTGGATCTCTGTCCTGGTTTTGAGCCAGGATAGAATCAATTTTCTTTCTTATAATTTTACTTTCAGCTAAGTCTCTTCTAAGTAGCTGCACCTGCTGAAACAAAGGCATGTTTCTCAGTCAGTGTCTGCTTCTAGGACTGATAATACTTGATTTTTATAGTTATGGCTAGGGAATGGTCTGTAGAACCAAGGCCACTGCTCAGTGCTGAGAAATATCTCATTCTTTGGAAAGAGAAAGGGAGAAAAGGGGTCATAGCTGTGACCCTCCTTTAGGGAGGATCAGAGGAAATAGGTGACCAAAACTGGCCAAATGGAGTATTCCATCCCATATACATCATATTTAGTATAAATTTGAGATATCATGAGGGTCAGGCTCTCTTCATCCATGGCCAGTGTCTATGGGAGGATTCCATCCATTCATCTGCCTTTGATCCCAATCTGTGCTCTCCTGAATCTGCCTGCTCTTGCATCCAGCTCCAGTCTGTCACTGACTCCAGGAGCCCAGCCTGGGACTTTTCCAGGGCTTCCCTGCAGCCTTGGTGGTGATGTAAGCATTTTATATATACTTGTAAGCACTTTTATGTAAGCACTTTTATATATACTTGCATACATTTAATTATTTTTCTTTTCATCACTTTGTCTCATCAAAGTTGTGTAGTTGAGTTTCCAACCCACAGTTTTCTCTCCCTTATTCTCTCTCCTTTCTATATAGGGGAATGAAAGGAAGTTAATAGCACCTGTCGTTCATCTAATTCCTGATCCAGTGTTAAACTGCGACTATCTCTGGTACATTAATTCATATTCTGCTTTAGAAAAAACCAAGAAAAGATAAATTAATGCTCCTGTGCTTATAGATGCATCAAAAATCCATGGTTAACCCAAATATGTTTGACCTTCTTTCACTTGCACTAGGGTATGTTTTCTTAGTTGTTCCAGACAGCATAACACTTTTATTTGCCAGTGTTGATTTACACAGCACACTAAAGAGGGTTCATCTAACTTAACATCATTACAGAAGGCTTTCTTCTGACCAGATACTGTTGAATGATAGCTGGCTATTGCTCTCAGGATTTATTCATAATACAACAAGGCTGATATTTTTATTTCAAATATCCCTTTCAGAATAATGGATATGACTTCCCACATCTTCATTTGTTTCATATAGTCTGGGGACCTTTTCCTTCCATTCCTTCATTTATTTTATTTAATTTTGTTACCAGAGTTCTGGAGTCGATGAGGATATTTATAAAAAAGTGTACCTAGCTATGGGTAAACAGTTCCTGTCTTATACTCAAGTATAAGTGCACTCAAGTGCCTGTCTTATATTCACATTTCTTGTTTCATGAACAGTCTAATAGAAAAAGTTGAAATTTATTTTTGTCTTCCTCTCTTTCATCATCTGCTAATACCAAGCAATTATTATTTAAATATATTCTGAAAATACAATATTTTTCTCCTCAAAAAAATAATTTTTTCCTCATGATGTCCTCAGTATCAAAAGTCAGAGCATGTTATGATGGCACAGAGAGATTTTGGTAGGCACTAAGCTGCAGCACTGGGTGCAATCTCTTTAGTGCAACCACCAGTAAAATAATGGGGTGCAGAAGTTACAGAGAAGTCAGCAGCAGTGCAAATGCTAGAAAGGTCTCCCCAGGAGCAGCACAAGCTCCTGAGGCTGAGGGCTCCTATCCTGGAACACAGCATAGGCACAACTAATCCCACTCCACGTTTGTTTTCTCTGGTAATTTCTGTGGTCCTGGGATGTTCTGGATGGTCTCTCTCACAGTTACATTAAGAACATTCCTCTGTGGAGTGCTGAATGGCAACACACACCTTGGCCATGAGGCCCCTTGTTACCATGGCAACCAGCAAACCATTATCAGCACAGACTTGTCAGTGTTCAATCACTGTACCTCAGGCCTGTAGTAGTTTGTCATGAGCAGATGGAAATGCCCACCCGTGTCCAGACCCAGAAGTAGTTTTGTTCTGTAGTAGGTGTCAGCTGTGGGGGTAGGATGGTGACATGGACTAAAAGAGGGGCTGGCAGCATGCTTGTGTACAAGCATTTGCTGACAGGTACAGATTGCCTATGGCAGCTACCACTTGTTTGCCACTCTGGAATGAACTGCTGCTGGATGAAGGGATGTTACTGGATAATATCATTGTTAATAGCCTTAGTAAGGCTGACAGTATCAACCAGTATGTAAAAGGAGGCTCAGAGCAATGCAAATATGACAAATCCCGTGTGTTTGGTTGCATCCTTGGAGATCACAAGATGAAAAGCAACTAAATTCTCCCTCTGTCCTGCTCTGATGATCTTTCTCAGAGCTGCAGTCATGCACATCAAGGCTGCTCAGCCATGGGCCTTTGCCTGATGTACAAGTGCTTCTCCCCACTTTTAGCAATTTGTCTTTTTTATCCTTGGTGTTGTTATGCTGCAGCATTTTGTGATCATGAACATTATACTATTGATCAATGTAACTGAGTTTTGTACAACACAGGCTTTGTAAGTAGTGGTGATGGCAGCAGCATGTGGTATAAATCATGACATGTAGCTCTGTTGCACGTGTTGGCAGATTTGGATGCTTCAGATGAGAATTACATGCTTGCTGTCACCCATCTGAAACATAAGCGAGGGCAAGCAAAGGTTAAATGCTCATCAGGTTCCTCCACTCACATACTAAACTAGGCACTATGTAGTTTGAAGTTATTTAGCATCAGGTATGACATCCTGTGTGCTTTGACAGAAAAATGTTGATAGTACCTTTTTGCAGTTTGCTGTTGAAATGGGTGTAACCACATCTTAGTAAATGTGTATTAGGGTGATATGGAGGGGACACTGAAGTATGACGTGAGAAGAAAAAGTATTAGTGCAGATGGTATTGGCCAGAGAAATAACCCAATGTGGTGGGTTAACCTTGACTCAAGTCCAGACTGCCACCAAGTCCCTTTCACAGCCGGATGGGGGAGAAAACAGGATGAGAAATCTCATGGATTCAAAAAAGTACCGAGATCACTTAACTACTGTTGCAGGCAAAGGAGTCTTACTTGGGGAAAACTAATGTAATTTATTCTCAATTAAGAAATATTTGGATTGTAAGAAATATACAAAAACACTACAAAGAACCTTTTCTTCCTCTCTTTCCCAGGTTTAACTTTACTCCTTCCCTCCTGAACCCCCTCCTGAGCAGCACAGGGGGAAAGAGGATGGGTGGTTGTGGTCAGTCAGTAACAGCTCCTCTCTGTGCTTCTTCCTTCTCACAATTTTTCCCGCTCCAACATGGACTTCCCATGAGCTGCAGTGTTTCAGGATAAACTTGCTCCATTGTGGGTTCTCCATGAGCTGCAGGGACTTAAGGACGTACCCACCTGCTCCAGCGCGGAGGGTTTTCCATGGGGAGGTGGCAAGGAATATCTACTCTGCCATGGACCACCTCCTCCTCCTCCTCTGCCTCTCACTTGGTGTTCCCTCTACTGTTTCTCACTCCTTTTAATCCCCCTCTTTTTCCATCATTATACCTCCATTCTCAAATATGCTTTCTTGGAGATGCCACCACTCTGAGCAAGGGTCTCAGCCATGCCCTGCCATGGGTGGGTTGGAACCAGCTAGAACCACCTGGAACCAGCTGTGTCCATCTCAGGGCAGCCCCAGGCTTCCCCCAACCCTCACTGCCAGCACTGGGACACCGACACCCAGCTCAAGGGTTTGTGTAGAGCCCTGGAGTGACCCGCAGCAACAGGTCACCTCTCAGAGCAAGAAGAGTCTGCCAGACTCTTTGTGATTTTATTCTCTAAACCAAGAAAGAGTGACTTAAAAACCTGTGAAGTGCCACATGCATGTGAACAGGAAAATGTGGTCACTGTGGGCTGTGCCTTTTACATGAACTTCCCCTTAAGACCCTGATAAATGTGGTATCATTGGTACGTGGAGCAAAGCTACTACAGGTCAGGTGCTGTATGGAAATTAAAATCATAAACCTTTAAAACTACTTAAGCACAATACTGTTGCTAAGATTCAAATTGCAGCAGAAATTACAATGCAACTGCTGTATTGAAATCGTACAGTGCAAAAATTCTAACCCTTAGCCTCAATTAATGTAGTACTCTTGTCTGACCCATTTTCAAAAGCAGCAAGACTACTTTGGTGCTTTTACTCAAGAATGACATTTTTATTGGTATTTTAGTGATTCAAAATCATAGCCCTGAAGCCTTGAAGCCCCACTTAGCTCCTATATACTTTTCTGCCCTGAAGGCTGAGTGAAATCTGAGTACAGATAAATTATGGAGGGGAAAAAAAAAAAAAAAGGTATATAATCACTTTCAGACTATGAAATTTTAAGGATTATGTCATGAGCTTTAATGCAGTCATTGTGAATGGAAACCTTCCTGCTGAAGATGGTGTAATCCAGGCAGGATGCCAACCCTGATCTTTCTCCCAGCCAGAGTTTTACCAACATGGTATCAAAACTGGTCCCTGTAGAAGCCAAAGCTGCAGCAACAATTCCATCTGTGATTCAAAATGTGACTATTAATTTTGCCCACAAAGCCCAGCTGCAAAGTGATATGGAATAAAAAAAGATTAAAAACCTCTTTTTTTCCTATTGACTGCTCCCACACTGGAGATTAAAAAGCAGTCAGGCAGACAGCTGATTTGACATTCAACTGCACATTTCAGGGACTTGACAGTCACTGATAGGATTACCCCTCCCTTGTTCCATGCTGCTTCATTTTCAGAAATCTCTACCTTCTTGGCTGTGCAACATCCAATGGCTCTTTTTGAGCTAGTGGGAAAGGAACAGCCTGCAGGGGGAAAAGGAGGGTGGAAACCACTTAAAACATCAGGAAAAAAGGCTTACAGATTATCACCATAAAAACAGTGATCAGACACTGCTAAGTGATAATAGTCCTAAATAAGAGAAATAAATAATTATTCATGAAGAAGGGAAAAAATGTTATCCATTGCCTCCCTGAATCAAGAGGACACTTGCCCCCAGTATATAATATTAGCATCTATTTTTAATGTTTTTATTAATTTACTACTTTTGGTACTAATATTAAAGATTTGGTAAAGACTCAGACCCAGATGGCACAAGGACTGGATATCTGAAAGAAACTGAGGAGTCCACACTTATTAAAGCAAGCAAGTGTGCTCATAGTCATCCACATGAACATGTAAAACCAAGAAAAGTAACACATCGTCCAATTTACAATATTCAAGTTTCAGCTACCACAATCCTGAGCAAAAAATTATCTGTATTAATTAAATAACTCATATTAGAAAACAAGGAAAGTTGCTGTATAGCTATTGTCTCAAATACAGCCAGGGATAAGCAACTTTGACCCTTAACACTGAGGCCACCAAATTCTATTTGATAAAATATTTGGGAGTAATGTAAATTTAGGCAGGCTTTTTCTAGTCACTCAGTATTGTACAGAGTTGACTTTCTAAAACTAATTTATAAAAATCCTCCACTCAGTCCGATTTTCCATCGTATTAAGGTCAGAGGCTCTTTCTCACTCATTTTCATTCTGTTCTCCATCACCTCTTTACAGCTCCCTGAGTTTCATCTGGCTCTCCCACTTTTAACATTTAATATATTTTCTCATAATAAACTGTGCCTGGAATGGAGTCCTTGCTAAAGGCTATCTTGACCCATTAATCTTTAACAAGTCAATATAATTATCTAGTCTTCCATAGCTATCCTTTCTGCATTCCTTGAAAAAATGCCAGTAATGAAAACAGATTTATGATATAACAGTCTCAAAACTTATCATCTTTTATTCATAGGTTCTGCACACTCCAGCAGAAGATTTTCCAAAACCTGTGAGGTTCTTAAAGCAGATTTCTAGCTTGTATGAATATAATTTCATTTTGATGGTTTGCTGTGATGACTAACTGGACAGGCTGAAAACTTCTGATTAAGTGGGGTACAGCTGAGCACAAATTGAGATCAGTTACAAGTGGTTATTTGGGGGCTTGTACTAGTTTCTGTTCATAGACTGGCCTGGATAAATGAATCAAAGGTATTAACAGAATGGGGTTTGATTTACCTCAGCGCCTGAAAAATCTTCTTCCCCTTTCAACCTTCTCTGGAGTTCTGTTCCTTCTGCTTTTCCCAAGCATTCACCGAGGCATTTTAGAAGTCAGGTTAGTAAAGTAGTTTTGTTTGACTCCTCCAGCCTCCCACAAATGCTTTTAAGAACTTACACAGCACCAGTGGTGTTGTTTCCAGTAAGGTCTTGTTTACTCCTTATATAAAGAAGTATAAAATATTATCAGAATACACAATAGTGTCTCAATCTCACCTTCCAGAAGCTCTGTCATAATGTGAGTCTAGAATTCAATTTGTGAGGTAAAAATTCCTTGCCTAGGTCTGAATAAATCTTAAGAGGTTTCCATGTGTACTGAGGTACCCACTGAGAACACAGCTTGTGGCATTTAGATGAAATCTGTATTTCAGTTTTTAATACCTGCAACAAGAGATGAAATTGGTTTTTTGGTGATAGCCCTTGGAATAAAGAGAGTTAACAGCAAACTAATACAAAGTTTCAATAGGAATTGGGAATAAGGAGCTTGTAGGATACCTCACACAGTCGGATAATTGAATAGTAAAATCTGAGAAGCGAAACTTTAAATTAGAATGTAGATAAATATTCCATTGCATTTTCTTGTGCTGTTTAAAGTTTCACCAGTTTTCTGTTGGTTTTCAAGCTGTTTAAATGTCCTGTCTTTAGTTTGTCTGATAGCATATCCCAGTGCTTCATGGCATCAGTTTGGTCTACCAACCTATTCTTGAGTAGAAATGTTTTCCTTTGATTACTCATAGCATCTAACTGACAGAAATATTCTATAAGAAGGGGATTAAAAAAAGAAAATAAAACAGTTTTGATTATGAAAATGGGTGAAAGAAGAGCGAGAAAAATGGAGGTGGAGACATGGAATACAATTTAAAAAGGGAGAATGTATTGTCAGAGGTGGGTGTGGGAAGAAATGAATAAAAATTTAAGAGTGCAAAGAGCTGACATCGTTCTTGCTTACATTACATTGCCTTTTCTTTGTATTTTCATGCCTATTTTCTACTTCCTTCTGCTGCAAGTACCTCTTTACAACTCCTTAAATCCTGCTGTAAAAAAAATATCCGGCAGAAGAAAAACCCTGTACACATTTTTGTATAAAAAAGATTGGTTTTCTTTTCCCATTTAACAAGAAAGAGCCACCCAATCTGTAGATTAAAAAGTTCACTATGTCTATAGACCTTTCCTGTGTTTGAGGCTACACCTCTGCTTGGTAAAACAAAAAGGGCAAGGGCAGGGCCACCAGCAGTGGCATATAAATGTAAAATCAGTGACCTCATCATAAATCTTCAGTAAGCCTACAGACTTGCCCTGAGTATGTGCAAAGTGCCTTGAGATCCATGGATCCCACTAACAATAAAAATTGAATGTTCATAAATAAAAATGCAGGACTCTTTGGAGGTAGGAAACTGATGTCAAGTTAAAAATGCTATTTCTCTGCATTTGCTCTACTGCCTAAGAGAGGACTACATTTCAGCTAATTGATCACAGTGAGTAGGGAGTAGAGAGGTGTCTTCAAGCATGTCCATCAGCAGAACTTTTATAATCATGTCTCATCATAGAGCTTGAAAATTCTCTGTTGTAAATCTCTAAGAAATTCTTTCCAGGGTCGGTTCAGATGATATTGTCAATGACTTGCAGCATTTCAGGAGTACACAAGGCAACATCTATGGGTAAAAGGAATAACTAGAGAGATACCTTTCCCCCCAAAAAAGAATAAATGAACAAAGTGTCTCCTCATTTCTGTTACTTTTACCCACAGCTACCAGAGCTGGTGGCCAATTTTCTCCCAGAAAATAATTGCTCTAAATTTTTATTTAATAGTTTTCCAAAAATAGTTGTACCAAAACCATTACTGAAAACATCTTCTTTTCAGCAGCCCATAGTTCCTATCAGGGAGCTGTGTGAACAGTGACAAATACCAGTGTGTGCCTAACCTGCTGATTCATCTTGTCATTGATATTCTTTCCTCCATCTTTCTCTCTCTTTTTCTAATCCTCATGGACCCCAACTATAAAAATATTGCATTCTGGTTATTTCCCTTTGTCATTCATAGTAAGATTTCAAATAAAGATAGAGAAAATCATTAGGAAACAAACAGAACCTATTCTAGTACCGCAGGCATTGAAGTTACTAACATTAAACTGATGGAAAAAACTAAGGCTGTCAATGCATTTGTCGGCATATTTGAAACAGAACTTATTTACAGCACTTCCTTAAGATGTGATTGGGAACATATATAATCAAGATGTGTTGAAGAGCAATGAAAAGACATACAAAAAATTTCTTAAGAGAGCTATTTTATGTGTTCTGAAATTTTTTGGCAACCCAGATTTCAACCTACCCAAAAATTTTGTTTTCATTTGCACTTCAATTACTGTATTTTTTTCCTGGCAAAGTTTTCTCTTTAATTCCCGATCTGGAAATATTAACTCCAAATGGAAAGATGAGTGTGTCATGCTATGCCCTGGGAAGGTTTTTGTGATGGCCATTAGTCACCTAAATTTAAGCAACCACTTACACTGCTCACATGCAGGCAAAACCTCATATTTTGCCCCTGCGAGGAAGCTAAATTAGATGTTTAATCCTCTTCTGCTTTAGTGCAAAAGTGGTAGTTATTTATAGAGCTGCTCTGGCAATGGGTGGGCATTGCAGATGGCTCTGTCTCACCACAGAGCTAAATAAAGTAATTTATTTCTGAAGGGGAGGTTTATTTATTGACCTCTATAAAGTTAATCTTGCTTTTGCCTAGAGCTCAATGCACAAGTATAATCCAGTGGGTTAATTTCACTTATTCTATGATTTTTTTATTGTTAAATGCATGGGTTTGTTTCTCTTTACATCCTTTATGTTTTAATATACCTCTCATTTCAGATCCTCTGGCTTTAGGCATGTCTTCAGGTGTCATTTTCTGTGAGTGTTTTGATTTAACCAACTGCTTGGGAGCCTGGACTCAGCTGTAAATATGGTGGGAAGTCAAAAATATGTGAAAGTAATGATCATAGGCTCCTGGCAGTACTTCTCTCAGGAAGGCCTGTTGCACCAATAGGCAGGGTGGAGGTGGCCCCGTTGCCACAGATTTCTGTCAGTGCCCTCTCCTACCAACAGCTTTCCTGGCTCCTGCTCTCACAGTGACACTGGGGTGGCCAAGAGCCTGAGCTGTCCCCTTGTCCCCTGACCTGGGGTTATACTACAATGCACCAGGAGAGATGCACTAAACCAGGCCTCCCCATGAAGATCAAATCCTTAATTTTTGCTTTTGTGTTGCTGACAAAAGCAATGTGGATTTGGGTATTGCCGCTGAACTGAACCTTGGTCTCTTTGTGACCAAATGCTGTTGAAGCCAATATTGTAAGGTGACACTGTGGGAGCCAGGCTTTCTTCTGCCTTGCTGGGGAAGGCAAATCCAACCTTTCCCACAACTTCAGTGTCATGATTGATGTCATGTCACAATACTGCCCTGTGTGTTCCTGAGGATTCTTTCACTTAACTTGCTACCTCTGGGAACACAATAAACCACAAACAATTCCTGAGCACTATTCAGAACAGCAATTTTTCTAATCATACAATATCATGAGCTAGAATTCCTGCATGAAGGCAACTAGAGAAAAAGAAAAAAACCCACAAACCCCACACTCTGTTGAAATCGCTCACAGTATGCATCCCTTAACATCAAGCTACAGGTAAATCACCTGGTGAACTGGCTGCAATTTTTTGGTATCAAAATCAGGAAAATCCATATGACAGTATTTCAGGTGAATATGCCTTGATGAAACAGCAGGGCCTTGCTGATGGGAGGTAGTTGTATGGTCTTGATGTGATCCTGACAGGTTCATAAACCATGATAATTTGGTTTGCAATCATTTGCTTTTAGGGCAAATATAAAAGTGAATTTCATAGCTCAACAGAACTACCAGAAGTGCAGCCTTCTTCAAGAAAATAAATGTCACTAAAAACTTCATTGCAGACTAATCTGAAGCTATTACACATCTTTATGCCATACACACAATTTAACCCCTTTTCTAGTTTGCATTAACAAATACTGCAGTTATGTGGTGCCTGAAGAAATTAATTTCTGTAGAGGACCTTTCAATCTGCATATACATGTTTAAGATTTTTTTTCCCCCTCTTTTTTCTTTTGGTGGATTTTTTGTACCAAACATGCTAAATCTTGCAGTCTCACTTTACATATTGGCCTCTTGTTTCTGTAATAATTTGTCAGGTTTTTTGCTCATTACAAGAATTAATTCATGGCCCAATTTAATGTTTAAAGGGGTAGTAAGGAAAATAGACAATTTCTTTTAGTAATACTGTGATTCCAGGATCTAGTTCTTGTCTCCTAAGGTAACTTAACTCTCATGACACCCAACAACATTTGCAGGAAATTGCATTTTAGCTTATTTTTATATTTAATTTGTAAAATAGCAGCATTTCCTCCTAATTTGGCAGTAATTCTGTAACATACTGAGCAAAACCAGAATTGAGAATTTCAGTCCAGGAATCTTCTACATTGTCTGTAATTCCTTATCCCTGCCCAGAAGATGTATGATTCACAATTCATTATATTTTTCCAAAACCAAGGAGCACATAGAATAAGATTCATCTGCCCATTGCAGGAAAAGTTACTTTACAGAGGTGAGTATTTCTCTCCATTGGCTGTGAAAGGAACATTTAACACCTTTCTCATCCTTAGACACCTAACTTCTAGAAGACAAAACTAGAGCAAAAAAATCTATTCCTAAGAGCAGAATGACTCGGCTCTTCCATGACCCAGGTATGTGCTTGCACAAAAACATGTACATTTTTCATTTTTCTACATTTTAGTGCTATATTTTACCTGCCACCTGATGCATTTCACCGAAAAAGCTGCAAAATATTTTTAAGTCGTTGAAAATAAACATTCTCAGTCTTTGGACAGTCAGTGGTAATGGTAATTTTGCATGTAGAACAAACATATGCTTTTTTCAAATTTTAAATTAACCAATCACTGCATTGCTTTGGAAAACACATGTGTGGTAAGACGTGCTTTTGAGAACACAGCAAACAATCTCTATTTGTTGTCTAAAGTTAATCACTAATCTTCATGCTATTTCTAGGCAGTCTTCATACCCTCACTTAGTTTCTAAAGAAAACATGTTTTACATGATTTAGTTACAAAATTATAATATAGTTTAGATATTATATTTCTTTGAATATTTTGTTGGAATAGTGGCATGATACCACAATTTAGAATGATGTACTGCATCTATCTATGTACTTCTACATCTATCTATGATACATTAATAAATTATTATCAAATCAGTTTCTGTTTCTATTAGTTATTTCTATTAGTTCTATATCAAGAGTGATAATTTTTTCAGGTACATAAATAGGAATAGTTAGTTCCTATTGAGCATGCATCCAGAGAAGAGCTACCAGGATGGTGAGGGATTTGGAGGGCATGTCATACAAAAAGAGACTGAGGGAACTGAGGTTATTTAGTCTGAAGAAGTGAAGACTCAGAAGAGATCTTACTGCTCTTTATAACTACCTGAAGGTAGTTCTGAAGAACTGAAGGAGATCTGAAGGTCTCTGCTCCCAAGTAACTAGTGATAGGACGAGAGAAAATTGTTTTAATCTTTTGTTCACTGGAAGAGTGGTGAGGCTTGGGAGTGAGCTGCCCAGGGAGGTGGTGGAGTCTCCATCCCTGGTGATGTTTAAGAAGCATTTAGATATCGTGCTTCAGGGTATGGTTTAGTGGTTGTAGTAGCTGGATTAAGGTTGGACTTGAAGGCCTTTTCCAACTTTAATGATTCTCTGCAAGAGGTTGTATACATGCCTGAAGCACAACATGTCCAATGAAAGCAGAGAGAAAGTTCCTGATTCTACATATTTTGATATATTAAACAGGATTTTTTCAGATCTGCAGATCACATTTGCTCAAGATGCAGTTCACCCTGATGTCTTATGCAATAGCGAAAATACATTTTTGCCAGAGGAAAAATGAGTCAATGCTCTGTTTCACATATTAATTTTAGTCATGCTCATGCTACATTATAAAACACTGTGACAATCAACATCATTTATGTTGTGATTGTTTAAGCAGAATCCACTTAACAGTGGATTTTTAGTCATGGTCTAGCTACTGTAGTAAAAATTCCCTGAAAAGTGAAATGTGGCCTCAATCATGTGCAATCAGCATGATTTTTCTTGAAAACTTTAGGTTCCCATAGAAGGTTACTGGGATGGAATATACTTACATCTAAAGATTTGTTATGTTTTGTAGATTAATTAGGTGCAGAAATATGTTGGAAGATGACAATAATATTTCACAAAGTGAAATATTTCAGAGGCAAACTTAAATACTAATATTGGCAGTCAGCCACATACATGTTTCAACTGCTTTTCCTAATGACATTTACTACTCAAAACTCATATTAAACATATCCATTGTCTGCAAAATGAGACAAAATTAACCTCTCTCTCTAAAAGTCACCTTGAGTTTTGCCATTAGTTTTAGTGGCAATGAGGAAGAGCTGGGGGGGAGCAGTATTTGCTTGGAGCTTTGGCCATTGAAGTGGGGTCTGGCGCTCAGAGTTGTTCTAAACTTTTGCCAGTAAAGGAAACCCCTGGAGGGGGTATAAAAATGCAGTATGTCTATCTTGCAGGAATTACTCAACCCGTAATTCAGTCTGGTCTTTAAGGATTTTGATGGTCCTTCACTACCCTACAAAGGCCATTTTTTTGCTCGCCACTGAAAGAAGTATCCTTGAAAGGCAGAGGTACTGCAGCTCAGGTGTGGACAGCATTGAGCATGACCTTGTACAGAGCATTACGACTCTCTGTCACTGTCTGCTCATTGCTATTTGTTACAGTCCTCATGAGAAGGACTTTTCTGCTGAACAAGTAAAGGAGGAAGCCAGACTATTGGGTAGCAGATGTGATTCCCACATTTTCTGAGTACCAAAATACAGATAAGTAGATTGTGTTGGGAGACACTAATTAAATTCCTGTGGTAGATGCCATGGTTTTACTAAGTGCTTTGTTCTATATTTATTTATTTATTAGTTCTAAAGTTCCTAGTTAAGCCTCAAATACTTTTTTCTACAATCCTCTTGTGTATAATTCCATACTAATAGATAATTCCAGGGCAAAATCCTGGCCCCATGGATTTCACTTGTGAAAATTAGGTCAATTGCCTTTATTGTCAGAAAGACAAGTTAAAACACCCGGAGCCCTGAGCTTCTGGTCTGCCTTAAGGTATGCTTTAAATATCTCATAGTTATACTTGTTTCTGTCTTCACCAGCCTCAAGTAATAACTGAAGGTAAACCAAGTTTTGTTATTCATGTGTGAGACCCAAGAGACACCCAGCAAGCCAGTAGGTACTCAGGCCTGCACATCAGGGCTGCCTGAGCTCCTTGCCAGCTGATGCTTATGGAATAAAACTTGAGAAAGTGGAGGCAAGAGATAAATTGAAGGGTTTTCAATGGGATTTGAACCATCTTATACTGGATTTGGTATCTAATACTTTCTATCCCCACTTGTTCACACAAGCTTTAGAGGATAAATGAGTTCCCAGAAGTGAAGCAAAGTAACAATACCAGTTATTTAAATGCTTTATTTTACTTTAAAACCAGGAAATATGAAACTACCAGAATATTCAAATATTCATCAAGTTTACCTGATGATTGCGAGGCTCAAATCAAAAAATAAGTCAAAAAAGCTCACAATGATCTATTTCTCTTGACAAGCATTACAGAATTATTTCAAAACAAGTCTTCCTGGTAGGAAGCCTACATCAATAATGTATTAGATAAAGAGATGTATAATTCTTGATTGTTTCCATATCTGTTATTTACAGCTATGATATTTATACATGTACTATGCTCTGTCATTAAAAAACACTGTGAGATGGAACCAACCTTCTCAATAACAAGAAAATCAAAATCGTTTCATGTTGGTATGGAAACTTATATATACAGTCCCTCTCTCACAAAATATTAATATGTGCTTTATCTATCTTTCCTCCAAAATCAACATTTATTGGGGACATTAAAAGATTATGTTCCCATAATCCATGACAAATGATTTTCCTGCAAGCCCCCTCTACTGTCAGATGCACTGTAATCCTTCTTTCACTCTATCACATATAATCCTACTTCTACATCAGATACCAAAACACAGCTGCTGCTGCTGCTGCTGCTACTGCTGCTGCTGCTGCTGCTGCTAGAAAAAAACTTCCCCCTGCCACCCAGCTCCATGTCTAACATGGAGAAACCTCCCTTCAGCTGTGGCCTGGGTTAACTCTGCAGCCCAGGTAGCACATCTATCTGTTGGAGCAGCTCCAAGCAAAAGAGATCAAGGTGCTAATGTCTATATTTTCATTTTAATGAAGCAGATGTACAGTTTTTCTGATATTACTGTGCCAAACTACCTGGCTTGTCATTGTGCATGAGGAATCCATGTATTACTGTACTACCTGTGTTTTGGATT
The DNA here is from genome assembly GCA_038090715.1 of Florisuga fusca. Lineage (NCBI taxonomy): Eukaryota > Metazoa > Chordata > Aves > Apodiformes > Trochilidae > Florisuga > Florisuga fusca. The sequence continues at coordinate 20,682,357 of JAAWXA010000009.1, forward strand.
TTCTTTTCTTGCTGTGAATTACAGTAAAGAGTGCATGATTGAAAACACATGCTCTACTGTAATCTAATATGAGGGGTTTGTTGGCATCCACAAACCACTAAAGTTGGATTCACTGTATTAACAGGTCATCAAAACTCCCAGTATTGCATTACCATCCAATATTCAGTTTTATATCTTGAGTTATTCTTTATTAAACTATGAGGTGAATCACCACACAGCAGGCACTTTGCCAAGCAGAAAGTTATTAAATCAAATGCAGGAGACACTGGTTTGGCTGAAACACAGTACCAGTGGTTGCCTTATTTCTGTTCTGATTAGTGGCAAGATTTCTTAGAATACCTGCCTTACCTTCTCTCATGCGCTCAGCTACTCAGTAAGGATTTATAAAAACATCTACTTTTCATCTTTTTTATTTTTTTCTTAGGACCACCTGCAAGAGTGCTGTCCTGCGTTAAAGCTTCCATATTCACATGGCAGCCATCTTTGGTGCTGTCAAATAGAATCTGTTATATATTCCATTTCTGACTCAATACATGACTATAATCAAGGGACTTCTTATTGTTTAACTACTAGGAATTTTAGATGAGGCCCCATTAGGTGTTCTGGCTGCTAGATTTCCTATTGCAAAAGAAAAAGAGTATGGAGTGTTATCCAGAACTTAACATCTTTGGAACTATTTGCTCTAATCAGAACAACTATTTCTGTCCTAATATTCTATCTGTTTCTCTTGCCTTCAGTTAGATACTGCAGGTCAGAGAGTACCTCATGCTTTCCTGGTGGGCCTTTTGAATACTGAGAATTAGTCATTCAGTACTGCTGGCATGATCTGGGCAACAGCAGATGCAACATGACAGCAGTAGGAGAATCTCTTTCAGTCCTTTGAAGTTAAAGGAGGTCCATCAGTGAGAAATGCTCATTGGGAATGGGAGCACAAAGGCATCAAAGAGGTTTCTGAGACTGAGAGAGACACCCCCAGGATATGAAACCTTCACCATTTTAAGTAGAGATGGGAAAACAGCTGTGAAGAGCAGGGACTGAATGCAGACAAGACTCAAGTGATAGAAACAGGGAAAATACAGGGTCTGATCCCAGCTGGGCAGAGGTCTTCTCAGTCATTGATAGCATGAGGACTAGTGGTTGGTTGCTCACTCTTCCAGTACAGCAGGTAGGTGATATCAAGAAAACTATGAAGAAGCAATCTCAAAACAAACAAAAGAAGATTTTTTTATTCTTATGGAGTATAGTTAAGCTTTAAACATCTGTGCTTAAGGATGTGGATGTTAAAGGCTTGATAGGTTTCTGTGTTAAAAAAAATATAGATAATACAGCTCAGAACATCTCTGAATCTGGTTAGAAACCAGAGTCCTTGGGGAACATATTGCATAGCTCCTTCTGCTCTTATAGTCTTTTCTAGGTATCCATTTTTGGCCAGTATTAGCTACAGGATACTGGATTTATAAGAACCTTTATTTTGGTCCAACAGAGCCACTGTCATCTTCTGAATATGAATGCCATGGAAGTTTACCACAGATTTCAGAAAACAAGCAAGATGTAGACTAATGAAATCTAATTAATCTCAAATAATGAGCACACAAAAGGTTTACTTAGTTGACATGCTGGTCGTTTCAGAAAGTAATCGAACTCAATATGGTTTTGTTTAATGAGCTGCCTTCTGAAATCCCTTCTGAAATGCTGACTTCTTCATGAATCACTGAAAAATATCTACAACATGCAAGTGATACAAAGCTTATCTTGGAGGCTGTGGTTGGCTGTGACAAGTTAGAAGTTAATTAGAAAGCTTAACTACCTTTGATAAATTTCTGAGTTGCAACAGCTGTTAATCCTGATGAAGTATTGATGTGTAAACCATTGAAATGTCAATTACAGCCCACCACTGCACAAGCATTCTCAGCAACTGCTTCTATTTAACAGTCCCATTTCAGGCACTTGTCTCAGGCGCCCACGGGTGTTCAAAAGGACTGCAAATTACACAGGACTACCATCAGGCCTTGGTCCCATCCTCCTCACAGGTTGTCAGCTTTGACTGGAGAAAAAGCCACATTTACATCCCTGTCTATCATGACACACTTGCATAAAGCTGGTACTTGTGTCACACTGCACGTACTCTGAAGTCACAAAAAGGTGATGCCAAGATGCTGCTGTGCTATCACAAAGGTAAACCACCATCAGACAACACCAGAAGAACCTGGGCACTGAAGTTACCGTGGTGTCAAGGTCCCCATAACTACCTCTGTGACATTATTTTCAACAGTCTAATTTTCTATTTTATTCAGCTTTCCCTGTCCACAAGGGAAGAGTTGTCATGAATAAGTTATGAGCAGAGGACCCTGGGGAAGATTCTGGGTCTCAGTGAAGTAAGGAGGGAGGAAAGACTTTTAACACAGAAGGCTGGAGGAGAAACTGTCTCAACACCCTCCTCTGCATCAAGGAGACGGAGTCACCCAGAAGGAGCTTGCAGCATCCTGGAATTTGGCAGGTCTCCCTACACACAGCTCCCCAAAATCCCACTGAGTCTTCTCACCAAAGTTAATAGTTGTGTTGTACTTGGCAGTAAGCATGATCCTCTTTGGTATCAGGTTCTGTGACAGAGCCTGATACTGCCTGTCATGGGTGCAGGTGAAGTTTGCCACTGATCGTGTTTTAGGCAAGAAGCTGAAATGTTCTCCTCCCCCACTCCTTCTCCCCTCTCCACAGTCAGAGATATTGCACTTTCTTCAAAGGTCATGAAAGAAGAGTCAGTATTTCTGAAGCCTGACCTAGATTTTTACTAGCTTTAAAGGTCAAGACAGGCCCTTTGACACTGAAATAGGACAGGAGCCATCTGATGCCCATATTGCTGCTGGGCTGCCCTGCTTCAAGACTGTACAATGCAGACACTAAATGTTGTTTCAGTTTCCATTTGATCTTCAAAATCAGCTAGGAATTGCAATAATTTAGCACATGTTGGAATGAGAAGGATCACATATGAGAGGAAGGGAAACAATCCCCTCACATAACAGATAAAAGAGGCTCTTTTGAGTCATTGCTGTTGGCTTGAAAGCTAGAAATAGGAAATCATCATGGTTTTTTTTTTTTTGTACTGTTGTCATAAGGGAGATCTGCTAAACGATCTGAAATGCTTCTTCTATATACTTCAGGGCTCTGAGACCCAATTTATTTAATATTCATCTAGTCTTAACATGAGATGCTTTGGATGAAATTTACTTCTACAATATTCAGGTCTAAATCATTAATTACATCCCTGTCAAAGACAATAATTCCAAGGCCAAGCTGGGAATTATAAAACTGTGAAAAATTTTACAGTAAAACAAAACCAAAACCAAAACCAACCAAACCCAGTAAAAATTGCTGTGTTAATGTTGAGCAGTGACTCAGGCTCTGGATCTTCTCCTGTAATTTTACCTGGCAGCTGAAAGATTCATCAACATCTGGTAAATTCCTCCTGCTCTCATAGTTTTTCTTCATTGCTGTGACCCTGGCATATCTGTGTGGTTTAGGTGGCTCAGGGGGATATTGGTGGCCTATCCAGCAAGTTTTCTGTTTTAAGCTGTTCCTTCTACTATGCAGTATTTGTTCAATGAGTTCCTCTTCACCTCCACATTTAAGCAGACTGGGCTGAAATACAGCTTAAATGTAATAGTGGAAGTAAGCATTTCCTTCCATATTTTGCTTTTTTCCCCCAAGATCCAAAAATTGTACAGCTTACACTATATAAAGACAGTGTCTACACAAAGGGCTATAGGGGCCACCAAATGCTTCTCCTGCCCTGCAGAAATCAAATATTCAAACAGCTGCAGGATGGTGCTGAGGCAGGCTAGCTCAGCTCAGCTCCCAGGTATCAGGGCAAGAGCTCCATCAGTTCTGAGCAGGGACAGAGCAAACCTGCATGCACTGCCAGCCAGCCAGACTTTTAGCATTTTTCACTGGTATTCTGAAAACCATTTTTACCATTTGCTTAGTACACCCACTTCAGTGCAGTTGCACTCTGGAGTGTGCACTGGTGAGACAGGAATTCACACTTTTTATGCATTATATTCTCAGTCTGTAGAGGTTTATTTACATGTCAATAAGACCTGAAGATAACACTGTAATATTATTAATATTTTAGAAGTGATTCAGTTTAACTTCAGACACTGTAACATTACAGTCTGAACTCATTAATAAAGAGCTTTCATATTCTGGAAAAAAAAGCTGAAAATATTTTTTTTTTCATACTAAAATCAAGGCACTTCACAAGAAAATCCAGAGAAAGAGGTATAGAGCAAAACAAGCCTCTATATGTTTTAAAGATAGGTCTTGAACACAACATCTGAATGTCACTAGCAAGGGTTATATCCTCAGAGGTATTCTGAGGCTGGATGTAGGAGGTAAATTCCTTAACTATGGTTTGGACCGTAAAAGTTTATCTAAAGACTTTTTCTTCAACCAATTTGTTAACAAACAAAGCTTTTCTATGAATACATAGCAACAAGTATATGCTGCAGGGCACAGAAGGAAGGAGGGGGAAAAATCAGAAATCTAGAAAAGATGCAGAGCCAGAACTGTGGGGTACAAAGTTAACAGATAGCTGCTGTCTCCTGTTTCATCAGGCCACCAAGCATAGAGTCCACTGGCTTGCATTTTAAATAGTTTAAGTCAGGCAGGTTCAGTAACTTTAAATGATTTTTGCATTTAATTTTAATTCGATTCACTATTTTTTCAGTCCTTCAGAAGATTGCTGAAATTGCTGCCTTGTTTTCCCATCAGAAGCCTCTGCATTTTAGAGTTAAATAAGCTGCATTCTAGGAGCAACTTAGACCAATACATATGTGATTTCTGATATTATCCATGCATAAAAGAGTTTCCAGAGTTACTTGTGTGGAAAAAATTATAATATTTCTGATCTAGGAGAGTTTTTTATTATAGGATAGATTCATAATCTGTATGGCATACTCTGAAAACAGCTACATTTCTATTGCGCCCAAATAGCACTAGATGGCACTAAGAGCCCCGGCAATTCCTGGTCACAGGCTCCAGTTTCTAAATCAAATGCCTTTGGCTTCATTAAGATTTATACGATTTTTTTGCCAAAAGCAAAGCAGTTTTGAACACCTGTTTATCAAATAATGTCTCATGTGCACTTCTTATGGATATTGATTTCTAATTTTCTCAAGCATCAAAGAAATAAATTATTCATACGTTGAAAGGATATCTCTCATCCTTGCACTTAGTGAAAACTGGCTGCAATTTTCAAGTGCATCCCTTAAAATCTTTGATTACACGTTTTTTTTAAAATGTATTTGTGATATTTAGTAAGATGGTACATTGATTAATTGTTTAACAGATAGAGGATTAAAATTAAAAATAAGCAATGAAAATGCTGAACACATCTAAATGGCATCCTTCAAATCTACTCTTGTACTCAGTGTGCCAGCTCCAAGGACCCAGAGAGGAGACTTTGACCAGAATCTAGGTATGGGGTTTTTTTCTTCATTCCATCCACACAAAGCCAACAAAGGAGATAAGTGACCTTGGAAGCTTTTATCTTGATTTCCCCATAGTTGCAGAGTTCAGACAAGCTCAAACTAAGATAGAGGCTCCTTTTTATCCTCTTTTGATTTTCTCAGGCCAGAAGTTCATCTCTAGCAACGTACTCCCAAGAATTTTGTTGGCTTTATCTAGGCAATTGATGCTGACTTTTTATCCATTAAATAGTAAGAAACACCCACTACCTGGGGAAAGTTTCACAAAACAATGAGGGTAGTGTAAATATATGGTGATGGAAGACATTTGTCAATACTCAATTTTTAACCTTTTTGAAAGATCAAATAGTGTGCAGAGAAACCTGTGAGTAACTGATAGGTGTGTTTGGGGAATAGTATTGTAGTTTAAAGAGTTACAGAATAATCATAGCTATGAAATTATGAAATTATATTGAAATTATATTGAAATATGATTGTTGGAGAAAATGTTGTATAGTTTCTGGTATGTTGCAGGTGTGCTGGCCATGTTTTCCTGGCTTTCTGAGTCTACTGGAACTGTTTGGGGGCCGTTGTGATTGCTGTCATTGAATGATTACCTGCAATTTCAAAGTACAAGCTTTGAAGATTTCTTCTAAGCCTCTGTTCCTACTTTCACTCACTATAGATAGCAATGTCAAATTATTATATTGCAACAGTAGGAGCTGTTGTTGATAAAATAATAATTTTTCCCTCACAAATGATGCAAAGCTCTCTTTTGCTAAAATCTCCATGTCCTCACATCCTGTATCGTGTGGTGACTAAAACATGACTCAGAGATCACCAGAACAACTTGACTGAGATGAGGGAAGGGATATAAAATTAATAGCTCAGGATTTATTACTTTGAAAATAAGTGGCTTTATTTAAAAAGCAGTATCTTTTTTATTAATTTATAAATCTTTACTTTATTCCCAGCGGCCTAAATACAAAAGAGCACAACAAGTTGGTGCTCCAGTTGTGTAACTGAGCTAAGAGTCCCATGGGCATAATTGGACCACAGTTGCTGAGCAGCCTCAGAAACTTCTGTCTGAGGCTCCTGAGAAGATAGGCGAGGTTGTGAGCAGAAGCTATGGGATGAAATATATTAATAAGGATTTCAACATATACCCTCTAAGAAAATGATCTGTGGAAAAAACTCTGATTCCAAGATAGAGGTTTCAGTAGAAAAAATCTAAATCATGCAGAGTACATTTTGGCGTGTGGAGTGCAGAGGTAATTCTCAGCACTTTAGATAAATGACACTTAAGTTCTCTCTAGCAGTAGAGAATGAATTAATCAGCTCTTTCTCTGTTTTGTCTTTCCTGAAGAGAGAATTATAGAGAAGTCCTTTACATTTAAATTTAGTTCACAATAAGTAGAGCTACAATACCTACTACATTTACAGCCATGTGCATAATTGCAAGTACCACACAATTGGTGATAAGTGAAGCATTCACAAAACGAGAAGAACCTGCTTACACGTAGCTCTCACATGACTGTAACATCTGCAAAAGGAAAAAGGAAAAAGAAAAATGTAGGGTTCACATGAGGCAAAGTCATTACAAGGAAAAGTCCTAAAATGCAATTTCACTGCCAGCCCTGTTACATGCCAAACACCTGCCAGCTCCACAATGCTGGCTCCTGCAGGAGCTGAGTCAATTTGGCATCCTGAAGTGTTCAGAGCATGCACCTTGCAGAGCCTGATACTCCTTATGAATAGACAGAATCACCAGTGATTGCAGTCTCTAAGGGAAATATTGCCTTCCATTGTATCTAGATCTTATCTAGATCTTTGAAAAGATGCAAGTGGATGTAATCAACTTGGAATGTGCTTTGTGCAATTCTTGAACTGGACTTGCAGTGCCGACCTTTAGTTAAATTACATTACTGAAAAACTATCTGAATTAAAATAAAATTATCTGTGCAGTCATATGAAAATCTTGAATCTTAATCTTTTCCTTTTTAAAAGCTTTGCCCTGTCAGCCTTTCTCTCCTATAATTTAACTTTTATGCAAACATTCAAAGCAATGCCTATTACTGAACTTATATTAATAACCAAAAAGCACCACAGTCACAAACAAGATGTGAAACAAAAAGGTATTCCCAGATATTATGAGCTACTGTTTCTGTTTCTCTTCCCCTTGTATAGTTCTGAATCCTGCTCATACCTTTTGTTGCAAGGCTGAGAGTCCACTGTTGCCGAAAAAAATGGGAACTCCTGCTTTTATCAAGACTAGGAAATGCTTATTGGCATCTTGCCATTTTTGTTGCAAGCTACAGATACTACACATGCAGCCATAGCCTGACCAGCATACACCATCCAGAGGGACCTTGATAGGCTCAAGAAGTGGCCTCGTCCATACTGCATGTAGCTCAACAAGGCCAACTGCAAGGTTCTGCACCTGAGTTGAGGCAATCCCATACAGGCTGGGAGGAGAAAGGATTGAGGACAACCCTGAGGAGAGGACTTGGGGATGACTGTGGACAAGAAGCTTAACATGAGCCATCCATCAATGTGCACTTGCATCAAAAGCAGCACAGACAGCAGGGAAGTGATTCTCCCCCTCTGCTCTTGTGAGACCCCACCTGGAGTACTGTGTCCAGTTCTGGAGTCCCCAGAATAAGAAGGGAGCTCCTGGAACATGTCCAGAGGAGAGATACTAAAATGATCAGAGGGCTGGAGCCCTCTGATGACAGGCTGAGGAAGTTGGGGTTGTTCAGCCTGGAGAAGAAGTGGCTTCAAGATGACCTAATAGCGATTCCCTGATATCCGAAGGAGCCCTACAAGGAAGCTGGGGTGGGGCTTTTTACATGGGCATGTAATGAGAGGACAAGGGCAAATGTTATAAAACTTGAAGAGTGAAGATGTAGGTTTGGAAATAGGGAAAAATTCTTTCCTGTGATGGTGGTGAGGCCCTGGAACAGGTTGCCCAAGGACGTTGTGGTTGGCCCCTCCCTGGAAGTGTTCAAGGCCAGGTTGAATGGGGCCTTGAGCAACTTGGTCTAGTGAGAGGTGTCCCTGCCCATGCAGGGGGGTTTCTATGATTCTATGATTTTTTGGAGGACTGTAGTAGTCCAATCAGTGGTCAGCTAATGAAACTTCAGAAAATTTCTCCTTCACAGATTCCTGGATCTGTATGCTACTTATAACTGTACTTCATTTCGTCACTGACCCAAATACAATACCATTAATGCCATGCTAAGGACTACCAGTTACTCCCAGTAATATTTTTATTTTTATATAACAAAGGTTTGTTCTGTTCATTAAGAAATTCTTCTCTGATAGAATTCTGGGGAACTTTTCCCACTACCTTCAATCAGACCAACGTACCGTCTAATATATTTTGTTTATCTGCATGTCCTAACTAAACTTTTGGTGAATTTATTGTTTCATTGAAATTATAATATTCCACACAATTTCTTTGGGGACAGGACATCAGTACAAGTACTTGTTTATTTTATAGGCTTTTCCATTAGAACCGTGCTTCTTATTTTTTTATCTGTCCATTTATTTGGGCATTTGTATCAACTTGAATGCATTTACAGTCCTGAGAAACAGTATTTTCTACTTCTGTCTTATCCAATTCTCCCACACAAAAAATGAGCAGCATTTGAGTTCCTCTGTTTTTCTACTCTTTTTGCATGACTAAACAAGTCTTATATTTTCACAAGAAAGAGAAGCATTTAGAAAGAATACCATAGCATTGTGTAGTATTCTGAGTCAAGCAGTAAGATCTCCCTTCAGGCTGAATCAATTGCCTGAATGCAAAGCAGCAGCCCCTGGAGAAATGAGCTCAGTGAACAAGGAGCCATCTAGGCCAATCCTTAAAAAAGGATTTCCTTCTAAAATTTAAATGCCTTAATCAGGGTACTACTAAAGAGCTTCAACCTGTCCTAGCTTCATATTCTTTTAGAGTCAAGGAGATGCTGGTGTCTTCATTATTCTTCTCTGTGAAGGGATTCATGTTGCCTCCTGAGTCTTCACATGCACAGCTCATGGTTTGGACTGTGCCTGTTAGAAGTACTGCCAGATCCAGTAGCCCATTTGAAGTGAGGCTGCCACAGCTTAATGGCCCCAGGTACGGCCAATAGTTAGGGACACCCAACAGGCACACACATGTGCACACAACATATATATATATATGTTAAATGCACACGTTCACAGGTACATGCTGGGAGAGCTCAAGTTCTTCCCTGTGCTGTGCTTCCCTGGCACAGGTTAGGTGGCCAGGTTCCTGTGCCCTATGTTGCTCCCCTACTCCTTCACCTTTATGGAGCTCAGCCTTAGCTCACATAGCCTACAACAGCTGCTGAGCTTCTGTAGATGCCAGAAACTGCAAGGTAAATATTTCTAATACCTGGACAATATTTTACACTGAAAACATGAATATCTGTTGATTTAAAGCATCTTGAGGATAGGATGGTGTTTTTTTAAGAGCTGGATTTTGGGTGTCTATGTACGATGTAAATTTGGAACAAAGTGAGCGAGACAGCCTACTCTTCTGTACCTCTAAAGACTATCTGGCATCTACCTACATGTATTGTGGAGATAGATGCCACAGATTACTACCTTGTAATCCTGATGTGATCTCTGGAGTTTATCTTTGCAGCCTAAATATATGCTCCCAAGCACATGCAGCAATGCCCTGCTTGGAGCTGCCAGGCCTGGAGCTTTCACTTCCCCCCACATGTGCAGACAGGTCTCCAAAGAGTGAAGATAAAAGCATAAGCACTCTGCATCCTTCCCAAGAGACAACCACACCTTCAGATGCTGAATCATACAGTGAGTCACCAGCTGGACAGGGACATCACCTGTGTTTCTAGAATTTCTTTGCAAGAGACTTGCAATATTTTTGTTTTACTTTATTACAAGAGAAATAAAACACTTCTAACTATAATGCTCCCACCTTCTCTTCTCTAGCTCTGCAATGTCATACTATAGCTCATTCTAAGTTGTATCAATTCCTTAGAAAAAAATATAAAGAGCAGTCATGTCTTATTTGATTAATTCACTTACATGCTATTTTGTTGTTGTTGTTGTAGAGTTAATGAGCAAGTGAAGAAAACAAGTCTTATTTTAGATAGCAAAGCAATATCTCTGTCACCAAAAGAGAAATATACCTGGGTATCTCCTTGGAAAGACCAGATGATCCTAGAAGTTCTGCTCCAATAGACTGACATTAAAAAAAATTCCCAACTAATATAAACATACTAACAGTGCATGTTATTACTTCTAGCCAAGGTTCACAGGTTTTTTTGCAGCCATCATTCAATAAAAGCTTTCTCATAGCCTTGTGAAAAAGACAAGCATTACTTTCTCCATTTTCTCTATAAATAAAAAAGCTCAAGCAAGATTAAATGATATCAGGTAACACAGGGAAGATTAATTCCTAAATTGCTGCAGTATCTTCTTGGCTAGAAGAAAAGGCTGTTATCAGAAAATCCCAATACTATTTTGTAGTCAAAGTGTATGAAATGGCTTGTCTGTGGTTTCATCATTAACATACAGAAATATCTTTCCTCTTACAGACAGCAAACCTATGTAATTAACTTGGGGTTCATTTATCATGCATTTTTAAGAAAAAGAAGGAAGAAAAAATGAACTTTCCTCCTTCCCATTAACCAAGCTGTCCTAAAGAAGATACGATAGAGCCATTCCTCAGCACTCTGCACTGAGACAAGATTATTTCACCTGCAGTTTAACAAGCTACTGGTAATTGATTGGAGATTCACACTGTAAATGTGATATAAAACGTGTCAGCTCAGGCTTCAGGATAGGTTAATAGGAGAAAAAAACCAAAACTTCCCTGGCATTTGTGAACAAGCACCTTGGCAGTCACCTGCTCCAGCTGACATGCAGTAACTTATTAAAGCTCAGAAACCCACTAGTGTGTCTAAACCATTAGAGACAAAACAACTTATCAGCCTAATTAAAATGCAGCTCTGGAAGCTGCCCTTCGGGGGTAATGGTATGTGAAATGCTGGCTTGATTCTGTTTCATACAGGACAGCGGGTGATTATGCAGAGTCGTGAGTTCATTTTATAGGTGAAGAATTTATATTAATGATGGAGCTCTTGGAAAGAGAGAAACCTGTGCAAAGCTTTCCTCGTAGGACAGGAGATTATATTGTGCTGAATAAAAGCTCATTATGTACTACAAGGGTTTCTTTTCAGTGGGCATTTTTTATGTCTTTTTCTTTTTTTCCTGCATTAAGCTCTTCTTACTATAAAGTATTACAAGAACTTATATCATGTTTATTTTGTAATTGTGTTTTTCTTCAGAAAATAAGTACTGGCATTGAGCTGGCAGCAGGTGGGTCCCTTCCGTTCCATCCGATTCAAGGACTGCTTCATAGCTGAGGTGAACTGGCAGAAATTGCCCTGTTTAAGCAGGAGGGGATCAGGCAACTTTGGGGAAGCATTACATGCTGAGGAATTGCAGCCTTACAACTAAAAGCCAATCTTGAAGCTGTCTTATGCTGCATAGCAACAACCTGTTGCTTTCTGTGCTAGCAGGACTGGGTACTGAAGAGAGAAGTGCAAGCAGGCTGCATCCTAAGTTGATCCTCAAGGAATTATACAGCCAGTAGTATACAGAGGCCCCAGACACCCATCAGAAGCACTTTGCAGAATCTTTTCATATGTCTACAACTTTTCTTCTTTTGGGGCATTTGCTACCACAGGAGGTGGTGTTTTGTTCTGCACTAAAGTGTTTGGTTTTGTAACCCCATACTCATAAGGCAAAATTTAACATGATTACCCACTACGTTACTCTGTTCATCTTTTTTCTCTTCCCTGTGGGCTAATATAGAACTGAGAAGGTACCATAGCTCCTAGATTTACTAGCAATGAATGGCAAAAGGCAAGAAGGTCAGTATCCTGTGATATATTTCAGAAGCATCCTTGAGCTAGAAGCATGAGGAAGCAGATGAGACACAGAAATGCACTCTTAATTTAAAGCAACATGTTAAAAATAATCTTTATTTTTGAATAATACTGTGTGAACCATTCATTAAAAGGAAAATAGCCCAAAGAAATGTCTCATATGTGTGAATAAGCAGAAAACCAGTCACAGAAACAAGGAAAGAACAGTCCTTCAAAGGAAATCACCTTCCATTTAAAAATCTCTGCTTCTCCCAGGAGTTTCTGCATTGCTACTAAATACAACAGCAGTAGAGCTGTGTCTGCTTTTCTCTGTATAAGGAGTTATTTTTAATTCAGGGTGGGGGCAACAAAAAGCAGTGGCAGACTAGGAACATTTCTGAAGGAAAGGGGAAGCCCTGGCATCAAGTACTATAGCATTTGACTTAAATAAATCCAGAGATTAACCTTTTGACAAGAACCAAGAGCCTTCTCTGTCTGAAATGACAGGATGTCAGGGTAGTCTTTGCAAATGAGAAAATCTGAGTAGTTTTTTGGATTTGCCTCTCTGTGAATGACCTAAATTATGAATTTCTCCCTGGTAACTGCAGTGGTGCTGACCACAATTATTCTTGTCCATATTTGCCCCTACTTTTTTGTTCAGACCCCACTTACACGCTCTGAACTTCAGCAGAACATACTTTCTATGTGTAGATCAGTCTGTGTGCAGACCAGCTCCTCTGGGTGGTGCAGAGATCTTGTCAACACTTTTCAAAAGGACATTCAGTCAGAGCAAGCAATTGCCAAGAACAGGGAGTAAGTAATATGTCAGCCAGACCACTCTGGAAAAGCAGGTTTCCAAAATAAATCTGGCCTAATCTGCAGCAATAGGACAGGGCTTTGCCCTGAGCAATCTCTGGAGCATCTACTCTGTTCCTTCTGGAAAATACATGAGCCAGAATCCTTCCCTGGACAGAAAAGGTGATGCCACACTCATCTCTTCCTCCCTGCAAGGCAGTCACATTCCCAGTCTCTGCCTGTAAGACACAGAGATGCTTTGTCTGGAAAGTGTCACCATAAAAAGACAGATAGATCAGCTCACAGTTTTTCCCTCATTAATATCATGACAGATGGCAGGGACTATTATTAGTTTCCATCTTAGACATACTTGTTTAATAAGATGTCTCTCTGCCTGTGCATGGCTACTCACATGCATGCATGGGCAGGGCAATTGCTCAGAACTTCAGAAGGTGTTTCCAGCTGAGAGCTCCCTTTGCTCTCTTCCTAGGAAAGACTGACTGAGGCATCCAGTCTGCATTTCCTGGTTAAATGAGTTTGCAACACATTACAACGGTGGGTTCATTTTGCTCTGACTTTTGCCACAATAGTTCCATGATCAAATAGGTAATCAAGCCTGTCTGTCTGCCCTAGAGATAGTTTTGTCTGGATACAGCTCCATCTTCCCCTCTAACTCACACCCTTGGATGAAATGCAAAGATGTATTATTGTGAAAATATCTGATCTGAAATTGAATCCCTTTGAGTACTGAGAGCCAAATTTTGCAAGGGAAAGGCAAGTGAGAACATTTTAAAAAGTAATAAATGAATGATTGAGCTAATCGTTTTTCTCAGTAGGGATCCTTGGCTTGTGGTTGAATGATTTGGGATACTAAACTACTAAAAATAATGTGATGTCTTGCATTCCAATGAAAGGACTGTTATTCTACAGATAATACTTCAGGCTGCATGAGAGAATGCTGTTTAGTAGGTCACGCCCTTGAGGGATTTTTTTTAACTGGAAAGAACTTTTATAAAACCAAGAATGAGTTAGTAAGATACTAATTCCTCACACTTCTCTGCAGTGAGAACACCCAAAGGCACACTGATATCACCCAGTATTTTTTTATTCTGTGAGCATAATTTTGCATCATGCTTAAGCCTAAATCTTCTTACACTTCTTATTATTGTAAGCATTAACTGTGGAATTAACTCAGGTGTTCCATGGGAAGTACGGTGCCTCATGCCATGTGTCTTCTCTGCAGCATCTAGATTCTGTTGAAGTATCCTGACAACCAGTGATATGCTCCATTTATTGCTGTGTAAGTCAACTGGTTCCACTCCAGAAAAAACATTTTTTACATGGGCGTGCAGTGAGAAGACAAAGGGAAATGTTTTCAAACTTGAAGAGGGGAGATTTAGGTTAGACATTAGGAAGAAATTCTTTCCTGTGAGGGTGGTGAGGCACTGGAACAGGTTGCACAAGGAAGTTGTGGCTGCCCCCTCCCTGGAAGTGTTCAAGGCCAGGATGGATGGGGCCCTGAGTAAACTGGTCTAATGGGACCATGCAGGCGGGTTGGAGCTGGATGAGTTTTAAGGTGCCTTCCAGCCCTAGCCATTCTATGATTCTGTGATTAATTCTATGAACTACAGTTGAAGAGAAATATGCCTCCTCTGGAGACTATGAATGAGCTGCCATAAGCACTGCTGCTGCTGCTTCTGTCAGGTGAGGGCAGAAGGCAAACCTTCCAGCCAGGGCTGCCTTCTCCCTTTTCCCCCTCACTGCCTACAGCACCAGCAGATCTCCCTGAGACAGGCATGGGGGGCAGCTGACACTGCTCTTGGTGGCAAGAACTGGAGGCAGTAACAGCTTCCAGGAGGTGAGAGTGGCTGGTGGCAAATCAGAAGAGAAGGATGTGAAAGAAATGGAAAGTCTTGAAAGTGCCCTGAGTGAACACACTGACTGCCTTATCCAAAGTCACAGTTTAGGGGCTTGGGACAGGGCAAGGTTTGAGACCTTGTGTCAAGCAGAAGGATATCCTGGGTGCTCTGACATTTCTCAGGTGTTCCTCACAGAGCTGAAACCAACACTGAGGACTTGGCCTCTCCTTCATCTGGATTGCAGAGACCAGAAACCATCCTGGCTGTGGAAAACTATCCTGCCTTGGCAATTCCCTGAAGAAACAAGGACAACAGAAACAGGGAGAGCATCTTCCCTACAGCTGTAGCTACTGGGGTAGATACAAAGGGTCCTTGTACAAGGTAGGCCAAGTACAGGCTCAGTATGACACCAATGGGTAAATTATAAGGCAGAAATACCACAATGCTGGCAATACTATATCTACAGAGGACAGTACCAAGCCAGAAGCATTTCCAAGGATTCTCTATCAGGCAGCAAGCAGATAGAAAGGGGTCTGCCTGAAAACAGCCCTGGACCCAGAAACTTCACTAACCACTGACAGCCATCTGAGGACAATAGGAAGGAAATCTCAAGGTTCAAGGAACCCTCTCCAGTAGGACTGTGTAATTCTCTGTTCACAGATGCTAACTGTTCAATTCTTCTTAAACTTTTGTCAGGTAACAAAGGTTTTCCCAGCCCCTTAACAAAGCATTTAGTGCTTATCAGTGATGATGTGCTTTCCATTAAACCTTCTTGGGGAAACATTTGACTTTCTCAAGTTTCACTTTTGTTTCCAGTTTGGTTTGTAAGCTTGCTGAGTCTTTGAATCCTACCCTCTTTTCTGGGTTTCAAAGTCTAAGACTGCTTCAGAATAACATGGGATATTGACATTTACTGGCAAGAAAAATTACTCGTGTCTTTAAACCCTTGTTCTTCATTTCATCTGATTATCCAGTGGATCATAAAGTGACATTTAGAATGACCTCATTCATACACTCCCAAGCAATAAGATAATCTATCTCTTCCTGAGTAATTCCATTAAGGGTGTTTCATTTGACTTATTGACACAAAAAGGACATGGGAAACATGAAAGATTCAGTTTCTGTGTTTCTCAGGATTATGGCTGAAGAACAATTATGGCTGGAGAACTGTTTTTTCTAGCATTATGTGTGGTCAATGCATCTGGCTGCTTCATAACTGCTTCTAGGGAACATTCCAGCATTTGTGGGAAGAAAAAATTGTCAGTTTCTAGTGTTTATTTTCCAAAGAGATCACTATGGGTGTTGTTTCATAATGACTATTTCTATTGTACTAGACGACTGATGGATCATTAATCAGCTTATCTGGTGCTCTCTGTGTGCTAGAGCAATGTTTTGTCTTGCTATGCCTATTGATCCATTCCTGTCCCATTAGCCGACAGAATTGACTCATGGAACACTTAGGAACACATGAAGCACATAGGAAAAACATCTGTGCAAAAGTACCTTTTATTTTTCTTAACACAGTAGACCTAAATTCTCAAGGGCTGGCTTGACATGCTGTAGCCTGTCTGTTGCTTACTCTTGTAGCTATGTGATACACCTGCCTCTCCCTGTGGAGTTAGTGCTGACCTGAAGTCAGATGTCAGTTGCAGCTAATAATGTCTCTCTGCTGAATATCAACAGGGAAACTTTCTATATAAAGATAACGCAGAATGTAAGTACAGTATGTTCTAACTTTGACAATATTTACACTTCTCAGCAAGGTACTTCCGTTACTGACATCAGTTGCCTCTGTCCACAGTCAGTTTCTGCTCCAGCAATCACAATAAAGATGGTCTAGTGGAGAATTTATTTACATAGCTTGCACAAAAAAATCCCCCACTGCTTTTGGTTTCAGTGGAGCTGGAACCTCAACACACTCATTGAAGACAGATGATTCCACTGTGGTCCCAGGAGGATGATAATCCACATAGCTCATATTTTTACATGGTCCTAAATAAACACCAAGTCTTCCATAGGCAGGTCAGGCTTTGGGAAGAGGCAAAATAGACAATTGCAGAGAAATCTATGCTGGCTCAGCAGCTATGGCAAAGTGGCTCTTAAATGGTCCTGTTTGCTCTGATTTATTTGAAGCATGTAGACCAAGAAACTCCACAGCTCCTGTAGCACATGGCTGCCTGCTGCTGACTGCACCCCTGCCCTTGCTCTGTGCCTGCAAGGGGCAGAGGAGATGGGAGGAAGAAGAGGGTCTGGCACTTTCTTGATAGAGGTAGCACATCCATGACTGCCCCTGCTGAGAAGAGGATCTGCTCAGCCTCGGGGCTCCAAGCTGGTCATAGAAGATGATATTTTATTTAGCAGCTTTTCTGCTGCCATGAAATTGATTTTTTTTTACCCAGTATAAGGACAAAATAATGTATTAAATCTTCTTCAACTTCAGGGCAGGAAAACTCATTTGTCTGTGCTGCTGAGGTGACTGAGCCTACCTCACTCACTGGGGCTGGAATGGGTGGAACAGTTTTGAGCAACATGATGTGGTGGATGGCCAAAGAGATCCCCCTGACAAGACCAAGAGGAAGGCAGCTCTGTCATGTCTGCTCCGGGTCTGTGCAACACATTTGACTCACTGTTTTTCTGCATCCTAGGCAGTATTTTATACCAGTGCAGTTAACTGCTGGCAAGCCAATTTATATTTGTATCAGACATGAGAAAAATAAGCAGCACACAATGCACAGCAGCAGTGAATCCAATGCAAAAGAGAAAACCTCAGATGGGACTGACATCTCTGTTAAGAAGGGAAATGAAATAGACTCCACTTCAACTCTGCATTCTGTCTCTCAGACAGATATGCATATCAAAGAATATAACATAGGAAGAGATTAGAGTTTGACTCTTAATTTAGACAGAAGCTGTCTATATAAAATTCACCTGAACCTGAGTGAGAGTAGTCTATATTTCAGCTGTCACAAATCATTTATGAGCTTCTGAGATAAGGTTTGTTTTCTCTTAAAATGAGAAGTTCTAACAAACAGACTTTATTCTTGACTGTATCATAGATGTTACATCACTTACTAACTGTTCTGAATATGACGCTCTTTTACAGTGAAAATTAATATAGATGGTTCTCTGAAATGGACCCTCAGAGTCACGGACAATGCATCTCTCCTTTTTTGACTGTGCAGGGATCTCCCAGATTTATAAAACTGCTGCAAAAAATGAGTTTAAAAAAAGGCAATCCAGAAAAATAGGCCTGGGACAAATCTGAATGAAAACAGATCTTAATATCTAGGCTTTGGGGATAAAGATAACAGAATAGAAGAGATAAAGAAAACAGAATGGATTTTGTAAACTGATTATACTTTGTCCTTAGCTTTGGCAGAGCCTCTCCATTATCTGTTTAAATACTTGTACTCCTGGAGAAACATCTTTCCCCATGAATGGAGGTCATTCATGGCCATTCAGTATTCCCTCTAGATTTTATGAATTATAAAATATACAGTAAAACTGTTTCACTTAAATTAACAAATTTTCTCTTTAAAAAGCTAGGAGCTCTTCAATGCCGTACAAGTCAGTGATATTTGAGCTGGCAGATGATAATTACCACTCTTTATTGTGCCTGTGAATCTAATGCACATTAATTGGAGCTTTATGTGTAAAACCTCCTTCTTCAGGGTTCTGAACAGCTTGCCTAACACCTGGAGGTGGTAAGTGCTACTTCAAGGTGCCAGACTCCTGTAAGAACTGTGGGTCTCTGTTACAACTGAAAGCTTCTCCAGCCGCTTAACAAAGTCTGATGCATCCATGATAAATATTCTCCCAGAGTGTGAAATCCTTTCACATTTTTCTGCCTAATTTTTGTGTTTCACTCTTAGATATCTAGACTTAACAGAGAACTGTGAGCATTTTCAGACTTCTAGGAGTGACAGCTGAGTTTGTAACACCTTTGTGGCACCTCCCTATATCTCATTTAAAAAAAAAAAAAAGTAATAATGTAATTTAATGTAATAATAAGGGTGTATATAGTAACTGCATACCCTATAGTGAAGTATTAGACCAGAAACTCACACTCTAAATTCTTTATACTGTTCAACTCTTTTATGACTTGCTGAAAACCGAAAGCAGGGTTTATTTTGCTTTTGACCAGTAGTTTTCTCTATTGCTGTGGAGCAATTGTTGCTTCATACCCTGAGGCACTGGATAACCAAGAACAGGAAAGAAAGAATTATCTGAGATAAAATTTTATGGCTGTAGTGATAACATTTAGAACTCAGCCACTTGGTTTTTTATTGCCCTCTTTCATATGATTTCTGGTCTTTTGCACAATTGCATAGAGGACATTTTGTGTCCAACATGCATGATAAACACTTAAAAAGTCTGTATGCTCAAATAATCAATATTTCCACAAAGTCTTCAGGTCAGGTAGTGCTATTGTAAGACTCTTGTCTTTAAAACATGACCAGTTCAGAGCACTCTACAGTCTTCCTGACCAATAGCCTTCTTTCAGTTTCCTAAGGATGCCACTACATGTCATCCTCATTTCTGCTCTCACAGGAACTCAATTTCCTAATTTCTTACATACACCATTGTGTTCTTTAGGTGCATCACTCAAAACCGAAGATCTGAAAATAGAATCTAGGATACCTGGGTTAGTTCTTGCATTATTACAAAAGAACATCTAATTTTCACAGCTATTCTAATGGCACAGTTTTTTGAAGTAGCATTCTGTGTATTTTTTTTTTATTATATACTGCTTGAAGAAACCAGAAGTTATGGATTTTCCATTTAAAAATAGGAGAAATTAAATGAGTTTTAGAGCCTGTCATTTATGTCTCTCAGGACCTGTCTGCGCTCTGAATCTTTATGAAATAAACTAAAATGAAAAATGTCCTAGTGAGTATATTTAAAATACAGATCTTTTTTTTCCATATATTATCCCTTCTAAGAAGACTTACTTTTATATCTTCATGCTTAAAATACTCTTTAACAAAAAGGACTACTCATACATCACACAACCATTTAAACTTTTGAACAAATAGATGTTTTTAATAAACAAAGATCTCTAATTGATATTAAAAGCTGATTTTAACATTAGTTTGCAAAAATATTACATACTTGTCCTTTCTTTCCAGAATGAAGTGGTCCATCCAAATCTGATATTTATTGCTATCACTTTTTTATCTGTTAAAGGGATATATTAGGTGGAAGCTCTAAAGCTAACTGCCCATACGATTCAGTGGCAGAATGAAAACCTTTCCAAAAAACACAGTTAAACTAATCTAGAGTACTGTTTTGATGGAGTGTTTTTGTTTTGCCTTCAAATGGATGAATTATTAGTTTTAGAGCAAATCAAAGGTTTAATATGAGAAGTTGCATCCTGAGACCCTGTTTGAGCCAAGAAAATCAAGGGTTCACTTCCACCTGCCAGATATCTTTGATTAAGCATTCCCCAAAGCTGGGGGTGGTCTGAGTTCAAAGTGTCATTCTGCTTCAGGGCAACTGAACAAACACTACCTGGAGAACCCAAAATCTTTTGAGCCTAGGGACTGTGGGACTTGGATTTTCCAGTCACTTGGCCTTAAGCAGTTCAGCTCAACATGATTAACACTGAATATTCCCTGGGGAAAAAGGGTTTGCAGTGTCTGTTTGTCTGAAACCAGAGGCAGGGGAGGGATCCTCTGGGGAGGTGTTTGTGAGCTATATATCTGCATCCCCACTCGGGATAGTTGTGTGGGCAAGCAACACAAGATATAACCACAGCTTGGAGGGTACTTCAAGTGAGCAGAAAGACCAGGACTTCAGGTGCAAGCAGTAGATACCTGTGGGAGGCCATAACCATTCAACTAAGGTAACAGGATGAACATGCCCTGAATAGATAAGGATTATAGGAGGTTAAGATACCTTAAGACAAGAGAGCAACTAAAGATAACAGACCAACTAAAGATAACTGAGGTATCTTATTGGGGTTAATAAGAGGACAGCAAGTAAAGCAGTATAAGTGAGAGAGGAGGGCCTGGGTAGAAGAAAAAGCTTTGCCTTGCTTTGTTTTGCAGGTACCAGAAGGAATAGCATAGTATTCCTTTCTTTTCTTTATATCTGTGAAGGGAGAGGGTAGTGAGAAGCTAAGTTTCAAGCATCTCATCAACAGAGAAGTCAGGAAAGCAACTCTTGTTTGATTCTTTATTAGTTCTGGTGGGAAGAAGGGAGCTGGCAAGGGTGGAGAGCAGAGTTTACTTTCATCTCAGCTGGAGGAGCAGTGAGCAGAGTGGGAGGACAGTAAAACCTTTTGTAGGCCTCTGAGATGAAGACAACTGTGGAAACTTGAAATCTAGTCTCACTTCAGTTGATCATTAGTGTGAGGGGCAGAATACAACTAAAATTTTCCAT
The DNA here is from genome assembly GCA_038090715.1 of Florisuga fusca. Classification (NCBI taxonomy): domain Eukaryota; kingdom Metazoa; phylum Chordata; class Aves; order Apodiformes; family Trochilidae; genus Florisuga; species Florisuga fusca. The sequence goes on from JAAWXA010000009.1 coordinate 20,703,759, forward strand.
CTTGTTGGCCAAGAGGCTTTCAGAAAGAAATGTACTATTTCATCATTTTTAATCAATGTTTATCATATTTACTGTATTTTTATATTAGTATTCAATAGGAGTGTTTCACAAAATGTACTGTGCTTAAGAAATTACTTTATTTCCTCTTTTTCTCTCTCTTTTTTTTTTTTTTTAGGAGTTAAAAAAATAATTTGGGGGTTAAAAAAATAAAGCAGTGATTTTTGTATGTGCTGACTGTGAGGAAAGAAGTTTCTCCTTCAGTCTCATTCAGTCCAGCCCGTTTAGTCTGTGGAGTGCCTGCTCTGACTCTTAAAGTGGTAATACAGGATGCTGCTGGAAAAAAGCCAACAAGATGACTATCTGGAGTACATTCCCCTTAGAGCTCTGCATCGTCCACAGGTCTTTGTTAAAAGACTTCAAAAGGCAACATGGATTGCTGCCTGTTCCCTTTAATGGTTTGTCTACACCCTTTCAAGACTGCTGATAATATCTCACTTTTGTTTGCTTTAAACTAGTTTCACCAAGTGCCCTCCAGTCAGCATTGAAAGGTTTAGGGAATTTCATTTTTGCGTTGACATTTTCCAACACCTTCCTAATTTTGTAAATCTTACTCCTTTTTCCTTTCAGCCTTCTCCTTGCACTATTGAACAGCTTCAGCCATTTTAATCTTACCTGATAAGGCAGCCATGACATCTTCTCAATCATTTTATTTGCCTTTCACTGTACCTTATTTAACTCCACTGTGTTCTTCTTGAGGACTCAGAAATTTTATGAGATGTAAGTTTTATATAGTTGCAAAATTATGTTCCTGGGTTTCCTCTCAATATCTTTCCAGATAATGCTCTACATTTTGCTGATTTTTTGGTTACCACTAAGCACCAGGCTGATGATTTTGATAAACTGATGTTGATGTTTCTAATTCACTTGCCTAAGTGAAAGTGCTAATTTTGAATTCAGCACATAGGAGTTCTTCAATTATAATTTTTTCCTCTAGATGCCTTGTTTTTCATTTAGAGAGACTGAAATAAATTTGATGCTTTTTGTCCACCCAGTTTTCAAATTCCTTCTGGAGTTCCTTACTGTCTACTAGAAGAGGTTGGTGACATCTTCAAAATTCAGGATTTTGATGCATTTCCTTTTCCAAATCACTGGTGAAGATACTGAATACATCTAGTCCCAACACCAGTCCCTGTAGGTCTCCACTGCTCCTATTTCTCTGCTGTGGAAAGAACTGCTCTTTAATTGTCATCCTCCAGCTAATAAAAAATCGTTTTCCTTCCTGCAATCCTGTGGCAGCCTAGAGATTTTTTGTAACCTTTGTCATGTAATCTGGTCAAACGCTCTTTGGAAATTCAAATGTACCTTTTGTTCCTCTTATAGAACTCCAGCAGGCCAGGGAGGCTGGACATCTCTTCACCCCATCCATGCTGACAGTTTTTCAACACATTGTTTATCCATGTAATCATCAATCTCTTTCTTTATTGGAGACCTTTGTTACTGTTTTTCCATTGACTCAGTAGCTCCCAAGTTCCACATACCAGCGCTTGCTGTAGATGGCCAACAGCTCTGCAGTTTTATGTCTCATTTGTTTCTAACTCTTGGATGAATGCCATCAGCTCCTCCTGACTTCTTAACATTTATATCCTCTGTTTGGCCTAAATACTTTTGATATGCCTGCTACAAACCAATCAGCCTCATCTGATCTTTCTGCTGTATAGGATGTATACATTACGGGAGCCTTCCCAGGACTGAAGGAAATAATCTGCTGGGTTTCTCTGCTGTAGCTCTTTTGTTTCCAATTCTTTCAATTACCAGTCCTTGGGTAATTCAGTTGTTTTCCACCCAGGCTTCCTGCTTGTCCAGGTAGGGCTGCTCGACCTGCAGAGGAAGTAGCATGCAGCACCTTCTGAGGTTATCTCCCCTCTTCTCCTCTGTACATGTTCAAGCTGCAGAAAATATTGGTATTACTACCATGACTGGGGACAAAGCTAGCATTCATGTTTACCTGCAGTGCTTGATAAGGACATGCATAAGTAATTAATGATAATTTTTCAAATATTCAATAAATAGTACTATTCATCTATAACTCTTTAGCAACTTGAATTATAGGCTGTCATTAACTGTGTTTGTACTGCTTTAGATTAAATGTCTCTTCTGCATAACATCCTGAGCCTGACAGACAAGCACAGAAACCAGGCTATACTCCCCTGCTTGCTAATACTTCACTGTTCAGAGAAACAGTGGACAGTTATTCCCCATTCTTCTCCACTTTGACTCTCGTGATTTTATAGGCACCTATCTTACTGGAATGTTTCTGGCTGAACAGCCTTTTCTATTACTTAAATCCTTTCCTTGCTGTTTCACACACTTGATCCCTGGAACATGTTTCTCAGAGAGGTGGTAGGTGCCCCATCCCTGGAAACATTCAAGTTCAGGTTACATGGGGCCCTGAGAAACCTGATCCAGTTGATGTCCCTGCCTATGTCAGGAAGGTTGGACTAGATGAGCTTTAAAGGTCTCTTCCAACCCAAACCATTCTATGATTTATGATCATCTTTGTTGTTCTCTGGCCCTTCATCCAGAGATTTTGAATTTCCTTACCTATTATCAAGTCCTTTGCCTGGTTTTATGTTTTGTGAAATTTGGGTTATTTTTTTGTCCAGAGTGTAATGTGCAAAAAAGAGCATCCTGCAAACTTTTTCATTTTTTTCCCTAGAGCTCCAGGTAACAGATTTTGACATGAGGATTTTTAACTCTTTAATCATGTATATCTGTCCACATTCCAAATTCAATAAACATCCCATATTTTTATCTGGGGTTTCTAGGAATAAAAAATCTATGTTCACAGTAAGCAGAGAGCTGCTCACACACAGTTAAACCTTACAGCTGGACTGTTAGCTAGATGCTCACCATCTGTCAGGAAATGAACTTGTCAGAAAACTTAACTGCAAAAGAAACTGGGACAGTTTTTTATGGGGTTAACAAACTGAATCAGCATATCATGTGGTCTAATGTGTGCAGCTAGAATGGCTACAGTCATGGGAAGAATAGGCAGGAGCAGTCTTCTGGGAAGCAATGAGCCCTGAGGATGTCCAGGCTGCACCCAACCTGCACATTGACTCACAACTAGTGGGTCAGATGCAGTCACAAACTGGCTGCAGAGCTGAGCTGGATGTGTGCTGCAACCTGGCAGATTCTGGACAAGCTGGATTTGCTGCCCATTTGTACAGCAATTCTGTGTGTCTGGTGTCCAAGCCCTGTTGTTTGTAGCAGGGAGGCTGCAGGGGTGGCCTCTGTGAGAAAAAACCAAGGACTGCCCCCCCAGAGTTGTAAAGAGCTCCAGTTGGCTTCAAAAGGACCTACACAGGACAGAGCTGAGCCTATCAGCCAAGCTGGTGGCACCTCTGGGAAAAAAGTATTTAAGAAAAGGCTAAAGACACTGCACAGCAGCTGTGAAATAAAGGAGTGATAAAATGTGACAGAAACACATCTCGAGACACCAAGATCAAAGGTGAGGAGAGGAGGTGACCAGGTGCTGAAGCAGTCCCTGCAGCCCACAGAAAAAACCAAGGTGATGCAGGCTGTCCCCCTGTAGCACATGGAAAATCGTGGTGGAGTAGATGCTCACACTGAAGGGTGTGAAAACCCCACACCATAGAAGGTAGATGTGTCCAAAAGGCACATTTTTGGGGGTCTTTGTGTCTTACTAGCCTGACTGGTTTTTTTGTTTGTTTGTTTTGTTTTTTGTGGTTTTTTACTTTTTTGTGACTTTTTTGTCTATGGCAGTAACTGGCTAGTGATTTCACCGTCTTTGCCTATCTACTTATGAGCTTTTTCACCTCTTTTCTCTTCCTGTCATGTTGAGGAGGGGGAGCAAGAAAGCAGCTGAGTGGGTGTGGGGCAGCCATCATTATACTTAATGATGAATATCTTAATTGCAAGTGAATAATTACACTTGCAAAGTAGGAATAGAAATTATTTTCACTTTCATTTCTCAGGGCTGCATCCTGTCTGGGAACCCCAGTCAGAGCAGTAGCACCTGGTCAAATATGGTTGTGGTGTAAAAGGCACAGAAAACTCCAGCAAATTATTACAGGAAATTATAGAGCTGGTTAGTCTGTACTAAATAATAAACAAGAAAATGTAGGAGTCCATTTACAAAAGAAGCTGATGTGAGAGATGTCATCCCAAGCCACGGGCATGGGACCAGGAGCTCTGTCAACTGCCTCTCTTTTCCCCTCGCCTTAAGAACACAGCTGCACGCAGCCTCATCTGCCGGGACACACACCCTCAAAAACACTGTGCAGGGTGCCCTGGGCAGAGCCAAGAAAGGGCTGGCAAGTTTACAGGGACCTGGGTGCCCTGGTTAGTGAGGGAAGACCTGGGCTGCAGCATGGCCACATCACCGCATGTTAACGCAAAAGCTCCCGCCTGTGCTCAGGGGAGGGGGCACCAGGCACAGCCCGTGGGGACCTGACAGCACCCGGGAAGAATGCTGGAGAAAGAGATAGGCCTTACAGAACTGTTTATTTATACGATAACTTTATCTTTTACAGTCTGCAGAATTCTTGGAGTAGGTCCAAATCACACTTTGGTATTTTTCCAGCAGGAGAGACTGTCCTTATAGTTTTACTTTCAATGTAGTTGTTCCTATAGTAGAGGCTTGGTAGCTATAAGTCTTTGCCCTTTCTCTCTCTTTCCAGCTTTCTGGTTGTACAGCTGTAATCGGAACACTAACGAATTCCTTGAAAATCAGCAGTTAGGTACTGACAGACTCTTCTTTCTTCTGCAGAGTTTTTTCTCATGTTCAGCTACTACAGGATATATATTTAAAAATACATGACAATACAAGTACCACAAAGCATCATTCCTAATAGATGAATGATTCAGCTCTGTAAAACCACCATGTACAGGAGAAAAGGCGTAACAATGATAACATGAAACTGCAGGTGCTGAATCTGCCTCAATCAGGTCAAATGCCAAAAAACCCTTAGAGCCATCCAGGGATGCTGTTGTGCTCACTGAATTCAATGGCAATATTTTCATGCATTTTAGTATGAGATGAATGAGACTCAGTCATCTTAAGATGACAGTAATTAACATGCAATGCAAAAGATTCAATTTGTGGTAAATTGTCTTGTACCACTCTTTAAAAAAACAACAACAACAAAAAAAAGCTTTTGAAATTTGTAATTATACCTTCGCTTTTTGTGTGGCTGAGTCCTGTAAGATTATCTGAATGGCTGATTGCTTCATTTCCAATAAACCTAGATTGTAAGAAGTTGCACTGATCTTCAGCATTAGTTCTGTCATTTTCTAGCTTTAAAATGCCTGAATTTAAAATCTTTTCTCTATTTTAATGCACCAATAGTGAATGTAATTTTTAACATTTAATTTTCATTCCCCAGTGCTCACTTAATCACTTAAACTTGTAGTAATAGTAAGATCCTCTGCTAGAAAGAGACAAAAATGTTAACAGTAAATCTGGAAGCTGTTTTCTGATACTAAGATATATCTTGTTAGTTATGTTAGTCTCTTTCCTTCCAGGTTCTTTTGTCTGATGCTCTTCTGCCATTCAAATTAGTCTATATCCCTAATTCCTCCTGAGATTCCAAAGGCCTTCAAGGAACTTAAAAACACACTGCAGTATTCTGTTTTGCTGCATTACAGATAAAATCATGCTTCAATTCCAGATCTTAAAATAGTTGGAGATTTAAAATGCATTCAAGCTTAGGCAGGCATAGCAAGTGGTGCTTTCCCAACTCTAATAAATTTCTGTGTCAAATTCTTCTCTCATTTAGACATATTTCTTAACAAATTCAGCCATAATGTTGAGAATCTAAGGTTTCAAAAAGAAGATACTGAAAACCAAGTATGACCATTAAAAATGCTAAGCAATCCTAACAGATAATACTAGCAGCCATGCATGAACTCTCAAAGGACTGTACCATGATAGAAGGATATACCCATCATGGTAGAAGATGCAGGGTCCTGCTAAGCTTCTGTTCTCACACCATACTGAAGGGGAGAACCCCTACAAAAATTCTGCACCTGGATGCTTACTGCTTATATGGTTGCACCTACATTTCAACCTACACTAAGCTTCTATCTGAAAGGCTTTATTCTGTAGGAGACAGGCGGTGAACTTTTACACAAGCAACCCTTGCTTTGTACTTTCTTTGGGACATGTAACTCATCAAATAATAATGTTGTTCTAACAAAAAGGGATTCAAAATATTCTTGACAAAGCAATAGTTTTATATAGTACTGATATTCCCTTCATCCTGAACAGCAAGCCAAAAATGGCGAAGTTGTTGGCTACTCTATCTAGAAGCAAAAGCGGTTGGCAGTGTGTTTATTTGTTAATGTTTTCTTTATTTTCAAATACATACCAGACTCAGTATTTTTGCACTGAGGAAGAGGAAAGAAAAAAAAATAGATTATTTGTCCATTTTGAGTTTTCCTCCAGTATACATCCTCTGTCCCCCAACAATATTGTCATTTATCTCCAGCTGAGGTCGTGCCCTGGAGCTAGGGTCAATCTTTAGCCTCTGACATCTTCAGTGGTCCACCATACTCCTTTTCTTGAACAACCACAGCTTCACCAATGTCTTCTATTAATAGCACCCAGGTCGAGACCTTCTGCTTTATGCAGTCAAATTTTTTCATTCCAATAACTAAACCAAATGACAGATGTCATGGTTCTGACTGACAGTTGACAGAAATGAATCTGGCACACCACATAAATTAGCATAAGCTATCTAAAAAGTTTGAAAATCTGATGCGCCAAGCTTGCATTTAGCTGTGGGTAAATGCAGAAATCGCAGCACTAAAAATAAACTTTGCTAGCATGGTGATTTCATTTTTCTCATCGTCATTAGATCACAGACACCTCGGCCTCCAAATGGCTAATTATCCTTAAGTTGCAGTATCACAGAGGTAATAATTTTAAAAAGCCAGTCAAGCAAATAAAATTAATTTTCCAGAGTAACAAGCTAAACAGCTATGACTGAGATGAGCATTTCAATTAGAAATTGAATTATGAAGAGCTTGTTTATGCTAATAAAAAAATAAATAAATAAATTCAGTGCATCCTTGTATGCCTGTGGCTTTTGTTGAGATTCCTGTTGAGACAACTTCAAGAGTAAAATCTTCCTCTCAGGCAAATAAACAAATCTATTCCTGAGTAATTATTGTCACACTTCAGTTAGTGAATGTTGTAAGCCATGATCATAGAATCATAGATCCAAAGAATTCTATTCATGATGCTGCAAGATGAGGAATTAGACATTAGAAATGCTCTGCCTTAAGTACTGTTTGGTTTTGAAATCATTAAGGAACAGTAGTAAAGAGCAAGGTCTGGATATCTTTTTCCTGTCAGAAGACATCCCCTTAGACTCTGCATGCAAATGGTTACAGTTATCCCTCAAGAAAATGGCCACCTGCTTTCTAGCAATGCAGAACAGAGCATCCCTTCTAATGACCCTTCTGCAACCACTGAAGAGCACAGAAAGAAAGGAAGAAGAAAGGAAGAGAGAGAGAGAGAAAGAGAAAGAAAGAGAAAGAGAAAGAAAGAGAGAGAGAAAGAGAAAGAAGAGAGAAAGGGAGAAAAAAAAAGAGAGGAAGAAAGAGAGAAAGAAAGAGAGAAAGAAAGAGAGAAAGAAAGAGAGAAAGAAAGAGAGAAAGAAAGAGAGAAAGAAAGAGAGAAAGAAAGAGGCTTCAGGGCTTCTCTGTAGCTGTGGCTGTTATCAGTGAATATACTGGAAGGGCAAGACCAAAGCAGAATTGATTGCCTGGTCCTTCCCAGCACATTGATGGACAGGAGAGAGTCTAATTAAAGCATCTCATATGCCATTCAGTTTTGTGTGTCTCTTCTTGGAGAATCAAATTAGGCAACAAGCTGCCAAAAATCCCTATGGCACAGAAACAGTGCTAAGAAAACACGACTACATATTGAAGCAGGAATAGATATGGTAATGCCGTTTCAATAGTGCAGCTAAACTCCTCTTCATTTTATGAATCTGTTGCTCATCTGAATTAAGTAAGGCTCGTGGTGACTGGAAGAGGATGCAATACAGTCTACTGAAATAAGTCCTGCAAAGTAAGTCAGGCGGATTCCATCCAGCTCCAAGAGAAACAAGTCTTTCTAAAATCATCACTGCTCCTACCACTAACCAGCATCTGTTGCAACAGAAGAGCTGAAAGCCCTGCCAGAGGCTAGAGAGAGAAACCTTCACGGATCCTCAGAACTGTCCTGTGGGGCAGGCCTGAGACATACTCACAGGAGCAGAGAGCAGCCAGCACCTGCATCTACTGCCTGAGGAGCACGCCGCCTCCTCCCAGTCCCAGGTACAGCCACTGGTCTGCCCTGACAAAGCTTCCATCACCCAGTGACTTCAGCAGTGACACTCCTTTCCCCTCCCTCAATACAGTTTGTGAAGTATCAAAGTGTTTCTTCCGTTTTCTTTCACATAGATGAAGAACTGCTGTGAACATGCTAAATGCTAAATAAAAAAGTTAGGCTTACTCCCACCACAGTCCTGGCTAAGCCAGTTCCTTGAGGCTTCTTTCAGGAATGCTTGACTTTAACCAGAGCAGAAGTCTTCAGCTTCTGGATCTGTTGATGTAGTATATTTTATGCTACAAATATATTTTACTACTATATTTATATATACTACTAATATATATTATTGATACTTTGGATGCTTTTGTTCAATGTTATTTGCTGGGGGTTTTTTGTTTGTTTTGTTTAGGAAAGAATAATTCAGAATATAAATTGCTTAGCATATTCTAAGTACATTGGCAGGACCCCTGTGCTATGGCTTAACTACAACAGCATCAAGTATGTAACACTGTCATTATTACTATTATTATTTGTTATTATTTGTTAACTTGGTGTTACTAGGTCTTAGTGTCAAGCAGAATATAAATTTTGCCATATGATGCAGCAAAATACGAGTAAAGTGCAAGACTAATAAATATGTATTTGCTTAGGGAATTTACTAGATGTACCATATTTCTTACAATCCCTGTGGGGAAAAAAGGGCCTTTAATGCAAGAATTAAAGAAATAATTAGCTACATTTCATGTACATGTCAGGGTAAAATTCCTACAGAGACTTAGATCAGCACCAACTTTAGCTCTCAGAAGCAAAATGGTTCAGATGTTTCCTATTGTAGAAATATCATTGCAAAGGAAATTACACTGAGGTTGGTGACAAAGTGCACCATGTTGCTATCTTTATGGAGTTCTCTGCCTTTTCGGTTGCTTGCTTTATTTTGTTCAAGAATAGTCTGATTTAAAAATACATGGAGTATTTTACCTACGGTCCCCCAAAACTCAAACATTTTTAGAATTAAATGCTTATGAATCAAACGCACTTATTCTAGAAAGTCTGTAAGCCTTTGTCCTCCCAGGAAAAAATATTATGCATTCAAGTAAATACCAAAAAAAGTCTTGAATCTTATCCTGAAAATAAAAAATCATGTGACAACATCATAGTATTTTTTTTTCCATGTCCTCATCTTTATTTTATGAGTACCAACCTTTTGTTCCTAAAAACAGGCTTCATTTGCACAGGTGCTTGTGAAATACACAGTTGCCAGCAGTTAAATATTTAATAAGAAATTTCAAAGTTACTGTGTTAAATGCTGTAGCCTGTTACCACCGTATTAATGTTTCCTCACAAACCAGTTTGGAAAAAATTAATTAAATATCTTTCTTTTCCTAAGATCTTCCTAAGCTCTATTTAGCTTGAAGATCTTAAAGCTACAGTAGCATTTGAACTCAATTATTTTCTTAATCGGTTTTAGTGTTTAAAGTGAAAACTGAGGCAATTATCTCACACAAGGTCTTTGTTTACATCACAAAAATCACCAGAGTTGTCAGTTTCAGTCCAGCCCAGACTTGGATCAGAACAGCTTGCAAGCTCTACATTGTGGCTGAAGTACTTTGGCAAAACAATGTGGAAAAACCTGTACCTGCACAGACGTTCAGTCCTCGAGCCGCTGCAGTTAGGGTCAAATTGATATTGCTTCATAGTTTGCCTTATGAGCTAACTGTGGTAGAGCTTTATGGCGTCTCCTGATTTTGAAACAGCCATGTCTTGCAGCACAAAGTGCATTATTGCCAAGTATCAGTGTGCTTGCCTGCACCCCTACTGAAATCCCAGGTCTGTGGCAGTAAAAAAGGCAGAAATATGAAACAGTAAGTATATTAGCTTGTAATAAGACTCTAATATTACTCACACAAATTGATTCAAAACCCTTCTAGCCATTCTAGACAATGGAAGTGAGCACAGTGGGGAATACACTCTGCCATACACACATGTACACAGCCTGCTCAGACTCAGGAAGCTCTGTTGGCAAGTTTGGTGGTTTTCTTGTATATAAGAAAAACAAAATTATTTTTAGTTTTTAGCAGCTAATGCAGCACTAGGTGTCTGTCTTCTTTCAGCAGCAAAGCCTAAGTTTTATTTTGCCTGGTTTATCAAGGCAGTACACTAGCATTAGCTACAGATTCACTTTTTTTCCTTGCTTAGTGCTGTGTGAGAGAGCTCCCAAAGCAATGGGATAAAGGGATAGAACGGTGTCCTTATAGGAAGCACAGTTCTACTTCTGAGAAAGTGTCCTGCACACTTGCCTATGAGGATGTAAGACGGATAGCCACAGTGGTGTTTTTCATAATTTTTCATTCTGATGCTATGGCAGATGTCCATCTTGGACAGCCAGGCTGAGGGAGAGGTCATGCTGTACTGCCACAGGCTTTAATGAAGAAACAATTCATGCACAGCCATGAATTCTGAATCCATAGTCATGAAGTTTTACATAGGCTTTACCAAATTGTAAGATTGAGATGAGAATGTTTCTTGTTTTCTTCCTTAGTTATGAGCACCCTGGCCCTCTGATACCACACTATCTTGCAGCCTTGGGGATAGGACCTGTGTTGTCTGAACTCAGTGATGCTACTGGCATGTGTTGGAGGGTGTCTCCCTCTGCTTGTAAGTCCAGTGAAATCAGAGAAAGTCTTCCCTAAAAGCCATATTTTCAACCCAGCCTACCCTATCCATTTAATCTTTCACACTAACACAGTTCATAGGTATTTGCATCTATGTGGAGCCTGATACATCCTAGATGCATTAGAACTATTGTGTACATGTAGATTGAACATTCAATGCACATACTGCAAAATCTGTATCCAAAATATGTCTTATTTGCAGTGCACGTGCAAATCAGTTGCACAGTGAGCCTCACGTACTACAGACCTCTCACACTGTGCCTGTGTGCTAGAGCACTTGAGAAGTGGCTGTATGCCCACTTAGGAATCCTTAAAAAGTGACGAAAAAGCAGTAGTTCAGAAGGTGATTCAGAAAAGGAGCAGCTTGTTCTAAAATGAGTGAGATACAAATACCCATGCCTGGCAGAGCAGGACTGCAGACTAGTTTGTCAGTGTGGTCACAATGCCAGTTTAGTTGTAATGCCAGACCACAGTGTAACTTTTAACTGAATATTAACTAAAATGTAAATAGAAAGTCTGAGGGAATATATTGTACTGGAAACCCATGTCATAAATGATAAGCACAGATGTAACTAATCTAATACTGGTATCTCTGACTTCTGTGGATGGGGTTCTTCACTCCACGCCAAATTTACTTACACCTAACTTTACTTGTATAAAATGCCTTTTCTGAGATTGTTAGCTCCTTCTCTCAGTCTTGCATCCAATATTTCTTTTTTTGTGTCCTGAAAAACTGTTAGGTTCTAAGACTGAAAAAAATCTATCCAAGAGCAAGAATAGTTACCAGTTGGGTTCCCAAGTGCTACAACATACAGAGAAATGAAAATATCAAAGCAAGACTAGACAAATAGTAGCAGTAACCCAAAGATGCATAAATTTCATATAGAGTCCAAACGACCCAGAGATTTTTGATAAATAATAATTGGGAATTTCATTTTAAAATAGCACACTAAATGTGAAATATTGTAATACAGTAGATGAAAGTGGATCCACAGAGGGAGTGTATCTGCTCACTTTGAAGTAAATGAGAATAAAATTGGGGTCCCGGTATTTTGGAAAGAAAATCAAGGAATAAGGTCATCCTTAAGACAGGAAATTTGTGTGTGTGGAACAGCCTAAAAATGTTGTAACAGAGAGAAGGAGGAGCCTGAGCCTGAGATGGCTCAGACACCAGCCTTTCATCTGCTGCCCACTCACTTTGTGGTTTCTAGCTATGGAATAGTAATGTTATCCTATATAACATATAGGATAACATATATATATATATAACATATATATCCTATACCCTAGATGTTTGACTAAGTGGGAAATAAAGTTAATCACTATATAATAGATAATTTGGTCTTAAATAGAACTCCAACAACAACTCTTGCTCACATTTTTCAAAATTTCATTTCCTGTGCCTCACACAGTGATGTTCATACAAGGAGTTAATACAATGGAAAATTTGGCATGATTTCGAAGGAATAAGGATATTCCCACATTCACCACATGGAAGTATATTTGACATAGTAGCAAAAAAAGGGATATTTTGGAACTCATTTATTACATGTAAAGAGTACTAGATAAGTAGTTGAAGGTAAATCAATTCAGTGCCTCATCTTTGCCAACATATATTTATCCATATAAAAGGCACACACTTTTGCTTAGTTTACTTTCTAAAAAGAAAAAAACAAACCCTCAGTTTTAGTCAGGTAAATGGTAAATTACAACTGTCTTACAGTCTCATGAGTGGGCAGATTAAAGTTATCTGCTTGAAATCCTTCTATCATAAAATTAAGAGGCAAACTTCCATGGATGTTGCACAGCACCAGGATTTCATGCTTCCTCAGAGACAGTATCTGAACATGCTGTGCCTGCTGCTGACTGGAAGGCAGACTTCTTGCCTTCTGCAAATGTTCAGATTCTGCAAATGGGAAAAGAGCCATGATACTTTTTTTTAGGAATCTGAAACTAGTATTTTCCTTAACAGATAGATCTGTCTAATGGTCCCTTTAGCTCAGTATTTGACAGTGGCTAGTACTATATACGTGGGAGAAAAAGGTCAGGAAATGTCACATGTACAATGTTGTCACTGTTTTTTCATGGTATGTCCTGCTCTGCTTACATGCAATTAAGAAAACCTTCCAGAAATCTTGACTTTAGCTAGACAACTGTGTTTAGTACTAATCAAATAGACTTTTAGAAAATATAATTTTAATGGAAGAATAGAAATGTTGGTTATAAAGGACTTATGGAGGTTGACTGGTCATCCTCCCACTCAAAGCAGGACTACAGCCAACATTAAATCTGGTCAGCTAGATTTTGTCTTGTCAAGACTAGCAAACCTACAAGGATAGAGATTTCAGTCTCTCTGGATAACCATTTTCTCTGCTGAGCAATTCTCTTAGAGATAAAGTTATTCCTGCTGTTGAAATGAAACCTCTCAATTGTAATTTTGTGTCTGTCACTCCTTGACAAGCTATCTGCCACTTGCCCTGTCAAGCTATCACTCTGAGAAGAGCTTGGATCTGTTGTCTTTGTAATTGTCCTTCAAGCATTTGTGGGCTGATATCAGAGAGACAGTGAGATTCCTCTTTTCCAGAGTAAACAAGCTTAAATTCCATAAACTCTGGTTTACGGGATAAGCTAAGCCTAACCAGCTAGCTGGTAAATTATGGATTAACAGTCAAATGTCTCAGGTCCTTGACTGAGTTGTGGGTCCTAACCAATTCTTGACATTCTTCTTCAGTTGGCTAAGGCCCTTAATTTGCACATAGCATCCCAAGGAAAGCCTCATCAGTGCTGAATAAGAGGGATAAGACCACCCACTGATCTGCTGACCAGTGTCCTCCTGACAAAGCCCAGGATGGAGTTTGTATTATTCACTGTGAGAGTACAGTTATAGAAGCATGGAATAATTTAGACTGGAAAGGTTTGCTTTAGATCACCTGGCCCAACCTGCGCATAAAACACTTCAAAGTTAGATTAAGATTCTCAGGGCCTTCTCCAACCAAGCTCTGAATATTTCCAAGGATGAAAATATTGCCTCTGTTGGCAATCTCTTCCACTGTGCTTAATCTAAAGATTAAGCTGTGGGCTTCGTGTCTGTCTGTATGGTTTAAATCTTCCTTACTGAAGGTTTTGAATGTGGACTCATGACCCCTTGCTGTGCAATTCTTAAGAAAGTAGTTCTGTCTTCTCTTTAAAACCTTTCTCCCTCATTAGACAGTTTAAAACAGCAACTGGATTGTTCCCTTGTCTTTCTATTCACTTTGAACCAACTCCCTTGAGTTTCATGCATCACAGGCTCCTACTCTCTCACCATTACTTAGTAACCACCGTGACCATCACCACCACCCCTTGTCACCAGTTCTGCTCTTCACCCAGTTAGCTCTCAGTGCACAGGGTTACCCTGCTCCAGGTGCAGAACTTTGCACTCACACACACACACACCCTTGTACAACTTTATGAGGTTTCTAGTGGTCCATTCACCAAGTTCCCAAAGGTTTTCCTGGACAGAAGCTCTACTATTTGGCAAGCCACACATTACCCTGATTTTGCTGATTATTAGTAGTTTTCACTACATTTAGTGATTCTAATTGCATATTTTTTCTATATTTGACTTTGTGCATCGTGAGAGGGATATTGGAACTTTTCCCAAAATCTTTCACTGTGAGAATGCCAAGAATAACATGAATAGCAAGTAGCCTTTTTGGAAAAATCTGATGTGGCTTGTAAGTCACTCCTGTCTCCATAGCTGTTTTCTGCTGTCCTTTCCCTGTAGAACCCCAAGCCAACAGCAGACTCAGTACCTATCTCATGTTGCCATTCTAGGCTAAGTTTGAGACAGAGGCAATGACATCACAGGGGAATGGATAAGAAAAAATCACCTGCTCCCTCTGTGAGCTGAGCTGTAAGGGCAGTAAGCCCCTTGACTGTAAGACTAGCATCTGAGAAGTGAAAGGAAGAGGCAGGGAAGGTGTTGGCTGAAGAACTGGATGATCATCTAAGGCACAAAAGGAGGTGTTTTATTTTAGTTAAGATTCTCAATAGCATATGCAGGACTATGCAATAGTAAACCTGATGATACTGATATGTTTTAGTGGTTCTAAGCAAACCAGCAATATTTCCATATCATCTTTTTGCCTCTGACATGGAATATTTCTTATTAGTACTTTAGAATATATTGGAAGGACTTATAAATTGTTCAGTACTGTAAAGAAACATGTTAGCAATAGCACTAGTATGTAACCACGTCAGCATGGGCACTGCTATCTTATCTTACGTGCAGGTGTGACCTTCATCATTGAATATCTGTGTAATTTTATACAACAGCTTGTAAAAATAGATACACACTCTCTTGCAATATCAGGCTCTGATCAGGAATACAGGCTCATTAGACCAGCATGAAGAAAAACATTTTTTTTTCCAGTAGAAGATTTCAATATTTCAGACTTTGGAATGAAACCAATGAGTGTTGAGTCTTTTCATGGCATGATGCCTGAGATCTGTGTCAGCCTGTCAGCCTTGTACCCGGCATGTCTGGGGAGCTGGGATTGCCAAGAAGCCACAAGCTGGAGGGTCCTTCCTTCCCAGCTCTCAGCATGCTGTCAGCCCTAAAGGGGAAGAGTCTGTAAGACCAAGATGTCTTACAGCCAGCCAGAAGGGCTGTTGGAAAGACAGACAGGCAAACTGGCAGGCTCAGTTGTCTTGGAAACCTGCCTGGTTTCCATTGGAAATTAGTCAAAAATAGAAATTCTCTCATGGAACATTTTCATTTCAATGAATGGCGTATTGTGATGAGAAAATGTTTCATTAGAATTTTTCTATCCAGATTGTTCACTGCTGGAAGTTGACATAACTATTTAATGGATTTTGAATTATTTTATTTTATTTTATTTTATTTTATTTTAACTCCTGCATGGTTTGGTAGGATCAGATTACTGAGCAAAGCACTCTGAACATTCGGTGGCATTTTTTTCTGGGATTTTTCTCCAGGAACCCCTTGTTCTGGCTGAAATCTGAGTTCCAGCTCCATCATTCAGGCTTCAGCTAGAGAAATTGCAGCAAATGAAGCATGCTGCTACCAAAAGATTTCTCTCTTCTGCTACATTCTGCCTATGCCCAGAAGCACTCATAAATTCAGAACAGCCCTTGCACAATTAATTGAACTAAAGGCCTGCCACTGATTAAAGATACACATTAATACCAGATTAGTCTTAAGTACAGGAAGGGAAGATTTCCTATGGAAATCCTGGTATAGGTTTCTGTAAGCAGTTTGTGTTCATTTAGACAGCTTGAAATAGAGCTACAAGAAATAAAAGCTAATCCCTCTCCTCACAGCAGCTTCTAAAATTGTATATTTTCTAGTTATTTAATTTAAAAATGGTAATATATAAATGGCAGTAATTCTGTGATTTCAAATCTGTTTTGTGTTTAGGGGGCAGATATTGCCTAATTGTTGTGAAATCAATGAAGATTCTGTTAATGCAGGAGAAATGTTACTTCAGATACAATGAAGATCAAATTTCTTTCTTCAGATAATCATCAGAGGCCCTATCATGCTAAAGAAGAGTAAAATTATTTAGGTAAGTGACCTAACCAAGGAAACAGGCCTTGTAGATGGGAGAAAAGCAGCTGATGTCAGAAACCTTGATGAAACTGAGGTTGCAGACTCTGCATTCATGAGAGTTTCTTGGCACCCAAGATTTAGAGAAAACTACTATGACATGGGTGCAACACTGATGAGAAAAAAATCTGGCCCTAGTTGTATAATGTCCAAATCCTTTTGTGCTGTGCTACCCTGTGGTCTGTCCTAGCTTCAGTCATCCTCTACTTCCATTAACACTCCTAATTGTTGGAGCACCTAATTGTTAAACAAACAGATGCAACCAATCTGAAAAAGCCTGTGAGGACTTTAGAGAACAGGATTAACTCCAAGGTCTTGACACACGGCAGATAGGGTATAAAAAAGAGTGGCTGCAATTTAAAGTTCAAAAAAATCAGCTGCATGAATACAGGACTGGAAACTCTCAGCAGGACAGCAGCTCCACAGAAGAGGATGTAGGGGTGGGACACAGCCCCAGCCAAAGATCAGTCAACAAGTCTGCTGTTACACAAATGGAAGAAAACATCATATAAAACGAGTGTGTGCCACAGAGAATTTTACATTGGTCATGCCTAAATAGGAGAGTTGTACCAAGGCCTGGGGACCATGTTTCAAAGAGACTCTAATCCAGAGAAGAAGATGAAGAAGTCTAGAATACAGGACCTGTGAATGAGGCTTAGAGGAAGTGTGGCTGTTTTGTTTAAGGAAGGCTGAGAGAAAACAGAAAAAAAGTGTTTTAACACATAAAGGGCTAATAGCAAAGGCAAAAGAAATACATGGTTCCCTGTCATTACTGCAAATGAGAGAAAGAAATGAAGACTGAAGCAAGGAATGTTTAGATTAGACATTGGCATCAGAAGTATAGTAGGTAATGATATTGATCACTTATGGACACTAGATTCTCCATCATCAGGTGGAGATAATATAAAACAATAATTGCAAGAAAAGATTCTTGATTCTGATGGCAAGTAGAAAAATGGATTAGGTGATTACTAAAGGTCCCTTTCAGCTTCTTCCTAACATTCTGTGAAAATTGCATGTGATTTTACCTGATCAACCAGTAAGAGTTTTGGCATATTCTAAATGGAAAGCATTTAGGGATAATTTAAACTCGTTTACTCAGAGAAACATATTTAGTGACTTTTTAACCAAAATACAGTACTTCCAAAATGAAAGTACATCAAAAACATGCTTTGTAACACAAATCTGTCACAGTAACACTTCTACCTAGTGTATATCAAGTGCCTTTACCTTCAATATGTCCTGTCTAGAAATTAACTGTGCAACAGCATAACAGACTCTCACTCCTCCAGTATTTTCATTTCATGCTGTTTCCTGTTGCAGGATAGATTACATTGCAAGTAATAAACTTTTAGAATTCAAGCTTTGCCTAGATTTTTTTTAAAGTACTAAACAGATTTTCTTCTTGACAAGCTATATTGTTAAAATTATAAGAGGAAAAAAAAAGTAAAACAAAAAAAAGAAAAAATCCAAGCATTCAGGCAAATACAGAATTTCTGCCTTATATCTTGACAGTGTTGCTAGAAAGGGCTATTAGTACTTTATTTAAGAATTAGAAGCCATTTGGTGCACTTACCCAGGCACATGCACAATCTCACAACCTTTAGAACTTGTGACATTTACAGAGACAAAGGCTTGAAATACAGGGCATGGCCTGCTCTGTGGGCCTGATGGAGGAAGAAGTTTGTGTTTGTTTGAAGAAGGTGGGCACCACCGCATTTTTAGGGGTGAATTCAGGAACTGGCTGAACAGACCCAACAAAAGCAGAGCAGAAAACACACTGGCATCCAAGGGTGCCTGCTTTGGATTAGTTACAAGCTGCATCTTCCTGAACCACATGACCTCTTTCTTTGTTATGTTGTTTGTACAGCACCTTATTGTGAAACAGGGAAAGCATTCTTCCAATGTCATTATTTGGACAAAAATTTATCTGTAGTTGTATCATATCAGAATACGTGTTTAAGATTCACTGAAAACTTGGTCTCTTTTCCCAGACAACTTTCAACAAGACAAGAGGACACGGTCTTAAGTTGTGCCAGGGGAGGTTTAGGTTAGATATTAGAAAGAATTTCTTTACGGAAAGGGTGATCAGACATTGGAATGGGCTGTCCAGTGAGGTGTTGGATTCTCCGTCCCTGGAGACATTTAAAAAGAGACTGGATGTGGCACTCAGTGCCATGGTCTGGTAACTGCAGCGGTGGGTCAAGGGTTGGACTTGATGATCTCTGAGGTCCCTTCCAACCCAGCGTAGAAGTTTTGAACCCAGCAGCATGAGAAACAATTACAAGTTCTGATGTATAAGGAGTGAGTGTCCTGCTGCAAACAGGAGGCATCAGTTCTGGCAATGCATCTGGCTCCAGGAGGCTGTCATTAAGTCATCTGCTTCTCACACCACACTACTTTGGCTGTTGAGGTAAGATAAGCCTCCTTCAAAGACATCTGAGCTTCAGTGGCCATGTCAACTCTGTGGTAGGAGGAAGTAATCAATGAGAAGTATCTTTGTCCCTCTAAAATGCTGAGCTCAGAAAATCCTCATGCTTGTCAGCAGATGAACAGAAACTCCCTGCTGCACTCATTTTGTTGCTCCATGAGACTGAACCTCTGTCCCAGCTGGACTGTGAAGAGCTTTTGAGATGGGAATTGGTGAACTGCATAGGCTGCTTATGTTTCACTATGAATGTTACTGCACTCCTTTGAGACTCTAAGCACTAGAAGTGAGAGCCATAGAGGCATCATACCAGTGTGAAGATGGCAAGTGAACAGTACCAGAGGACATATGAGTTAACTGAGGAACTGGCACCTTCCAAGCCTTTTCAGAAGTTCTCCCAGTTCTGGTTCTTTTTCCCATTTCTACAAAGTAAGGTCTTCTAAATTCAGTGTCCAAACTGACACAGCTTCAGTATTTTAGTCTCAGTACTATATGCCCTGGTCCTTGAAGTGTTCATTTCTACGGTGTGATCTTAGAGATGGTGAGCCACAAGCTCTCCTGCATCACCAGGTGTCTATTCCAGCAGTGTTCACAGTTGCCAGGGATCCTTTCATTAGAGCTGAACTGCTTGTACTATCTGGGTACTGTTGTGGCTTAGTCTGGTCTCTAGCTAAATCCCTTTGGCCTAAAATCAGCCGCATTTGGATCTGCTCCATACAAAATGTGCTTGCTGTCCAAATTCTCTTTTTCACTTTCAAAGTCAGTCAGATGCTCCCATCACCAGTTCTGTAACATTCAGTGGTTAGAATCAGAATCTCTTCCTCAGGGCTGTGCCTGTTAATCTACAGCTGCGGATGCAATTTCTTTTCTGAGGTCTAGCCAAGCATGACAGTAGGGATGGGATGGTCACCAGTGTCTCTGCACTTTTTATCTTACTCATCACTTGAGGCTTAGAAGGATGGAGTCTTGTCATTCCACACTGGTGACAACTGGGGGAGCTGGAAGAATCTGTAATTCTGTTCTAGAATGCTTTCTATTTCTGGATACATGGGATTTTCTTTATTTATTTTTTAATTATAGTAACACCTAGGGGCCCAACCAAGTACAGGCTTTACCCTCCAGGTATTTGACGAGCTGCCCTGTCTTTTTTCCATATCACCCTCAGAGTTTCTTCACAAGATGGGATTCTTTCCCTTCCACCAGAAAAGTACAGACATGACAATGACTGACAATGGTTTATATGTTGGTAGGACAGGAAGAGTCCTATCTTGATTAAGCAATAAGGTGTGGGTGGACAGGAAGAGACTCTCATAATTTGAATTGTGTTGTGAAAAGCAGAGCACGTTGCTCAGGAAGTTACACAGGTGAGAGGGAAGAATTTATGATGAAGGTTTGGAGGCTTGTGGCTCCTAGCCAGGGGAGGAAGGCTCCTGCTCCATCTGCAGATCTGTACCTATAAAATGGACCAAGTTACCTGGTAGCCAGCTGAGAGGCCAGAATCTCAATCCAGCAAAGCACCCCTGCCACTTTAACCTGCTCCCACAGAAGAAATGCTTGGGGAGGAGTGAACAGATACTGCAGATCACCAGCCAGCATCACACAGATGGCATCAGTAACAGGTCTTCAATATTTATTACAGGACCCATCTGAGGGCCAACAACCTCTAGGAAGAAATACAATCCACCTGACAAAGTGGGGTAAAAACGACTCTGTTAAGTGTCTGACAGACGTGGTGAGGAGAGGTTTAAACTAGGAATGGGAAGGAAGGGGCATGACAACCTTCAAGAAAATAAGGAATTTGTGAACCAGTTTAGCAAGAAAATTGGAGGTTGATGTGTGATCAACAGAACAGGGTGAGAGTTGACATCTATAATAACAGAATGGTTTGGGTTGGAAGGGACCTAAAGATCATTTAGTTCTAATCCCCCTGCATGAGCTGAAACACCTCCCACTAGATTAGCTTGCTCAAAGCCCCATTCAACTGGACTTTAACACTCCCCACAAATTCTCTGAGCAACCTATGCCAGTGTCTTATCACCCTCATAGTGAAGAATTTCTTCCTAATGCCTTACCTGAATCTACCCTCTCCCAGGTTAAAACCATTACCCTTCTCCTGTTGCTAACGTGCCCTTGTAAACAGTCCCTCCCCAGCCTTCCTGTAGGCCCCCTTCAGGTATTGGAATGCAATTATAAAGTCTCCCTGGAGCCTTCCCTTCCCCAGGCTGAAAGGCTGCACTGAGAGCAGCAGCGATGCACGGAGCTGTGCCCTGGGAAAGATACCAGCCAGTTGAGGACTTCTGGGTCAGGAACAATATCTTGCAAAAACAAAGCATTAACAAACTCGGAAGAAAGCTTTATATACTTCCTATAAGGAAAAAAATGCAGTTGGAGGAGCTACAGCTCATGACTTTTCACAGAGCAATCAATGAACAACACCATTTGTAGTGAGTCTGTCCCGGGGCATCTGCAATTTCTGGTTGGTGATGCTTATTCGTGATCTGAAGGAGTATGATTTCAGCTAGAAGTGTTCCTCACATGCTCCTCAACTAAAACTGGAGGAGTGATTTTTAGCACTTTTAAAGCTCTTTGGGAGGCTGCTTAGGTTTAACAGTATCATGCAAGGGACCCACAAGCTCTCCACATCCACAGACTAGAGCTTTTGCATTTTATCATTGCTCACAGATTTTGTGTGGGTCTCCAGCTCATTACATATTGCTTATAAGACCTCAAGACAGCAATATTTCACTACATCTTCATTAATACCTATGTACCAGACGTTAAGACAAATATTTGTGAGTCCCATATGGCAAAAGAAAATTACCCCTTCCTATTTCTTCCCCCTAAATGACAGAATATGATATCCTTATTGGCATCAAATTGCCTAATTTCACAAAAAAACTTTGTCTTTCATAAGGAATTAATAGGACATAATATGCAAGGAATAGCCCTTGTAAAATTTAAAGTACTTTAACAAACAAGATAGGAAAGCCTTCCCCAACTTATCCTGCAGGTATATTTTACAGAAGACTTTCATCTCTACCATGTCAGTCTATAAGAATTAAACGAGAATAGCTATTGGAATTATTCTGACTCCAGCTGAATTTTGCCCATTTACTACAGTATTTCCTTTTATAATAATATGCACTTAACTTGGAATAAAAATAGACCTAAATAAAAGGGAAAAAAAAAAGTCTGTAAATTTGGGAATGTTTGGGCATGGAGTTTATTCTGATGTTATAGAAAAAGGAGGTATCTGTGAAATATTGATCAGGATCAGTGCCTCAGTGACAAGAAAGGTTTGGAGGTGTTAAAACCCATCCTCCAGACTAGAATTTGTTAAATACTTCTGTATCTATCCTTTCTATCTATTGTTACTCAAAGTTCTTCTATCAGAGATCTGATATTTTGGCTGCTAGCAAATCAAACTTTGATAAGAAGAGGGGAAGAGGTCATAACAATTAGAAGGTATCTATTTTAAATACCTACCACATCATAGGGCAAACACTAAACAATAATTCTCTTTTGGTTACACATCCATACAGTATATATAAAACTTGATAGAACTATCCAGAAAGATAACAAAAAGTTATTTCAAGGAAGACTTTTCCATACATGTTCTTGCCTGTGGGGAAGAAGCAGGATAGGAGAGAGGAGTGGGCTTAATGCTATGCTTATACATTTTAGCTTTTATTTATAGTTAAGTGACTCACAACTTGATGAAAGTCAGTTTCAAATTTCTTCAAGGCAAACTTACTTTTTTTGTTGTGTTTTTTTTTTTTTTTCTTCTTCTGCCTAAAATTTAAAAGATGGGCTAGGTTTTGCATCTTAGTTTAAACAGCTCTGTAATAATGATCTTATCAAATGCAAAGATAAAGTGTTTCCTATGATTGTGCCACTGGGATGAGCAACGTAACTTTTATTCCACTGATTTTCCAAGCTTTGGAGAAATGGGTCTCTGCCAGCAGTTTGAGGCTGGCTCACTGAAAACTGCACAGAAAGATCTGCTAGGGCAGAAGTATTCGTTTACAGCATACAAACGTGTTTAGGCTTAGAGGGAAAAAAAGTACTTTTAAAAGCCACCAGGAATTGCTTTGATACCAGAACTGAGAATCAGGACTGATGAATGATTAGCAGAACATCTCTTACCTGAGGCAATAGTCAACAGCCTAAAGATAAAGCAATTAAAAGGGTTTACTTCTGTGTTTTACTTTGCTTTTGTTTATCCCCATTAGCCTTTGGATGCTAAATAAGGCATGCACTACATTTAGCTTTCCTGTAGTTACATGAAGTTTTCATTTTAAATAAAAAAAATAAACAGTGCAGTGCTATAGTTTCACTTAGTAAAATTAGTAGTTAGGAGAAAGAAAATAAAGTAAGTTCTGGCCAAATGTTAGGTACACTATCAAAGAAACTTGTCAAAGATGCAAGTAAGACCAATAAGGTCATCTTTGTTCAGGCCCAAGATGCATTAATTCTTAAGACACCTTGGTTTCTGACACTTGCAAAATAGTTACAGCATGTCTTTTTCTTAGAATTTAACAGCTTAATGAGAATAACAACCTATTATTATTGTTTTAAATAAATATAAGCATGTTGGAATTCAACATTTTAAACTTAGA
Organism: Florisuga fusca; assembly: GCA_038090715.1. Taxonomy (NCBI): domain Eukaryota; kingdom Metazoa; phylum Chordata; class Aves; order Apodiformes; family Trochilidae; genus Florisuga; species Florisuga fusca. The sequence goes on from JAAWXA010000009.1 coordinate 20,727,433, forward strand.
ACATGTCACATCACAGTGAAACATTTCGAACAAATGTGGCTATGAAACATTTTTGTTACTACAAAAGAAAAAATGGTCAATTAATCACAGACATAAATAAATAAAGGAAAATAAAGTCTTGCAGGTGTAGCTCTTATTTGTACTTCTTATGGAAGCTCTTCACTTAAGGGCCATAGCCATTTCATTGTAAGACAAATTACAAAAAAAGGAAATTAGAAATACAGAAAAAATGTATGGCAAATCAGGAAAAAAAAAGAAAAAAAAAGGGGAAAGGAGGAACATGGAACTTTACTGAGACATTGTGGGGTCTTCTTTGGGCTCCTGCCAACTGCCACTTTTCTAGGGAACTGTGACACTCCACCCTGCATGGGTTGTGGCAGCCTTTCAGCCAGGTAAATAAACAGGATTTAATTTCTCAGTTTCTCAAGTTTTATTTATTTCTTCGACTTTGATACAGGAGTATTCTGAGTTGTTGTTTATTGTGCAGATAGTGTTATTTCTCCTTCTAGTAATTTGATTCTGCTACAAAAATCTTTTAAAACTTTTTTTCTATTACAAACATTTGTTTATGGAAGTAGCCAGCCTCCTTCAGAGTGCTGACCTTAGTAGTCTGCTATATTGACAGTGTCACCCCTTAAGTGGTCAGGGGAACATGGTAAAATCTCATATATTAAGCACTGAAATAACTACCAAACAAAGACATACCTAAAGAATCATAGAGAAGCAAAGGCTATAAATGTTCTCTTTTCTTGAGATACGCTCCATTGGATATTTCTTTGCTCATTTTGAGATTACAGTATGCCTGAAGCTTCAATGTGTTGTGAGAATTTACTAAAGAAATTACTTGCCTGGTGTCCCAATAAGCATCCTATACCAAGGATATCTGTTGGTATAGCATAGTATGTTATTTTAAACCGATTAAAAGAAGGATCTGTTGACCAGGTGTGGTTAAAATAAGACATGGAAACTTTCTTTTGTCTGCCTGTTTTTGATGGTGTGTGATTTGCCCTATGTTTTACCTGTGGCTTTGTTCTCTGCTAAGAGAAGAGTCACACTGATTTTGCAAAAAATGTTCCCTTTGTGATTTTTACAGTAGAGGAATTGACTGAATCTGGCTATCTGCTGCCCCAGCACTTTTTATACCCATCCCAGAAGTAGACCAGCTGAGGGGCTCAGACCAATAAAATCTTCTTCCACTAGTAAGATGGTGAGAGTCCTACCAGCTTAACTCCCTACCTACATTAGTTCGAGGAAAACCAGCGTCAAAAAAAATACAATAAATAATTTTAAAAAGGAAAAAGACACCCATAGAGCACAATCAAAGATGGAGAAAGTGATTGGCTTTTCGTGCAACGACAGATCATCTCTCTCCTACCGATCAGAAAGGGATTGTTTGCTGGGGTTTGTTTGTTTGTTTGTTTTTTTAAGCCGAAAAAGCCCTTTTTGTTTAGCTGACTGTGGGGCGTAACTGGCGCCCCCATCGCCCCCCTTGTGGGTGCGTGGCTGTGGATGTGCACCCGGAGGGGATTTTTTGAGTAGCAGCCCTAATTAAACGATCAATAAAGCTGTAGTCCAGAGCAGCCCCGCTACACTGTGCCAGCCCGAGCGGATCTCTGTACCCAGCCTCCCCGGGACGCCCCGGGGGACGGCAGAAGCCGCGCAGAAAGATCGCGGGGGCAGCGCAAGGGGTCTGACCCCAGCCCGGGTCTCACACCCTGTGAGAGCGGACAACCCGACCGTGTCCCAGCGGGCCTGCCCCTTGCCTGCTGCCGGAGGGGGCGAGGGCGCCCAGGGGCCGAGGGAGCGGATCGGGGCGGGTCGGTTCGGTTCGGGGCGGACCGCTCCGCCTCTGCCCNGTATAAGAGGAAAAAAAAAAAAAAAAAAAAAGAAAAAATCCAAGCATTCAGGCAAATACAGAATTTCTGCCTTATATCTTGACAGTGTTGCTAGAAAGGGCTATTAGTACTTTATTTAAGAATTAGAAGCCATTTGGTGCACTTACCCAGGCACATGCACAATCTCACAACCTTTAGAACTTGTGACATTTACAGAGACAAAGGCTTGAAATACAGGGCATGGCCTGCTCTGTGGGCCTGATGGAGGAAGAAGTTTGTGTTTGTTTGAAGAAGGTGGGCACCACCGCATTTTTAGGGGTGAATTCAGGAACTGGCTGAACAGACCCAGCAAAAGCAGAGCAGAAAACACACTGGCATCCAAGGGTGCCTGCTTTGGATTAGTTACAAGCTGCATCTTCCTGAACCACATGACCTCTTTCTTTGTTATGTTGTTTGTACAGCACCTTATTGTGAAACAGGGAAAGCATTCTTCCAATGTCATTATTTGGACAAAAATTTATCTGTAGTTGTATCATATCAGAATATGTGTTTAAGATTCACTGAAAACTTGGTCTCTTTTCCCAGACAACTTTCAACAAGACAAGAGGACACGGTCTTAAGTTGTGCCAGGGGAGGTTTAGGTTAGATATTAGAAAGAATTTCTTTACGGAGAGGGTGATCAGACATTGGAATGGGCTGCCCAGTGAGGTTTTGGATTCTCCGTCCCTGGAGACATTTAAAAAGAGACTGGATGTGGCACTCAGTGCCATGGTCTGGTAACTGCAGCGGTGGGTCAAGGGTTGGACTTGATGATCTCTGAGGTCCCTTCCAACCCAGCCAATTCTATGATTCTATACTGTTCTTTTGTCAGAAAATCTATTAGGATCGTACAAGTTTTGAACCCAGCAGCATGAGAAACAATTACAAGTTCTGATGTATAAGGAGTGAGTGTCCTGCTGCAAACAGGAGGCATCAGTTCTGGCAATGCATCTGGCTCCAGGAGGCTGTCATTAAGTCATCTGCTTCTCACACCACACTACTTTGGCTGTTGAGGTAAGATAAGCCTCCTTCAAAGACATCTGAGCTTCAGTGGCCATGTCAACTCTGTGGTAGGAGGAAGTAATCAATGAGAAGTATCTTTGTCCCTCTAAAATGCTGAGCTCAGAAAATCCTCATGCTTGTCAGCAGATGAACAGAAACTCCCTGCTGCACTCATTTTGTTGCTCCATGAGACTGAACCTCTGTCCCAGATGGACTGTGAAGAGCTTTTGAGATGGGAATTGGTGAACTGCATAGGCTGCTTATGTTTCACTATGAATGTTACTGCACTCCTTTGAGACTCTAAGCACTAGAAGTGAGAGCCATAGAGGCATCATACCAGTGTGAAGATGGCAAGTGAACAGTACCAGAGGACATATGAGTTAACTGAGGAACTGGCACCTTCCAAGCCTTTTCAGAAGTTCTCCCAGTTCTGGTTCTTTTTCCCATTTCTACAAAGTAAGGTCTTCTAAATTCAGTGTCCAAACTGACACAGCTTCAGTATTTTAGTCTCAGTACTATATGCCCTGGTCCTTGAAGTGTTCATTTCTACGGTGTGATCTTAGAGATGGTGAGCCACAAGCTCTCCTGCATCACCAGGTGTCTATTCCAGCAGTGTTCACAGTTGCCAGGGATCCTTTCATTAGAGCTGAACTACTTGTACTATCTGGGTACTGTTGTGGCTTAGTCTGGTCTCTAGCTAAATCCCTTTGGCCTAAAATCAGCCGCATTTGGATCTGCTCCATACAAAATGTGCTTGCTGTCCAAATTCTCTTTTTCACTTTCAAAGTCAGTCAGATGCTCCCATCACCAGTTCTGTAACATGCAGTGGTTAGAATCAGAATCTCTTCCTCAGGGCTGTGCCTGTTAATCTACAGCTGCGGATGCAATTTCTTTTCTGAGGTCTAGCCAAGCATGACAGTAGGGATGGGATGGTCACCAGTGTCTCTGCACTTTTTATCTTACTCATCACTTGAGGC
>JAAWXA010000009.1:20731302-20779074 GCA_038090715.1 Florisuga fusca
TATAAGAGACAGGGTGACAACTGGGGGAGCTGGAAGAATCTGTAATTCTGTTCTAGAATGCTTTCTATTTCTGGATACATGGGATTTTCTTTATTTATTTTTTAATTATAGTAACACCTAGGGGCCCAACCAAGTACAGGCTTTACCCTCCAGGTATTTGACGAGCTGCCCTGTCTTTTTTCCATATCACCCTCAGAGTTTCTTCACAAGATGGGATTCTTTCCCTTCCACCAGAAAAGTACAGACATGACAATGACTGACAATGGTTTACATGTTGGTAGGACAGGAAGAGTCCTATCTTGATTAAGCAATAAGGTGTGGGTGGACAGGAAGAGACTCTCATAATTTGAATTGTGTTGTGAAAAGCAGAGCACGTTGCTCAGGAAGTTACACAGGTGAGAGGGAAGAATTTATGATGAAGGTTTGGAGGCTTGTGGCTCCTAGCCAGGGGAGGAAGGCTCCTGCTTCATCTGTAGATCTGTACCTATAAAATGGACCAAGTTACCTGGTAGCCATCTGAGAGGCCAGAATCTCAATCCAGCAAAGCACCCCTGCCACTTTAACCTGCTCCCACAGATTTTATCCTTGAAAACCATTAGAGAATGGAAAAGAAATGCTTGGGGAGGAGTGAGCAGATACTGCAGATCACCAGCCAGCATCACACAGATGGCATCAGTAACAGGTCTTCAATATTTATTACAGGACCCATCTGAGGGCCAACAACCTCTAGGAAGAAATACAATCCACCTGACAAAGTGGGGTAAAAACGACTCTGTTAAGTGTCTGACAGACGTGGTGAGGAGAGGTTTAAACTAGGAATGGGAAGGAAGGGGCATGACAACCTTCAAGCAAATAAGGAATTTGTAAACCAGTTTGGCAAGAAAATGGTGGAGATTGATGTGTGATCAACAGAACAGGGTGAAAGTTGACGTCTATAATAACAGAATGGTTTGGATTGGAAGGGACCTAAAGATCATTTAGTTCTAATCCCCCTGCATGAGCTGAAACACCTCCCACTAGACTAGCTTGCTCAAAGCCCCATTCAACTGGACTTTAACACTCCCCACAAATTCTCTGAGCAACCTGTGCCAGTGTCTTATCACCCTCATAGTGAAGAATTTCTTCCTAATGCCTTACCTGAATCTACCCTCTCCCAGGTTAAAACCATTACCCTTCTCCTGTTGCTTACATGCCCTTGTAAACCTCCCCAGCCTTCCTGTAGGCCCCCTTCAGGTATTGGAATGCAATTATAAAGTCTCCCAGGAGCCTTCCCTTCCCTAGGCTGAAAGCCTGCACTGAGAGCAGCAGCGATGCACGGAGCTGTGCCCTGGGAAAGATACCAGCCATTTGAGGGCTTCTGGGTCAGGAACAATATCTTGCAAAAACAAAGCGTTAACAAACTCGGAAGCAAGCTTTATATACTTCCTATAAGGAAAAAAATGCAGTTGGAGGAGCTACAGCTCGTGACTTTTCACAGAGCAATCAATGAACAACACCATTTGTAGTGAGTCTGTCCCGGGGCATCTGCAATTTCTGGTTGTTGATGCTTATTCGTGATCTGAAGGAGTATGATTTCAGCTAGAAGTGTTCCTCACATGCTCCTCAACTAAAACTGGAGGAGTGATTTTTAGCACTTTTAAAGCTCTTTGGGAGGCTGCTTAGGTTTAACAGTATCATGCAAGGGACCCACAAGCTCTCCACATCCACAGACTGGAGCTTTTGCATTTTATCATTGCTCACAGATTTTGTGTGGGTCTCCAGCTCATTACATATTGCTTATAAGACCTCAAGACAGCAATATTTCACTACATCTTCATTAATACCTATGTACCAGATGTTAAGACAAATATTTGTGAGTCCCGTATGGCAAAAGAAAATTACCCCTTCCTATTTCTTCCCCCTAAATGACAGAATATGATATCCTTATTGGCATCAAATTGCCTAATTTCACAAAAAAACTTTGTATTTCATAAGAAATTAATAGGACATAATATGCAAGGAATAGCCCTTGTAAAATTTAAAGTACTTTAACAAACAAGACAGGAAAGCCTTCCCCAACTTATCCTGCAGGTATATTTTACAGAAGACTTTCATCTCTACCATTGTCAGTCTATGAGAATTAAACAATAATAGCTATTGGAATTATTCTGACTCCAGCAGAATTTTGCTCATTTACTACATTATTTCCTTTTATAATAATATGCACTTAACTTGGAATAAAAATAGACCTAAATAAAGGGGGGAAAAAAAAAAAGTCTGTAAATTTGGGAATGTTTGGGCCTGGAGCTTATTATTTTACAGAAAAAGGAGGTATCTGTGAAATATTGATCAGGATCAGTGCCTCAGTGACAAGAAAGGTTTGGAGGTGTTAAAACCCATCCTCCAGACTAGAATTTGTTAAATACTTCTGTATCTATCCTTTTGATAAGAAGAGGGGAAGAGGTCATAACAATTAGAAGGTATCTATTTTAAATACCTACCATATCATAGGGCAAACACTAAACAATAATTCTCTTTTGGTTACACATCCATACTGTATATATAATACTTGATAGAACTATCCAGAAAGATAAAAAAAAGTTATTTCAAGGAAGACTTTTCCATACATGTTCTTGCCTGTTGGGAAGAAGCAGAATAGGAGAGAGGAGTGGGCTTAATGTTATGCTTATACATTTTAGCTTTTATTTATAGTTAAGTGACTCATAACTTGATGAAAGTCCGTTTCAAATTTCTTCAAGGCAAATTTACTTTTTTTTTTTTTCTTCTTCTTCTGCCTAAAATTTAAAAGATGGGCTAGGTTTTACATCTTAGTTTAAACAGCTCTGTAATAATGATCTTATCAAATGCAAAGATAAAGTGTTTCCTATGATTGTGCCACTGGGATGAGCAACGTAACTTTTATTCCACTGATTTTCCAAGCTTTGGAGAGATGGGTCTCTGCCAGCAGTTTGAGGCTGGCTCACTGAAAACTGCACAGAAAGATCTGCTAGGGCAGAAGTATTCGTTTACAGCATACAAACGTGTTTAGGCTTAGAGGGAAAAAAAGTACTTTTAAAAGCCACCAGGAATTGCTTTGATACCAGAACTGAGAATCAGGACTGATGAATGATTAGCAGAACATCTCTTACCTGAGGCAATAGTCAACAGCCTAAAGATAAAGCAATTAAAAGGGTTTACTTCTGTGTTTTACTTTGCTTTTGTTTATCCCCATTAGCCTTTGGATGCTAAATAAGGCATGCACTACATTTAGCTTTCCTGTAGTTACATGAAGTTTTCATTTTAAATAAAAAAAATAAACAGTGCAGTGCTATAGTTTCACTTAGTAAAATTAGTAGTTAGGAGAAAGAAAATAAAGTAAGTTCTGGCCAAATGTTAGGTACACTATCAAAGAAACTTGTCAAAGATGCAAGTAAGACCAATAAGGTCATCTTTGTTCAGGCCCAAGATGCATTAATTCTTAAGACACCTTGGTTTCTGACACTTGCAAAATAGTTACAGCATGTCTTTTTCTTAGAATTTAACAGCTTAATGAGAATAACAACCTATTATTATTGTTTTAAATAAATATAAGCATGTTGGAATTCAACATTTTAAACTTAGAACATGTCACATCACAGTGAAACATTTCGAACAAATGTGGCTATGAAACATTTTTGTTACTACAAAAGAAAAAATGGTCAATTAATCACAGACATAAATAAATAAAGGAAAATAAAGTCTTGCAGGTGTAGCTCTTATTTGTACTTCTTATGGAAGCTCTTCACTTAAGGGCCATAGCCATTTCATTGTAAGACAAATTACAAAAAAAGGAAATTAGAAATACAGAAAAAATGTATGGCAAATCAGGAAAAAAAAAAAAAATTAAAAAAATGAAAAAAACCTAAAAAAAAATTAAAAAAAAANGATCCAGCCCGCCGCCGGCTCTGCCGCCCGGGCGCGCATCGCTCTCCTCTCCGCGGGGCTGGATCTTCACCCCGGCTCGGCGCTGGCCGCCCTCCTCGCCTCCGCTGCCGGCTTCCTCTGGAGGTGCAACTTCCGTGGAGCCCCCCCAGCCCTTTCACGTCCTCTCCGAGGTCCCGGCGGCTCTCGGGTCCCTGCCCGCCCGGGAGCTGCCTCCGGGAGCGTTTATGCGGGCCGGGGCTCTGGGTGCGGAGCAGAAGAGGCGGGCGGAGTCCCTGGCCCCTCGGAGCACCCTTCGTTTCCTCCGTCGGCCCGGCGAGGGATCTCGGGGCTGCCTGGCGGCAGCACGGCGATCGCGGCGGTGGTACGGGGCGGGCGGCTGCTCTCCGGCCCGTACCGGTGTCGGGGTGGGGGCAGCGCGGGGTGAGCCGTGCGCATCCCCCCGGTCCAGTTAAATCAGTGAAGTGTGAGTCCCGAAGGCAGCCTCTTGTTGCTGAAACAGGGACCTAGCGCTGGAGGAAACGGTGCCGCTTCTCGGTGGGTTTGTTCTTCGCCGTTGAAGTCATGGACGGTGTTGGCAGAAACCTCATGAACTGATGAGGAAGGATTATGTGCTGTGTGTTCAGGTTTGCAGAGAAATAGCTGTGTGTTCCTCTGGTTCCTCTAGCCTCTTGAGTTGCAGAGGTAGGAAAACGTAGAGTAATTCTCTACATTGTTTATTTATTAATAATCTTAAGGTTGGTTTTTTTTCAGTTACTGTGTAACTCATCTGATTTCTTTGGCTTTTCATTTTTCTCACATTGAAAAGAGATAAGTTGCCATCTCTCTTTTTATGATACAATATCATAATTGTTATGAATGGTATCATCATTATTATGATACCATAATAATTCCACACTTTCAAAAAGATCCTTTTATATACCGAGTATTCTTTGTAGTATTATGTGTGCCCAGTAGTGCCATGCAGGTTTAGAGCCTGTGGTGGTTAGGCTAACAGGTCCTCTTCTTTTAACAAAATATTCGTTTAATACTAATAGGAGAAGGGAAAAAAAAAAAGTGGAAATGCCTGGTTAATGACAGAGTACAAGGGGTTATTGTTTTAAACATGTGAAACTAATCAATATGACTGTTTGATAGTATGACTGTCGTCATTAGAACATATTCCACCCCCCAAGGTTTCTTTTAAGTATGAAGAAATCTTTGTAATCTGTTTGCACATTTGCCTGTGTGGTGAAACAAGTTCTGGAACTTGCTTTGAGCCTGCAGGTAGGCTCCACACCAGCTAATAGCTTGGTATTGTCCTGTAATAGCATCTAATCACTTTGGGATGGAGCATGCACCTTGTCTGTTTCAGGCCACATTGCTTACATTTCTTTGCAGCTGTCCTGACTTTTTCACTCAGTAAGAGTGCAGAGTAGTTGCAAAAGTCGCCTCACAGTACCCACAAGTTGGTGCCTAGTTGTTTACTTTATTTAAGGCATCGTTATTATTGTAAGCCTGTGTGTTCTCTCTGCTAGTGGTCAGCTCCACAACCCCGTGACAACCATTTACCTGTCAACAGCACTGGAACGATAGTAATTAATTCATGGTTTGGAAGGATCCCTTTGCACAGCAAGTCTTACGTTGATCTGAAACCAAGACTGTCCATGAATTTTTAGGGTTCCATTAGGAAAAATGTAAGCTGCAATGGTGTTAGAAATCTTAGTCTTGCAATGAAACTTCATGAGATGGCTGTGCATATTTTAACAATCTGATGCTGCTGTGCTTTGCCTCCCCACACTCCTAAAAGCTGTCTGCTAATCTGGTAGAAATTATGTTAATTCTCTTGTAGGTTTTCTTAGTGAGCAAAATACCATGGACTGGACTGGAGAAATAGTGAGTGTAGCTGGGGCAACCTGGCAGGTTAGCTCACCTGTCTTTTAAATTTTCATGTTTCCTAGTGCAATCCAAGCCTGAGGTCCAGTGACATGAGAACAGGGAGGAGTGGTGGTAAGGAAATAACTTTAAACTGGTATTGCTGCTCAAAACCTCATTTCTTAGCACCAGGTCTTTCAACTTAGATGAATGGTAAAGCATCTGTAACCTATAAATGTTTCTGGATTCATACTTCCAGATTGTCTAAAATGCTGTCTCTAAGCATGAATCCAGACATAGAATTCTCAGTCTTTTAATGGTGTATGCATCCCAAGGGGACTTTAAGATTATTTTTTTTTCTTAAAAGAAAAAAGAGATTTTACTGGATAATTTGTAGTTCTAATGCTACCCTTTAATTTGTTTGCATTTGTCTGCATCTGCATCTTGATGTCATCCGTAAATTTAAAAATCTTATCCCTATTCAGTAGTCCAAGTCACATGACAAGATTAAATATTATTTTACCCAGGCTTTCTGAAATCAAGTCACACACAAACTTAAGTTTTCACAGGGAGTTATTATTAGTTACTCTTTTTGAATTGCTCTTTAACTATTTTTGCTTCCCATATACAGTATTATATTTCTATGGTACAAAAATAGTTTCTCTCTTCATTTGCAGACAGAGCTGCAGTTTGGCTTTTTCCAGCCCTTTTTGTTGCTTGGTGCCAAGGGGGTGTGGAAGAGACTGTGGGAGGGGGGAGAAGCTTTGGGAGACTGTCAGGACAGAGGGAGTTGCTGGAGTAAACTCTGACCTGCATTTAATGTGTACTCTGAGTCAGTTTTAATGGTAGAAAGTTGCACACTTCACTTCTACCTTCTCTCTAGTTTTATCTTAGGAGAAAGAAATCACATCCTAGTAGCAAAGACTTTTGTGGTCTCTTCTGGTGTCATCAATTAGTTGAATCATCATGTCACAAACATTTAATCTGATATAAACTAGTACTACTGCTAGAAAGCTGCTGACCTGCTCCCATGTCTTTATGCCTTCAGATCAAATATTCCTGCAAGTACCAGGTGAAGTGGTTGAGGGAACAGTCTTGTCTTTTTGTTTGTTTGATGGTTGGCTGAACATCAGCGTCACCCAAACGGGTTTGGAACTGCATTTGAGTCAATTCAGGCAGAATTTTTGTAATGATTAGTGTATCTCTCTTACAACAGCATGATCCGGAGAGGCATGGCATCAGGAGCTGTTACAGTGTACAGTGATTGCATATCACTATCTTCATGTCAGCTGGGTAGACTCTCAGTGGTAAAATCACTGTGTGGTAAGCACCCTTCTGTCATGGAGGAATACTGTTCCTCAAATTAGATTGCATGTACTTAATGTGGCAAATTGCTCCACAGGTGGTGATGTGCAATATCTTGCTGTCATCCCACATAACTTTAATTTTTTCCACCTATGATAATCCTTGGATTTTAAAATCTGAAAGGACAGAAGATGGCTGTGTTGGGTTTTAATGTGGTGTGTGCCAATTGTTAACTAAGTATTGAGGTACAGACTATGTATACATACATAAAAATAAGAAAAGAATACTTTGTCCCTATAAATTTTTTTCCAAATTTTCTTTTTTTTCTTGGATGTGGCTTACGTGTTTTGTACTGGCTACTGGAAGGTTGCACCCAGGCAGGAGGTGGGTTAAGGATCTTTGTTCTAATTTCATCATGCTCAGAAACCAGTCTAGAGTGTGCAGTTTTGTTGTTTCTTTGTGTCTTCAAAAACAAGGAGTGAGTTACCCTAGGGCTGTTACGGATCATGCAGCTGACTGTCCTCTCAGTTTCTAAGCATCTTGTAACCTCAACACTCAAATGATGGCCTGTCCAGTGCTAATATAGACCAGTAGCAATAACTTGCTTGTACCACAAGAGCACTGCAGTTCTGAGTGTAGCATGGAGGTTATTTATCACTTGAAGTGGTCTCGTATCTGCAGTATGATCCTACCTTGCAGTGTCCTGCTGGGATTAACATGGCCCCTCTTCATCTTGAGCCTGCTGTGCTGATGCTCCTTTTCTCCCCCCTGAGCTGACACATGAGGCTTTCTCTGGAGGGTGCTTCTCTCAGCCAGTGGCACTCTGTCCTGCGAAGAAGCTCAGTGGTGGAGCAGGAGTTTCTGTATCCCTTAGAGTGAGAGGAGGGAGAGATAACAACAGTGATCTAAGATGTGGCTGTCAGTGAGGAGTACTTTACTCAAAGGCATGTTCCAGCTTCTTGGTGAGACCAGTTTGCTAGGGAGCAAAGGTTAAAACACCCCTCCAGCATGCCGTCTCAGATCATGCGGAGCTTTTGTTAAAGAAGCTTCAATGATTGGTAGTATCATAGTATTTTTTTGGCAGCAGCATTGTTGTGATGCCCCTTGCTGCTGTCACTACCCTTGATCCTCCTCTGCCTTGCAAAGTATGTAGGAGCTCTGTGCCTGGCAGTGTCTGTGGTCTGGATGTGCAGTTCTGCGATGAGGTTGAGGTGGTGGTCTGTGCAGTTAAGTGAGTATCACTCCTAAGAGGATGATCTTATCCTGACATCTGGAATCTGGTTATGTTTGGGCATAAGAATAGTGCGGAAGAGCAGATGGGTCATCGTGCATTAACCTTGGACCTATAGAGTATTAGTGATACTCTAACCCTGTTCTGCTTGCTTGATAACTTTATTTAAAATGGGACCCAGTATGAAGAGACATGCTGTAACTTCTGTAATAGATAAATTTCTGTGGTGGTCCTGTGTAATTACAGTGTCGTAGTAATTGTACGTATGTTAATTGTTCTTCAGACCCATAAGTTTTTTGTATGGTATTTCTGTTGCTGTGTGGGTCAGGATGAGATGTGTGGTAGTGATGCATTATTCTGACAACAGGCTGGGTATTTTTAAACTGATGGAAAGATGTGAAAGCTGATGCATATTTGAAATGTCTACTGAATTCTGGCAGCATCTTGTCTAGATTTAGACCTGGTGAGCTTTCAGATAAATGGTGTTTCAAAGATTTATTTATGCCTTCCTGTTGTGGCAAGGCCGATCAGACTTTGCTGCTTATGAAATTGAGGTGGTAATTTGTTTCTTAAAAAAACATGTCAGAAAACAAATCAGTGGTTTTGAACCTTTGAACAGGTGGTAATTGCAGGAGTGCTTCAGTTGCAAAATAATTTGCTCATCATTTGACAGAAGAAAATGTTAAACTCTATTAAATCTCTACTGTGAGATTTATATACTTCTCTGTGAAGAAGTTAGAAAGCAAGTGGAATAATGGTGTTCAGCAATTTGTCCTTGAGGATTTTCTGTGAATTTCTCTATGTGGTTTGATCCAACCCTCTGAAATGTCAGGGCTAAGATTCTCTTTAATAGGTACATAAGTAGCAGTGGTACAGTTTACTTTATCATGTATAAGTAGTATGGATTTTAGGGACTGTAAATTAAATCCCATTTTTAAATATATGAACTACTAAATTTTATGTAATACTTGGTAAGAGTCTTTAGAGTGGGTGCTTATGTTTTTTGTTTTTTTGTTTAGAGGCTGTGTTACTATTGTTTGCTTGGTGGGTTTTTTGTTGGTTTTTTTTGTTTGGTTGGTTGGTTTGGTTTTCTTGTGTTCTAACTGCAAGAGGAATGTGGGTTAAGTTGCATTCTTAGTGGGAAGAATGCCTTAGTACTTTTGTCTTTTGCTTCCCAGGATTGAGGAGAATTTTTCAGTTTCTGAGACAGATTATTTTGTGTGTTCCCTAAGGTGAATGTCCTGGACTGATGCCACTAGCAAAAAGCCTGCATGGTCAGTAAATTGAAATGTCATTTGGGAAACGTTTGGCACATAGGGTAGGGTATCAAAACACTCTGGCAAAAGTAATGCTTCTTCTCATGTATATTTATTTTTTTATAAGTGAAACCTCATAAATAAATGCAACAGACGACATGCAACAGTAGCAGAATTACCTAGTTTTATTTTTAGAATAACTTTGGGTTTCATTTTTGGTTGGTGACTGTAAAATAAAACCTCATTTTACCAAGCAAACACTTTGGGTCACTACTGTCAGAATGCCAAGCTGAATCTTGCATATATATGGAAGATTTTTATACCATCTAGGTAGTACAATTGTTGGTAAGAAATTAATAATTGTACTTCATGGCAGTATTTGTCTCAAATGGGAAAAAGTACATATCAGCAGGTCTGTAAATTGTTCTTTGTGGACAAACCTTTTGCCTGTGAGGAGTTGTGCCATAACTACCAGGAATTCATGTCTGTGTAGGGTTGCATGTAGGAAACAAATACTTGGGTCACCACATGTGTTACCAGAAGACACAAATTGTGCATGATTATACAATAATATTGAACGACAGTAATTACTTTTTAAAATATGTCATTCTTTTCTATGTCTGGCACTCACTGATTTCAAAATGAATTTTGTAAACATGCTGGAAAAACTGTTCCTAATCTATCAGAAGGGAAAGCAATCATTTGCGTTAGGAAATGCATCTTGTATTCAAATAAAATTATTATATTAGAAGCCTAAATTCATACTCCAGTTTAGAATTCAAATGATTTTGACTGTCTCAGCTGTTTGGTCCATGGCATGTAATTCAGGTTGGCACAACCACTGGCTTAAAACCAGAGCTCACATAAGAATAGCTGATGCTGTCCCTGGCATATCTGATTCACTGTGTTATTTTGAGCTGAAAACCACAACCAGCCGCTCTGAACTGCTCAAAAAACCTCAGACTGAAATATCTATTAACAGGGGCTGGAATAACCATAATGTAATACCACTGACTGCATTTTGCAGGGTATGAAAAGGTAAAATGGCTTTTTAAAGTTTTTCTTTGACAGGAAAAAAAATTGGCTCTGCTAATCATTGAGGAAAGCAGTTTGTGCTGCAGAAAATAAACAGTCCTAATCTGCTCATGACTCAGAAATAAATATAAAAGCTCAAGCCTTTTTTTATTTCTCTGCTACTAAGTAATTTTGAAACCTTATCTAATTCTAGTACAGTGTACTTGGATGCTCTTCATTATTAACAGATTGTAAGTTCAGATAAGCCCAGGTATAACATTATTTGACCATATATGGACTTTTCCCTTTGAAATTTAATTCAAATTTTCCTCTGAATTTAATTCAAATTATCTTGGGCTCATACAGATTTAATATTACTTATCTGGGTTCAGATCTGTGTGTAATAGTGTAGAAATTGAGCTTTTGGAGCAAGTCCAGAGAAGTGCCACAACGCAAATGAGAGGGGCTGGAGCATCTCTGCTAAGGTGACAAGCTGAGGGAGTTGAGTCCTTCCAGCACCTGAAGAGGATCTGCAAGAAAGCTGGGGACAGGTTTTTCACAAGGGCTTGTAGTGATATTACAAGTGGTGATGGTTATGAACTGGAAGAGGATAGATTTAGGTTAGACATCAGGGAGAAATGCTGCTCTGTGAGGGTGGTGAGACACTGGTGCGGGTTGTCCAGGGAAGTTATGGCTTCCCCCTCTGGAAGTGTTGAAGGACAGGTTGGATGGGGCTTGTCAGCCTGGTCTAGTGGGAGATGTTCTTGCCCATGATGGGGGACTTGAACTAGACGGTCTTTCAGGTCCCTTCCAACCCAAATGGATAATAATGTATAGGAAAGGGACTTGCAAAATGCTGTTCAATATTCACCTGTACTGTAGCATTCCTCTACTCATTCTCTAGATCAAAGCCCACAATTTTTGTTAAGCCATAATTTAGGGAAAGAATCTCTACATAACTTTTTAAATTCCTCTAAAGTTGAGGTATAACATTAATTTTTACTTTTTTCCAAGTAGCTTAAAAAAGGCATCTTATCTGTTGAATATTTGTTGATTTTAAACATAAAGATCACTGAGATGGATGGACACAGTTGTTCAGGCATTCTGTTGTCCAAGGTTGGATGATGTGATCTCTTAGTTTCTGCTTTTTGGTTTTGTTCATATGCTTGCTCATATGCTTTGAATTTGTTATGTGTTTTTGTTTATAGTCAGACGAAAAGAGGAATTCTTTTTCTAGTGCCGACTTGAAACAAGTTTGTGGTTGTTCAAACTGCAGACACTGTTTATTTTAATGTTGACATATTTCCAGGCATGGAGAAGAATAATTATTTATTATTATTAGAATAATTTTATTCATAGACTTTGAAATAAAACACATTTATCTGCCCTAGCAGATTTTTTTTGCCGTTTTATAAGTCAGATAAATCCTATTCTTTCCATGAAAGAAGTTATTATATATGTATATCTGTGGCTATAAAAATAATGGATATATTATGCTCATAATACACTATGAGATTTCCCTTGTAATACAAACCTTAGCATTGAAAAGCATTTTTCTGCTTCTCGAACTTTGTTGATACTTATTGATCATAAGTTGATAAGTGAAATAAGTTGATACTTATTTTCATATCCTTATGGAGTAGACATATTTATTCCTATACTTCGATTTGGGTTTTCCTGTTTATTTCTCTGCTGACCATTTTCTTGGAAACGAAGCAATAGAGCTCAATGACCGTGTCTTCAGCGAAGAGGATCTGAACACAAGTCATAAAACAAAGATACCAGTTAAGTCTAGGCAGGGGGATGTCCATGTAATACCAATTTTTCTCTGTAGCATAGACCATGACTACTTTGTGGAAGTTCTGGTGATCTTCTCCAAATTATTTGCATTTCCTGATTTCTAATAATAACAGTTCTTCAAATAATTTCCAAAGATAACATTTTAGGTGGTTTTTGAAATCATGGCATAGGACTGCAGTCGTAGGGATGCTGTAGCTTTTGTGATGGAGGTAGGATGGTTATTTGGATTAGAATAATAGTAGGTTGGGGGTGTTTTGCCTTACGAGATGTAAGTAGTTATGCAGTGAGTCAGGAATTGGATTTTTTTGATATATACCTAGAAGGGAAATGCTGCTTACAGGCTTATCTGTATGAATGCCTTGTGTATTTTTGAAAAGTAACTGAGGACTCTTTCTTAATTATGATGATAAGAAGTAGAGAAAGTGAGATTGTACTACCTGAACATTTCTGTTTCCTAGGAAATTCTAATTTCTGTAATGCATATATTAAAGTATTAGAATAACCTTCTTTCAGTTTCATTGAATGCAGTTTATGCAAATATCCTGAAGGCCAAAATTAAACGTTTTCTCTCCAGAGTGTATTTTGCCATGACAAGTTGCCAAATGGCAGATTGCTTCCAAAAGTTGCTAGGACTTCGGAGCATTGCATTTGGAGTTGTTGACTTTAACCATATAGCAGTAGGAAACTAATGACTGCACTGATAAGTTTATCTGTGTCACAGATTGAAGGATTGAAAGTTGAAAAAAATTTGTAGAGGATTTGATGAAATTACATTGTTTCTTTCACAACTCTTCTTTCATGTAGTAACAAATGAAAGCAATGCATCATAAATCCGTC
This sequence comes from Florisuga fusca, assembly GCA_038090715.1. Classification (NCBI taxonomy): domain Eukaryota; kingdom Metazoa; phylum Chordata; class Aves; order Apodiformes; family Trochilidae; genus Florisuga; species Florisuga fusca. Next base: position 20,744,500 of record JAAWXA010000009.1, read on the forward strand.
ATAAATCATTCTTTTACTGTGAGCACTGAGAATCAGGTATTCAAGACAATCATCATTAATGTTATTGGCTGGAAAATCTATGGGGTTTTTACTATGAAGTCATCACAAAAGTGCTTATTTGGCTATTACCCTTTCCAGCCCTGATGATTCTAATACAATGATGTGGTTTTGTTTTTCCCTAGGTATCTATTTTTAACAAAGTAGCGTCATTAGCTGGCAGAAGACTAAACATGAGAATAGCAGGTAAGTACACCAATAAAACCAGACTTTTGTCACTTGTGAAACTAATGCTGTAGACAGCATTAACAAGCTGTGACAATGAGATTTTAAAATAAACTTAATTGGCATAGCAGGCATTGTTGTTCCATTTAATTGATGCTTAATGAAACTTATGTTAAAATTTGGGATGGTCTAAGAGTAAGCAGCTGGTTAAAACACTTCAGCTGATCTGCAGTGACTGGTTAAGGTGCCATGAATTTGGCTGCTCGTTCTCTAAGACAGTGAGGGAATGAAATGACCAACTGATGTTGAAGCAATTTCTTCTCTGCCTCACCAAAAGTGTTATCCATTATTGTCTGAAACTTCCTGAATGGTGGGAGTTTGAAAGCTATAAAAGACTTTTTCATGGAGGTAAATTACTGTAGCACAGTGTTGAGAAACTGATTTTACTTAACAGAAGGTGAAATGGTTGTAAAAATAAGATGGGTTTTTTTGCTAATATAAGACTAAAAGAAAATACTGGTTTAGATATTTGATTGCATTGGAATAGCCTACGTGGCAATTGAACAGTTTTGAGTTTCTGATGCATTGCACTTTTATCAAATGTTGTAGTGTGTAGTGCTGTGTGGCAGAAGTAGCAACTTGGCTCTTTGAGGACAGAAAGACACCTCCTCCAAGAGAGTTATGCTTTAACCTGTTCAGTGCGTGAAAGGAGTTCCCATTTTTGTCACTACTTCTAAGGTTGTTTTCTTAACCTCAGTATGTTTAAGTGGGAGCAACCTGTTAAAGCAAATCTGATAAAGAAGGGGAAAATGCTGCAGTTTTTAGAAGATGGCTAAATGACCTGGGAAATTACTTTTCCAAAGCTCTTTTTTTTTTTCTTCCATCTAACTGTTTTTGTTGCTAAAACCTGCAGACAAAGAAGATATGTCAGTTCCTATAGAATGTTTAACCTGTAGCAAACAGGCTGGTTTCGGTTCTAGCACTAAAAGAATTTTCTTGGAGATTTCTTGCACTTCCTTCAGGGGTAATACTTGCAGTTCAGTTCAGAAACTTGGGTTATAGGGTGGAGAGGGTGTTTAGTGCCCATACTGAGTTATTGGTCATTTTGTCTACTAGCTACTGAAACAGCAGGCTCTCCAAGTGTCACTTGCTAGATGACATATTCCAGTGTCTGCTACCCACCTCATCTTTTTAAGCAATGTTGCTTTAAAATTCTTTTCTCAACTTACTATATATTCACATAATCTGTTTTCTTTAGTGCCTACCCGTGGTTTGCATGCTTTGTAGTTCCAGCAATAGTATTTTTAAATGAAGTTTGTGTTGATGTTTTTTCACATACTATGTATGGGCTCACACATACAGAGAGGGAGAGTGGGAAAGGAAGACCAAGCTACAAGCAAACAAAAAAATTCTATCTTATTCTTCATCTTTCTTTTCTTTTTCTATTTCTTTAGCTTTTTAGCTTTTTGGAAGGATTGATTAACATCTCTCATCCTTCTGAAGGCTGAGTAATTTGTCTATCTTAATGTTTTTCTGAGGAACCCATCACAGCAGCAGCCTTAGATTTGCAGAAACACATAAGTTTGGGGGTTTTTTTCTGAAGAATTTTAGAATCCTTGGCTGACAATCTGAGGAACAGGAGCATACTGTAGGGTTGCTTCTTCCAAACAGTGTGACATATTGAGGTGAGACAAGAAGGCAGGATGATGGTGAGATGCCTCCTCAGCTAAGTTCTACTCTCAGTCAGTTAGTGTTTTACAATAAGGCAAGAGTAGAGTATTTTGTAAAAATCTATTGAAAACTATGTTAAAAATTGTGGGGTTCATAGCAGTAGCAGGTGTACACTCAAGTTTCCATTTCAAATGCAAATTGCTGTGGTTTCTCTGCTTCCATCTCTTCTCTGAGAAGTTGCTCTAGGGGGACTGAGGGCCTGCTCAGCACTGGAGAAAATTAGGCTTGTAAAAGTTAAACCTACTTGAGACTTCCACATATTAAAAGGGGAAGGGGGAGAGGTACTACTACTTTATGAATTTGAAAGTAGATCCTTAGAGCCTTCAGACTAGCTTTGTGAAATCTGCTGATAAGGAGGTGAGGAGGAGGGTTTGGTTGGTTGGGTTTTGTGCTTTTCTTAATGTAATGCTCAGACCTGACTGACCAAAGCAGCCAATCTATATTATATGTACAGATTCTTAGTCTTTCATCCTTGGCCATATGTTAAAATAGAGGTAGCTAAATTTGAGGGGAGGGGGGAAGAAAGAGACTATGGGTGAACAGTGAGGAGATGGGTACACATGGCTAAGAACAGGGAGCTGGAATGAGGGCAGGTGGGAATTTCTCCTTTGGACAGCAGCCAGCTAGATAAGCTTAGCTCATTTTTCTAAGCAGGATTTCCAGTTTGCTTTCTCCTGGCTGTTGAGCCAGGTTGGTGTACTGTGGTGTCAGACAAGCCTAAAGCTGGAGAAAGCTGAGAGAAGGGTTTGTATTTGGTATAGTAACCTGATGGACTGGCTTGGTTGCATCTTACATTATCAAGTCCATTTCTTTCAGATTACTTCTGTTTAGTGAGTCCACAAATGATGGTCATTCTGTTTCTGAGTTAGTAATCTGAGTTAATGTAGTCTGATGAGCATTTCTTACATAGTTAATTTTGGGAATCCTAATGTTATCATTTGCAGCTAATTTTTTAAAACTTTTCTCTGTTTCTGAATAGGTGCTGCGAAGTTGGTAGTAGTCATAGCAATATTTTTATTGACATTTTATGTCATATCTCAAGTCTTTGAAATAAAAATGGATGCAAACTTAGGACACATATTTGGTAAGTGATGAGTTATGTTTTTTCTGGACATCTGTTAATATTTACTTGAGCCATAATCAAGAATATCTTTCATTTTGCTTTAAGCTTATATTTGGCTTTATTTTATTTTTAATGTGTTAATGCATTTGTTATTGTATTAACGCATTTGTTAGGATATATAATGTGTAATATAAAGTATGCATAATATAATGTGGGTATTAAGTTATTTTAACCTACATTTTAAATAAGTTTGATTCTTTGCCTATCAAGTATGTGAAATTTTGCTGTTTACTGGTATTTACAGTCTTGGTCTGGTGTTGTAAACTAGGCAACTTCAATGGTATTTCTAGAAATCTGTATTCTGCCTTTCTTCTGCTCAGGCAATTCAGAATTTTATGTTTTGGGTGGGCTTTTTTGCTTGCACAGGTACACTACCATGTACAATTAAACATGCAGTAATCAAAACATTTCAGATATGTCTAGGTTCTACACAGAAAAGGATTAAGAGCTGAGGTGACTTAAAATTAAGAGTGTGTTTGAAACAAATTTATCTTTAAAGGGGGTTTTCATTACAGAAAAAACCCCAAACAATTATAGGTATATATGTAGGGTTCATGTTGTTTAACTCTAGATTACTACAGTGTGAGCTGACATCTGAACCAGTTGCCAGAGGCATTTTTAATAACTGTTGCAGAGACACAGTGTCTTCAGGTGTTACAGATGTGTTGTAGATATGTGCATATTGAGGTCACTTGTGTGTCTCTCTCTCTCCCCAAAAAAAGTCATGAACTGGTGGGTTCAAATGCATCTCAGCTGTAGGCTTGCAGTGTTGGGTGAAAGGAACCCCATCCTGGTGAAGCTGGAAGAAGGGAATTCATTTCACTTCAGAGCACACACCTACAGAGGTCCCTGGTTGTTTGTATCTCTGTGGATCTTTGTGTTAATTGGACAGTCATAAATGAAGACAGTGCTTCTAAATGTAGTCCTTCATCCCTTTCATTCCTTCACCATGTAAAGTTTAATGGTGTAAAGTTTAATATTTAAATTGGAACATAGTGTTCAGATGTATTTGATACTTCATTTCAACCAAGCTGTTTTCACAGGGCTACAGAAAGGTTTTATCTTTATGGGATATTTTAAAGCAAATGACACTTTAATAGTAACATCTTGTAAAACTTTCTTTTTGCATTTTAGCTAGATCAGCACTGGATGCAGCTGCACGCTGTGAGTGTTCATATGCATGTGTTACTGCTGTGACTTGCTTGCGCTAATAACAGAAAAACTGTTGAATTTTCATCATGAGGAAGGCTTTAATTACTCTTTAAATGCAATCAGAGACCAATTTTCCTCTTTTCCTGATTTTCTTAAATTTCTTGTAAATTCTGTTTCTTACCCGCGATTGACTTGTGGTTTTGTCTTGTGACTATTGATGGCAGTGCTAAAGCAAGCACAGGGGAGAGAACAAGTAGTAGAATAATGAGTGACTGCAGCAACCTAGATTATTTTAAGCTGCTGTGAAACTGCATATGAGATACTGTTTGTGTCCACTTTTTTCCTTTAAGTCTTTCAGAAAGCAAACTAATATTTTTCTGTTAGTCTAGCTGTAGTGTTGCTTCTAAAATTCTATTTTATTTCCTATTGAAAGCTACAAAACCTCCAAGATACAAATGTGGGATCTCAAAAGCTTGTCCTGAAAAGCATTTTGCATTCAAAATGGCAAGTGGAGCAGCGAATGTAGTTGGACCTAAAATTTGTGTAGAAGATAATGTGTAAGTATTTTTTCCTGTTGTATGTAATCACCTTTTTCAAATGCTGTCTTGGATCACTTCACACACAAAATTGGTAATGTAAATGATGCTTTATAGATTTTGTTGATGGTAATTAAAGTAATAAACTTGAAATAATTGTGAAATGAACTGGTGAAACACAGTTTGGTTTTAAGTTCAGGATTTCTAATAACTGTATTTTTTAAAGAAAGTATTATTGATAATACTGTTCCTAGAGTATTTGACTGAATGTCTTTCAATAATCTCCATAATGAGAACATTACTATTTATTTTTAGATTCTTTCTTACTTTGCTCTTAGGCTGTTCTTGCTTGTTGTCACCCAGAGTCTGCAGCTTCATATAACATAATCTATCCACTCATTTTTATATGTCACCTGTCAGAAAAGAGATGATAGTGTTGTTAAAGAGGTTTTTTCTGTATCAGTCAGACTTACAAGCCTTTGCCTTCCATTTGAAGTTAAACTACTCCAGTTTAGCTATTTCTCAGCCCACACTGTGCTCTAGTACAGAGTGTTTCAGAATGGCACATCCAGCAAGTAGTGCTAGTGAACTCTAGAGCAAATGGCAGCTTCACTGTGAACAGTACAAGCCCATGTAATATAGTAAATAGGATAATTATTTTGTAAGCTAATAAAATGTATTGGTTTACATTTTCCATTACTTTTAAAGTAAAACTAAGATTAGTCTTGCATGATCTTTAAGAGAAGCCTGTATTTTTTTGCATTACCTCTAGCAATTAATATGTAGTGAAACTGCAGTTTTTTCCCTGTTTTTTTCCCTGATAGCTAAACACAGTCATGTCTCCACTTTGCACTAGTAGTAGAAACATGAGCACTATTCAAATTCCAAGCCATTCTTCACTGAGGACGATTTGGCTGAATCTCCCTTGTTTAGGTGTTTGCCATGGAGCATCCCCATGTGGCTGGGGAGCATCTGCAAAGCCAGCAGGAGCTCACAGTTGGCACATACTAACTAAAAGCTGCTAGGTTCTGCTTTCCATTCTTGCCATCGATTCACCTCCTGACCTTGGGCAGTCTTAACTAATCTGTCTGTGTGATATTTTTGTTGGTGTTATGAAACTTGCCAGCTTCTCATTCCGGTTGCTAGGAAGCTTAGGCTCTCTGAGCACTTAGGGTGAATCTCTGATTAAAAGTTGTGGGAGTGCAAGCAATATTTTAACTTCAGGTTTGTAGGATTTGGGTTTTTTTCTTGTTTTGTTTTTAATGTTTTGCTGACTGTTTTAACTAAGAAGGGATTGCTATTCCTGACCCTGACAAAAGAATAATAGATCTTCTACTGGATATTTCACTGAAGAAAGTGCTGACAAGAAAGCAGTTGCTGGCAAGAAGTTCTCTATTGTTTTGATACTAGTGCACAGCTAGCAGAGTCTTGTGTCCAGTTTGCCTTGGAAAAAAACTTTCTCAGTTACTTCTGAGAAGGTCTATTTAAATTTCCGCCAGAAAACTTGAGTTATGTTCTGTTATCTCCTGCTTTGTTCATAAGACATTTGATTTCTCTTTAAAAAGCTCCAATAGCTTGTTTACTGTAACTTGTTGGAAGATTCTAAAATTGATGAACCACTGCCCTCCTGTGGGAAGGCTGCCACATTACAGCCTGTAGTGTCTGAGCTGGTGTACAAGCTTTCTAAAGAATGTATATCAGCTCTGAAAGAACTTTTTTCCACTTCATTAAATCTTTTTTAGTCAAGCCAATTTTCTGCAAAATGTGGTTTGTTGTTTTTTTGGGTTTTGGTGTTTTTTTTTTAATTTCTTTGTATTCTTCATACTCCCAAGACAGGGAAGCAGGGGCAGGCTTTTGAAATTTTGCTTCATTTAAGCAAAATATGTGGTCTTTTAGCTGTATATCTCTTATAATTCTCTTGATCCAATTTAAAAATTAGAGATTTCAAATCAGATAATTAACGTACTAAAAATATAATTGTTTATTTTGTTTCAGGTTAATGAGTGGAGTTAAAAATAATGTTGGCAGAGGAATAAATGTGGCCTTGGTCAATGGTAAGTGACAGTGTAAGTGAACAGATTGTCTTAATTTTCATATTGTTTCTGAAATTTCAGGTGAGATTCTAAGGGATGGTGAAAAGGAAGCAGGAGGAGAAAAGGAAGTATTCAACACGTTTATACTGAGATAATGTCAGGTCTTGGCACTTATACCTTTTAGTTAGAAAAATTCTGCATTTTTGTTTCTAAAAATGTGTAGTAAAATGGTAATGTGGAGTGCTGTGGGGACTCAGTATGTCTCAGTGGTAGATCAGAATTCCTATTGCACGTACCAAATAGAAAAAGGTGTGAGATGCATGCTACTTCTTTTGACTTTGTGCGTTGCCACTAATAGAACTTTGTAGACTAAATTCTTCCGTTGCTCTCTTTTAAATGACACTTGTTTAACTATTGTTATTGCATAGAAAGACCAGTTCATTAGTTCCTAGTTTGAAATCAATATATTTGTTAATTCTGTATCTCTAGATCTGACCCTTAAATACATAATTGTGTTGAGGATTCTTAACTTTAACTAAAACTAAACAGATTGACTTGTGTCACCTTAAGCTGAACTGAATGTCAGTACTGGCACATTTGTCCATTATGTGAGGGAGCAATTTCTTGTATCATTGAGCACTTTGTTATTTCACTGCAATATAAATTAATACTATTTTTGGATTCTACTCAGGTTTATGTCATCTTGATGCATGACTTGGAACAATAGTTGCCCAGTCCTGTTTTGTCTTCCTAAATTGGCTTAATATTTTCAAACTCTGACTCCCTGGCTTTTTATTAAATGGCTACCAGTCTATCTACTTGTTTTCCAAAATATAAATAATGTGTATATTAAGAGAACTTTACTTCCCATCAAATACTGTCTTTGTAGACAGTGTAGGAAAAATAAATAAAATAAAATGCTGATGAGTATACTGTCATAACCCCTTCCTTCATCTCTTTGTTCTCTGTATTTAAATCAGTTATGAATTTCCAGTTTATAACAAAACGGTGTAATTTTGGTCTTATTTTTTGTGTGGAACTAGAGTCAACCTATAACTGTACTATCTATTGTTTACAAAAATAACTTTAAAAGGTAAATATCGGAAGTGAATTTTCCTTGTTTTTTTAAGCTGTATTTTTATATTCCACTTTAAATAAAATAAGAAGCTTACATCTTCTCTTGCCTTTTCCTATGCATTTTCACAAGCTCCTGTGATGTGTAAGGAGCAATCTTCAGAAAAGATAAGACCATAGTATTTGATGATTTATATGGTGTTTTGTGCAGCATTTTCTGTGAGTCATTAAGAGGAGTTGGGCATGTTTGCTGTAATATAACTTTGACTTTTTGATGACAGCAAATACTTCTTTTTCTCCAGGTAAAACAGGAGAACCATTAGACACTAAATTCTTCGACATGTGGGGAGGAGGTAGGTGCAGTTACCCTAGCTGGTGCATGAGAAATAACTGTAATATTGTTTTGGGTTTGTTTTTTTTTTTTCTTGTTTGGTTGGTTTAGGGTTTGACTTTTTTTTTTTTTACTTCTTTTCCCCCCACTAGTTCAGGCTTCATTTCCTGTGGTGGTTTAAGGTAACAGGGAGTGTTTCACCTCTCCCTTTGGAATTGTGAGGGGGGCACAACCTTGAAGAAACACAAATAGTTGTGGTGGGGCAGAGTGAAATGGTTAATCAAATGTGCTTGTTTTCCTGAATAGTTCCCATTCATGGTTATATCTTTGCATAGTACAGATTAAGTCTTTCTGTAAAATGGAAGAGTTCTCTGTAAAATGAAGTTCTCTGTGGTGCATTTTATCTTTCTCTAACTTAGCATCTTTTTATATATGTATAACTACATTTATAAATGTGTTTATATGTACTACATATGTGTTGTATATGTGTTATAAATACATTTATAAATATTCTTGAGAGGAGTGTCCTTTTCAGGAAGGCATTTCAGGTGTTTAAATATGGAAAGGTTGCTTGTTACTAACCAGTTTTGTGTTCTTTTTTGTTCTTTTTTATTTTTTTTTTCCCCACAGATGTGGCACCATTTATTGAGTTTCTGAAGTCCATCCAGGATGGAACAATAGTGTTGATGGGAACATATGATGATGGTGCAACAAAGTATGCCATTGATTTACACAGTAAATATTGCTTAAACATACAAATGGTGTTTTCTACTCAAAACCAAAACATTATTTATCACACAGTCACTTTTGATAAAGTTTTGTTCTTCTGAGTTGATGGACTTGAAACTGCTTTCAGTTAGTTTTATAATGCTGATGTGAGGGTCAAATTATAACCAAGCATGTTCTCAGTAGAAATATACTTAGAGGAATGTCAGATATATACTTTTGTTATTCTAACAACACAAACAATATGAGACCCTTTAGCAGAAATATCCCAGGTGTTGTTTGAAAGACTAAAAAAAGCTGGAAATTAATAGTTGAGTTTTCCTTTCCCTCCTTTCCCTCCTTTCCCTCCTTTCCCTCCTTTCCCTCCTTTCCCTCCTTTCCCTCCTTTCCCTCCTTTCCCTCCTGGCATAGGTATGTCCAGGCACAGGAACATGTCTGAGAATATGCCCTGGTGGAAACTGTTCTTTTCCATCCAGCACAACTCTTAAGACAGAGCTGGGTGGTTACAAGGGTGCAGAGACCCATTTCCAAGAGGCCTGGCCTGCATCATTCCCTTTGAAATCTGAGAGGTTACCAGTGGGTGCCTGATACCTGTTGGCCTCAGTGTGTAGAACAATTCCACCCTAAACCTGTACAACTTATCAATATAGCATAGCCTAAGAGGCTTTATTTATTTTTAAGTGTTGTCTTCTAACCTTCCCAACTTTGGTCATCTTTAATAGAAAATAAAAATTAATGTAGAATTTGTGTGGTAATATACTCCTCATTGAAACCATCCTATCCAAAGGAGTGCTATTCTTATTGAAAATTAATACTTTTTTTTTCCATTTTCCTTTTATTTTTTTTCCCTAGTGTTTTCTGTAGTATTGTTTTTTCTCTTTTGGTTCAGTTTGTTAGACACAACTTGTCTATTTTTGATACAGGAGCAGCTTTCCTATGACAGAGTCCTAGCTTTGCAGTGTGCAGATCCATTGCTTTTTTCATAAAGTGATTTCAAGTTTCTTTATGCCAAGGCTGAAATCCCTTGTCCGTTGTTTTGCTCATTTTATTACTTTTCTTCTCTTTGCTCTTTTTTTATTTCTTCTTTGGTTTTAGATATGAAAAACAAAGTAGTTTCTTCTTTGTTTTAGATACCACACACAGTTAGTTTGTGTCAGTAATCATGTCACTGCTGATGTCTTTGAAAGCTTGTCTTGTAGATACAATATCAGGTAAACAAGAAAGTAAATTGGGTCCATTCTTACTGACAATCAGGAACTGCTGTTTATTAGTGATACAAAATTATTAGCCGCAACCTTTCTCCCAGGTCATTGATGGTAATCATAAATTCTGGTTTTTGAAAACAAATTTTTGAAGAACCAAGATGTTTAAAAGAAATATTTAAATAAAAATAGTAAATTGCCCTAATGCTCTAGAAAGTTGGAGAGTGGGTTGTGCAGATAACCTTCAAAATACTTAACCATTTGCTTTATTTTAGGTGAAGTGAGCTGTATCTCAATAAGTAGTAATAATCAGAAGTTGCATGTGTTCTTTAATAATCAGACAAATATAGTAACTGAAAGGAAGAAATTATGAGCTGTTATTTGAAGGTTTTGGAACAATAACATATCCTACAGAACTGTTTTCCCTTCCATACTTAAATTACCGTGCTTGGACCTACAGGCACTGAACTGTGCTGTGAGGCAGCATTCTAAATTTTTAAGCAGACGTCTTCTTTCATATATTTAGGTCATTCTTCTAATCTAAAGTAGCTTTTGATTTATCTAGACTTCAGATTGAGCCTGCAAAACTATGTTTACTTTAAAGGCTGACGTTTTTAGTTTCTTGGAGAATTGTTAACATTACTTGAGATCTATGTATAAATTCTCACAGGAGAGGGTTCTTAGCTTTTGTTGATGTACCGACAGGTTTGTATGTTGGTTCCTTGAGACTATAATATTAAAGAGCAGAGCTTGTTAGATCAGGTGATTTCAGAGCTAAACTTACTTGATTTTTTAAGATCTTGTCCAATATTGACTAAAACTATATTTAATCAGATTAAAACTTAACGGTCCATTGAACAATGAAAGCTCCAAGGATGTGTATTTTATTCACATGCAGAACTTTTCTGTTTTGCTCAAGGCTTAATGAAGAAGCACGGAAACTGATATCTGAATTAGGAAGCACATCTATCACTAACCTTGGCTTCAGAGACAACTGGGTCTTCTGTGGTGGAAAAGGCATTAAGACTAAAAGTCCATTTGAACAGGTATGTGATTTTGTAGTTTACTGGGATTTAACTGCTTACGTTATTGAAGATGTAGCATTTTGCCTGGAGAAGCTGTGGATGCCCCCTCTATAGTGTTCAAGGACAGGTTGGATGGAGCTTTGATCAACCTGGTCTAGTGGAAAGTGTCACTGCCCATAGCAGGGGAGTTGGAACTGGTTGATCTTTAAGGTCCCTTCCAACCCAGACCATCCTATTATTCTTTTTTATAAATACTGTGCATTTGTTTGAGATGGGTATCCAGTGCAATAATGGTACACAATCTTCTTTTCAATTTTATTACTTGACTAGCTTCCTATTTTTAAATACAAAAGATTCTTTTGTGATTCACAAATAAAAAAGATCTTAGTATCCCAATAACTAGATACTTTATCTTTTTAATAAATCTAATTAAAGTGAAGAATCGAAAACTTCCAGCCTATCACTTGTGTTTTAGATGCACTAACAATGGTAGAACACTTGACAGATTAGTAGTTAAGGTATTGGTGTTCCCAGCTTTTTACTGTGCTCTTCTGGCAAAAATTACTGCTGCCATAGCAAATTTTGTGATACAGAGGATGTTGCCATACTTTAACTGTTAAAATTCAATGTTTGGTTGGTCTTCTTCTTGCTTGTCTCCCTAAATAAATGCCCATAATAAATTTATGAAATGTTTTTCCAGTATGGTTTAACTGTTCTTAGCATACACTTACCTGAGCAAGTTAAGTGGTGAATACTGAGGGATTGTTATATTTCATACAAAACACAGGAGACTAATAATGATATCTTCTCTTTGTCTATGGCCTGAAAATAAGTAAATAAAATGTCCTTTAAAGCTGTGAGTTAAAGCAACAGGATAAAAATGACTTTACATTAATGGTAGATTAATGTTTTCTGTTTATAGCATATAAAGAACAACAAGGACACAAATAAGTATGAAGGCTGGCCAGAAGTTGTTGAGATGGAAGGCTGTATCCCTCAAAAGCAAGACTAAATGAAAACATGAAAGGAGAAAATATGGAAGACAATGCACTTTCTGCTATTACTAGGGAGAGGGCTATGAAGGAGACTGTACTGTAAATTATCTTTTTAAAGCATGCAGCCATCTTGTCGGTGTGTGCATGAGCACTGACATTTTGAATATTGGGATTATTTATTGCTAACACACCTAGAAGTCCTTTTTGTAAATACGTTCAAAATAAAAGAAAAAATCATTCCTATGCAGGTTTCTTAAAAGCACAGTATTTAGTTTGCCTGTGGTAAATAATACCTTGTAGGTCAACTGGCTAATAAATTGCATATGTGGATAATAAACAGATTCTGAGAAATGTTGTACTGTCCTCTTAACAGCGTAATGTTGCTGTGAGTATGTAACCATTGTGGAATATTGTAGATGGTAGTAATAAGTTAATAAAGAGCTTTAATTTTTTTTATCCTCTGCCTTTTTAATGGCAGCATCAGTTTTTATTAAAGCTGTTTGGTTATTCTAATACCAAGTGCTCCAGAAACTTATTTTGTAGTTCCCCGTCAAAGCAGAGGAAGAATACACAGATAGTAGTGTAACAGATACGCCATGTTAAGCACAATATAAATAATTTTTTATTAGGGGAAGAGCAGAAGTAAATATAAAGACTGTTATATTTAAAAGCAGCTTGGAAGGATTTGTATTTATCTTGAAGGTAGTGTTTACTTTGTAAAAGAGCCTTGAAATGTTAAGCAAGAGTACTGGGGCTAACTTGGTCACTTTTTACTGCAATTTTTGTACTGAACCATCAGTTTTACATATGGCTGTTCAGCTGCAGTGGTTAGTCACATAGGAGAAACTTAACTTCAACTTTTAGTTTTAATAACAAGGAATGACTTTCCCATCACAAAGGTCCTGTTAAAAACAGTCTGCTCCTAGTGAGAGTTTTTTCAGAGTAGACAGTTGTGCATCTTTACCACTTATGTTACCTCCCAAGTGAGCTGAGACTATTTGTTCTTACAGGAATAGGTAAGATAAAGTATTGAACCTTGGGTTATGCAGTGTGTAACATTTTGATTCAACTGACAATGTTTCCTTCATCTTTTTTTTTTTGATGGTAAAAAAATGGCCAAGTCAAAGTGGCCTTACGCTTTAGCTTGTTATCAGAGTTGTCAGAAAACATTGTTTTCTTATGAAACTTCTTTTTCTTTAAAGTAAGGCCAGCTTGAACTTTTGCTGAAACTAGGTGTTAGTATGGTGTAACTAACACTGTCAGTATTCACAAAATAAGGGCTGACACAGAACTGGGGGTAATCTCTTGGAGCTCTATGTAAGGAGTTCTTGTAAAATCTTCAAAAACTTCTAGGGAGTACCAAGGGGCAAAAGCCACAAAGGATTTTTCAGGAACCCACGGTGTGAATTTAACACAATGGAATTCAAAATACTATTATTGTTATGTCCCCTGAGACAAATTTAGTTTCTTGCACTAAAATTTTCAAGCAATATTGGGAATTTGTTGTAAGTCAAATAAATAACCTGTGACACCAGAGTAAGACTGGATTCTGAGTTGTTCTGTATGTTTAACTAGCTTGTTAAATAATGTGGTTTTCCCACAAGTTTAATGTAGAACAGCAATAAATGCACCTTATACAGTGAAATTGCTTTTGTTACATCTTTTGGATTTTCATGTGTAGGAGGACATGTCAAAATAATGTATTTTTTTTTCATCAAAGTAAACACCCCTCTTTCTATCAATTGGAAAATACCCTAATGTTACGAAGTATAAGTTATGGAAAATGAAGTCCTGGAATTTGCACAGAAATAGTTGGTTTTGGTGTATATACCAGTACTGGTTATGGTGCTATACAGAATAATATCAGAATAATTTTTAAGCTACTTAGCTTAAGAGAAGGAAAATGTTTATGTGCATTATAGTTTCCCTCTGCTACTTTTGTCTTCTTCCTTTTGGTTTTAAATGCTGAATATTTTCATCTTTCATCAAACGAAAAAGTTCACGTTTTCTCTACAAAATTAAATAGAGGAAATAAGACTTCTAAAGGTATACCCCTTTTAACCCTTGTATCTTTTAAATCTGTGCATTTTTAAAAAAAATCTAAATTTAGTAAATGTATTATGACTCTTAACCCCTTTAAGTTGCACCTGCCACAAACATTCTTAGCAATGGATTTTTAAGTCAATAAAATGGTAGGATTATTGTTGTAATTCCTTAAATAATTTGATAATTGATTTTGATGGAAATCTGTTATTTTCTAACAGTGAGACAGCCCCTACAATCGTTCTGTTTCCTTTCATATTTAATAAGACTCTCTTCAAGTATGTTATACTCATACTGGAGTGGGCAGACAAATGGGATCTCCTTGTTCTTGTCCATTATCCTGGTCTGCTGACTTGCCACAAGATCCAGCTGTGCCATCTCCTCTGTCTTGGGTGTGTTGGTAACCATATGCCCCTGTTGAGGTAAACTTCCTGATGCTTACTCTTAAGAAATGAAATTTCCTGATATTCTATGTGATCTCCTTTGAGTTCCAAGCACAGTGGTTGTTTTTCAACCCTCCCTGGTCTCTCCCACAGCTTGTAGAAGTTGCTGTGAAGATGGAGGCATGTTGTACAGGTAGCTTTGTGCCAAAGTACCTGTGACAAAGCTCCAGGATGCATATTTTCCTACATATGATGGGAACATTTGCAGCATCTTGCACACTTTTTGAGAACAGAGGGGTGAGGGAAGGAAAGAGAGATTGGGGGGATGTCTACCTCAAAAGTACAACTATGAAAAAGAGAGGGGAGGACACAAGAAAGTTGTAACTTTATTCTCTGCAAGGAGTTGGGGAAAAACCATTTGGGATCCCAGCCACCCAAAGACTTCTTCATTGTAAACCACAGCGCTTGATTGCCGTGCTAGTGTTGCTTTCTGTGGAAAATGGGCTTCTTAAGCTGAAGGGTGTCTGTACCTTGACATTCCCTCTGCATCTTTCCTAATAAAACTTTTTTTTTTTTTTAAACCCGCTGGAAACAGCAGAGACTTTTACAGCTTTAGTTTCCTGAGTGCTGGTTTGGAAAAAGCTTCCCATCGCTCCGCATGTTTTGCTTTCCAGATGTCTTACTGGGGCACTCAGTTCCTTCATCCACTGACATGACTGCTAAATGCTCAATGCATGTGTTATATCTCTTAAATGTTAGGATTTTCTGCAGACTATTTTTCAAGAATGAGTGCATTAATAAAGTGGAGGCCAGGTGGATAACTTCAGGTGAGGAAATAAATAACACTGCTACCATGAGTGTTGGGGGACTTGCCTGTGTAAGGGTGAGAAGGGTTGAAGTCCCTCCCTAAACTGATTTTGGTCATAGCTGAGGGACTTCTTATTGAGGAAATCTTCTTCAGTTTTACTTCTGTAAGGCCAGGCTCCTTCCTGGAGGTGGAGGAAAAAAAAAAAAAAAGAATGGCAAAAGAATGTGCTCGTCTTGAGATGCTCCATTACATTCCTGGTAATCTTAATACCTGCTTAAAAACACTTAATTGCTCCTCGCTGCTCCTGCAATTGTTCTTTTCAGCCTTACAGACAAGTTCTAATGTATCCTCCATAGACTTGTATGAAAACTGGTCCCAGAGATGTCCATATGCTTGGCTATCTGTCTAGATAGGCTGTCTTATAGGCCATCCAAATCTTCTTTACTGAAAATCAATAATCGCTTTTTTTCAAATTTAAAGTTGACAGCTCTCAGATGTTTTTTACGTTCTTCTTGGTCCAATCCATTCCTTTTCAGAACGTACAACCCAGTTTCTTAAAGCTTGCATTTATCTTTTTTAAACTGCTATAATCCATAAATCTGTAATCACCTGTTCCCTCAAAAAGGTCCGTCCCTTTCTTAGGAGATTGTCTATAGAAGAATGTAGCTATAACTTCATTGACATGAAAAAAGACACTCCCAGATGAGAAAGAATTTACGTTTCCTCTTTGAGCTTGATGGATGGTGGTGGGAGTGCAATCTTCTGTGGAACAGTGTGCAAACCTTTTTTCTTAACAAATGCTGCAGCTATTCTCTTTGGCTAATTATCTTCCTTGGTCTTGAATACTTCAACATTGTTTTTATCAGTATAGGCTCATGTTCCCAGATCATCTTGGCAGCTAAATTGTCCTTCCTGTTGGAAAACTTGGTGGATAATGTCTTGATTTATGATTTTTACATCTAAGCCCTCATAGATGTCTGGGAAGCACCTACTGTGCAATGTAGATAACTGTATCTTGTGTTTTGTAGTATGTTAGTTAAATAAAATTAACATAATCTGTTTTATTTGCTGTTGAAGCATGTAGAAATGAAAACTTCCATGGCTTTGGAATATGTATGGAGAGGGTTAGGGAACAGTATGGAGCACTGGAATAGGGCAGTACTGTGTAAAATTCACAGACAACACACTCCATCCAGTACAGGAAATTTCTGATCCCTGGAAACAGTCCAAAGCATTAAATTCTGATTAAATTCTGTTTCTTTTGCTGATTTTGCACTACAATGCATGATGTTTTCTCAGCACTGCAATTACAGGATTATCAGCAAATGGGAAGAAAAAAAAAAAAAAAAGGAAAAAAACCCCACAAGCAAAACAAAACACTGAATCCAAATAAAATTTCAGGGTTATTTAAGTGGACAGAATTGTGTTACCCCAAATGCGGTCTCAGCAGAGGATGGTACTATTCTGTTTTGGCTTACTGCTGTTTATTCCTGAGTGACCCAAAGCAAGGAGGGCTGCTTAAAGAGGTTACCTCACAGTTGTAGTGCCGTAAAACCAATGATCAGTGAAAAATGTGCCTGCCCTGAAGCATCAGCCCTTCTTACTGTACATGACTTGGTTGTTTTCCTGAGAGAACACAATGTTAGCACATGATGAGGGATCATAAATCAGGAGGCGGTTGCATCATTGGATGATCCAAAAAGTCTGGTTCTACTTAAATTTCTTCCCAAGAAGACACTGAAATGGGTTTATTTTCTGCCAAATTCGCTCCATGCTGTGTGCGTTTTCATGTTGTTGTTTGTATTTTAAAAACCTGGAGTTTTCCATACGTGTGAAGTGTCAAACCATCGCTGGACAATTTTCTCGTGTTGGCAGCACAGTCAGCTCAAGGAGCTACTGTTCATGGTTACTATTCCTGCCATGTCTTCACTGCAGTTCACTGCTCAGATGGAGCCAAATGTGGCCCATGGAGTGCTTCTGTGAACCATATCATTAAACCAATTGATGGTCAAGGGTCAGGGAAAGGGGTCAGGAGGCTGAGCACACACTCAGCCAGCATGGCAGGCAAACCCTGTGACTACAGCCTAATGCCTCGAAGTCAGCAAGTGTAAAACTTAATCCAAAATTCAGAGAAGTTGTTAACTACTTTGTTTGCTGCCATTGATATGATCAGCACTGGCTAGCCAGAACTGTTTTTGAAAAACCTGAATAGCACATGTTACACTGGAATTGAATAGTACCTTGCTGTTGTGTTCTGCTGCACGTTGATCCTCTTAATGTTATTAGATCCCCTAAAAATTAACTATACTTAATGTCAACATATTATTTAGCACCTACTGAGACACAATAGAGTGTCAAATTGATTTCTTAGATTAGAGGGAAGGTTGGTCTGTGCAAGAGCATGGGGCATTGTTTCAGTTGTCACCTTGCTTTGTGCTACTGACATGAGGCACAATGTACCTTTCAGCACAGAGGGTAAATCATCATCCACATAAATCCTGCCACCTTCTGGTTTTAACCCTTAATATAGTGTCAAGCTTTTTCTCTACAAAACATATATGCTCATGGAATGTCTCCTCCACAATCAAATACAAATTTCCAAGGCTTTGGGGAAAATTATTGTAGATTCTTATGCCATCAGAAGTTTCGGCATTTTAATTAAGTCATCCTGATACACACATAACTTGATATTAAAAATGATAATATAAAAAATTATGGTAATCTGATGATTCCTGAAGTATGAACAATGAAAACGTGCAGCTCATTTAAAATTAGGGCATGTAGTCATAATCATAGCTGAGAGGAAAATGAAATAGCCAAACTCTGAGATAGGGTCTGATCTTCTAGCTTGTGACAAGCTGTGCTCGTGCTTACAGGCTCAGGTTCAGCAGAAGGTTTCACAAGGTATGTGGCACTGTCCTCTAAAGAATCTCACTATCTTTCTTCAGTTCAATTAGTGCATCTGAATTCCATGTGTGTGTCCACCTTCACTTTCCTAGACACTTTAATGTTCAGTTCAGAACTAATTTGTCATTTATGTGAAGGGAAAAAAAAATCATATTTGACTTCCAGAAATACGAACCACAGGAGGCTGAGTTTAGGAAATGCAGTTTTAGCCCACTGATTACTTTAGTCTTTTCTTGTTCTTGAAACTTGTCCTGGGCTCTGCAGCAGGACTTGCCCAGTATTCATGACTCGGATGGTCACTGTACAGTCCCACCAGGCAAACCACAGTTTTCCAGCTACATGGTCTGAGGAACAAATGCAGTGACCACATTAGGTTAGTGATCAAGAACCCTGAATATACTTATCATTTTAAAACCTTCCATTGCTTTTGCAAGTGATTTTGGCAAGTTATTTTCCAAGGTTACCATTTATAGACAGAATACTGTTATTATGATCCTCCTTAGTGATGTTCATTGGACTTAGAAGTGTGAAGCTCTGATTCTCAGGCACTGTTAGCTATGGTCTGCCTGTGCTGATTCACTGACAGCAAAATATGTGACAGTAAAAATGTAACAAATGCTATTGCAAATCCTTGCATGAAATAAATAAAAAAAAGTCGTGATAGCACATTCACCATTACTTCTGCTACTGGAAGAGTACTCCAAATTCCCTGGCAAGACAGATGGGATACAGTCAGCAAAGGATTCACAATTAGCATGTGGGTGCGTTATCTGTTCCACTCTGATAGCTCCTGATAGCCCACCCTCTGTGATATATTCAGTATGTTAGAGGCTGAAGGTAGACAGTGCCTCATTTGGCATGATGTTTGCCACAGAGGTATGTAAACTTTTACTTGTCTTAAATAAAATTGAACCAGCAGAATGTGTTGGTACCAGCTCAGCACTTTACACAACCTAGCCATATCAGTTTTAATCTATGATTAACGACCCTAAAGTTGTTTGCTGTCTCACAAAACCTCATCTTTCAATGAAAACAAGCATCTCAACTCTATCAGAAACCTCAGACAAAGCAGATGACTTTTTAATATTATTTTCTCTGAATGACTGACACAACTTGGCTATTAAGACACACATCCAGTCCGCATGCATTTCTCTTTTCAAAATGGCAGATAATAATTTTTTCACTTTCATAAAGTTACAATCATCCTTTCTTCAAAAAGTAAACTTGTGGCATTTTTCACAGGTTTGCTACTTTTCACAAACTGCTGCTCCATGCATAAAAGGGCAGTGTGAGGGAACAGGACTGAGCCAAAACCTTTCCCCCCAAATGGGAATTTCTTTCCAATATTTTTTTTTTCCTGATGTCTCTTGCTCAGATAAGAACACACATAGCTACTTTCAAAGGCAAAAGATGCAAAACTATACAAAAGTATTATAAAGCTATCTTTTCAAAGTATTTCCCAGTCTAGCACTGGGAAAAAAAAAACCAACAAAACCACCTTTTAAGCTGAGAGGAAAAAATTCCCAGTGCCATGTAAAAGTATCTGAACCACCAATGCCATAGTTGGGCTCTCCTGTGAAAGCCATGGAGGTGTGCTGGCCCTCTCGCTCTCACCCGAGGAGAGCTTTTCCATAGGGTGGAAGGAGTAAGGGCAGTTTTGTGGAATAAACACTGCAACAGGTGTCAGCTAGTTTCTTTACCCCTTGTACTACTACAGAACAATCAATGGTCATACCCTGATTCCATCCAGGACTGCTTTTATAGGTGCTGCCCATCCAGAACTAGTTTTATGGATGCAGCTTAGATAAATTACAATGGAGCTTAACTTAAAAAGGAATTTCAACTCTGTCCGGTAGAGAAGGTCTCATGCTCCAGTCTCCTCACTGAGCTCAGCTTAGCTTCAGCTTCCTCCTCCAAGCCCCTGATGTTAGTGCAGCAGGGGGGTGAGCA
This sequence comes from Florisuga fusca, assembly GCA_038090715.1. Classification (NCBI taxonomy): domain Eukaryota; kingdom Metazoa; phylum Chordata; class Aves; order Apodiformes; family Trochilidae; genus Florisuga; species Florisuga fusca. Next base: position 20,764,741 of record JAAWXA010000009.1, read on the forward strand.
GCAGCCCCTTGGACTGCATGCACTTGCTCTCACCAGCACTCTGCTCTCTGTGCAGAAAGGGCAATGCCACCTCCCATAACTCCCTTCAGCTTCTCAGTGGCAAGATGGGTCTTGCTGCTGCCAGTGGAGCTTCAAACCCCCGTTACCTTTTTTGCTCATCCATTGTAGCTCTCACAAACCCTGTGTGCTGCTGCTTCCCTTCCTTGTCTCTTTTCATTCTTTGAAAAAATAAACTCTCCCTCCCCCCCCAAAAATAGAAAAAAGATGTTTCAATAACAACATTCAAAACCAATTTTATTTTATTTTATTTTTGTTTTTTTTAACTAGATGACCTCTCAAAAATAACGCAGTATCAAATACTGTCTAGCCAAGCAGGCAAGAGACACTCTGACAGTGTTGGCTGAATCATGACTGCCCCTGGTCTCTGTGCAGTGCTGAAGTGAATGCCCTTCCACTTCAAACCCACAGAAAAAGCCTGCTGACATTTGCCTCCTAGGCAAATCACTGATGCAGACCTTATGCCCAGGAATCTGTGAGCATTTTCTCCCCATTTCCTACCCTGACAGAAGTTAAGGGATATTGAGAATACACTGGTGATTTTCCATACTTTACAGATCAGGCGTGGAAGAACCTTCACGTCAAGTAAAAGTTAAGGCAGTTTTGAGACACAGACTGGGGCTGCTTCAAGAGAAGATCTTGGTCTCCACGCTGAAATCCCAGCATCTCATTCCTGCTAGAGCCCCATACAACAAAACAGTGGTGACCTTAACTCTGGACTCCGTGGAGGCCCCATGAGGAGCAGCCTCATGTAGGGCACCAAAGCACTCACCTCTGCCAGCAGCCTGATGCAGAGCAGATTCAGAATGAGAGAGAGGTGATCTCTACAATATCTTCATATCAACAGTGACCAGTAGCATGCCCCATCCATGCTGCCAGTCGATGCTGTGGCATGGCCTGTAGAGATTGTGGACTAACTTTCATCACTGGAAGCTGGAAACAAACTGGGGCTCACAATTCTCTCTTCAGGGTCTTCCAGCAGGATATGTCCTCCCCATTCAATTTTTCACAGGGAGGGTGTTGACTCCTCCTGTGACAACAACTGGAATGCTGAACACCTTTCCCATAGAGAGCAGATTTCATGGTCTCAGGATCATTACCTGGTTAGCTCAATAGAGACAGACTGGCCAAATGTAGAGGGAAGCTCCAAAAATTACCAGCAGATGAAGGACTTGCTGAAAATGTTGTTTCTAAGATACTCCATGTAAGGCAGTGAAGTATCACAACACAGAAGATTTTGTTTGCTTACTTCTGACCTACACATCTGATAAAGAGTGACAGGGAATCTTGTCACCATCTTTAACGGGTAAATAATTGTCAGCTAGGAAACTAATACCTCAAAGTATCTTTGAAAGCCTCAAGCAAGAAGTCTAAAATTATGTACTTCTTCAAACTGACTGTTAGTGTGGAACAAGCTCAGGGATTGCAAACCTTTGCAAGTCCCCTTGAAGTCAGTGGGAGTTCTGCACTTACTGCTGGAGCTGGGATTTCACTGTTTGTAAAGTGTCTTGAAAAGAATAAAGAAGTATACAGAATATTAATTAACTGATCAATTAGAAAATCATAGTAAGTGTTTTTCATCAGTGCGTATTAACTGCAAAAGTTATAACACCCTGATGGTAAAAAAAAACCCAAAACAAACAAAAATCATTTATGTAATTCTCTGACTAATTTCCCCCTACACATGCAAATAAAAATCTGTTTAAGGCTACTACAATAGCTAAAAATATCTAACCAGCAAATGTCAAAGGCTATAAGAGTATCACATTAGTTTTGGAAACCTTTTACATAACTTGCATAATTTAAATATTTACAAAATATAAACTTTCTTGTCTTATCAAAAATAGGTCTTTGCACATTTAAACAACAGAAATCCTTTCACATGATGCTTTTTAAGCCAGGCACTAAATCATTGCATAAAAATAAATGACCTTTCACAGATGTAAAATAAAATTGAGCCAACATATGGAGGAGGAGAAAATGTTAACAATAACACTTAAAATATTTTAGTGGTGTGAGCCAATCCATAAATTACATTGTGCATTGAACTTACTTAAGATACAGTAACCTAACGAAAAGTTCTAGCTGCTGCTTCTATAAGAGAAAGTGATGTTTTAAAATATCATTCACTTTATGGCAGTTTTCTTTGGGCAGAGTCTGTTATGGTTAATTGTGAAAAGAATGGTGAACCACCAGTGAGATGGCTGAACATTGGAGGTCATTGCATAGAGGCCAACAGCGAGGTGAGCAGCTGAGTTGCAAACTGTGCATTCAGATACTGAGGAAATGCTTGCAAAGGACTTTACTTCCTTCAAATACCAAACTGTATTTCTTTCTGTCCCTCCTCAGACCTTTGTATCAGAGCCAACTTAAAAAAAAATAAAAAAAATCCCACAGTTGCTATTTGGTACACAATTCTCATTGTGCTCCAGCCCCTCTACACCGTACACAGCTTGCTCCATGCTGACGGACCCTCTTTCCCAGGCACTGCCCAGGTTGCTGCAGTCACACACATTTCTCAGTACCAGATGTTTCTCTGCACATCACACAGAAAACAGCTTTCAGAGTGGTCACTAAGTGAATGCTTCATGGTCAACAGCACATTTCTGCTACCTTCTGTTATTTTGCAAAGCCTGAAGAAATGAACCATCTAGTGGGTGATCTAGTCCCTGCATTAAAAATACTGACACAAAGATTGTATCTAATGTGTCTTACATGGCCTCTCAACTCTTTTGTCATTGACTAAATGAGATCTAGAGTTTTCTCCGCTGTGCCTACTGACCACATGGATCTTCAGGATGCTGTGGCTGTTAAAAACCGGGGAAATCTAGTGTCTGTCCCTGGTCATGATTACATGTTCAAATGTGCCACCAGGAGCCCTGTTTTGTTGTTCCAGCTGTCTCTGCATGTAGGCTGCTGCTCCCTTGGTTGCTCTTTCATACTCCAAATGCTTGGACTGCCCTTTGTTTGGCAGTGCCTGTTCTCACTGAGGCTGATCCCCCTCCCATCCCCCATGGTAAGAGAAATTACTGTCCTGTTTTGGGTACCAATCAGTGCAGAATGGCTTGGCCGTGTCTCTTGTACTTCATCTTATTTGCAGGTGTGCACATCGGTCATGGTCTCGCACCTCCGGCAGCGCACGTAGCAGCACCAGACAAACTTGCATTCACACCTTTCCACGTGCCTGACAACGTGGGTGTTGTACCCACGCCCACAGCAGAGGAGGTTACAGCCATCAGGTCCCTCCGATGTGCGGTTACATTCTCTTCCCTGTGTCCCAGGGATGCCCAATTTTTGGTCTTCAACACAGTAATTGGGTGATTTGTTCACATAGAGCAGATCCTCTTTCCCAATTGGTATTTTTCTCTGGCTTTTCTCTTTCCTGCGTAGCTTTTTTTTCAGTCTGTCTGATATCTGTATGCTGTTTTCATACTTATCTTTTAAAAACCAGCCAACCTTTTCAAAGGAAGACATTGTTTTCCAACAAGTTTTCACAGCGCAGGACCCAGAAACACCATGACATCGGCAATCCACTGACATCAGCTTTGCTACAGCCTGAAAGCAGAGGGAGAACAACATTTGGATGTGGTCTTTCATTCACTGGGAATACTACCTGATAGCAGTAACACAGAGGTCTCAAAGTATTTAATATTACAGTTGCCATTGCCATTTCAGTGGTGGGGAAGCAAGAGCACAGGTGGATATGTGTTAGGAGTCAGGTTTCCAACTCTGGACCATCACTACAGGAAATCTGATCTTCACAAGTGCTCTGCATTTGTACTTTGCAATGGTGATCATGTAGCAATATTAAATCACAATAATGAAAGTTTGTATTCCTGGCTGGCTTTTCATTCCAGAGGATCCTAAATACCTGAAAAGACATGCCCTGAGTCACTCCTCCCAGCACTGGAATGAAAATGGCTGTCATGGGGAATAGGAGGGGAAGCAGGGATGGGGCAGGTAACAGCACCCTTCTTACCTTGGAAGACACTCACGGGGCAGGCCTGTGCCATCTTTTCAGGGTGCCTTGAGGCTACCATCAAGATCACAAAACATTCACAACACATTCTGTACTAATGCCATGGGAATGGCTTGAGGTCTCACAGCAGTGCCTGTGGGCCCAGCGTGGCTCAGCCTGGGGAGCAGCACAGTGTACAACCTGGAGGGGCCTTGTGGCACCTGGGTCAGGAGACCAGAAAAGTGCCCACATCTCTGAGCTCCTTGCAAAGTCTATCAAAGGAGCCACTACAGCTTAGCAGAGGTATTCTCACCTCAGGTATTCTGGAGTAAATCTCAAGTGCTTCTCACTTACGGTTTAAACTCCGTTCTTATAATTTAGGCATATTAGTACTACCATGGTTGTCTCATGTTTTCAGTTGCATAAATGGCTCTATTTAACACAAATTAATAGTTGTATTTGTATTACTTTTATAACTTTCAATGTATTATCAAATTTTCCACAGTTATTACTAACATTAAAATGCTCTTAGATGTGCTGCTTTTCCATGGCCATGCAGAAGCCAGAGCTGGGCTGAATAACAACTGTCTGACCAACAACAGGAATCTGAAGTCTGCATTAAGCTTTTGCAACACACAAGAATTTCAGCTCAGTTTATAGGAGGTAAAGCCTCAAAAAAATGGAACATGTAAACAAGCAGTAAATTAGTAACTTTTTTATCTTACTTAAATAATCAGCAGACAATATGATACTTCCTTCTGCAATATCTAATAATCATAGCATAAAATTATTAGACTTATGACATGTCTTACATGGTTTGGAAATGTGCACAGAAAAATCATGTGCAGACACAGCAAAAGGACAAGTTATCAGAATTTTTGTTTTGTTTGGGTTTACTTTTCTATTATAGTACTCTCTGGAGCCATCCTGTAGAGTCATACAGGCTGTTGGTTAATGGTATGGAAATCTTATGTTACTGTCTTCTATTTTACTAACCTTTCCTCTCATAGTTAGTTTCCACAATCAAGGTAATTTGGAACTTACCCCACAGCCCCCACAAATATTAATTGCTATCAACCTGTGTGTTTCTCAAACTGTCTAAGGGAATAAATAAACAGGAGATAAATCTATCTAATTGTCTTCTGTGGTTTCCCCTAAGAAAGCAGTTTCATTTGTGAAATGCCTATTCCAATGCCATTGGTTTTGCAGTGAGAATAGAACCCTGAAATCCTGCCAAGCCCTGCTGACCCTATGCAGGATCAGAGATGAACTCAGGTCCCAGACTTTTTACTTGTAACTCATTCAAGCTCAGAGCTAGTCAAGGTATGGAACAGCTACAATGAGTTGTTTCTACCCTGGCTGTTAAACTGAGATTTTTTATCATGGTGACTGTGGTCCCTGAAATTTGGGATGAGTCCAATGTAGTTAAATCCATTGATTTCAGTGGGTTTTGAGGCCTCCTGGCACCTTCTGCCACAAAGATATGGATGCAAAACATAGCTGGTATTTGTATATAGCTCTACAAATATTATTAAAAATACTCAGGACTAAAAAGTGATTGCTTGGACTCACATCTTTGGGGAATAAACAAGACATATTTGTAGGTAGAGATTACTACAGAGCATTCAAATCACCATCAACAAGAATGAGCAGGTTTATGCCATGATCTAGAACAGCCATTAGCCTTTGCAAACTGAACCTGGTGAAATGATGCACCAGTACATGTGATATTCCCAAGTGCTGCAGATTGCTTTTGGGATTGGAGACTTTTTCCTTCTCCTGGCAGAAATAAGAATATTGCAGCAAGTAGACCCTCACTCTGGAGCACACAGGCATTTTCAGTGGCAAAATCAAATTTTTGCAGGTATTTATCTTCTCTCTTTCATGGGCAGGCTAGTTTCTGTTTTATAGACAGACTTGACCTTGTGCTCTTATCCCAAAAATCTATCAATAAGGAAATCACTGGGTAGTCAGAACATGTGTCATTAAGATGTGGCAATGATTGAGGCAGATGAGAATTTGAGATCCAAGGACAGAAAATCTTTGTTAGAATACAGATAACCTAATAAAATGTCAAGGAAAAGAGAAACATTTGAAGCATTTTATCAAAAGATAGATTTTACACACAATTTACAAACAGAAGGCAAAATAGAATTGGAAAATAGTATTTTCCAATCTCTAATGGTTAGTTATTGGTATCCAAGCAAGTGACAAAAATATGAAAGTAGTTTGAAATTGCATTGTACTATAAGTTTTATAGGGTTACAGATGTAATCCTTGCTTTCATTGCAGTATGGCAGGGTGCTAACTAGGGAAGAAGCATTAGGGGAAAAATATACAATTTGGCATGGGGAAAAAAGTGTCTGTCCAAGTCTGCTAGAATCAGGCATAATAAAATTTGGATTAGTCAAAAGGACCCAGAAACTGTCAAGTGAAGCACCAGACATGTCTGCTGGGTGCTAAGGGTGACTTACTTCCATGTGGGCAAGTAGTCCAGTAGATGACAGAGTCCTTCTCTGAAGATGAATTAATGAACCCTAAAGGGAGACAGTTTCTAAACAGGAGCAGAAACTGGCATTGGAACCTCAGGTTGGCAAAAAAATATAAAACTTCAGCATCTATTGGCATTGCATGCATGATCAGGTAAATGCAAGAACTACAAGTGTGATTGAATGTCGAAGCACTCAGAACATTTGTGCTTTATTTGGTGTTGTTCAAGGTTCTAACAGGAAATTTCTTTGCTGTTTGAGAATGATTTATGGTGTCATCATAATTGTACATGACCCCAGGCTATTGCTTCCCAGCTGCTAGGATGGGCAACGTTTCTGGTTGGACTCCAACATATTTTGGGTTGCTTCAACTGCCAGCACAGGGAGCTGACATCTGGATTTGATGCAGCCTTCTGGTGGAACATGACTGCAACACACACCTGTGTACTAGCAGAGAGTTACTGGGATGCACAGAGATACTGGGAACCTGACCTCCAGACTGACTTCACAACCAGTGCTCCATTTCACACCTATATTCATGATGTTATTATTTGTGAAAGTGTGACAGAACTCTCCCTAAGGAACAAAATTTCAGAGGATCACTGTTACCCACAGAAACACAGTGCATAGATACTGTGCAAGCTGGGATAAGTTTTTAGTTTTCTTGGAGTGGTCATGAAACCAGCTGACTGCTTGTGAGAAATGATCAGTGTGGAACTGAGCTGAATTCACCAGTGTTGTGTTCAGCCACAAGCCCACCTGAGCAACTTCTCTTGCCCCTCCTGCCACTCATTGCCCTCAGCCCTGGTGGACTTAGTGCAACAAGAGTGCAGGAATCAGTGATGAACTGGATACAGTGCTGAACACTGGTCTGTGTTAAAAATTAACCTGAAGGAAAAAAAAAAAAAGAATTTTTAAACTGCTTCCTTTCACTTACCCAATGCAATTAACAGAGGGAGTGGTGTGCAGGGGGAGCGTGTGACTGGAACAGCTGGGCAGAAAGCAGATACTGGTTATCAGCAAAGGAGAATGTCAGTGAAATCATAGTTTATATACCCCTTAATGCCTGTTAATGCTTAATATCACCAAGCTAAGGTCTCTGTTTGCAAGCACTGGTCTTAGCTATGAGACAGGGGCTGCCAGAACTTGTCTTGTAATGGGAAACAATGCCTGACAACCTAATTGAAGCCACGGGTAGAACAAATAGGACTATTTATGAAGAGAAGCACAGCTGCTACCTGAGGTACAGCACTTAAGAATAATTGCAGACAGTTGGTGGGTCTGCCATCAACCCACAAGTATCACTAGAAATAAACTATCTGATGAGCCAAGCTATTTCACTGTAACGACACAAGTCCTGCTGACCAAATACATTTCCACAAGTGGAAAAAGTCCATCAGTAAAAAAAATACTCACATGATAATAGTACAGAGTGCCTGACTGCCCTCATCCTTTTATATAAGGAGCAGAGATGCCCAGCTCACAAATTCATATCTAAGCACACTGAACATTACAATGCTAAAATATGATTAATATTTGAATTATGGTAGACTATCTTCTGAGGTTCAGGTTAGTATCCTAAACAGTGGACAACTCAGTCAAAGGATCCTTACTGGTTTATTTGCTATGAGATGTAGAAATGTATAACAGCATTTTGTACGGAAACGGGAAAGGAACAAGAGAATTCTGCACATACCAGTTCCATTAGTAATTCCAAACAAACACGGAAGTTTTGTCCCTGTAAGACTGCTCTTGCAAGACACAGAACCAGGAACATGATAGTATTTATTACAAAAGGTCATAAGGTACCAAAATGTATTGCAAAACATTCTTCTTGTAAGACCCAAAACATGAAGAGCAACACTGTGCAGCATCTCCTAGTTAAAGATTTTGAAACTACAAAAAAGAAGAGTTCTGTTAAAATGTACTTCAGCTAATATTGCTGCTTGAAATCCCAAGTACCAACAATAAACCTTCTTCACTCTGGACAGTGCTCAAAATATTTGCTTTATCCTGCAGTTTGCCATTAAGTTACAAAATATTTATGCATGGAAGCTGACTAAATATTCTGCATATTTTCTTCAAAGATAATGAGAAACAAATATGCTATTCATACAAAAATCAGCAAAATAAGGGTCTTTTGGCCTCTCAGGCTTGCAGTCGACTTTTTTTTTTTAAGAAACAAAACAAAACAACAAAAGCACAGTGTCTTGGAGAAGGAACAAACTTATGTATCGTGCACCAGATAAACCTGTGACAATGTATTTTGACAGCCTTGTTTGAAAGGTCACAATCAGGAAAAGCCTGAAAGCCCAAAAGGTCCTCAGGACCTAATGGATATTGCTGGACCAGATTCTACCCCATTCCTGGAGACAGACAGCCTGCTCTAAAACTCTGGTTTCATGAAGTTATGTATAATAACACAAATAACAGTAGAATAACATGTGACTGCATGATATTAAAGATGGAGACTCAGAATCAGTTATATTTTCATGCATGTAACTAGCATCTAGGATAACTTAGATCCTATCAAAAGTTCTATTAATGGAAGATCAAGGCTCACTTAACTACGCCTCTAAGCTGCTTGAGAAGTATGTGTGCTTTTAAAGCTAAATGGTTCCTTGATGCCACTCACAGTGCAAGACCCCAGGAAGATGTTCTGGCACACCAGCAGCGATGAATGATGGAGTGCAAGGGTGGCACATGAAGACCATAAGCAAACACTGTCACCAAAGACAAAAGGACAACAAAATGATGCTCCTGCTAACATAAGGTTAAAGGCAGAGAACATGATGCCAAAGAGAACTGTGCCACTGTCATCTATACAAAAATCACCTCTCCCTTGAAGTTCCTCTAGAGTCTTGCAGTCTTCTCCCCTGCACTTTCACTGTCATTCTAATATGAGAAAATGGCACTCTCTAATGACAAACACAAGTATTAAAATAAAAATTCATTTCTGGACTGTATATTCACAATGAGGAAGTTAAAAGACATCATTTTCACAGAATCACAGAATCATCCAGGTTGGAAAGGACCTCTGAGATCATCAAGTCCAGCCCTTAATCCACTGCCACCATGGTTACCAGACCATGGCACTGAGTGCCACATCCAGTCTCTTTTTAAAAACCTCCAGGAACGGAGAATTCACCACCTCCCTGGGCAGACAATTCCAATGTCTGATCACCCTCTCTGTAAAGAATTTTTTCCTAATATCTAACCTAAACCTCCCCTGGCACAACTTGAGACCCTGTCCTCTTGTCTTGTTGATAGTTGCTTGAGAAAAGAGACCAACCCCCACCTGGCTACACCCTCCTTTCAGGTAGTTGTAGAGAGTGATGAGGTCTCCCCTGAGCCTCCTCTTCTCCAGACTAAACACCCCCAGCTCCCTCAGCCTCTCCTCACAAGACTTGTGCTGGATCCCTTCACAGCCTCCTTGCTCTTCTCTGGACCTGCTCCAGCACCTCAATCTCCTTCCTGAACTGAGGGGCCCAAGATTATTTGTGGAGATTATTATCTCCTCCCTTAACTATCTCTCTCTACAAAAGTGATAAATGAAACTTTGCTCTCTCCCTGAGGTAATAATCACTTAATCCTCTATTCCTCTTACTATCTCCCACTAAAAAAAAAAACCAACCAGCTTTCCTTGGAGATGATTTAGCTGACCAGCATCTGATTAAACTCACAGTAACTGTTATCAGCATCTACTTATGGTTCAAGTTTCCTTATTCTACTTCAGTCCTGAAAAGGGTCTATGTCCTAGAAAGATTTTCTGGCCTTCCAACTATATAACTTAATTAAATTAAATTAAATATATCACCTTGTAAGCTGTAAAAACTAGTTTAAATTAAAACAGTTTGCAATAATACCATCATGTCTCTTAAGATGGTTTACTATGGCTATTCACTGTCTACAGTGGGTTGGAAAGTTGCTTCAGGTAAAACCTATTAATGCTGCTTCTGGATACAGGAAATTACTGAGGTATGACGGAGTCCATCAATATGTGTAGTCAAAAACCAGAAGGTCTCCATTTCTTTAGTTATAGCTGTGTCACTGAGCAGAACAGATTTAAAGCATTATGGGGCCAGGGAGAGCCATTAAACACTTAACAAGTTAAGAACTCCAAGGTAAAGGAGAGAAAGTAATTTTTAAACAAGAACCAAAATCCCAGTCTCTGCCAGTCTGGATGTTAGCCCCAGGCACTAGATGACAGACTGACATCTCCCCCCTATGTTGGCTGTTTCTATTCCTATTTATCATCCTCTGCAGTTTTCAGTACAGGAGGACCCAATGTCTCACACACACCCCTCTACACACACATTTCCTCTGCAACTGGAGGTTTCAAGTTCTTTGGGCTGAAGCAGAGTGATCTGAAGCCAGTCTCCTCACACATCTCTGATGAGTGCTCTAACCAGCAGTCTGCTTTAAAATAGAGTTGTCATTTCCATCCCACCTTTTAAAAGAAAATACTAGACTTGTGCTCTCAGCAGTGGACCTCAGACTGTGGATGGGGAATGATGCCTTGTGTCTGGTCTGCCTGCTCATTCAGTATTAGAGAGGAATGAAAATGCAGGTCATGAAAGCAACAGAATAATCAGTGAAAAAACACCTCGTGTATTATGCTGCTGACAAGACTTTTTAAAATTTGCTACAGAATATCAAATATCTATTTAGGATAACTCTGATCAGCATTCGGGATCTAATCCTAATTTGTGGAATTTTTTTTTACTTAGTTTGCTTAGTTAAAACCAGCCAGTTTCTACATGTCTGCTTTGTTGATGTTAGTGCTCTTAGTGTCATCAGCCCCATCTACACTTGCAGGCAAGGACAGGCTTCGTTTGCTTGATGCCCCTTCATCAGTGAAGGTGCACAGGTGCTTGCTGCCCAATGGTGACACATACCTGCCTCCCAGCCTCGTTGTTGTGCAGGTTCATTGCCACCAGCCCACTCCCGCTCTTGCCCGTTAGGTTCTTGATGGGCACATCCAGGAACTTTCTGCTGAACGACATTCCGTAGTGGATATCATCCGAGCAGCCTCCCCAGTGCCAGCCCTCCCTGGCCGAGCCCCCGTGCCGCAGGTTCGTGTCGCAGGAGCACTCGGTGACGTTTCCCGCGCTGCACGATCGCGTCACCGAGTGCACCAGGCCCGCCGAGGTCACCGCAGAGATGAACGCCGTCTCCTTCGTGCCTGCAAAGCAAGGCATGAATGTATTACTTCACAGCTCCCTCTGATCACCTCCCTGGCGGAGCTGTAGAAAGCGATTTTACAAGCTAGACTGTTATTGGAAGGGAACAGTTACAGGCTTAAAACTCGGTCTGTAGCCTGTTTAGAGCAGAGGATATTCACATCCAAAAAAAAGACTTCAGGGCCTCTTCATAAGACCATGCTATTAATGATGCTGTTTCTGGCTTCTTGCACCATGTGATTTTTGGTAACTCCTTTCTAAATCTTGTGGGGAACTGTCTTTGCCACAGAAACTTTCAAGCCAATTAAGTTTTAATAATAATAATAATAAAACCCCTAACCGCACCCAGACCCCCTTATTGTCCACTCTGCTTTCCCCCATTCATATTAATCATATTAATCTGAAGAACCTTTCAGGTTAGTTCAGATGTCGGAAGAGGAACTTGAAGCTGTCATGATCCCAGATTACTTTGGTACAGGGCCAGAACTTACCTCATACTAAATATAGCAAATATTGAGGTTGGTCTAACTCACAAAGGTTGCAAACAGCTCCAAGAATCTTAAAGCAGGCAGAAATTAGGATGGCACAAGAACGTTTAGGACATGTGCTTTTCTTAGAATAAGCTGGCCATGTATAAAAAAGCCTTTAACTGTTCCTATTATATCTCAAGAATCATGGAGGGATCTGTCTGGGCCTCTTCAGCCAATCCCATTTTCTGAGACTTCTGGCATAATGGTGAAAAATCTTTAAGCCGTGCCAAGCAAGTTATACTCTCAAAGCACTCTGAAAATCAGTGAAAACCAATTAACTGCAGCTAAAATTTCACTGCACTAATTTTCACTGCTGTAAAAACAACTTATTTCCAGTCTCCCAAGTTTCTGGTCATGGGCAGGAAAGTTCCTGACTGTTTCTCCTGCTTGTATTAGTCTGCGGTGCTGGCACCATCATAAAATGCTTCCATGGGACACCTTAGTGAAACTTCATGGATTAGCTGTACCACACCTTCACGGGTCCAGGAATAGCTCTTCCCAATGGACAGAAAAAGGATCACACAATACACGTGGTTACATACAGTTGTGCAAACGGCTCCCTGTTGGGTTTTTTCCTTTTTCTTTTTGGAATATACATCACTTTTTATTGTTCATTTTATGTTTTCATGGTTAATGTTTGGGTTTTTTCACTGTAGTAGTATAAAGTGAGGATAGCACAAATAAGGGACAGACTTTTTTTGGAGGGCCTTTTGCAGAACAATGGGGTAATGTTTTTAAACCAAAATAGGATTCAGACTAGATTTAAGGAAAAGTTTTTATGATGAAGGTAGTGAAATACCAGAACAGGTTTCCCAGAGCAGTTGAAGATGCCCCACCCCTGGAAATATTCGAGGTCAGCATGGACTGGGCTTTGAGCAACCTGATCTTGTTGAAGATGTCCCTAGTCACTGCAGGGGGGTTGGACTAGATGACCTTTAAAGGTCCCTCCCAACCCAAACTATTCCATGGTTCTATGAATACATAAGTTCACATCAGTGGTTATGCTGAAATCATTGAGCAAAGTGCTCAAAAGAAACTTGCAGGATCAAGATCTTTGATAATGCTATTAACATGTCCCTACTTCAGGTTAAAGTTCAACAATTCCATTATTAGTCATGCAACAAAAGCAGCTGTTGTCTTGTGTGACAAGCAACACTGCTTAACTGAGCCCATGTGGTAGTATCATAGAATGGTTTGCATTGGAAGGGACCTTAAAGATCACCCAGTTCCAACACCTCTGCCATGGGAAGGGCCACCTGATTTTAAGGTAGTTAACATCACATGTAGTGCTGCGAGCAGATTTTTGCCTGCAGTCAAGTGCCCTTTTTCAAATACCATGTGTCACTACCCCTCTCATTTAGTAATTATGACATAAGGGGATAAAACCAACATCAGCTGAAGAAGAACATTTCAACACAGTTAAGTGGATCTGGTTTAACACACTGTCATCCACGGACATATTAAGCAAAAATTGCAAAAGGCAACAATAATTTTGGAAAGGCAACTTCAGGTTTTGTCTGCTCGGTGCATTTCGTGTACCTGGATCAGCCTCCCCGGGAGGGTGCGGTATCCGCCCGCCACGACGTCTCTGCTCCCCTCGGCTCTGCCCCGCGGGACTCCTCCGAGACGAGGGGAGCCAGGGAGCCCCGCTCCCCTTCCCGCCCCGTCGGGGATGCTGCGGACGCACCCGCGGTGGGGCGGACACTCACCGCTGCTGAGCTGGTGCCCGAAGGCGGCTGCCGGGGCGGCGGGCTGCGGGCGGCAGTCCCAGCGTTCGTGTCGGAACTGGCTGCGGCATTCCTGGAGGCCCAGGCGCGCTCCCTCCCGGATGGCGGGCACAAGCTCCGGCTTCTCCTTGCAGAGGTCCTGCTGCCGGCGGCTCAGGGGAGGGCTGGTGCAGCCCGGCTTCTCCGGCCCGTCGGCTGCCGCGATGCCCAGCCACCTGCAGGAGTAGCCCCCCCCGTCAGCGCCGGGCCCCGGCACACCCGAGGGCGGCGGAGCCCTCCTTCCCTCCCCGCGCCCGGCTACTCACATCCAGGTGCCGCCGGCGGCGGGGCAGAGGGAGAGCAGCAGCGCTGCCCGCAGCAGCCACGGCCCGAGAGGGGACCCTGTCTCTT
>JAAWXA010000009.1:20779094-20909153 GCA_038090715.1 Florisuga fusca
GGCGCGGGGGGCTGCGCGCCCTTCCGCACCTCTCCGCAGTGCTCCGCACCTCACCTCACCGCACCGCACAGCCCGTCTGTTCTCCGGCAGGGACCGTCGCAGCTGCTCACCAGACACTCCACGGTGCTGCCCCTTTCCTTGGGTATGGGAAGAGCTGAGAGCGGCTGCAAGGGATGGAGGGTGGGTGCGACAGTGGGGCTGCGGGTGGAGACCTTGGGGTCTGCAGTGATTTCATCCACAGAAAGAAGAGAAGGCGCAAAAAACCTGATGCTTATAAGTCATGAACTTGCCCTCACTTTTTATTCGATCTTTCTAATGCCTGAGCAGTATTAACTAACTGGCTCCAAAATCAGCATCTGTATTCATTAGAACAGCATATGCCCACTCCTGTTAGCTTCGGCGAGACCCTCTTATCAACTGCTGCTGCAATAATTTTTAGTTGCTCATTTTACACATTAAAAGCCATTGAGTCAGCTAGCACCTGATGAAGAGATGGTGTTGGTGCTCAAGTCTTCTTTGATCACAATATATTGCTGTGTCCTGTTTAAGTGAAACACCTACACTAAAAAATAATCTGTGTGAAGTGGCAGCTCTCAGTGCCACTCTGTTAAGTGGCAGTCTGTTAAGTAATTTACAATAAAAGTTTGACATAGTTGTAAATTAGTGAAATAGCACTTGTTGACTGACAACAGCTTCAAGTGAGGAGCACAATCAGTCATCTCAAATGACAGATGTACATTTTGAAGAGTGCAACATGTTGAGAAATAACCACATAAATGTGTGTTCCCCCTGTCTTTCTCCATTTTATATTTTAAGACCATAGGCTGTGGTACATTTATGTCTATAAAATTATGTCTCCTTCCTACTTTGTCCTCATTTGCCTGCTATTAAAGGGTCTCCAAAGCATTGCCAGTTCTGGGTAAATGCCATATGACCCCTATTTAAACCCTGTGATATGGCTTGTTTTCTCTGTTCTGAATTTTAGTCTGGAGAACATCTGCTTGTGGTTGAAGAGGAACTTGGTCCAGAGTTATGGAAATGGATGGAGAACGACATCAGAACACAGGGTACCAGCTATAAAACAGGCCCGAACCAGCCAAAACTGTGTGGATTGTGTCAGAGCATTATCTCATTATTCCAGGACACATGGTTTGTTTTATCCTCATTGCTGCTTTCTGGGTCCACCTTTTAAAATTATTTCAAAGCCTTCTTTTAGCAGCCATGTATTCCTTATCTACTTCTTGATATATAACAGACATTTATAATCCACTCTGAAATTATTACTTTTCTGTTAGATGTTTTAACAGGGTTCTTCTCCGTAACTTGTTGGGGTCCTGATTATTTTTCTTTCTAATTAGTATAGGGCCTTTGGCCCAAAATTCTTATATGTGAATTTCTCTCTAGGAACTTCAGAATCTGATGTTCTAGTAACAATGTAAGATTTAAACTGGAAAAAGATTGACTTTAAAAATTCCAATCCTATTTGTATTACACTGTATTTATGAGACATAAATAAACTGCCTATCTGTTGTGTTCCAATATGTTCTGTCTACATTTTTTTGCTACAATAACTATGAAGTAGTTAGAAAAACCCTTTGATGATACCCACTCATGCAAAGTGAAACTGCTGAAATCGGTCAGATTTATGAAAAAAAAAATAAATCAGTTTTAAGGGACTTCTTGAGCTCATCCTGTTCAACCTCTAGCAGTGATTTAAAGAAGTTTGGATTACTATGTATTTGCATCCTAATTCCTCATCTGCCTCTTTTCCCATCTCTTTGCCATACAACCACTGTCCCCTTTCCCACAAACCCTGCATCTCTGCCCTGGCTATTGCAGCCTGGTGCCTCACAAGATCCCCCAGCTTCTGCCCTTCTGCCTCTCAGCTTCCCATCTGCCATTTACACCATCTCTTGTCTTCATTCACCCAGCAATAGCCTCCCTTCTGGGTAAAAGTAGCACAAACAGGAGTATTTCTATTAATCTAGAGCTGTTCCTGCATGTATGTTGGTTGGCTACTAGGAAAGGAAGGGCAAACATATTACTTTACAAGCTATGTTACTTGCAAACCTGCAAAACTCTTCACTTATTTTGCAAAGGGTTGCAAAAGGGACATGATATTTGGACATAATTTGCTGATCCACCAAAATTTATTGCAATTTGTCAAGTGTTTCTAAAATTTCCAATGCAAATTCTCTGGTGCTTCAGAGCCCCCTATGCTGGAAGACCTTTAGCTCCATGACAGACAGCATGACGTGACTGTGATGCAGAGACAATGAACCAGAATCTGTGCCAAGACTCAGTGATCAAAATCTGCAATAAATTAGGAAAGATAAATTACATTTACTGCCTATCTTACTTTCTCTCATCAAGGTGACTATTCAGATTAAAACCCTACATTTTTCTATTTTAAGAAGACAATAAACTGTTGTTAAAAGAAAAAAAAAAAAAAAAAAAAAGAAGGAAATGTGTGTAAGCTGAGTGGTATTTCCTGACTGGACTTTTACTAATTTATTATTTAATGATGATTAATGTGGTCTTGACTGAGTATATTACAGATAAGTATATATATATATTTGATTCACTGTTAGACAAAGAAGTCTGTTGTGTGAATAAGCAGATCACTCAACAGATAACATGATTCAGAGATAGACCAAGTTTGTCTTTAAAAAGGTAATAGCTGGTGATTTTACTCCAACCAGGATTTGACATCTTATTTACTAGATGCAACTACATACAAAGTTAGCTTCTCCTAAACAAGGCACCATTTTCAAAGCTTCATTCAAATAACTTTCCTTCTCCTGGAACTTCTGATGCCCAGCAGAGACATGGAAAGATCAATACACCACAGCAGACTGCGTTATTCCATCCCTACTGACTAATGGGGGCATTATTGTCTTATTTTAAAAAACTGCAGAGAGAGAAACCTGCCATTCAACAGAAAAATCTCCAGTATTCTCTAAATCAGGTTATCCCTTCAGCTATGAAATGTTGGTGATCAAGCACAGATTCTATCTTTCTAAATATAAATAATAACAAATGTGGGTTTGATCCACACTTTGGTGCCTATCAGCCCTGGGAACTGGGAATGTGCTGAGTATTCTCCTTGAGGAAACTGGGACCAGGTCAGCATTAGGTGTCTCCATCAAGGTTTGTGTTTGCTGGCTGTGACAAGCTCACACAGCTGCTTCCAGAGCTCATGTATGAGATGTCCCTTGAAGCAAATAAAAGGGCCACCACTGCTGCTCAGTAGGCAGCTATGAACTGTCACCCAGTCCCTGGTTGGTGGCAATGCCAGCGTGGGGCAGGACCCTGAGAGCACAGCAGCATTGCAGCTCTCTGTGCACAGCTCTGCAGACTGACAGGCTTACTGGGAATGGATAGTATGGTATTGCAGCATCTGCAAATCTAGGCTTGTGCCTTGGGAAATCTGACCCAGCCCATCCACCCCATGCCTCTTTTCTCTGCCCCCAGACCTCCTTGGCCCACTGGCAGTGTTGCTTGTGTGAGCTGCCTTGCTCCTGCAGTGGGGGTGGGCTGGAGGCAACCTACGCTCACATCACACTCCCCAGAAAAATAGTGGTACCTGAGCAGAGCTGTTGCACTAGGAGATTTGTGAGAGGGACACACACTTAACAAGAAAGGACACCAGGAGACATGCAGTGAGACCCCAGACTTCAGGGCTGAGGTCCTTAACCACTTGGTATTGTGCCCCTTACTCTTCAGCATCCTTCTATGAGGTGACCTCAGCGCTGGTGAGGCCACACCTCGAGTACTGTGTCCAGTTCTGGGCCCCTCAGTTTAGGAAGGATATTGAGGTCCTGGAGCAGGTCCAAAGGAGGGCAACCAGGCTGGTGAAGGGACTCGAGCACAGACCCTATGAAGAGAGGCTGAGGGAGCTGGGGCTGTTCAGCCTGAAGAAGAGGCAGCTCAGGGGAGACCTCATCACTCTCTACAACTACCTGAAAGGAGGTTGTAGCCAGGTGGGGGTTGGTCTCTTTTCCCAGATGACTTTCAACAAGACAAGAGGACACAGTCTTAAGTTGTGCCAGGGGAGATTTAGGTTAGATATTAGAAAGAATTTCTGTACAGAGAGGGTGATCAGGCAATGGAATGGGCTGCCCCGGGAGGTGGTAGATTCTCCGTCCCTGGAGATATTTAAAAAAAGACTGGATGTGGCACTCAGTGCCATGGTCTAGCAACTGCTCCGGTGGGTCAAGGGTTGGACTTGATGATCTCTGAGGTCCTTTCCAACCCGGCTAATTCTATGATTCTATGACCTTATAGCAACCTTCCAATGTCTCAAGGGGGCCTCCAAGAAAGCTGGGGCAGGGCTTTTTACACGGGTATATAGCCAGAGGACAAGGGGAAATCATGTCAAACTTGAAGAGGGGAGATTTAGGCTGGACACTAGGAAAAAAACCTTTCCTGTGAAGGTGGTGAGATGCTGGAACAGGCTCCCCAAGGAAGCTGTGGCTGCCCCATCCCTAGAAGTGTCTAATGCTATGGCTGTTCTCAGTGTTATTTTCACTGTAGTGTGTATAGCCAGAAAGTACACATGTCTATGGTGGATTTAGACCTGGCACACTGAGCTCCCAAGTGACTGGTATGGCAATTAAAGAGCATCCAGTAACAAGATGGTGGCAGTCAGAGACTTCTCAAACAGGCCTCGATAACATGTAATGATTCCAAAGCTTCTCCTTAATGGTATCATTATAATAGCTACACAACACATCATATACAAAGACATTTTCTATGATACAGTGACATTATGATACATAACAAATTGAGAAGTGGGACCTGGAAGGCAAAGGAAAAGCAGACCTTTCACAGTCCTCCTGTTCCTTACCAAACCTCCAGAAGAAAGTTAGTTTAGCCTCCAATTAAGTTTTCTGGCACCCATAAATCCATACAGTTGCTGAAGCAGCTGTTGTGTAGTTCACACAACCAAGGTGTGTTGGTGTTGAGCTGTCAGAAAGCCAGGGCTGAGGAAGAGGGGACTCAGACTGACTTTGGAGTCTGCTGTTTCCCCTTATTACAAATCTGGAGACAGTGTCACGGAATTGCCAATATTTACACAAACACTTGTGATCTGCTCACATTTTGGAGGATATAGGTTGCTTCTGAAGTACTGTGGACAAATTCTGTTCTCTGCCACGGGTAGTCTAAATGTAGATATTTTCTAGAGTTACTCCAAAGATGTTTCTGGCATGCCAACTTTAAGTAAAACAAGTCAAGGGAATGCTGATAAGGCTTCAAAGCATAACTAAGAAGGGTGTGAAAGATGTGGGAAAAAATCCTGGTTTTAATACTGATTTCATCCACAACCTACTTACTATTAAAAATTAAAATTAGTAGTGAATTTGTATTTGATAACAATGCAATTTTATGCCAGCAATTGCAAATTTATGCAATTTTATGAGGGGGATAAGAAATGCTCTATGAGACTTGAGATTATGAACAATAAAATATTTCCCTGATATAAAATTCAATTAATGTTTTTCATCACACTTAAGGTAGCATTATCTAAACTCTTTCTTTTTTGTTTTATAGCTAAACTTCATAAGATTAGTGCTACTGGCTGGTGTTGCAGAACTTCTAGGAGGTTATTATTGAATTTAGAGGCAAAAAGTAGATCAGGTTTGTAGAAGAACCAAAAGGATTTTGGTGGAGAGGAGAAGTCTGGAAGTCTTCCTTATTTAGTTTTCAAATCAAACTCCCCTGGGGGTGTACCACCACTGCTTTGATACACTATGTGGAAGCTTTATACAGAAGTTCCTGAGATAAGAAGGATAAAGTATTCTCTGTGTGTGTGCACATTGGCTGTGTGGGCAGGAGCACACGCTCCATAGCAGCTCACTGTATTTTAGGTATGCAGCAGGTAGAGGAAGGAGGGGGAGCTGCTCCCCTAGCAGCAGAGCTGTCTGCAATTCACTTCATATTCCTGCCCCAATTGCTAGTTTGTGTTAACACTTTCCACACAACTCTTATAGAAATAATTCTGTTATATCTCATAATAGTGATGTGATTCACAGGTACAGAAATATTGCCATCCTGTGATCAGAGAAATGAGATTCAGAGAGATTTTTTAATTTGCTGGTGTCAGATGGCACATCATCATCAAAAACCACAATTAGGGACTCAGGTTTTCATTGCTAATTCCATTTCTAGTGAGTTATCTACCCTTTGAGCTAGGATAACGATAGAAACAGAAGAATCTATTGGGTAACAATCACAACACAAAGCTGGCAATCAATGTATTATATTCTCATTCACTGAGGTATGGATGTGTGCCTAATCTGTAAAGCATTTGGTCCAGCCATCAGACTACTTGCATCATACGTGTGAATGTACCTACAAGGACAGTTTCAAAAGGAGGAAGCTTTGGAAGAAGAGGGAGGGAATGGTTATTGCATTGACAACCACAGTAGTCACTTGCTACCCACACCTGCTACCCACAATGTGTTGGTGACAGGAAAGAAAGAATGGCCTAATTTTTAAATTGACAGTCTCTCAAGTTGTCTGATAACATTTAAAGAATTATAAGCGTTGAATTAAAATAATTGACTTCCTATCATTTCTCCCAGTTTCAATGATCTCGCCAGTTTCAGTGCATTAATTTCATCTTTTCTGCCTTGCTATTTTGCCTTTAAACCCTCAATAATCCTTGTATCACATTTTGCCTTGTTCCAGCTTACTCCTTTCTAATTGATGAAAAATAAAAATGAAATTCATGCTGTTATGTTTTGGATAACCCAGAGCCCACATAACAGTCTCTTCCTTCACTGATAAAGAGCACAACAGCTGTAAAAAACAAAAGTGCAAGAAACTCCCTAGTAAGAAGGCAATCTCTCACTTTGTAAAGGTTCATTTTTATGTCAAAATCTGCCTCGAAGTAGCAGATTTTAGAACACTTCCAAAATTTTTGGTTGGGTTAGTTGATAAACATCAAATCTTTCCTTGGAACTTATTAAATCCTGTGACATCAGTGTAATATATTACCTGCTTCCAGAGCCACCTTCTTGTTTCCTCTCCTTAGTGATACCCTCCTCATCTCTTTCTAACATCTTTTTTTTATTTGTTTGGGCCTGGTGCTGGAGTATTTGAACCCACTTAAACCTTCTTAGCACCATTGTCACAGGGAGTCTTCCAGGTCTGGAAATCCTCCCCCTGCTATATCCCTGCAGCTGTCATGTTTATCATTGGGGTGGTTGTGGTTTAAGATGTGTGTAGCTGCAGGGAAGATGCCAAAGTCTTCCAATACAGGGTTTATGCTGTCCCCAAACAATTGAACTCTGCTAAACTGTTGAGTTATCATAGTGGCTGGGGTTTTGACATCTCAGCAACCTTGTAATAGTTTAGATCTAAGTCCTACAGAAGTTAAGGCCAGTAGGGATAAAAGGGGACAGTCTGGGTTGTTTAGGTACACTTTTTGTGGTTTTATGCCCTTCTCACATGTAGTTTCTTATTGTGCTAATTATTGTTTATTAGAAACCTAAATCTTGTCTTTTGAAGTTTTTGAGTAGTTCAACCACTACAAAAAAATCTCAAGTGACCACCAGTGAAAATGGGGTTAGAGTGGAACTTCAGCATCTACAGTTTCCCTTACTCACGTGAGCAGAGGGGGCTATCCCTTAGTTGGGCATGGGCAGAAGTAGAAAGCCTTGGGATTCATCCTGGAGAGCACAGCACCCTGCACCCCAACCCTGCTGAGCAGCTAGTATAGCTAGTCTTTGCTAAGAGAGGTGAGCAGGATTTATGGGGTCCAGTGCTGACCTGGAGGATCCAGATGATGCCAAGACTCCATAAACACCAGCAGCTCTGAAGGAAAAATCTCAAAGTTTGGTGGCTAATCCTGACCCACTGGAGTTGCGCACTTTGTCTGTCACTCCTCTGCCTTTTCTCTCCCATCCTACAGAGACAGGGCTGCTGCTCAGAGAGCTGGGAACTCTTGCTGGCTGCAGTTCCTGAGGGATGAGAAAGATTCTCCAGATGAACTGCAAAGGAACTCACAAACACAGCTGTAAAATTAAGTGCTGCAGTGCAATAAATACCTGTTTTTTAATAGTGCACACAGTATTAAGTTTCCCTCTTGAATGAACAATTTATTAACCGCCTCAACACCAAGTTGCTGACTTCTGTCTAGAAATCAGGCATATTTATGTAATTTCAATATACTCATAGCAAATGCTTTCAACTGTTGTTATTCCTCAAAAGATTCAATTATCTTGGCATTCAGAATTTTCCTACCCTTCAGGTAGTGAAGGACAAGAGGCAGGACCATTAAGTCCTTTAATTTCTCATTTGTATAAAAATTAAACTACTTTATTTCCTATGTATCAGCTCTGCCCCAGCTCTGCTTGGTGCCTTCGTGTGTGAGAGCCTAACAGGTGCTTCATTGCTGTTGCTGATTTTTAAAAAAACCCTATGGCTATTTCTACAGAAGACAATAGGAACTACATTTGGAGAATGAATTTTGAGTGTAAGATATATCTAATTACTCAGAATTCCTTTCCAATGTCGGACATCCTATTTTCTGTGTCTTAGTGGAATCTACACCCCCATCAGCCACACCCTGAAGGGTGTTACCTGCAAGGGTCCCAAGAGAATTCTGTCATTCAGGGACAAACATCACGATGATATACAACAGGCCTGGTCCAACACCAAAAAGAAAGGTTTTTTTAAAAATTAATCTGTTTTCTGGGGATGACTGTTGCTATCTTTATCTCATCATGTGTTTTTCCAAGGCTTGTTACACTTCATCAATATCAGCTGGAGCAAAGGGGAAGAAAGACATAGGAAAGTGATTTTTATTATCAGAAAGCTGACTTGGTTATCATGCAAATCCAGCATGTGCACTTCTCTGTGCACTTCTTGTCTAACACTCGGGCTACCCAGGATACCATAGGATGCTGACCAATAATCTGATTCAATAGGAAAGATACGTAGGCAGGCTAAAGGATGGCTGACCCCTGTCTTGAAGTGAAATTTCATGGACACATGATTAAAGCTTTCACGCTTGCTGGGGAAGCTTTACTGTGTGATTCGAGTGCAAAAATACGTGAAGAAACTCAATATATTTTATTTTATTGTATCTGTCACAAATTTTAACTTCTTGTAGTTGTGAAGTAGTGATGCATTATTTATATTTTTACATTTGAGACTGAAAATGCTGTCACTAGCAATAAAACAATAATGCTTTCATTATATTGTCCTTCTGATAAATGTAGAATCTGAGAGGTAAAAATATACTGACAAAATCAAAACAAAAAAGCACACTTAGTTTGAAAGACAGGGAGTAAATAATTTTCACTTATCTTTTCCAATAAAAATGACTTGCACTGTTGCAGAAACTGGTAAAGGCAAAAATTAATGCAGCATAGTTAGAGAGGAAGCATAAATCCAAAATGTTAAGCGAATCACCTATATTCAAAATGGAGAGGAACATATTCTCAGGTCAGTTATAAAAAAACCCCAGAGCTTGCAAGTATTCCATATGGTCTCTCTTTTATATCTCTGACTGCTTGCAAGGAATAAATGGCACTATCTCCACAGTATAAATAAAGCAGAAAAATAAATTTCTGCTGAATCAAACTATACCAGACTTGATTTATCTCATCTAAACCTAACAGTGTCTACTGGATCAGATCCCTGCAGTAATATTGGTCGACAAAGTTTCATTGTATTATTTGTGGATAAAGAGGGGCTGTATATTAAATTTAAATTTACCTGCCTCACAAAAATAAGCAAGCTGGTTTAAAAAAAAAACAACGATCAGGTGTAAAACTACTCCCTAGCTGCAGAATCTGTGAGTTTCAGAAAGTGTCCAGGAGCTATGGAAACGACTTTTTTATGGAAGTAAGCTTTAAGACACTTAAAGCTGTATGCTGAGGTGATGTGTTACAAGGTAGGCTGCTTTGCAATTAGACTCCTGAGACCACTTATGCACGTGTGACTCTGAGAGTTGGTGCAATTTACTTACCAAAATTCCTGAATCTGCTATGTTACAGGAACACAGCTCCACCAAGACAAATCAGGGATCTCCACCTCACCAAGACAAAACTTTCTTTCCTTTAGTGTGCTGTCACTTTACTGGGATCAACTGAAAGGGAGAACATAGCTGTGTAAATACACCATATAATTGCACCTATACAGGCACAGGGGGATGGAAGATAAAGTGGGAAGGTAGGACACAATGCAATGAAAACAGGAATTTGATTAAATTCTTCTGATGAAGAAAACGAGGGAGACAAAGGAAGAGATGGCTTTAGTAAAAGAACATGGGAAACTGAAATACTTTTCTAGGTAACTTCAATTTTCACCTTCTCACAACTTTTTCTTCTAACAGATTTCAGTCAATCTGTGGACTCCAGTTATGATCACAAGGAGTCTTGGCTCAGGAGAGGCATGCTGAGACTGGAGGCTTGCTGGGATGTCAAGGTGGCTGTAAGTTAGCTGCCTGGCTCTCTCTGGCCTTCTGAGGAAGCAGACTGCACAGCTTACCCTTCCTATTTACCAGCAAGGTAGTCTGTGATCCTTATGAAAGTGGCTGCACCACGGAGATTCACTGGCTTGCTCACAAAGCCTTCACCACTTGTACACCAAAATAAAGGCAATGGGGACCATAGCTTGACCAGCAGGCAAAGGTGGAAAAGTGAGCTCAATCAACTGTTCCTAAGGAGAGGGATGATGGAAAGTGTGGAACCCCACAAGAAGGAAGGGCAAATGATGGAAAAGGAAAAGAAAATGAAAAGCTGAAAGATTTTGCAAAGGAATATTCAGTGAAAGGCAGGGAAAGTAAAAGACTTGTAATAGAATAGGAATAATAATTTGCAGAACTCAACAAGATGAGCCAGGAGAACTTATGTGTTGCTTGTATGCAGTTGTGTTCATAGAGAATAGGGTGTGCATCCAAGTAAAGCATGAACAAATCTGAGAAACTTCAGAGATTTGTCATTTTCTGGCCATTTGGAAGCCCTTTTTCCAAATCTTTTCATGCAAAAATGTGAACAGTTGGAGGAAGGAGTCTAGACATGAGGAAAAGGACCCAGTTAGCTGGTCCACGTTGGAAATATGTGCAAGACATTAATAAAAAGCATTATCTACATTCTTGATTAAATGGCTATAAAATTTTTATGGATCTAGGAAGCAGGTCCATTAATTGAATTAGTTGAGTATGTGGCCATGAAAGGGAATTTGCTTAATGCTTTCATAGTAGTTGTCTCTAGATCTGTCAACTATAACCTGGAAAGATACTGAGTGCTTCTGATGAGTATCTTCTTTTCCTTCAAAAGTAGTGACACATCATGCACAAACATGCAAGGATTGGACCTCAGATTTCTGTCTACTGAGCATAGCTTGCACTGCTATTAATTTTGTTGTGTGGTGAGAAAAAAATCTACAAATATTCATCTGAAACTAAAAATAAGTAAGGCTAGGTCCCTCAGTATTACTTGGTGAAAGATTTTAAGACACAAATAGGGGAAAACATTTCAGTCTTGTATTTTTACATTTTTACCAGAGCTCTTGTAAATTGTCTTGATTTTTCTTTCAATTTATATTGAAGTGAGCTGCCACTTGGGCTTTAGCCATATTTTTCACTTCAGTAACTTGTGGCTAAATTGCTGACAAAACCTTAAGTGCCAAAGTACTTTTCTCCCCATCAGTTTTCTTTACAGAGATCTTCTACACTGTGTATGGAAAGCCTTTGCCCAGAAGAGGAGGTGACAATCTTGAACCAGGCAATTAGTATGGATTAACCCAGAGAATATGTGGCTAGGATGATGGAATGGGGCAGGATCACCCCAATTTCCCCAAGCCTCATGAGGAGGAGGAGAGATGGAGAGAGCAAGGCTAGGTCTTATGCTCCCAAATGGAAGAAACTGTAGCAAGCCCATGGCAGGGACCACCTCTTCAGAAGAAGAAAAGACTTGCCAGATGTACAAATGCTGCCCTTGGGTTGTGGTCTGTTCTCAGTCACTTTACTGGGGCTGTGCTAACTGTACCATCTCTCTCCCAGTAGCTGCAGGACCACACTCTATTGTGGTGGGACTGAGGTAGTTTTTTGAGCATTGATGCCTTGTAGGCAGGTCAGAGCACACCAACTGGTCTTCCCACAGTCAAAACACAGCTTTTCCTGGAGTGCATCAGTCCAAATTAGCAGCAACTGTGATCTTGAGGGGACAAATAATGACTAAATGGTTGATAACCTGCCACTCAGGCCCTACAAAAAAACTCAATTGCCCAGCTTGAGCAGCACTGAAGATGATGTGGTAATTGCCTTGCACAAGCTGCACGGTGCTGTCGAGACAGCCCCTACTCCAGGCTGGCTCCTGTGGAGCCACAGATCACTCATTAAAATGGCTTGCATCTCTACTGAATTTTAATTAAGGGAAGTGTGAGGAGCAGGTGTTAACTTGTTTTGTAGGCTCATAATAGTCCCCAGGGACACCCTAGGCACAGTTAGATAAAGTTACCAAACATTCAGAAGTTCTTTATTATGACCCTTTTTGTCTCATTTACAGACTTGTATTTATAGCAGGTATTTATTCAAAATAATTTAAGGCTATTGCTGTGAAGCCAGGCATTCAAACCCCAAGAGCTGCAGGACAAGTCCATCAATCGGACTTTAGTAGGGAAATACACTCTTTCTGTCTGCAACAATCTTGTGGAGAGATTATCAGCTCCAGCCTGTGTCCAGCTCACCATCTGCCTTCAGGGATGTTCCTGTTCTCCTACTGGCATAGCTGCTATCCAATGGCTGCCCAACCCAAATCACTTGAAATCACCCAGTTTAGTTTACACACTTGAATTGACAGAGAATTCTTCTGGTCTGAATTGCTTTGAGTAAACCAGGTTAAAGAGTAACTACAAAAACAGCTCTTAACCACAAAGTAACAGGGCAGAAATGTCAGGGGCAGTAATGTCAGGCCCATGTTTGTGTTTGTGAGGCATGGAGAGATGCTCAGAGCAGTCAATTCTTCATAGAACAAAAATAGGGTATGTGACCAAGGTGTTTGGTTCAGGCTTTCAACACCTATTAGATATTTTTAATGCACAGTAAAGTCAGCAGCTCCTAAATTATTTAGGCTCATCTTCTAGGACAGGCGTAAGATGGAGATATTGGATACAAAGCAGCCACCTATCTCTGATTTGGGTTTTAAACCTGAAAAAGGACCTCCATTATTTTCTGGAGCTAAGTACCTGTCAGCCTGACATTTCTCATTATAAGAGAGACATCCACCAAGACCTCTTGTAAGGCAGTAGATGGAAATTTGATCTCCATTTCTCTAAATGAAAGGTTGTGAACTTGCTACCCTTGCTACCATCAAACATTCTGCTCACCAGGTGGGCTGCAGGGCTGACTTCCCTCTCATCCAACACACTGTTAAACAGTCAAGCAGGTCCATGAGCAGATGCTAAGAGTGTATTACCCGTGGCCATGCTGGGCAGCAAGTCCCGCTGGTGGTGGTGGTGGGCTTGTGATTATGTTCCTCATCTAAATGAGCAGAGAGTATGTGAAAATACCTTCTACTTGCAAAATAAATCCCCCAGCCACTCCTCTGTTGAGTTGATATTAATCTCTCAAAACTTTAGGCTCTTAGAGTTGATGAGTAACTCTAAGATAACTTTAGGTTCCCTAGACAGCAGGCAATATTGTAGAAGTAAAAGACACCTCTAGAGAATAATTCAGGTCTTGATCTTTCTGTGATGAATCTGAAGAAGCCTAGAGACCACAATCATACCGAAAATGCCTCAGTTAACTACCAAGAGTCAAGGAAGAGCCCAGGCTCTGTTTCTTGGAAATAGTCTCTAGAAGTTGCCATTGTTGACTACCAGGCTGAACCTGACCCAACAGGCATGTTTTGAGTGTGTCCACAGGCTCTGTTATATGCATTTCATAGCCAAGGGTTTGCTGTTTTGATAGCCCTGTCAAGGCTTCAGCACTTCACTGTTCTAGAGACTGAGGAGCCATGCAGACAGCCAGCATTACAGGGCTACCAGACCCAGGCTCCTCGTTGCTGCACAGAAAGGACACAATGTGGAATTTAAGGACAGGTAAAGGGTGGAGTAGTAAGGCCTGTTATGATTTAACCTTTTACCATCAGCAGTAAATCCTCTTGTATGTAGGTCTTTTATAATGACTGGGCAGGACGCAGTGCACTAAGGATGTTGATACAGGATTTCACAGTAGCTAATAGAGACCATTTGCTGTAAAGAGAGCTAACAAAGGTCCTGAGATTAAAAAAAACAAAATACTATGAGTCCACACAAATTACCCTCAAACTGTAATCATCACCCCAGTACAAACTTTTGTAAGAGACAATACCACATTATTATATATGAAGGTGTGACTCTTGTCCTTTATCTCAAAGGCAGCCAGTTGTTGGGATAGATTATGGTGGGTGCTGCCTTGACTGATGACTTGCAAGGTCAGATTTTCAAGTTTTAAAGTGTTTTCTGTCCTATTAGGATAAAAAGGGGACAGCAAGTTCCTTCAAATACACTGGAGGTATTAAATCTATTATAACTAAAGCCATTGAAGCTATTATAACTAAAGCTTGAAGAAATCATAAAATTTCTCTGACATAAAAGAAAATTTGACTACCACCTGGGGAGCTGCACAGTCATTATTGGGAAGAGCAGAAATATTGCTTTAAGCTCCTTAACCCCAGAGAATCATAATGGAAATAAGGAAGTTGATAATGACAAGTACAGAAGAAAAAATAACAGGTGTTTTCAGAACATGTAAAGGGAGAAACTCTGACAAACAGCAATCCTGTCTTCAAACTCTGGCAATCCCCCACAGAACTGACTGACTTTGAAGGGCTCCTTCACCTGCTTGATGTGTAGTGAGATCTTTTTAACCACCCTGACTTCACCAAAAAGCATTGGAGGTATTTTGATTCCTCACTCAAGGATTTTAGAGCTGCAGTCTTATCTTCTCCCAGAATCTCCCTAGCATTCTGAGAGCAGCACTGGGGCAGGCAGCTCTGGCAGACACTGAGCTTGGCATTGGCTGTTTTAACTGCATATCCTCTCACTGCTCAAGACAGATAAAAAAAAAATCACAGTATTCAAAACATCATAGGAGGGAAATGCCTACTACAGTGCAAACGTAAGCTCATCTCACCCTGTCAGGTGGAAGCACGCAGAGAAGAGCCCTCCTTTTATTTCTTGCAGGCAAGAAATGGGGAAAAAGTCTGAGAAAAGACCTTCCTGTCTGAGATTCAGCTGAAAGGGATTGAATTCTTCTCATAAGAGTAGGATATCAAGGAGATGGTGAGTAGTTGCTGTGTTTCACAAGGACACTAGTTCTGGTTTCATTTAAGCATTATCTTCATCTTCAGTTCAGGACTGCTTAACACAGTGTTCCTTGCCTAGGCTGCAGACATGTTTAAGGGATTGCAGGAAGGGATGCTCACAGTTTGGATGTGGATAAAGTTGGATGGAGTTTAGCTTGGTAAAGGCAAGCTCCATGAAAAGCTAAGTGCTAGTGAACACTAAGGACTTACCACAGCACAAGCTGATTTAAATTTATCAGAGAAAATCACTGCCGTAGAGAAGAGGTGTGCTCTACCCCTGCTGCACTTAATAGATCTTTTGCTGTTGGAGCTGACAAAAACATTAAGGTAGCAACACTGATATCTTGAAGATTCAGCCTGAACTTGCAACAGTGAATGCTGAGGTTTCCAAAAATTGCTTCTAAGATGAAATAGAAATTTCTAAGGTCATCAGAAAAAAGGCTAAGTGGAAGAGAGCAAGTATGGATAGTCATAACAGCAAGGTAAAACAAGACAGATGCTAGGCTAGCAGGCAAATAAAAAGGTAAGACTCTATTTTTCATGCAAGTCTACAGAGGCTTGTTTAGAAGTTTGACTCTATGCCAAATAGCTAACTGCACCTCTAAAAATTGCTTTACTTTAAAAAAGCAATCTTAAAGATCCCTGGACTGTAGTCAACTTAATATCACACATATCTGTTTCTTCAAAGCATTCTCTTCACTCAGCATAGCAACAGAAGCATAACTATTAGTGGTTATTTCAACTCTGAGGTAACTGGATGCCCCACTACCCACCCACTAACCAAATAAATTGACTTTGATGTCCCTTTAATGTGTCACAGAAGAGTAAAAGAAAGCCTTTATATTTAGGGGTGTGAAAGAGATTATTGTAAAAGATTAACATTTTCAAATG
This sequence comes from Florisuga fusca, assembly GCA_038090715.1. NCBI lineage: Eukaryota > Metazoa > Chordata > Aves > Apodiformes > Trochilidae > Florisuga > Florisuga fusca. The sequence continues at coordinate 20,795,291 of JAAWXA010000009.1, forward strand.
AATACCAAGCATAAAAACAGTATGTGTAGTTCATTCTTTCAGTTTCTTGTCAAACAAGGCTACTTGAAATATATCATCTCCAATGATAGAGCTGGCTTGTCAAGGCATTCCCTTACAAACAGAGACATCTTTTTGGTTCTAGGCATTTATTCCAAAGAGATCCACTGAGAGGGGCTTGGTCGTGGTGGTGATCTACCCTTCAAGGTTAAGAAATCAAATCATTGTGCAATATCTATGGAGTTACAACTCATCTGATACACAGTACTGCAGCTTCAGATGAAGTGTAAAATGATGCAGTAATCTCTGAGATTGCTTCTTTGTATATCAGGGTATTTATTTTTTTGAATATAGTTTCACTCTCTCTACCTGTAGCTTAAGGTATACCCTGGTTTCATTCTAAACTCCATGCGCTGCCGAGCAGATGCTGAGCAGAAACACCACTTTTCAGTGTACTTGTTCCCCAGCCTGCTTATTTCAACCTTACCGCCAATTCCAGGGCCATTCCTGTCTGTATTAGGAGGTGGAACTCACCTTGGCAATTAGGTCCTTTGTTATTTTAATGGTAAGTAATAGAACTAAAATAAACATATGGGGGGGCAAGGAAACCACTAGGTAATGAATCAGTCTTAATATAGCAGGAACACTTTAATGCTTATTCAGGCAAAATGTCACAGCAGATGTGATAATTCTAAAGTAAAACATTGTCACCAACATGTGCTCTGACTGGAATACAAACATAATTCTTTTATTTTCTTAATCTGTAAATTTTTGTGTGCAGGAGCAAGCAATGCTTCCATGTGAATCTCTAGAGATATATTTTAAAGTTGAATAATGAAAAATGTGCTTTGGTACCTCTTCTAGTTTGCATTCCCTTTGTTTATTTCTAAAATTGAGTGGATATATATAGTGTTGGGAAAACTTTTTCAAATAACTTTTTAAAATAAAGATCAATTTGCAAATTGTACCAATGACTTTGTACAGACATATACATGTACATAGACATATAAAAATAGAAAACACATAGGAAATTTTCAACTTGATACATTTGAAAAATATAAAGAATTGGAAAACGTTAAGACATCTGAGTGTATAGCACATGTAAACCATTTTGTGGTGAAATGAGAAGCGATGAATTGCACAATTTGCTGATATCAGCTACAATATAATAAAGTCAGCCCTCTCCTTCTCATCATTGTAGCTGATGCGTCAGCTAGAGGTTTTGATTAAAAAATAAACAAACATAAAGCCCCAATTCTTGTCTTCAAAATATTTGTGTACAGAACAATAAAAATGGATGTGGATTTAAACGAGCTACAAAAATATCTTAACAGAAGCAGTATTAAATACACCTATCATTGATCATCTTAATACCTAAGACATCTGGCTGCATTTTGCATCTTGTGATGGCATGATATTAAATCCTTTAGGATGTGCAGCCCTGGAGTTCCAGACTCAAGAGTATATATTACATAATTTGCATTCAAATATATTTCTTAGATAATAGTACTGCACAAAACCAAATACTGACATTTTCAGTATTTACGCACAGTAGCTGACCCCTCCTTCATGTAAAGCTCCATGCCAGGGAAAACCTTACATAGAAATTCAGGGACATTCACTGTAAGCACAGCAGCATATTGTAGAGAAACAAAAATATTCACACTGTCTCACTAAATGTAATGTTATTGTCTAAACTAGGAACTTTGTCAATATAATGAAAGTCTCCTGACTCAGATATGCCAGATCCTCTGTTTGAGGATCCTCTGACATTCTGGGGAAGCCAGACTCCCCAGTGCATGAGAATTTCCCATCTTATTACCACTTACCTGAAGGAACAAAAATTCACAATACTTTAGTTGGGGATGCAGATTGTGTTGAGTTTATGGTTCTTTGGCAAATCCTAAATGTGGTGTCATGAGTTTCTAGTCCTATTTCTATATAGGGCAGAAATTCTCCGTGCTATTGAGGCCAATGAGATGGAGATTAGTTCCATGCTGTAATTTGTTTCTTCCCTAACATTTCTTGAGACTTCCTTCCCAAAGACAGTAGACACTAGGGGAAGATTATACATACAATTGCAAAGGGGAAGCATTTAACAGAGTTAGCCAGATCTTGTTTACCTTCTTGTGCCTCCTTTCTCCAGTCGGGCAGACCAGTGGCCTGATTGCCAGCTTTGTGACCACGTTAATAAGAGCCCATAACTGGAAAATCCCAGGGGGGTTTGCTCTCTGCCATCATTTTTCCATCACCCAGCTGCTAAACCTGGACCATGTTTGGTTTCCCATCTGGGCACCACAGCTGTGAGTGAATGGGCTGTCAGTGTTGTGGTGGGGAATGAGCAGACAGTTCTCCCCTACAGTGGTGAAGCCTCTTTCTGGTGTTTCACCTAGACTAGGTCTAAAACTTTGGTGATATATCTGGACTGCAACGTGAAACTACTGCTCAGAGAAGTCCCTGCCAAGCACGAGATGCAGGAAGTATATTCTGCTCCCATCCCATTGCATCACACTTGTGATGACAGATTAAAAACCAGACCCCAAAGTTCTTATGTATACTCTCAAAGAGGATGTTTCTCCTGTTTTCTTCTGTCTTCACACATTGGCAAGTATTCTATTAAAAAAATCAGAAAAGAAAGGGAACTTCCACGAAGGAAGAATACATCTTTGGCTTGTAAGCCAAGGCACATGACGAAGCACATACCTAAGAAGTCTTCTGGCACAGGGCCACTCTCCTAAACTGGGATCATAAATAAGGTTATGTTAACATATTCACTGTATTTATACATTACATTTTGAGAGAGTTATAATCAGTCTCAAGTCTAATTCATCTACCTCTATATCAGCTTTAGAACATGCAAGAAATAGAGTAGATATCTGTTCCATCAAAGAAGGGGTGTGTTTTCACTAAAAACACTAGATTTGAAAACTTGACGTCATCAGTAAAATGTCGATAGAAATTTTCAAATGGTATAAATCAAGTACCTAAACATAAAAGGTTTGATATTGAAGTGAACACCCACATAAAATAAAACTCTTTAAAATGGAATGTAGCCAGTTGCTAAATACATTCAAATATTACAGTGTTTCTATAAATAGAAAACAAGATAGTGTGAAAGAGCTAAAGCAGTCCTTTCCAAATCATTCAAGTGTATAAATTCCTCCCTTAATGCACAGTTGCTTGAGCTACAGCTGTTCTAGTCTTTGGCAACAGTTCAAGTAATTTCCCCTCTTCTCTCCTTTACATCCCTCCATCTTCCATTTTGACATCACAGTTGCCATGGCATATCTTGGCTTCATAATGTTTTAGGAAAAATGCTACATGTCCCAAGTGCTGTTCGTGTGTGTGCAGCCAGCCAAGGAAGCACGTCATAAAATCACCATGATCCTTGGATTGTTGCTCAGGCAGTGGCACATCTCGAGTCCCTGAGCTTCATCCCAGAGAGGTTATGTGCTGACAAGCTCTCTCTTACTTGCACAGAGCCTGCTGAGAAGGATTTCAGAATAAACTTGATTGATTGGACCTCGGACATGATACGGGGACTGAGAATTCGTTGCATAGTCCTGCAGTTGTGATAGTTTGCTTTGACTGCCGAAATATTTCCCCAGTGTGTAGTGCCTTGATAACGTCATTGTTAAGTGTGGGCTTTCTTCAGAGGGATTGGATTTCACCACCTGCAAAAGAAGTGCCATATGTGAGTGCTTTCTGCCTGCACCTAGAAGAATACACAGCTGTGTGTACAGAAATGCTGAGACAGTTCTCCACAAGTCAGGTCCTGGGGCAACTTGCTATGTTGCATACTAATTTAAAGTGCATGATCTTATTTTTTTAAGCCTTGAAATCTATGTGTATAGGTCCATTATACTTAGTTGGCTAATTCTGTAATGCCTTTGTGTATTAGAGTCTGTTCTCTTTACTAGGGACAATTTGTCTGAAACAGAAAATTCATACTTAACAACTTGCCTGTATACTTACCATGGGAAAATATTAACTCAGGACCGCCCTGACTTGCAGGAGGGTTTAAATCCTGCTCTGATTCCAAGCACTTGAAGGACATGTGCTGTCTCTCAGCTGTGAGCCCTGCGAGAATGTCTCACTCTCAGGTCTTGATGCAAACCTGTCCCAGTGCCATGTTGAGATAAAAACACTCATGTGTCATGTTTCTCCAAGAAAGGAGTTACAGTGCAATTGAACATCCCTCTCCCCAGGGCATCGCACTGACATAACCAGTGTGACTGTGGTTCAGTAACTTAATGGAGAAGAATGCTCCTCCTTGCACCCCCCAGATATGTATAAAGCTCTGGGATTATCGCGTTCAATTTGTAGAGAATAAACAAATGCCCATGAGACTAACACAAGAGAAGGTAAAAGGTATGGTTGTCAGCAGCATAATGACTAAGGGGTGTCTTCTGTGAGTTGCTGTAGGTCTTGACTCAGTGAACACAGTCACCAAAGAATAATGAAGATACTTCAAGAGAGGCAAAACCTCAGAACCTTGCACAGATGCAGGACAGAAGATCCCAGCCTGGCAGTGGCAAATCCAGAGAAAACAGAAAAGTGTCCAAGTGGTTAACTTATTTTTAAAAGAGTAAACATATGCTGACTTGATAGCTCTGATGTTCATCAATTTTCCTGCTATAGCAATCCCATCAGACACTTGAAAAAACAGACTTAATTTATATATATTACATATATTATATATATATTCATATATATATATTGATGCAGAAGCATATTAGTTTTTAATAATATAATGTATATTTAATATAACTGAACAATCAGAAACAATGTTCATACACAGTGAAAGTCATAATAAATGAAACAACTCATACAAAATGAAATGCGAGTGAAGGAATAACATGTGCAATGGCTTGAAAGACTGGGCAGAGCAGCTACAAGGGAGCTGGCTGAACTAAAAAAAGACCAGGAATTATCCATGTAGAAAATTAATATATCCTCTGATCAATTTGATACAGATAAGCCAAGAGCTGTTATTTGCTTTCATGCAATTACTGCAGGTTCATTTTTCTAAATTAATGCCTTAGATCTTACAACTATTTCAGAACGATGCCACCTTGAACCAATCACCCAAACTACATTCCTGTTAGGCATAATCTCCCAGGAATGCAATCTAATGTTCATGAGGAAGCCAAAAACTGATTAAGATACCAAAATCCCAAAGTTGTTAGTTTCTATGTTGTGATCATGATTTTATTACCATTACATTAAGAAATAACTCTGAATTAAAAAACAGGTTCCATGAAATTCTTTATAACTACTGGCCAATCTATTTTCCATAGGAATTTGTGAAGAATGAGGTAATTAAAAGATCAGGTATGCATGTGTGCACAGAACTAGAAGCATGTGTGGGCAGGAAGTGCCAGAGTTAAGCAAGATTTTTTGCCCCAGATTGAGAGAATTCCCTCGTAAATCCAGATCCCTTGGATTGGCAAACTGAGTAAACTGTGGGTTCTATAGAGCTGCAGATTTCTGTGCTGCCCTCTGAAGTGGGTTGGTGGCAACTCAAATGGTTCATCAGGACAATCAGGGGAAACAACTTTCTGTTTGACCAGCTAGCAAGAACTAAATGAGAACTGCTGAATGTTTTAATTTCTTGTTTTCTGACCATGCAGAACAGACGGCTCTCTGTTCCTGCATGGCTATGCTTTAGCTCAGGTGGCATTTACAGAGGAGTGATGTCTTCCAGGAATTTAGGAGGTCACTATTTTAAGAGAAAGAAAGTGAAAGTACAAAGCAGTAGGTTTAATCCATCTCATCTGGTTTCATAAAACATGAAAAGTTCTGGGGTTTTACATAGTGTTCTTGGCTCTGTCCTTGGAGGCAAAATACCATTTTCCTAGAGTAAACTGCTTGCCAAGTTGCAGAAATCAACTGATGACAAAACTGTTAAAACTAATGAGGTATCAAAAGCATCAAGGTCTTCCACTTTGCTTTTTCTAAGGATCACGTCTGTGTTTTGGGCTGATGGATTCTCCTGGGCACATCTACACCTCCTTCAGGAACAGTGGTTTCTCAAGCCTCATTAACAAAAGCTCCATGAGCCAAATTCTCCCCTGATCCTCTCCAGAAATCCATACTCTCTATTGAGATTTCTCCATCAGAGAAGCAAAGCCAAATGTACACACGAGCTGATACAAAATGGTGGAGAAGTACATGAAAAATGCTGATCACACCCTGCTGTTTTGCACCCTGTTCCACACAAAGCATCTGAAATATTTCACTTTGAAGCTCTCCATTTCACTCCAAAGCTCTGTGGAAACAGTAAGCATCAGAAATGACCCATGAAGACACCAACATCTGGATTCTAGACAAAAATGGTCCATATATCTGTCTGTGTGAAATGTAGAGAGCCATTTACTCCATGGGACTATTTGTCCTTTGCATAAATACCTGCCCTGTGACTTACTCCCTTGTTCACGGCTCCATTTGGACTGAGCTGTGTTCATGCCTCTCCCACACGCTGAGCAGAGCAGATTAAAGGATTGGTTAACTAACCACACCTGCTGTGTTTGGTCCCAAAGCAGGACAGAGGCCATGGCAATGGGCTGAAAATGTGAGCTGCTGAGGAGCCTGAGTCAGAAACCCGCTGTGAGGTTGACAGACAGCACGTGAGGTCAGGAGGGTCTGATAATGGTCCCAAACAAAACCTCAGCCCCAGACAGCCTCATACTGAAAGAGAGTCCCAACCAGTAGCAGCTGATTGTCTCCATTTGTTGTCCCATGGACTATCTCTGGTATTATATCTTTGTCTGTGTATTTCAGAAGAAAAAGCAAGCCTTATAGTTATTAATGTTTTAATTCTGCTTTATATAAAGGTGACAGTGCTGGCTTAGACAATGAATTATAACTCAATGGCTACAAGAAAATTGTTAGGCTTCTTATGCTAGTCCTTGGCCAGCAGATACCATAAGGACACTCTGGAGCCTGTGCTCAAATTTTTCTGTCATCACCACCAATTTTCAGTTTGTTTTTTTTTCACTGCTCCTAGGTTTAATTAGCCACATTATATTTTGTTTTCCATTGTGTACTGTGGGTGTTTGATGAAGCAAACATTATTTTTAGATCTTTCTTTTTTCTGGATCTTGAAGGAAAATATATCATAGCTGTCCTGATGTTTCTTCATGGCAAAAATTAGTGCTTCCACTTCATTCCTAGTGTCAGAGCCCACCTTTATGCCTATGAAGCCCTACAGATCTTCTGTGCTAACCCTGCACATGTCCAGGTCCTGGGAACAGGCTTGGCCAAGGGTAAAGCTTAGAAAAAAACTGGTGTGACTTGGCAAAATAAGCAAAGGGGTTTTATCCTTCTTTTGAGAGATTCAGGAAACACTTGGTGGTCTCTCTTATTTGAAGTAATTCTTTTTGACAGAAAACAAATTCCTAAATTCATGCTGGAAAAATGCTAATATTTCACTTGTGTGGGAGACAGTCATGTTTATGCACTTTTGATAATTCAGATAAAAAAAGTTCTAGGTTTCTCTCCACAACAACTAACTTCTGGACTTGTGTCTTCAAATGACCCATCAAATTGCTTGTGTCATAATTCTAGTCAGTAACAAGACTCCTGAGATTTCTTCCAACCAGTAGTTTCTTACTGTCTCAAAGCCCCCAGCTGACCGTGAAACACCATAAATTCATTAACTCTTGGTCTCAAAGAGACATCTTCCCTTGCAACTCTTTTTTTTTTCAGTTTTAACTTGCCAGTAATAATTGCTTTTCATTCCGTATTTCACTCTGTGAAAGAACTCAGACCTGTCATCCCTCTTTTATCACAGAGGAAGTGCAATCTTCCTGAAAGATACAACAGTTCAAATTTTATGGTCCTACACAGATTTTAAGGGAAAAAAATTGTGTTAGTTTCCAAGTCTTCTGTTAAAGAGACCATCTACATTCAGTTCATAAAAATGAAGATGCTTGTAGCATCACAGGCAATTTCTTACTGACCTAAATGTGACTTTACCTATAGAGTTACCAGAAGGCTTCTTGTCAGCCTATCAAGAGAGGCACAAGGTTATTGATGATGTCTGAGTGCACAATTCTAATTTTCACTGAAGTAATATTGTTTATTGGGAATCAGGAGCTAAGCACCTGGAAAAATACAAGCCTTCTTCATACCTCAACACTTTTTCTGGTTTCCAAAGAGAGTAATGTAATATTCACAAGTCTTCTCTTGAAATGACATGTTTGTATTCTCAGCAGACTGAACACTCATAACAGGAACCTGGGAAGTGGCTAACAGGTTGGTGCCATGGGTGCAAGGAAGGCCTCAGTTGGAAGCTACAGGAATAGGTCTGGTGGCACTCACTATAAAAAGGCACACCACGTACTCAAAATACATCCGAAGGGAAACCAAGAAAACTTTAAATACCTTGTTTTTCAAACCCACTGGTTTGGCAGCCTCCGGGATGATTCTGTGCCTAGATTAAAAATACGTGTTTGCTAACTTGCTTCTTATATAATCCATGGACTATGGTAATTTCTAATATATTGTGAAGATTCTGTAATTACCAGAACTTCTAATGAACAGAAGAATACGTTCTCATATATTTTACCACATCCTTGTCTCACCAGTCCAGCAGTTATAAAACAAGACAGGATTTCTACAGATTTCAGACAAAAAACTATGGGCAGGAGTGGGAATAACTAACTTATACTTTGTATAATAGGCAATGTATACTTTGACTATAAAACTGTTTGTATAGCTGGTCACTGTAACTATGTTAGACAACTCTTTCTCAGATATATGAAAATAGATACACAGCAGTAAGATTTCTCTTTCAGTGTTAAGATCCATTTTAAATGTATGGTGAGGTGGGAGGCTGCTGAGCTGCTCATCTAGGAAGGCTTCAAGGCATAAACCTGTGAGCCTGAAGTATGACAAAAAGATAAACTGAGCAGTGGGGATATATAATGCATAGAAAGTAATATAATAATAATTTTGCTTCTAAGGACCTGAGAGCTAAAATCTCTCTTAAATACCTGGGAAAGATATTAGTGTGAACTATTACCTCATGGAAATGGCAGCCACACTTCCCTTGCAGGAATTCTTTGTAACGTCCCATGGTGATGAGAAAGGTGTCAACAACTTCATAGCCAAAGTTTTTTGCTGTATCCAGAATAACCAAGTTTTCATTCCACAAGTTTTGCACTTCTGCCTGTATTTCAGACAAAATATTGCAAGGTCTCATTAGAAAGACTGTTTATAGGATTTTTCTTATTCTGCAACTGAAATGAACAGCATTTTGAATAGGGCAGTTATGCTATACTCCAGACATGGATTACTGTAGAAGATTTTTGCAGAAATTTCTTAGAACATGTTTTGCAGCGCAATAAAAGTTAGAGAAAATCTGAAAAACATTCTCTGAATTACACAACAAATCAGATTGATTTCAAGAAGATCTAAACTAAAAATCAAGTTAGCATTAAATTTTCTATAGTTGTGAAGCTTCCTTCATAGAAGGAATTTGATGATATTTAAAATATAATTTCTGAGTAATTGGCTCTAATATATACTTAGCTAATACAAGCTGTAATTCAGAAAAATTTCCTATTATAAAACAGTCTGTAACAAATGGTGAAATTGTCCCTATAAAAGAAAAAAATCATCTTCCAATAAAAGCCCTTTGGCCTGTTGCTTGAAAAAAGGATTATAGGGTCATGGGTATCTTAGAAATAGTTACACTGAAGAACAGATTATTATTTCTCAAGATATTGCAGGAAGGCTGGGAATAGAAAAAAGGTTAGCCATGAATTTGGCAAGGCAGTGGATTTGACACTGAAGACAGAAGGGCTTTGAGAGTAGCTGCAGTAATCCAGAAGTCCAGAGCACCCAAACCACATGGGTAATATGTCACATGATTTCAATATTGAAAGAGAAAGGAATGTCAGTTATGCAGTGTAGTTGATTTTTGGAGTTTTATAAACTACTGAATGAGAAACAGAAAAAAGCAGCCCTCAGATGACTGTAGTATTCTTTCTGTCCTTGTCTCACCAACCTTCAGTCAAAGTTCTGCTTCTTCCTTCTAGGACTGAACTCCCCTGAAAACCATGGCAGGAGCTATGATAAATTTTCTTCATGTTGAGTCCAACTATTTCCCTACATTATCCTAACATGATCAGCAGGATAAATTAATGGAATAGTTGCAATCAATAAGAAGACATTCCGTAGAGAAAAGACAGATGTTACTAACTTAGAGGGAAAGAATGCCTAAAATCTGACAGGGTAGTCTATGGATGGAAAGGATGAGAGTAACAGTAAGTAACTGAATACATCAGTGTGTTATGGTTGCAAAAAAGACATGGGTGCCAGTCCCCAGGTGTGATAAGAGTGCTGTATGTAAAGTACAAAAGTTAATAATGTTCTCAACACCCATGAGTAGCTGGAGTGTTACAGGCTGTGCTGGTAGGGGTAACTTACTCTGTTCTCCCATGTGGTGCCTCCCTCTCTATTCCAGGTATTTTATATGTATTCAGTAGAAAACCACCATCCAAATTGTAAATAAAGATATTGAACTGAATGAGTTACACAGAACATTTAAACAAGTCCCTCTGTTGCTCTGCATTTTGGACATGATTTAAACTGACTGTAACATCTGATTAACATACAACAGGCTAGATTAATGGGTGCATTCCAGCTGCTCTGCAATGTCTTCATAGGTTGGTTGAGCTAGATTTATAGAGAGCCTGTGCTTGATGTGACAGGAGGAGCAATCTGCCTGTCTCCAGCTCAATTTCTCAGCTTTGGCACCAGGCTTCCTATCAGAGCTTCTGGTTCCAGGTTGGCTGACCAAGTGCAGCACCTCAAATGGTGGCAGAACCCATGAAATACAGGAAACTAGTTGAATCCATACCAGCAAGAATATGTGCAAAAGCAAAATTCTTTCTTTGATCCACTTAAAATATTCTCAGCAGCAGTTGAAGCATATCTTGACCAGACAACAAAGTTATGGCTGAAATGAGGAGTCTTCCATGAAAATTGACAGTGGAACAGATTGCCCAGGGAACCTGTTGATGCCCTCTGCTGGGAAGGGTTTAAGGCCAGGTTGGATGGGGCTTTAAGCAGCCTGGTTAATGGAAGGTGCCCCAGCCCATGGTACTGGGTTGGAACTAAGTGATCTTTAAGGCCTTTCTATGATTATATGAAAATGCACTATAAAGATACTATAGCTTACCTGTGACAGAGAATGTATTCCATCCACTGGGAGATGAAAACCCATCCCTATGGATTTGATAATTACCAGAATGTTTGATAGATTTTCCCTGTTTGGCAAATCAAAAAATAAAATAAAATAAAATAAAGGATACATTTTACTTAACAGACACATCAAATGACACTTTTTTAAAACGCAATTTAAGTGCACGCTCATGAGAAAACAGATTGAATATTTGAATTTAATTTTTTGTTAAGTCGTTTCACTTAATTTATCATATCAAGGCTTGAAATAACACCAAGCACATAACATTACCTGCTCAACACCTTTTGGATAATTTGGAGGTGATTAGAATTAAGCCACTGAACACCACCTACGATTAATACAGTCTGGTCTGTGTTCTCCAGGGGACGTGATCTGAAACAGAGAAAGGGAAAACAACACATGTTGCCGTAAAGCAGATGGCAAACATTTTAAGTGCATTGCATTGCATTTTAATGAACTCTCTCTGGCATCCTGATCAGAGGCCTCATGTCATTTTCTACTATTTTTCAACCACACAGTGCAGTCTGCACCTGTTATGGTTGTTTATTGACTTTAATTGTAAAATGTGTTGAGCACATTTGCAAATCGAATGAGAATAGACACAAGCCAGCAACAGAGTTGGTACTGTACCTGTGCAGCAGCTGTTCCAGTGCTTTTTCAAAACTTGGTCTCTGGTTTGCATCCATCCAAAACTGGGGATAGTAGGAGTAACTGACAAATGTTTTCCCCTCATTGATATTATGATAACATTTAACATCGTGAGTTTTTTGCCATTCCTCAAGAGTCTTATTCACTCTTTCTATTAGATAGTACATCATCCCTCTGTTCGTTGAGTCACCTATAAAAAGAATCTTTGGATGGAAAAAAAGATATGACTGAGAAGTTGTTCACTCCAAAATTCAAAAGTTAAGGAAAGAATACAGCTCATGTTTAAACCCTTCTTATAACTTTCAAGAAATATCTCTGAGCTTCCAGTTCTCCAGCCCCAACATCACCATACAGCAGTTCTCCTTCAGCAAAATCTGTGTGATCTGGTTTAAAAAAAGCTATATGATGTATTTGAAAGACAAAAAGTACAGGTTAGAGATTTCTACAGTTGCACAATTAGTATTGCATTTTTCATCCTTGTTGATAATTTCTTTTGATAAATTTTATATTTACTTCCAATTGCTAGCACAGAGATTCTAGTGACTACTTGCAGCTACCTGCTTTCCTTCCCCAAGTTTTTCATGTGGTTTGTTGCTGCACAGCACATCTTAGTTAATGTATGTCTTCTGTAAATGTGATTCATTAGAATTTACACCAAAGTAACATACACACATCAATGAACACAGCTGCTGCCTTATTTGTACAGAGGTGTTTTTTCTGCCATTTCAGAGGGGGAAGAAGGGGGTTATTTTGGTGGTGGATAATCTGCACAGAGTTCTGTCATGTGTGAGGTGATCACCAGAAGGAAGTTTGGAACTGCTATGAGCATGACAGAAGTACTTCATGTACCAGCAGCTGTTACTGACCCCACTGGGTCACTCTGAGCTTGCAAATGAATGAAGACTTGAAATTTGGTCTTACTCCTACTTATTTCATAGACTCCCCTGGCAAATTGATCACTGCTGTATGTGGACACCACAGAACTTAATGTGTGAGGTTTTAAAATGTAATTGCCCTATTTTTAGTGGATGGGACTAGTGTTTCCTCCTGCTGAAAAGAACATGTAAGCAATGACAAGAGTCCAAAAGTGAAAGAGAACCCAGGTTCACTGTGGTTTGCCAATAAAAATGTGTGGGTAATCAGCTATTACCACTGTCACCTCAGCCAGAAATCCACATAGCAGAGATAAATGTAAAACTGGGAGTCAGAAACCTCACAGAGCCATAACACAGTCACAGCCCTGTTCTCTGCATGTCAGTATGCAACTTCTCCTACCTGCTCTGGAACTCAGGGTAGTTGACACCCTGTAAGTCGGGTTTTTGCTGCTTGTGGTTTTATTTTGATTTGGGGTTTGATGCCTTGCTACTTACACTTTGATTATTTGGCTATGAAAATAAAATTCAGGCACAAAATCACATGTTTAAGAATACATTTTCAAAGTTTCTCTTAGAGATTTTAGGTGGTGAAAGCACCTTGTACTTCTCTCCTCTAATACATCTCTATTTATCTGTTTCATCCAGGAATGTCACGGTTCCAGAAACTGATTCCAGTTCCCACTGTGAACTTATTGCAAGAAAAAATAAGCCACAACAGTGTACCAGTCATGGTTCCCATGGAACAGAAGCAGTTTCAGATGGACATACCCTGATTTGGTGAATGGGCACGGAAATTACTTTAGCTTCCCATGCCTTGCCCATTGTGGGCTGAAGAGAAGCCCTTGCTATAAAATGTATGGTAGCAAACAAACTAAAACAAGCACTGAGCATACAGAGAGTCTTTTACCCCCAAACCTGGACCTCTCAAAGCTGCTTGACACAGTAAATTCTTAAATAACTGCTGTTCATGCTTGAACTGCATAAGCATTTCTCTCACACGCAAGGGTATTTCCAACTCTTTTCATGTTGTGTCAGAAAAAAAAACCTTTAACATGACTCACAGAAGTCAAGGAACCTTGGACCAATGGAAGAACTGGTGGGATATTCTCTCTTTTTCTCCCTGACAGACACAGACATGCACACGATTATTTGCAATTAGAAAGATACTCCATGCTTACAATATATCCTAATTCTAAAGTAGGTTAACTTGAGGTTTTAAACAATTCTTTTAATTTGCAAAATCTCTTAATCTCTCTGGCCTGTTTAAATCCATGTATCTTTAATCTCTATTTCATAAGAACATTACTGTGGTATCGAGATGTATATCTATTTAAAAAGCAGTTCTCAGATACTAGCAGGCAAGGATATCATTAACTTGCAACATGGGTGAGAACATTTCTATAAAAACACAGAACATCATTAGCAGAATAACAAACAGGCCTAACCAGGTTACACACATAGAGATGTTGGTAGAACATCTTAGATTGTTTTTCTTCTGATTCTAATAACATTTGATATCATATTGTTATCACTGCCCATGGGGATTTCTAATTGTAAAGGAGTGTATTCAGCTATAAATTACACTGATATATTGGGGTATTTTTATCTCACTCCTCATTCTGCTGTGACCAAGATTCTAATAGTTATTTTCCCCTTCTAACTGTATTTGGTCTAATCTCTCTGTCACTGAATTCAATTAGCAGAACATCCTTCATGGAAAAAATAGGAGAGAAGAACCATGGCCAAATCCAATGAAAATGATACACAGATGTTGCCAGCACTGTGTATTCTCTATAAATTTAAGTCTGAAGTGTCTAAATAGTTCCAAAGTCTCAAATGTTGCAGCACATCAAAGACCAAGATTAAGTCCTCAGCCTCTCTCTTTTTTTTTTTTTTTTTTTTTTTTTTTTTTTTTATGCAATTAAATATTTCAGCACTGTGGGGCTTTACAGTTTCTACAGCTACACATGTACAAAAGCAGTGGACCCTTGAGTGAATTTTCAAGTCCACCCAGCTGGGCAGGTCCAGAGATGGGAATGCATTCTTTGTAGTCATTTAGAAAACCAGGAGAGGCAAGTTAGGTACAACTACATCTTAAAGTGGTAGTTCTAGTCCATAAATGTCATGATGATGGGCACCATATGAAAATATCAGGTGGGCCTTAGAATAGTACTTTGTTGTTGTCCTGATGTTCTGAGAACACAAAAGAGGTAACAGAAGTCAGAATAGATTCCTTTAGAGCAGTCAGTATCACTGGATGAAATGGAGAATTGTTAGGACCTAGAAATACTTCTTCAAAAATTATCACAAGAATGTTGAGGTTGTGCATTGCCCACCTCAGAAGGGTAAGTTCTTAGTCTAAGAACATCTCCATTTTCACTCTTTAAGTGACCTTGCACAAAAAGGCAAAGCAGGAGGTCAGGAGATAGATTAGATCAGACAGATAATGCTATTGGGTGTCTAGTTGTCCATCTGGGAATGTGTATTTATTCTTAGGAGAAGATGTGTATGAGCAGGATGAGTCAGGACTGAGACAGATGGCAACATCACATTGCTGAGGAATACAGGTTGTTCCACTAGGGAAATTAACCAGAATCCTCAGACAGAAGTCTGCTGAGACAATAGGTAAGACTTGGTGTAAATGGGGAAGAGAGAAATGAGCCAAAGTGGACTTGTACAGAAAGGCAGAATAAAACTGCAGATTATCCTCAAATATTTCAGTGAATTATAGAAACCATATAAGCTTTCAGTCAGTCAAGAAGTCTTGAGCAATATGAGGACTGCATCAGTGGAATCAAGCAAATCTGGTTAACTCCAACTACTTCTTTCACAATGAAATTACAGCATTGCTGAAAGTAATGTCAGTATGTGACAGTATGTGATATCTATGGTCCCTGCCCCTTAGCCCTGATGGAGAGGTCTGAAGTCCATCTGTATCTTTTACAGGAGGGTGTCAGAAGTCACACGCTGGAGCCTGCATATATTGGGATTTTGAAGGACATGCTGGCCCATAAATGCAGAAATTATCTCAATTAGAAAGATGAGCATGCATTCCTTGTAATCAATATATACCAGGTTGGTGGATACATAGCACCTATAGATCTGCATACACAGAGCACCCATTCAGTAAGATCTGCCTGTATCTAGTAATCTAACTATTGGCCCAACCATGCTGTGAGATATATAAATCCTGGAAATCCTGGAAAAATAGACAACTTTACCTTTTTTTATCTCTATAAAATCCATCCAAATAGAAGAAGACATTTGCAGGGAATTCTCTCTACAAAGTAACTTTTCAAGCTGCCCTGATGCAGAGCTGTTTATTTTATTGTGGTATGCAAACCACCCGAAAGCATCTCTCAAAGCTTCATTTACAAAAAAATGCTCGGAAGACACAAAGGTCTAGTTTATATCCCCAGGAAAAAAAACTTACATCCTTCAAGTAAAACAGGAGCTTAAATGAATTAAAATAATTATTCACCATAATGGAATATATGGTATCTATGGCTACGTTTATTACAGTTGCATGATCTTACTATAGCTGCATGTGCCATGTAGTATCTAATATCATTTGAACCAGGGGCTCTGGTGATGAGTCTGTATTTAGGTCTAGGACAGTCATGGGAAAAATGATGGCTCAGGTGTGTAGAATATGCAACATCTCATTCTCTTTACAGTCTGGCACTAGGCTTAGTCATGTACTGGTCAGGTCCATGGGGAATTTGTCTGCAGCATGACTAAAGGATCAGACATAAATGGGGCTATAATTTTGCCAGACAAAGAACAACACTTTCACACAGACATTTTCAGTGTCTTCTGTTGCAACTGTTTTGCGTGAAAAAATCCATTATGGATTGCAGGCCTTAAAAGATTGTGTAAGAATCATGGAATTCACTTCTTAACCAGACCTATCATTACAAATTAACCACACTTAGGAAATTTAAACACCTGTAAATCCAAAATGCTACTTAATTAGAAAATACTAAGAAATTGTAAGTTAAAATTCCTTTTTTTATCAGCTGAATTTTAAGCACTTTAGTAAATATTGGCTTTTCATATTTCCTGTTCTTAATTATATGACTCAATGGTGGTTTATTATAATACGAAACTCAGGGTAGTATTTCTCAATGATAAAGAAAATACATAACCCCCTGCAACTGAGACCATCTTTCTATATGCTGCTAATTGGATAAATTATTACCGGTTAGAACCTCTTATCCTTCACCCATTTTTAAAGTTCATGTACAAAAATCAAAGAATTCTGTCTTAATAGAATTGTGTAAGTCTTACAGCAAAACTCATTAAGCACAATTACAGAGGATTGTGTTGAGCCAGTAAAATACGGATATGATACTTGCATTATGATAGCCTATTTCTTTGATTCAATTAGGGCATACACGTGGAGTTCCTTAACAACAATACAGCCTGCATCTCTTTACCCTTAGTTAGAGTTTAAAATCAAGGAGAAAAAGGATTAAAGATAGTAAAAATGGACTGAATATAAATCTACTCAGCCAGAATCATGTTAGCTTCAACACTTCAAAATTTTCCTGTTTATTGCATCTGAAATACAACCATATGCCATATGACTGGTCTTGCTATCAAGAATATTTACCAAGTAAAATAATGCCTCATAAATTATTTTTGTGGATGTGTATCTTTTCTCATGCCTCCACTCATCTGAGGGTTATTGTTTCATTAGAGGTGGTCTTGGGTTTTTATGAAACAGAAATCACTTAGCTCAAACACAGTTTTATATACACAAAAATTAAAATGGAAGCTAATGATGATGAGAAGTCAATAGTAATTGTAACTCATAGCCAGAGAAAATGAATCTCTGTTATAGAGAAAGGAGATGATGATTTTAGACATGAGCTCTGAAAAACAAATCCATTTTAATACAAGATGTGAAAGCAGCCTGGAGTTAGAAAATTAATTAGAAAGCATTTTTGAAGGCATATTTATGACATAGGTAAGACAGAATTGCTCTGTTTGGGTGACTATAAGCATATACCAGAAACATGAACAAATGCACAAAAGAAATTAGTGAGCAAGATGTGTAGCATGGGAAAACCAGAATTATTCTACTTATTCAGTGCTTCATTTCAGTCAAGAAGAGCATTCAACTTCATCAGTTGCTGCAGTGCACCCAGACCAGGGACACAGCACAGCAGAGGTTAACGCATTGCATGCTTCCCTTCACATACTAGAAGAAGAAAGACAGGTAAGCTTGTTTTTTAAATTTTTTTAAAATATAAAACTACTAGAGGAGCATAAGAAAACAGTTTGGAATTTGCCAGTGGCATAGTGATTAACACCTCCTATTTAAAAGTAAATAGACAACCACAGAGACTTATGTTATTTAAAATATCTTATGGTGTTTCAACAATAATAAGAATCAGCAGATCAGAATCCTGAAATGAAATAATTTATTTTTTTCAGGACAAAAATCAGAGACTTCAGTCTAGTGAATCAGAAATGTCACCACTTGCCTTATCTTTGCTTCCTGGTCAAATGCTGCAGGACTCTCAACATTTTTATGAAGGGTATTCAGAAACAATATTCAGTCATAGAGAGCTGTTAGTGTTTTGATGGAAGGTGTGAGCTCATTTGACCCAATGATACCATAGAAATACATATCTCTGCTTTCCTGAGGAGGGATTGGTGCCGTGTACATGGAGTGTATGGAGTTTTTATTGCCTTAGTGCAAAATAAACTCTGAGCAAGAATTCAGATCCTGTGTGGTTTGCAGGTAAGAAAATGGGTCTGGAAGAGCTCATGGTTACTTGCAGTTCTGATGGAAAGATTTTGCCTCTGATGTAATTCATGACACATAACTCCTTTGTAAAGGATTTTGAACTCCAGAGACCAAAGTTACACAGGCTGGATATATACCAAGTGTGGTGGCATCCTAAAAAATCCCAGAATGCAGAGGCACATAGGTTAGGTGAGCACAGGTTGAAAAGTGGACATGAGTGAATTGTTTTCTTATTGAAAAAAAGTTGGGAAGGAGGGACTTTTTACAGAGGCATGTAGCAATAGGACAAGGGGTAATGGCTTTAAACTGGAAGAAAGTAGATTTAGGTTAGACATTAGAAAAAAAGCTCTTCACTATGAGGGTGGTGAGACACTGGAATAGGTTGCCTAGAAATGTTCTGGCTATCCCACTCCTTGGAAGCATTCAAGGCCAGGTTGGATGGGGCTTTGAGCAACCTGGTCTAGTGGGAGGTGTCCCTGCCCATGCAGAGGGGTTGAAACTAGGTGATCTTTAAGGTCTCTTCTAACCCAAATCTTCCATGATTCTGTGATAAGCTCACAAACATTCATTTCATATATTTTGTTTTAGTGATCCCTTAACAAACATCCTGGTTTTAACACTTGAATGTATCAAATCCAGGAGGTGGGAAAATCAGCACAATCCTCCCAGAGATACGCTGGGAACCCGCTACCAGGCATATTTTTCCTCAGCTATCCTTCAATTGTCTGACCAGAGGGGGGTTGCTTCTTGAAGCAATCCAATATCTGTGGAAATTAAAGACCAAAGCAAAGATATAAACTTCTACATTTTTTTCTGTGGTGGTCCAGAGGTGCTCATTTTTTGTATAAGGGGAGCAGCAAATCAATCTCCTCTGTCATGAAGACCTATATTTTTATAGAAAAATGTGTTAGGAGAAACCCTTTGTATTAATGAAGAAAATGATAGAAATAGGAAAATAAAATTGCAGTAAAGGACTGTGCAGGACAACAAACAGCCAGAAAAGAAGAAGAAAACAAAAGACAGTTAGTTTTGTATTTGTTGGTATAGAAATGCTCTCAGATTTTATCAAAATGCCACTTTTAATTACTATTTTCTTACCTAGATATTACACTACAAAAATCTTTACAACAATTAATTACTTACTTTCTGGATACTTGTATCCTCAGTAAGGAACCTGAGCCTCAGATCAGAGCTCTCTCAAGTTTTACAGTCATAGCATGCTTATTAAGGAGACCTTGTATTTCCAAGCAATCACCTTAGAAGCTTCACTACAAGAAAAGAATGTGCAAGAAGACTTGGTAAGATTAGTGTGCACAAGCAATGCCATGCATTAGGTATGCAGCAGAAGAAACCCAACTTGCATGTCAAGTGTGAGACAAACAGTGACAACAGTCAAATCCATCCTCCAGTTACAGTCCTCCTGCACTCACTACAGCTCCATCTGGGATCCACGTACCCTGCAGGTCTTGAAACTTCTTGGTGTGACCTAAGCTCTATGCAAAATGGCAGCACACAACTGTGACTGCACAGAGGGTAAATTATGGACAGTGGGATTTCCATTCAAGTATTTTTCCAAATAATCAAAAGATTTTCTGTTGTTGTCTTTTTTGTTTGGTTTTTGTTGTGTTTTTTTGTGGTGTTGTTTTTTTTGGTTTTTTTTTTGCACATCAACCACAAAATCCCTTCAGGGCTTTAGGACATAAAATATCCAGGTGAATAACAAAAATTAAAATGTGGAATTTCTTACATACCCTTCTGCCCTCCGTGCAGTGCTGGAGTTCAGGCTTGGATAGCACAGAGTGCTGGCAGCCATGGGGCTGCCACATTATTTCTCTCCAGTCACAGGTCCTGTTGTCAGAGCAGCTGAGGCAAGGGACAATCCACTGCCCTGGAAAACAGTAATGTGATGTTAGCATCTCCTCTGTATTTTTGTAGCAAACTTATGACACGGCAAGCCAGATATTTTTTTATATATTGTCATTTCCCTTAATTAAATGCCCTCCAACCCTTTGAACTGACTATAACCTTCCTCTGTGACATGCCTTTTTCATTTAACATGGATGGGAGGTTTTCCTTCCCATAACAGTCATGTAATAGTCATACCTTTTTTCTGCAGAGGTATGTAAGGAAGGGAAAGGGGGGAATGAGGATGAATAGGAAGAGGAAATATTAAGATTCAGATGTCGAAGAGAAAGATTCACCCTCACCTGTCACTAAACACCTAAATTTGGGATGCTGATCAAAGCTATATTTTAAGAGCCCCTTGGTAGAAAAATGAAATTAAGGTTATACTGGTAACGTAAAGATAATGAGAGAGGATGACTTTTCCTTAGAAATACTGATTTCTTTCATTTGTGAAAGCTCAGAGAACCACCTCACACTACACGTATCCACTTCAGAAGGTAAAAAGAAGGTGAGATGAATAGCTATGTGATTTATTAGCGCCTAATGACTACTTTCAAAAATTATTTTACAGATTAGGAACATTAAGTGAAATTGCAAAAATTCAGTGGATTTTAGGCACCTTTTATGTACCATTGAATAGTTTTGTTATTTTGGTTCTCTAAAGTTATTAATTTTCAAATTCCTGCTGGAAGTTAGAGGCATTTAGCTTCTGAAGGGAGACAGCAAACTTTCAAATTCCCTTTATATCAACACAGTAAACACTTCTCTCACTCATACAAGTGCACCATCCTACACTATCTCTCAGTGCCTATGTAGCTCTCCTGGGAAAATCTGTTTTTTCCTATGATTAAAGGTGTTACACCAGGAAAAACACAAGAGGTCTGAAAGCCATCAGGCCTTGCTGGCCCTGCTGGGTTTCTCATTGCAGCCCAGCAAACAGCTCCAGAACCAAATGTTGGCAGAGCTGATCTGACTCCTTGTGACAGTCACTACTACAAGGCAGGAGCTCAGCAGCCATCCAGCTTTGCTTTGCTGTGTGTGACAGATTTCTGCTACACAAGAAGCCACAGTAAAAAAACCAAGGCTGCTGCTTATCAGCAGTGGTCAGGACCGGGATGGAGTGGGAGGCTGAGTGAAGCAACCCTGCAAGGTCCCAGCAGCCTTGGGAGAGACAGCTGCTACCTCAGGAGCGAGGGAATTTCCAGGGTGGTATCTGGTGCTTGCATCGAGCTGAAGTCCCCAGCAAACATGTTTTTGTAAGTAGCAGCGTGAGTTATCTTAGGAGATTAAAAAAGACCTTCTAAATAAAACCATCAAGGCTGGTTGGTACGGGAGCCCGGACTGCTACTTCTAAGGGCGGAATATGTCCCAGGGTGCTACAACCAGGCAGCTCCAGCTCCTGTGCTTCCTGCCCAGATGCTACTTCTGCCCTGTGCAGAACACGCTCACCCCACCTTCAGCTACACTTGCAGGTGAGGTGGAACAAGTAACAGCAGACTGGACCCAAACAAAGTCCTGGACAGGGCCCTTAAAACGCTGGGGATCAGCGAGCACAACCTGGCTCCCCTGCTGCCCTTCGGTGCCTCCTGAAGGCTGCCACTAGCAAGCAGCCCGGTTCAGCCCAGTGCTAGGGAAGGAAGGGAAATGCTCAGGCCAATAGTGCTGGGATTGCAGGTGTGGAGATAGAGCTGTGCAGTGCTCCTTGCATACAGGAGTTCCCAGCTTCCATCATCTGTGTCCCAATCACACAATTTTTGTCCTTAAGTATAACTTTCCTCACACTTCTCATTAGCTGAGGACTACTTTAAAGTTCAACATTCATTAGGATGGGAAAACAGCACGATTGTAACCTGGTGATTTATTGAGGAAAAGAGAGATCCCAAATTTGGTCCCTGGGTGAAATTCTATGTAGACATTTTATCCAGAGTTTAAAGTAAATATTAAGTAGATAACCATGAGCAGGGAGTGCTCTTCCAATTGAATATCCCACTTAGCTGGGAATCTGATAGCTGAATTTAGACAGTTCCTCTCTCCTAAAGCTTCCAGTGCTGGCTTTTGTCCTTCCTTTTGCTATCTGTCCCTTGGCTCTGAGGTCCTTCACTCCAGGCTGTGGCTTCCTGGACACCACTGGGTCCAGGCATGGGTTGACTCTTCAAGTTTTCTATCCCCAGTTCTTGATTTTGCCCTTAGCTCTCTCTCCATACCCCACTTGGATTCCATGGCTAAAGGGTCAATCCCATCGTCACAGAATCACAGAATGGTTCAGATTGAAGGGAACTTGAAGATCATGTAGTTCCAACCCCCCTGCCATGAGCAGGGACTCCTCCCAGTCACACAAAGGGACTGAGAGGTGTGAGGTCTCAAATAACACTTCAATAGGTGCCCTGAAAACACCTTTTATTCCTTTGTGCCTTTTGAGTAGTGGACGAGGGACAGAATGGTTGGTTGGCTTGAGGTCTGGACTCAGCCTACCACTGTGTTCAAAAAAATATAAGAAAACTGGGTAGTCTTTTCCTGACACTAAAATTTTTATTTCAAACCAAATACATAAAATTTCTGCAATGCCTCCAGCATTTGAGATCTTATATTTTACAGTACTTTCTTCTTAACATCCCATGCATCTATAGGCTGATGTAGTTTTAGGTAACAAACTAGAAATGTAGAACTATATAAAATTAATATTGAGGAGCTGAAACACCTGAACAATAAAAGTTTAAACTTTGGCAACTGAAAGTGCTAAATACTTTTTGAAAAACCTCTTTGAAATAGTGTTTGATCTATATTCAATAGCTCTCTATGTATATTAAGAAAAAAAATAGACCCATTTTTGGCAAATGTATAAAAATGAGAGAGCAATATTACATGGAGATAACGTCACGTTTATAGAAAGGACTGACATTTAATGATAATAGAGTAGTTGCAGTTTTCATATTTATATAAACTTTTTAAAAATTATGCATGTACACTTACTTATTTTTAATTCAATTATTAACTTTTCCTATTATAACTTCAAAACATTGGTCAACGCACTCCCAACTTTAAAAAAAAAAAGATTGTTAAAAGATAAAATGAAACTCGTATGTAAGAGAGAAGACATTAACAATGAAAAATTGCAAAAAAATCAGTATGAGTTTTGAAATTAAGCCTATTTTTAATTGCAGTTATAAGTTGGTGGATTTTTTCCCCGTTAATATAAGGCAGCAGAATGCAAAGTAGCTTTCAGTATCATTCTAATTATCCTGTATTTTGTGATGCTTCAGCTAAAAGAGTTGGCAGCATCTCTCTCAGGCAAAGAAAAGTTTACTTGCACTTCACTGATGGAAAGAAAGAGAGAGCTGCTGTTGGTTTAATTTTATCCCCAGACTAAAAACTGGTGAAACCAAAGTTTTATGAAAACCTCTAAGTTTCTGCAGGAAGAGTGAAAGAAAAATGGATTTTTGGCTCCTTAAAGCATTTTTTCAGTTGCATATTTAAATCTTCTGCCTAAGGTAGGACATTAAACACTGACAGTCCTATAAACCATTCTCAAAAACCTGTATCAAAAGAAATATATGTCTTTAACCTTTCATTAGGGCTGTTTACCTTGCATTAAAAAAAATATTAGCCTAAAGTTAAAAAGTTTTAACTTATGAAGTTTATGAAGTTTTAACTTATTCACAATGAATTTGTTAGTTTTATCTCTTTAACATAGGCCTTTCAGCCTCTTACAGTTTCAGTCAGAGTTTCTTATTGCTATAATTAGAAAACTACATCTTTTGCTTTCAAGATCAAAATTTATCAAGCTAGTCTGCTAAATGTTTTCTCTGTGAATAGGCTATAGATTTTTTTCTTTTAACTGCATTTATGAACAATAAAATTTAAATTATTTTTAAAAGGAAATTATTTTGATGCTACAGAATAACTGGCACTAGGCCTACAAACTTATGTCAAAACTGAAATTTACACGTTGCAAGCAAAGAGTGCACTCAGTTGAGCATCAATTTAGGTCTATACTGGACCTAAATCCAGATAGCTGATGGATGCAAAGAGAGAGCTGGTACAGAATTATATTTAACTGGGTACAGCCATGAAAAATATGGAAAGCTGGGGTACAACTAAACCATGTATGTCATAGCAGTGAGGCAGAAAATTAAAAGTGTGCCTGAGATCCCTTACTCAGCAGATTCTGTAATTGTCTGCTTACCAAATTTCCACGGACTGCAGTATTCAGATTCACCTGCAGTAAATTACCACTGTGTTTCCCATGGTCTCTGTCAATTCTCTCTCTCTCTGAGGAGCCAAACACATTGTTAGTGTTTGCTGGCTTCTGGATTATTGATACAGCAGTACTGAACTGGCAAGTAATCTTCCCATGATGGGCTGGTCCAAATCCCATTGACTCAAAGGGGATTTTCTTCAGGAAAAAATGATTTTTACTGCTATAAAAAAATGTAATTTCAGTCCGTGATCCAAAGAAGGATGAAAGAGAGAAATTTCCCCCACTGCATATTCTGGTTTGTATTTATAGATTAAAACCAAAGCAAAACAAAAAACCCAAACCACAAACAAAACAAAACACAAAGAAACAAATTTATAGAGAAAGAAATTGTAAACAAAAAAGTGTATGTTTGGTAAAATGCTGGGCTGCCTTCAAAGAATAGTGCCATGGTGTTGAGGACAGGAGGGAGCCAGCTCTGCCTTTGGTTAGACTCTGATCTCTGCACTGCATCAAAGGGCTAAAAATGAGGCATGAGATCCTGGTTGCAGTGTCTGCAAAGCAGACTTCTAAATTTTACCATTACTGTCAGAGGAGCTAAGGCTTAATCTCTCCCTCTGCTCCTCTCTGCCTCAGCCTTGGCCTATGCCTGCACAGACACAAGCTTTTGCCAGCATAGATACATCCAGATGTCACAGTCCCTCAGTATCCCCATACAACTAAGCTGTTCTCTGGCTTAAGAACATTAAATGCCACTGCCTTAATTCTGCAGAAGTTCTGAGTTTTTTCAAAAAAACCCAAAACAACAAAAATCCACCAACAAGAAGCAAATAAACAAACAAAAAAAACCCAGAAAACCTGAGATTGTCTTCTCTGAAAATTTAACTTATATAAATAAAAGATGTTGATTTAGATGGGGATATGCAACTGCTCCCATACGTCTTACGAAAACCTTCACTGCCAGGACTGGGGTATCATTTGGTCGTTACAAATTTGGAAGGATGCCCCACAAAAAGCCATGCTTCCCAGTTCCAGTTGAGAGTAATAATGTGCATTAGAACTGTACAGCCACTTATTGCCATATACTGCAAACCCCAGCTCTAGGCTTATTAGACACTTCTTGGAAATGTTTGGTTTACAAGCAGAAATTACTCTCTATTTAATACACTCATCCTTCGAGCTTCCACCTCCTCAAGTTCATTTCCATGTTACATGTGCATACAATATGCATTAAGGCTGTAAAAAATATTTTCTATTCAGCTTTACTTAGCTAGATACAGTATTCCAAAGCAGCATGTTATATATCAAGAGAAATGGACTGTCTGCCCCAGAAAGACTCATATGTCAATTTGGTTAGGACTTTCTTATTAGGAACTTGTCCTCCTATAGTAGCATAGTATGGGTTTGGCTTCTTTAGGATTCACAACTTGCATGACTAAAATACACTGCCAGGTACAATAGTGTTTCCTTCAAATAACACAAAATTAATATATGCCTCAGTGTTTCATACAAAGTAATGCATTCGGGCCATTCCCCCATTCCTTTTACTTTGTATTTATTATTCCAGGAGTTACTGGAAATTTACTGCTGTGAGAAGATGCTCCTAGATATGGAATGATAAAAAATGCAGTTGTGTTTGTAGACACACAGGAGCATCGGGTTATTATTAATTTGTCTAATAAATTCATTTGACTAATAGAGAATTGAACAAAATTACTTATTCACTAATCCAGCAACAACTTCATCTCTCAATAAGATTGCATACCTAAGTAGTCTTGGGGGTTACTCAGATTTCTTAATGTACATTTGCATAAATCTTCATGCAGCTGTGAAGTAAAGATGAATACCTGTCCGCTCTTCTGTTGTCAACTGGGTTCTCAATAAACCAAAGTGATGTCTTGATTGCATTGGTTATTGTATAACTTTCTCAAGGTACCAACATATGCAAAAACCCCATGCTTTACTCTGTGAAATTATAAGTCGTTTTTGTGTTCCCAGTACAGAAGTGGAATTATAAAATTCAAATGGATGAAGATGTTGTGCTGTTTTCCTAAAGCTAATTTTTTTTGTTGAGATAATCCTTTCCATTTAGAAGAATGAATTTTCATTTTAAATAATTTTCATTTTACCATTTTAAATTACTTTGATGGAAATATTTCAGTGTATTTAAAGGCTATATGACAATAACACAAGCAATAGTGGATGACTGATTAAAAACTTCTTAGGCAAAAAATTGTGACAAACCATTTAACCTAATTTTTAACATCTGTAACTATTACAAGTGATTAGTTAAAGTTATTGTCCATCAGTTAGTGCATGTTAGAAAAGAGGAAATGTTTCTAGTTTTATTTCTATGAGGTGCATAAGTATATTTTCAGAAGAAAGAGGATTAAGTACAAACCTTTTGTATCTCCAGCTTCACAGGTCTTAAGCTCTGTCTGTGAAATTGCTGAGAGGTATTCATGAGAGAGAGGTTGCAAGCCACAGGACTCTTCTGGACGAATCCGAGAACCACAATCCTGAATTAAAACAAAATCTGTGAAAAAGACAGCACTGCATCCACCTATATGGCTTTGAAATTCTGTTCAAGAACATTTAAAGAGGAAAAAAGGTATTTAGGGTTGGCTCTTCCATTAATTCATCCTTTGCTCTTCATTATATGCTTTTTAGAGGATATCACTTCAGGATAAAATGAATCACATCCTAAAATTCCTTTCTCCTTCAACTGTAACAAGTTTAGAACAATTATGAGGAACAGATCTACATCAGCTCAGATGAAATGTCTCTTCAAATTACCTTGTAAAAATGCTCACCTTCCATATTGTACAGCCTAAACTGGTATTCCCAGTTCATAGAATCACAGAATCATAGAAATTTAGGGGTTGGAAGGGACCTCGAAAGATCACTGAGTCCAACCCCCCCTGCCAGAGCAGGGTCACCTACATCAGGTCACACAGGAACACATCCAGGTGGGTTTTGAATGTCTCCAGGGAAGGAGACTCCACAGCCTCCCTGGGCAGCCTGTTCCAGTGCTCTGCCACCCTCACAGTGAAAAAATTCTTCCTAATATTTATATGGAACTGCCTGTGCTCCAGTTTATAACCACTGCCCCTTCTCCTATTGTCAGTCACCCCTGAGAAAAGCTTGACTCCCTCTCCTCTTATCTCTTGCCCCTTACATATTTATAAACAAAGTTCCTTCAGCAAAAGATAGGGGAGTCCTGGTATCAGTATTAGGTTAAGAAACAGTGTGCTATCTCATATTTCATTACCTCACCCTCACTTCTGTGTTGTGACAAGATCACCAAAACACAGTAAGTTTTATTCAGCAAAGTAAAAATACCTGTAAAACTGAGACTTAAAATAAAAAATATTATCTTATCACAAGGAAGAAAATAAGAAAACTGAACGATGGCAATCACTTAATGTGCTTTTATTTTAAAATACTGTATTGTAAAGGCAGTTGTGGCGCTTTCTGGCCAAATTGATATTAAGCATGGTAATATTCAATAATTTAAAATTTGCCTTTTAAAGGAATTGCATGTGCTTAGTACAATTAATTAGTTTACAAACAAGCTACACAAAAAGAAGTATACTCTTACCAGTGTGTGTTCATTTCAAGAAAAAGCGTTCTTTAAACCAAAAAGAACAACAAAAAGTGGTTTCTCAAAAAAAAAAAAAAAAAAAAAAAAATTGGTCTTTTTTTACTGAAGTATGATGATTTCTGGTTTTGCTTTCTAAAATGATATGAAAATTTGGCATCTGTCATATAGTATTATTTCTGTTATAACTGTTATTATTCTGTTATTATAACTGTTTCCATTAAATTATGCTATGTCTAAGATGCTCTGCCTAAACTGGACCAATGAGCAAATGACAGTTATGTCCTAATATTGCCAGGGTTAAACCTGACATTCAGTAGGATACATGAAACTGATATAGGTGGAGATATAAATCCATCCTGGAATTTAGTCAGTACAAGTGGATCTTTGATTATACAATCAAAAAAGAGGGTGAAATAGTTTTCTCCCCTTATTCTGATCTCATTTAATTTTCATGGTGAAAAACACTAAGGTAAAAAAGCAAATCTTCCCACTGACTTCAAGGAGTTAAAGACATTTTTGTGCACTAAAGGTCTGAGAGATGGGTTCTTTTGTAGAGTTGTCCTGTTCTCTGCTTGATGCCCTATAACTAGGCAAAGTTGTTATGACAAAATAAATGTCAAAGTATCTTCTAGTGTTAAACTGTGATGTTAACTTGGAGCCTTTGGGTCTGGACACACTGTACAGCTATTTGACAGTATTACTTCAACTAACATTAACACCAGAAAGCTCCTACCTTGCATTAAAACAATTTGCACAGGATTTCACAAGAAAGCCTGAAATTCCTCAATGTGCTGCCATTGCTCTCAGTACAGTGCCACAAAATAGCTCAACAGGCATTTTCTTGTTCATAGCTCTGCTCAGGGTGTGCTTAAACAAACAGAAGTTTATTTTAATTGCATTCCCTGAAGCATATCAGTAACAAGTTTCATGTGTCTGGTTTGCTTACCAGTCACAATCAATAAGCACATCAAACTAAGTTGCCAATTCCCTTTCTTTTTGTTGTATTTTCAGAGTATTCAAAGAGTGAATTTTAATGGACAGTTGTGTTTAATATGTAATTCACATCACAAACTATAGAGTCATGAGAGATATTCATTGCATCACTGAATAAGCCTTACTTGTTTCATCTTTACTGCTGTGGGAGATAAATCCTTTCTAATAATGGACTTATTTAATATAATGTGCAAAATGTATCTGCAGTAGATACAGATTTACCACAGTGTAAGGCACATTAAGGATTTTTCTAACTGTCTGCAGATTTTTCAAAGTTTTCTTCAGGTGCTGCACTGACAAGACATCCCTCCTGCCCCTCCCAAAGATCTGTGAGCTCGAGTACATTTACAAAACATCACTCATGGTAAAGATGAGAGCCAGACATGTAAGCTCAAATGATAGCTCTTGCTCTGTGCCTGTTCCCCCTTCAGACCTTCATTTTTAGAAGGCAGGCATAGCACGGCCCTCGAAATGTCTGGACTAGAATCAAAAGATCTATTCTCCTGCATTATGTACCTGAGTGCACAGTTAGAATCAACTCTGTAAAGGATTGGTTTGGTCTTTTACTAGTAAACTTTTTTTTTTTCTTTTTTTTTTCCTTAAATCTTTACAAAAGTTGTTTTGGACACTAGCAAATAAAAGAAAAACAAAGCTTTCCTTGTACATCTAGATGGCTTTCAGTCAACATCAGCTGATAATCAGAGAGTGAATATTTCTGGAGTCCATCTGCTATGTGAAATGAGAATTGTTCCCATTCAGATGACACTAACATGAACTTGACTCTTCAGAAAGCTTTAGTCTTTAAGAGATCACACAGATCTTTGATACCTTACAGTTTTCTCAGACTATTAATTTGGAGATAATATCGCATATCTTCTTTAATTTATTTATAGTCTAAGTGTCTGATTTAATAAGAATTTTGTTTGTTTATCTCAGCTTTTCATAACCTCACTGTATTTTACCTCAATCACATACTTATGCATATGCATGGACATATATGCATACACACAAAAGTTTCAGAGTTGTACATAAATATTAAAACAAATCATGTTTGTAAGAGAGAGAGAGAAAGAGATATTTGAAGCATTACAAAGATGATCCACACTCCTGCAGCTAAGATCATGGAATGAATGTTATATAGATAATACCATTGTAACTGCAGTTATGGTTTAGGTTAAAAGATCTAACTTACCTGTTACTGGCTTTTTCATTGCTGTTTTGTTTCCATTTGTTCATTATTTTTTACCCTGCCCACTGTAATGAAAGAATGATTACTCTGAAACTGGAGTAACTGCCTACAGATTAACTCCATAAGCTTCCACCAAACTGGAAGCAGTTAAAAGGAGAGAAGGGAAGAAGCCCAGGACTTCCTTGGAGAAGTTATATCAAATAGGGACAAATTGTTCATCTGTGTTTGTTTGAGCACTCAGTGCTGCAGCAGTAACAGAGCACAAAAATAAAGTTACTCTTAGCATCTACAGTTGCTGCTACCTGTCAGCTCAAGAAGGCATTCTAAAACAGGAAGGATTTTCAGAACTTTTCATGAATAATCCATGTCTGTCAAGTCAAAGATATTCATAAAACTATCTTTTTCAGTTCAGGGAAGACTTACGTTAATGGAATGAATGCTTTGGAAACTCCCAGATACAGGATGCCTGTATCTGGTCTCCATGCAGTTTTCTCAGTAAAAGTCCTTCCTACATTTGTGTCAAAACCCTATTGATCAGTGGAAATGGTGGTAACAGGTAATTTCTGCTTAGGTGCTCATGTCCGAACTTACACCCAGCCCAAACCACTGAAGACTACCCAAACCAGAATAATAAAGGATCATCATACCAGAACATTTTAAACTAAAACCCAAGAGAAATATAATGGAGTACACAGGAATTAATTTTGGCATTGCATACAACCAACATGCAGCCAAAATCCTGCATCTTTTTAACATCCAGAGCCCACACATGTCTGGAATCCAGTGGATGAGATAAACCTCATTCACCAGTTCTTAGCAAAGAAGGGAGGACACCTCTCCATCCATTGAGCTCTGACCCTGCAGTACTTTGGCCAGCATTGTTCATCAGCCTGGCAGGTCACCCAGCCACCTCCCCAAAGGCACCAGAGCCCTGCCTCACTTTATGATGCTGCCAAGTCTGCCTTATTTCTTTTGACTGTTTAAATTTTTGACGTGACAGAACAAAGCTTCCCATGAAAGAGGTAATTTTAAATGCTTTTCTGTTGGCTGTTGTATGCTCGGTGACTTAACTCTATTTAATCTGGTTCTATTTAAGCTGACCTGAGTTTTTCATTAAATCCTTTCATCTCTCTTTATTCCATCTTTTTCTATTACTTTACACATAAGTAAAACTGGACGAAAAGTGATTTAAAATGATGCTATGGAAGGAATTCTAATAAAATTAGTCAAAGAGTGAGCTCATGAAATAGTGAAATGGTATCTTATTGCTAGGGAATGAATTGTGAGCAGATGCATTAGTTCCACTCTATCAACTTTATTAATATGGCAGAAGTAAATGAAGGAACAGTTGGCATATTGACTTCTATTCAACTGTCTCCCTCTGTCTGGTTGCATTATTCAGTGATAGATGAACCTCCAAATATTCAGGGGTTCAGGCTCATTCAGTTCAACACTGAAATTAACTAGATGGAACTCCTGGCTGTACGAAACAGATCTAGAAGAGAGACTCAGTCTCCAAAGAAGTCCAGTTCACCATTGTTTTTGTCTGAGAAACAATAATTATTATTACTCATATTAGGAATAACGGGTTGAAATGCTGGAGTACTGTGTCTGTGTGTTGCAGCTGTGTTCTAAAGGAAAGAAATCACCACCACTGTGTTTTGTAAGGAAGCTAATGTGTTCCATCTGCAAAAATGGTGTAACATTTTTCCAATGACCCCAAAGGCACTGTTACAAAAAAAAAAAAAAAAAAAAAAAAAAAAAAAAAAAAAAAAAAAGCCAGCCATCAGGAAGGGGCTATAAAAACACTTATAAAACAGAGTCTGGGCAATCACAGGGTTAGAACATGCTGTGCACAGACATCCATAGGAGACTGGGAATGATATAAAAAGCTGAAATACTGGCCATATTGTCAAAGCATGGTGGAGACATCAGAGAACGGTTTGAAGTGTGGACAAGTACAGCCATCAGTCTGAATTGCTTTCATGTTCTTAATAGAGCTATTCTTGTTGTTGCTTCAAGTCTTACTATTTTGTATTAAGAGTACAAATATGTCGTGAATTGCAGGATTTTTCTGTCTCAATCACAAACTTCTTCCTAGAAAATCTTTTGGGGAATAATGTCACATGCTTTAACCAGTGATGGAAAAAGATCCCTTTGCAAACAGTGCTTGATCTGGTAGGTGTTCTCAGAACATGTCACTGGGAATGTGGGGTGCACAAAGCATTAACTGATATTTCCCTGGCAGAACATTTTCCCATGACAAAGCAACGACAGTTAAAACCTCCTCTTTTAATAGAGTTGCAGCAGAGATTTCAGTTCAAGTTCCCAATGTTTTCCCTCCAGTCAGTGGGCTACACACAGGCTGTTCTGGGCAGTTCTGCCTCAGCCTCTCCCAGGGAAGCTGTGTGCATTGCCTTTGTTCATGCAACTAAATACTGACTTGCAAAGAGTCTTGAACCTGCCCCACCCACCCGGGTGAGAACATAGGGTGAAACTGGATGGAGGGAGCACCACCAGGTTCTCAGTGAACTCTTATGTGAGAAAGGACTGGCTGAAGTAGGTACTTAGCTCTCTGAGAGAGCATGTGGAGGACAGACTCTCCTGTAACTCAAGACTGAATGTGTAACTCCAGAAAAAGATACTCTTAGGATACATTGCTTTCCCTATGATTATCTGTGGGGCAATATATCTTGCTCCCAAATCACTGTGCTGGCTCATGTAGAATCTAATTTTTAGAAGCTGAACTGTTCTATTTCAAATTTTAGAAAGGGTTTTACCCAGGCACTTTTGCATCTGTTTTTTCTTCCCCCAACCGTATCAGATTTCTACTAAAAAAAAAATTCCATATTTCTCTTCAAGCTTTACCTCACTAAGCCTCCCTACACAATGTATAAAGACCTTACACTGCTGGATATGGTGTGTTTCCCTAGTCATCAGGATGCTTAACTCTTTATTCCCAACTTCTTGACCTTGGTTCTCCTGCACATCCCCTGAACATGAGAAAAGCAATGTAATATTTTCCCCAGCAAAATATTCATGATGAATACCAAGATGGTAGGATGCAAAAGAACTAAATTCTGCAAGTCCAGTTCAAAAGGAGCATTGTTTTGCTCCTTTTTCTTCTTCTCATTTAAAAAAAAATAAAAATTGAATGTTGGCATTTCTGACTTAGTCTAAATTGAGCTTAAATTGGCCAAGAGGATTGAAAAGGTATTAGTGAGCCATGGGTGAACAGACAGCAGGATTCCAAGGGCATTTTACTTTGGGAAAGTAGTCAAAAAGCAAACCTAGGGCAATAATAAATACATGTACTAAATATATTGATTTAAGAAAACCAGAGAAGTTCATTATTTTATTTATGCTATGTTGGCTGTAGATTGAATTAAAATGGGTCTTGTCTAAGGAGTTAGTTCACACACAGTTTTATACAGAAATTGTTTTCCATGGCACGCTAGGTTTTGGAATAGACATCAGAGCCATGCATTGCCTCGGGAGCACTGAGGAAGCCACTAATACAGCATCAGAAACATGAAGGGAAAGACTTCTGAAACTGTTTTCCCAGACAATAGCAAAGAAGCCAGTGAGTTCCTGCCTCTCATATAAAGACAGAGTCCACATATGTGTGAAGGCTCCACTCTAAAGGAAAGCACACTTGTATCTGGTGGTCAGCAGGAGCCCTTTCCCTCTGCATATTTACAGCCTGCACTGCAGCACATGTTGGAAGGGACCCTGCACACATCTGGCTCCCTGCAGCCCTGTGCTTTGATGTTGGCTGCTCCATGGTGTCCCTGGAACACAGAGGGGGAGAGACAGATCCCCAGAGCACTTGTGTGAGTCGTTCAAGTCAACTCCCATGAGCTGAACACTCCCTGGTGAAATACCCCTGGTAAAAGGACCTGTGCTTGCTCTCCAGTGAGTGGTACCAATGTTTTTGCTCACTCACTACTCAGTTTGCACTGAAAAATGTCACCCAGATTTTGATGGTCAGGGGGACACAGGAGTGTGCCATGGGGCCAGATCTCAGTCTGGAGGTGCTTGTTTTGTGGTAGGTCACCACAGCGACTGCTGCTCCTCACTTGGAAAGTGCCAGGAAGAAAAGAGGCATGTGAAATAGGTGTGTGATGGTTGCAATGACCCCGTTCTGGATGGGGATGATCTCTAACACCTTCTGCCATCCCAGCAGCTCAGTGGGAGGCAGGGCATAGCAGCTGGCAGCCCTGCAGCAGCATCCTGACTCTTCTGTATTTGGCTCTGTTTTTAAAGCAGCCTTCAATGAAGGGCCCATTTCTGATAAAGAGTACATCTCGGAGGCTTTTCTGTCCAAACATCAGACCCTTCTCTTATTAAGACATTAAGTTGTCTGTTTAAGTGAGTCAAGAGAAAGGTTAAAGGATCTGAAGAGAGCGCATTTTTAGAAAGAGATCATTTACAGAAATCTTTCTAACTGTAACCAGAAAATATTCTATGAAAATCTAGTACTGATGTGAAGTTTAGAGCCTTGTTGCATAGACAAAGAAATGTGAGGGCTAAAACTGAGTAAATGATGATAGAGAAAGTCTCTATACAAATGGCCAGGACAAAGGGACAGTATAGGGATACATCTCCAATCCACAGTGTCTATAACACAAATTGAAGTTCCTTGTATTCAGCAGGTATAAAAGAGAGTGAGAGAATGTGCAGATTTAAGAAGTGGTGGGTTTTTTTCATCCCTTCTTTCCCTTTAGTTAAAAGCTTCAGTAAAAATACACTGTTTGAGAGGAAACCAGTCAGCACCATTTGAGATGAAAGTTTTTTGCACAAAGCACACAATGAAGCTAATTGAAACAGGAAAGATAAATGTATTTATAGACACTATCTGGTTATCATTTATACCTCCTTTTTACTACACTGTGATTTATCATGAAAAGAATGAAGTAATGAAGGAATGATTTGCCTTGGAAAAAAAATAGATATTTAATTCAAAAGAACCTCTACAGTATTTTCCTTGCGATCTAATGTCCACCACTATCTTTTACACATCCCCAGACACTCATTTAGTATACACAGCTGGGAGGCATGAATAAGACAGGAAAATTTGTTTTCTTAGAACACCAACAAATCTGGCCTGTAATAATTTATTTTTTAAACTATAATGGAGTCAAAATTGACTCTAATGAATTTGCAGCACACTTGCTGCTGTAATTACACAAGTAAATTCCACGGATTTTTATTAATCACCATGTTTTTCAAAAGATACTGATTAAAGGTTTGCCTTCTGGTGTGCAGCAGACTGAAAATGCAGTCTCCTTACAGCTTGATGGCTTACTGAACAGCAGACTGCATTCAGGTAGCTTTCACACATGGACAGAAACAGATTGCATGCAGTTAGTGCCAAAGGAGCAGATTGAAGTTAGAACTCACCCTCTCTCCAACAGCCTGCCTTCAGTAATTTACTACTGCATGTCCTTTTCATTCAGCTAAAGTAATCAAGCAGCCACTAGTTGAGCAAGGCCTGCTCCACAAAAAAAACCCCAACCCCAACTAATTACTTCTGAAAACAGAATAATGTGCTTAGTGACAATGTTTGTTCTACCACACATAAGTGATGCTGAGCTGAAGCCTTGCTTTGGTCAATAGTAAGATCACATTATCACAGAGGTGGAGCACAGAAGAGACAGGAAAAACAACATTATAGAAATTAAAATTTAGGCTCCTTCAACAATGTGCTAATTGAAGCTTATTAATCACCTAAGTCTCCCTGACCTACAGAAATTTTTTATACAGAAATTTACTCTCCTCAGTAGACAGACGTCTGAAGATTACTGTGATTCACTTCAGGTCTGAGGCACAATGAGGTAGCAGATAATGCAGCCAGTGCAGCACTACAAATATAGCTGAATAAAAGTGATTCCGGTTGTTCTCCCTGAAATGTGAGAAACATGTAAATTGCTGCTTTTCTTGGAAGGACAGAGGCTACACTTGGATCTGGGCAATGTTCCAGGCTCAGGCAGTGACCCAGCCTGCACTTGCCAATGTTCAGCACTTCAAAGAAATAACTGACTATCAAGCTAAGGACTCCTCCACATTTGCTATGTATTTTGACTCAGCCTATAAGGTGGTTTGTGCTTAGCTTTCTTGGGTCTGTTGATAAAAAGAATTGCTGTAAATTCAGGCTTCTGGAGATGTGGAACAGGTTTTCCTTCCACAAAGTAAGTATGGATACATTCATATCAAAACTGATTGTTTTTTCTGACTGATAGATTTATTTGATTACAGGCAATGCCCCTGAAGCAGCTCTGAAACTGTGGATTGAATATTATCTTATTCTTTCAAAATTTTTGCCTATGCACATGAGCAGTCTAGCTGACAGATTGCTTTTTGCCTACCCATACGCCTATAGTCATCAACCAGCTGCATTTCATGTGGCCACAGGAGTTTTACTCAGAATGTTTACCCAGCAGTAACTCACAAAAATCCCTACAAACTTATAACGAAACACAAAGGACAGATTCCCTCCAGCATGAGTTCTCACAGCACAGGGCTGCTGGTACAAGCTGTGGAGACAGGTACAAGCTGTGGCCTTGTGGCACAAAACTAAAACTTTTCCAGTTCAAATCAGACTTAAAGGATGTACTACAGACAAGAGGACTGAGATCATGGAAGGGATTTATTCCAGCAAATATTAGATTACAGCGTATTATGATACAGTATACATTAGATACCATATACTGTATACTGTAATCTATATTAGACACACGATAGTAATTTAACAAAGGTTAAATTGAGTATTAATGCAAGGATATTGTAATCTTGCTTTACATCTTTTTAATTCCCTCCTTCCACATCCTTTCTGTAGCCTTTTTATCATTTAGCAACAGCAGAGATTTTATAAGCTTACAGTCATTTTTATAGAAATACACAGATGTGGAGTAATCTTGCTGTGCTGGTTCTACCATACTGATCTTTATCCTTCAGCTGCTAATACCTCCTTTTCTCATAAAAATTACAGTTCTGCATAATTGAACGAAGGGAGGACACTTCAAGAAATGTCTTAATGTTTGATAGATTCTTATTTTATTAAATACATGTCAAAGAGGGTAAGAAATCCCAAGGAAAGGTAAGAAAGGGAAAAAGGAAAAGAGAAGGATTGGGGGTGAACAAATGGTATCCATCATACTCATTTTATATATAAACAAATATTCATTTTATATATAAATGAATTGTCTCAGGGCATACGGGTGTGTTATGGGTGTGCCATGTTATGGCAACTGAATAGAATTTCTAAAATAATTGTTTGTGATTGCTAAAAAATGTTTGGAAATACTTTGAGATACCTCTTTTTTAATATTAAACCTGCCTTCCATTGTGTTGAAAGAATTAACAGAAGGAAACAACTCCAGATTGGCTGCTAGTCTGAGAGCACTGCATTACTATTTCCATATAGAATGAACTCAGAAGGAAACATGTGGTATATAAACTCCAGATCATCGTTTTGCACCACAAAATGTCCATAAAAAGACCGATTTTCATAGAACACCACAGAGAGACGATGGTAATTAAATAACCACTTCCTTCTAGGTTAATGAATTTCAGCTTCTAGCATATGGGGGAATTATAAGGAACACAGGTCCAACAGATGACTTCAGTGCATCTCTGATAACTGAGACACAGAGAGGCTTCAAATGGACATCACACTGCCAAGCTCAGTGGCTTGGGGATTACTCTGCTTTCTCCTGGTAAAACACTATAAACCCCTTTACTCTATCAGTGAAGCTTCAAGTAAACGAGACTTGGATGTGCTGCAAGGCATTTCTTGCAAAGCAAAAAAGCTGCCTCAGTCCTCTTCTGCTTTTCTTGCCCTCCAGTAACTGACTGAAGTTGTGAAGTTACTTCTGAGTTAAAGCCAAACTATCATTATTTCTGTGTGCTGGTGGTCCACTGGCAGTGTGCCATTCATAACCAGTTTTTACAAGAAATTGGACATTTCCCAAAATCTTTCTTTTTTCCTGTCTTCTGATTGACCTCAGGGGCAGCTGTTGAGTGCAATTATCTCTATGGTCCACAAGGCTGATGAGTACCTCTCGACAGCAACCACAGCAAGTTCAAAAGTAATATCTATCCTTTTACAATGCTTAATAGTGAGCACCTCAAATGCCAGGAGCTAAATTCAAAGTGTAAGTTTCCCAAATACTCATTTTGGTACCCTATCAGACATAGCTCACATACATAAATCTTTTTCCAAATCTTTTTCTTTGTCCTTTTCTGGACTACAAGCACCTTAACTGAAGCTTTCCTCACACAGACAGTAATGGTATATAAAAAAAATATCTGTCAGATTATGATATACTCTCAGGAAAAAGGCAAATGGAGTGCAAGCCTGATAATCAGAACTTTATAGTGATTTTATCTGGAATAACTTGCTGCTTGCAACATCCACATGTGCAGTGTTCAAGGGGTTGTCTGGCCACATGTTTTTGCTCTACATCTGTCAGCTGAGGGCAGGGATCTTTTTGCACAGTGTAGCACTCTGGAACATTATGATACTCCCACAAATATTTCTGGTTTGTAATGCAAGAAATGGGTTACCTTGAGGCTGTGGTATGTTCATCTGTGTTTTATATGTCCCAGTTGTAACACTTCATATTTTGTGAATTATATTAGTTACCTCAGATGTCAAATGACAGAATTTCAAAATGAAAAGGCACTTCTAATTATTAATATAAACTAACATACATAGTTTTGAATCTTTCACATCATAATGATTTGTCACAGTCAAAGAGCACATCTGACTTGTTTTATACTCCTCAAAAACGTGCTTTTTCCTTATGCACAGTTCACAGAATCACAGTCCCAAAATCATTCAAGTTGGAAAGATTCTCAGGAGGTTTCTAACCTAAACTCTCAATCCATACAGACTCAGCTTTGAGATCAGAGCAGGTTTCTTTGTCTATTCTGGTCTTGAAAGCCTCCGACCCCTGCCTGACTTGATTATCCTCAAAGTGAGAAATGTTCTCTTACATGTTATCAGCCAGAAAATGCCTTTTTTCAATTAGTGACTATTGGTATTTTTTCTGCTGTGCACCTCTTTCATAAAAAGCCTGACTCCCTCTTCGTGAAAACCTCTTTTTAGATAGGAAGGATGTTATTAACTCTCCTTAAAGTCTTCTGCACTCCTAACTCTAGGTTACAAGAAAACCCAAAACACCATTTCCCTCAGTCTCTCCTCAGCTAGCAAGTGCTGTAGGCCAAATGTGCCTTAAGGGCTTCCTCTGCTCTTTTTGGGCATGCACACAACCACCTGAGACTTGGTGGTGCTGAGATTCAAGCCAAAAGGAGGTAGTCCTTTTGTCAGCAGAGGCTGATAAGTAAATATTCTGGGAACTGATATGCCAGACTAAAATGGAAAACACAGTAAAGATATCTCTGTAATCTATAGGAGCTGAATAAGTAGTCCTGAGATATAGAACCTGCAAGTTCAGATTCTATATGTACTTACTGACGGGAGCTCAGTCAGTGACTTAAGTAAAAAATCTTCAGTGAGATAAGCAGACACTAACTTTAAAGTAGAGGTTCATTGGTCATGGGGATTCTGCTCCACTTTAGGCAGCAGTTTCAGAGATTAAACACAGAAAAAAATAATCTTTTTACTCCGAGCTGTAACTAGAATTCCTCATGTAACCATCTGCACTACAGCTGATGTAATGAATTTTTATTGGAATGATGGCAAGTGTGACCTGTCCTCTATTTGATGTAACTATTATTTTAAATCCTACTTAGATAATTTGCTGCTTCAACTGAAAGAGAAGCTGTAATTCAGCACTTACTTTCACACATAACTTTCACACTTACTTTCACACTTTACGTTCACAATAAAGTCTGTAACAGTCACAGTTCTGGTCAATAGAGACAAAGTATTTTTAGCAATAGAGAACTTAAATTATGTATTAATTTGTATCAGCCTCTGTTTCTTTAAGGGAATGGACATGGTAACTCCATGTGCAGAGCAACCTTTACAAACATTTCAGAGTTGTGCAGTATGACACCAAATGTGATTTAACAGAGCCTAGTAATAGCACAAAGTGTTACAGAAACACAAATCAAGAAAAATCTACTGCAAACATGTCTGCAGTTCGAGCAAAGGGCTTAGAAAGCTGTCACTACAGCCAAAATGCCCTAACATTTTATGACAAAAACTATCCATTGACACACGAGTATTGTATCATCCATAGCTTGGCATGTAAATTAATGCTTTGTCCCATGTTCCTATTTAAAGGTGTACTGTATGTTATGAGATAGCAGCTGAAGCCATCTTTAGTCAAAGGATGGAAAGTAGCAGCTCCAGAAATTGATCTGGATCATGCTAATGGATGTTAATCCTCTGGAGGAACCAGAATAGTGACGATTTGCCACAGGGGGACCTTACTGTAACTATCCCCTTAACACAGAAGGTCCAGTGAAGAGTTAATGCAAAGTCAATGCTCTTATCAAGAGGAATGAAATTAATCCGTGTCCTTAACACTACAAATTAAACTTCCAAGCTTCTTAAAGTCCAGCATTTGGTCAGCAAATGAGGGGGCAAAAATCACACCAAAAAATTAAGCATATGACGTTCTCTTTCCATCTTTTCCATCCTGAGGGTCACCTACTCTAAGACTTAAACACCATCCATTTCTTTCTTCTTCCCAGGAAGAAGATGTTTCCTAATCATCCCTACCTCTTTTCAGGACTGGCATTTATGGATTCAGGAATACTTTTGAAAGAGCCCCAGTTGGCAGGCTGGGGCTTGAGAACTCAACAAAGCAAAATGTATGTTTGTGAACCTCCATACTGTATGTTAATTTGCTGAGCCGTTCATATTATTCTACTACAAAATAATAAAAGCAAATAATAATATTTACAGATCATCTTTTGTATTTCAACTGGTTTTGAACAAGTTATAATGTGTTCCACAGCTAAAAGTAGGGAACCTGCACTGACTGGTGCAAAGCTTTATAACTTCATAACTTCAGAGAGACTAAAGACAGCCTTCAGCCTTATTACTAGTGGATTTATTTCTATCTTTTTTAGGTAATTTATAAATTCCATTCCAAACAAATGGTGAAATGTTGGATGAAGGATAAAGCCCCAAGGCATATAAAGAAAAAGTAAAAAAACCCCACAAATTCATACTGTAAAAAAAATTATGAGAAAAGTGGTTTCGCTGTTCAATTGCCTTCATCACCAGTCTTCATTTTTCTTTTTTTTTTTTTTTTCCCTTTTCTCTTCTTGCCCTTCCTTTTCCAAAAAAAACCCTTTATGCAAAAAAATCAGATCAACTCTTTAATGACTTGACCCTGTATCAGTAAGAGTTTTGGGACTTTTCAGTGGGTAAAGAATCAGACTCAGTCCTGGTGATGTAATTTAGGAACAGATGCTTTCATTGTGCTGACATATGTGTATAGAGACTATCCAACACCTCACCAGTCTTTAACTTCTGAACATCATATTAATCTTCAGATAGTCAGTAGTCACCAAGTGGCACCACAGTTTGGAGAGTGCATTTGAACTACATGTATTTCATGAGCCCCACGTTGTTGAAAACAGAAGTCAGGTAAGATGGATCCCACCTGCAGAGTAGAGACTGAGAAAAATAATGGGGTCATAGAAGGCTTTCCTTTCCATCCCACCACTGTATTTTCATTTTTGCAGAGTAGGAACCAAGCAAAATACTAACTACTTTGCAACATATGATGTTGACTACAAGAGCAACCTTTGGAAAAGTACATGGTAGCTCTTCAGGTACCTTCTCAGCTCTTGGGAACTCATCGTGACACAAACTTCTGCCACAAAGCCCAGCAGGAGTCTGCACTACTCTACTCATCTCTCCTACTGTCAACAAAAGTAGGCAACAGAAGATACTGTTAATATTTTTTTCTACAATAAACCAAATATAAAACTTAATGGGCCACAACATATAACAAGTTTCTTTCACAATCTCTAGCAGAAGAGGTCAAAGAACATATGAACTTTGAATGGGCTTGGAAACAGTGAATAGTGGGCAATAAGCCACAACAATGAAAAGCAGAGTTTTGAGGCTAAACTGAAAACTGTATTCTTCTCAACATCTTTCTTTCAAAGATCTTTCAACCTTTCACATTTTTTTTTCCCTTACATACCTTTTCTGGGCTCATCTCTAAGTCTGATTGTAATTAGTTTAATTTATTGTAAAGCAGAAAAGAAATTATCAAATTCCTGTTGAGAGTGGTATACCTTCAATTTATGATTCAGTTTTCCATCTGCTTTTTTTCCTGAAATCAGCCACAAAACACAGAATTATTGAAGTAGTGCTAAACAGCTACAACGGTCTATTTTATTTTTCAGAAACACTGTTCTTTCTAGCAGAGGACTGTGTCATTATTAATGAACCTTTCAGAAAGAGCTGGGTCTATAATGCCTCACCATAATACGGCCTGTCAGGCAGTCAGACCCTGTCAGCCCTACATAAGAGGGAATAAAGAGTTTCTTCGCCAACTTAAGTCCTAGTGGAAAGAATTATTAAAGAAGGTGTGACTGATGTACTGACCCTGCTTTTCTGGGTTTGTGTTTGGAAGAGGTCCCTGGAAAGGCCCTTTGACTAAGGACATCCTAATGTCTCCTATATGGATCAAACACCAAAGATGCACAACAAACTCTCCTGCTACTTTGGCCTCCCATAAGACTGAGCTGACATTTTTAGATCCCTGTGGTTATTTTTAAAGCCTTACCTAAGTTTAAATATTTTTTATCACTAAAATCAACAGTTTTGTCAGCTAGATGAAACATAGTTTCAATAATTAAGACTGTTTGATCAGTTATTTATTACAAATGAGAAAGTCTTGAGCTGTCCTTCCCTGAATTGAAGTATCAGTAGGGCAGTGGAATGTGTGTAAGTAAAACCAGTAACACAGTGTTAAAAGAGGAAAAAGGCAGCCTAACTTACTGCTGCTTAATGATGCACAAGTTTGTATGCAACCACAGTCCAAATATTGTTTTCAGAAGCAAATGGACAGTCTGTCTCTAATAAATGAACAAACACCTTGACAAGATATGTTCAGCTCTTGTGGTACTTGTGTGCTAATACCAATTTCTGAGATGAAGAATGTAGCATCAGTAAAATGCAAAAGAAG
Organism: Florisuga fusca; assembly: GCA_038090715.1. NCBI lineage: Eukaryota > Metazoa > Chordata > Aves > Apodiformes > Trochilidae > Florisuga > Florisuga fusca. The sequence goes on from JAAWXA010000009.1 coordinate 20,838,797, forward strand.
TCAGCATTTTGGTATCTGCATGTGATCACGGGTCTTCTTTTTCCAGCTGCTTTTTTACCCTTTCATTTCTGTCCTATTTCTGTTCTGTTTCAAAAGAACAGACCTTTGCCTGCTCCAGCTTGGTTCAGCACACCAGAGCTCATATATGTTTAACATATGTGACACAGCTGATATTAATAGACATAAATGTCCCCTAAAGTACTTTTCCATATGTATTTTTGGAACAGATATTCTACCTTTCTTTGTGTCCTGGGACACTGGCCATTTCACAGGACTCTGAGGTACAACAGAAGCTGTGTGGCTAAAACATGTTTTGTCCACGAAATGTATCTTCCTTTCAGATGAAATTACCATTGCTACCAGAAGAAAGATTTTAACTGAACAGGAAAAATATCAATAATTTGCTTTTATTGTGCACAACTGGCAAGAAATGCAGAAAATGTATTAAATGCTTCCTATGATTATGCTGTGAAAAAAAAAAGATTAGAGCTTTACCTCCTGTGGCAGTATATTGGTTCTCATACTTGTACACAGCAATTATCTTCAGATACTAAAAGGTATTTCAAACAAAATGCTTCTGCCTGGTTTCGCAGCTTGGTGTTATGAAACTAATATGGAAAAAGATTTCTGGAAAATTTATTGATTACTGGTTAAGTTGAATTTCTTGAAAAGCATTTGAGCAGCAGCAAGTAGTTTGAGAACAGTGCTTACAAGTAAAATATGCTGTTTGAAAATTTATTTGTTTTCTACTACACCAGAAGTCATTAATTTAAACTAGGTAGACATAATAGCTTGCTTTGATCAATGGATTAAAGTAATTGCTTTATGTGTTTTTATACTATTATGTAGATCATAACACCACAGTTCTGCTGACGTCCAACAACTTCACAATTCTTCAGCAATCACAAATGAAAACTTTATTATTGAGCATCATTTTGAGTTAAAAGCTTTATTACGAGCTTTTCTTCAACTCAGTGACTTCCTTTTTCAAATTCTGCCTTCATTTCCCTAACATCCATATGTGTGGTTACATAGCTCTTTAACAGAATGTTTACTGGACAAAAAAAAAAAAAAAAGGAAAAAGTCTCATTGTTCCAATGATGGCATCCATCCCAAACTGTATTAGCTACAAATAATTGCTTCCTAAATTGCTTAGTTGGCAAGGAATATTTTGGTTTAAAACCCTCTTGACCTTTATCTTTACAGAGCAAAGCATTTGTGAGCAAGATTTCTGGCAATAAGAAATCTCTAAAATTATATCTTGTTTTACTGCTTTAGAACTGAATGGAAAGGGAAGTACTTAAGCTTAAATATATGGAATATAGATAGAGCAGATCATTAGCAGTTCTATTTTATTTCCAGTTTATGCTAAACTAAATGCAGGACTGCAAAGGTTTTTACAAATAGAGTCCAAATGGTGAGAATGACAGACATTGAAAAAAACCCATGAGGTCATCTAGCTCATCTTCCCACATTCAGGCAAGATCAGGTTTACCAGCAGTTCTAATCTCACTAAAAGTCTTCCAGTGAAGCATATTCCACAATTTAGCTAAAAAAGTCTAGGAGAAGCCACATAATCTATTACTTATGAAATGCTAAGGTACAGCAATGGGTGAAATGAACGACCAATAATGTTCTTTGCCAATTATCTGTTTTCCATTTATTATTTCTTTTTTACAAGCTGCTCCTTTGTCACAGAGATGGATCTATAGCTAATTGTTATTAGAAAGGAATTGATTCACAGGGCAAAAAGCAATTATCAACAGATATGCATGTCTAAAGTTAATAAAAAAAGTGCAATAGGGAAGAGGCACTGGCATGAATAAATTTTCCTTCCAGCACAAGCAGGATTCCAAGCACAGATACAGGCTGGGCAGAGAATGGATTGAGAACAGCCCTGAGGAAATGGATTTGGGGGTGTTTGTTGATGAGAAACTCAACATGAGCCAGCAATGTTCACTTGCAACCCAGAAAGAAAACTGTATCCTGGGCTGCATCATAAGTAGCGTGGTCAGCATGCTGAGGGAGGTGACTCTCCCCCTCCATGCTGCTCTTGTGAGACCCCATCAGGAGTACTGGGTCCAGTTCTGGGGTCCCCAACAAAAGAAAGATGAGGAGCTGTTGGAGCCAGTCCAGAGGAGGGCCACAAAGATGATCAGAGGGCTGCAACACCTCTCCTGTGAGGGCAGAAAGCCTGGGAATAAAAGGACCTGGGGAGACCTTACAGTGGCCTTCTAGTACCTGAAGAGGGGCTACAAAAAAGCTGGGGAGGGACTTTGTACAAGGGTGTGTAGTGATAGGTCAAGGGGTCATGGCTTTAAACTGGAAGTGGGTAGATTCAGGTTAGATATTAGGAAGAAATTTTTCACTCTGAGGGTGGTGAGACACTGGAACAGGATGCCCAGGGAAGCTGTAGGGAGCTGTAAGGATGCCCAAGAGGAGCTTCCCCCACTCCTGAAAGTGTTCAAGGCCAGGTTGGATGAAGCTTTGGGCAACCTGGTCTAGTGAGAGGTGTCTCTGCCCATGCAAAGGGGTTGGAACTAGATGTTCTTTAAGGTCCCTTCCAATCCAGACCATTCTATGGTCCTATGAAATGATTCTGTGATTCAGAAAAAAAGTGAATCCAGACTTTTAAACCAAGAAGGATATTTAACTAAATGACCTGATGGCAGAAAAATCCAGATTATTTACGATAATTTCTATTTTAAATTTTTAAAAATATTAATTCATATAAGATTCTCATGGCTAATCCCAGTTACTTTCATATTAATATGACTGACAGTCAAATTCTTCTGAGTGGAGTTTTTGATTAAATGGGATATGAAGGAGTATATGGCATCCCTCAGGCCATATACTTAATTATGTATATAATTAAGGCTTAATTAACTTTTTCCTTAAAAATGTCAGAGTAATAATAGAGAAGATGAATTTTGTTATTTAAATGTGATGGAAATAAACAGTGGCTTACAAAACTGTAAGTAGGAATGACAAATAAATAAAATGTGTAATAACAGAAAAAACAATATTTGCGACCGTGCTGCTTTTCCTCTGCTGAACTAACCTGTGAGAGTGTGTCAGGACATATCTTGTCTCATAATTAGCTTCACATTAAGGCAAACTTGGCACAGGTTTTAGCATGGTGAGTGGGGAGCTGCAATCTGGCTTGGCAGACAAAGCCCGTGCCTCACAGTTCCAAAGGTCCAGAGGTTGAAACCAAGCTGGAGTCATGTGTGAGCTGCACACACAGCCAGAGCTGGAGTCCTGCTAATTGGTTATATCCACCCCTCGCTCTGGATGCCAGCTGGCAGGCACAGAGTATCACTGGTGGTATTTAGCAAAGGGGAAGTGCTACAGTCAGCTCAGATCTTCAGAGGTGGGTGAAATCCTGCTAAGTGCAGTGGCAGTACTCCCTGCTCTGCCCGGCCGGGCATACAAACAAAGGAGGTGGAAAAAAAAAAGCACAATTTGCAGGAATAACAGAAAAACTAATATATAATGGGATGGATTCTGGTCTGACAAGTGCTCAGTGTCCTTCACTGTGGAGTAATCCATGTAGATGGGATATTGTCAATAGTTTTGGACTCAACTGTTTTATGGTCTGGTAAACACAGAGGTGAAAAAACTGTTGAGAACCACTGACTTTTCAGGATTGTTGGTGTCTAATTCACCTCTCTTGGTTGTTTACACAGTTGAAGAACCCTTTCTTGTAGATTTTGATTGCTCTGGGTGACTGCAATTTGAGCTGAGCTTTTGCTCTTCTACCTGCATCTCTTCACACCTTGTGGTGCTTATAGGGTATTTGTCTAATGTTCCATCTCTGGAACTCTTTCCTTTTGGTTTTGAGCAGATTCAGAAGCTTGCAATTAATTCAAGGGGATTTCTTGCTCCAGCTACTTCCCTTTCCTCTAAAGGGGATGAACTGCTTTTCTTCTTCCAGGACAGAGTTCTTGGGAAACCCCGGGCACTCACTAGCTCCTTTATCCTCCATGGAAGCTTCCCATGGAATGTCTCTCAGCTGAGATTTGACAAAGCTGAACTGTCTTTAATTGACAGTTTAGCCCAAAAGACAATTACAAATTTTAACACTGGAAAAATGTTATTGAATATATTGAAAATATATTGTCTGATACTGAAAATATTTTGTCTTGGATAAAATCCCAAATGAGTTGAACTTAACTGGGAAGTTAGGTTTGCATGGGATTTAAGGTAACATAGAACCTTTTTGTACATCAGTCCATCATCCAGATATATAGGAAATCTAATGACAGACACTGCTGCCTTGGGACAATTATACTGATCTGTGACTGTGGATTACTAATTCCATAAACCATAAGTAGAAATCTTCTCTGATAACTGACCAGCCACATATTTTTATCCAGGATGATCACTGATTCTGAAGGAACCATTAAAACCATCAGCAGATGGTTACTAGAATTATTTAAGGAGGTGCCACACTTCTCATGAAGGGCACCAGCCAGTCAGGAGGAGGACACAGAACTACTTGCCATGTATTCAGGGTACCTGAACATCACCTCACCAGTGAAACATTAGGTAATCTATAGGACCCAATGCTTCTCTCCCACCAGAGAAAAGAGCTTTTTGAAGAAAAACCTCTATGCTTTGATACCTAGAGAGAACCTGGAACAGACTGGAAAAAAACTAGAGGAAGTCACTCAGAACAAAGAAGACTGAAAACCACTGGGTGAGAGGCAGAAGGCAAAGAAACCCTGGGAGCTGTTGTTCTCTTTTCTTGGGGGTAAGACTGGAGAAAGTGGAAGTAAGTTTGGGGATATTTGGGAAATTTTTATGAAAAGAACCACCAACTTTCTCAACTTCTGATCTGCTGAACTGGCCTTCAAAAAAAAGTCTCTCTGGACATCTGATAGCCAAAGTAGGGGTAGAAAAACCGAAAGCTTTAACAGAAAATAAATTAATATTTCTGTACTTAATTACCATATACATCAACTAATTTCCAATTTTATTCATGTTTTGTTGTAGAACCTGCCTAGGTGATAATAGAAGTTTTTTATGCCCTCCGTTGTATACCAATTTTCTTTCATCCAGGTTGTTTAAGTATAATACTTCATTATATGCAACAATTCAAATGTGAGATTTGGTGGAGTATTTCTGAAAATCCAAGTACCAACCCCCGCTATAAAATAAAAATAAAATATCCAGTCTCATATGTAAAGTTAACACTGAAAACATTCAAAGCAGAAAATATCTGTTTTCTTTACACACCTAAAGACAACCTGAGGTATAAAAAAAAATAAATGTAATTCAACTTGTTTAATTCCATCTTTCTTGTGAGTTTATTTCAAATAGGAATTCTGAGATTCCCAGGCAGTCATATTACTATGGGCTGTATCTCAGTTTTTCAGAGAGTCAATGAATTCAGCCCTTCATTATTTTTTTCTGATTTAAGGTCAGGTGTGTTATGATGCCTTCAGTCCTGTTTTGGAAGCTGACTTGATTGCCTGAGTTGCTATGTAATGTGTTAAAAGTTCACCATATTCAAGTGCTAGATTCAAAGTTTAACAAATACATTTTTACCTGTTCTTCAGTATAACACCCTTACCCAGGCTATCAACAAACAGAAGTTATAGGCAGAAATACAACAGTTCCCAGAGGTTCACATTTACAAGACTGCTGTTAAGAAAATGGGATATTATATGTCATAAAATCATCACATAATCAGAGCAGTAACAATGAGTTACAGTTTTGGCTCTGATCCACCAAAGTTTCCAGATGCTTTGCAAAATGCACAAACCTACAGTCTGTACTCAGTTAAAATTGCTTGAGTTTGTTCCCTGGAGTTACAGCAGACTGGCACAGCAACAGCTGAATGCTGGCTCAGTTCTCATTTGCAACAATAAAATATAAAAAATAGAAAAAAGCTTAAGAAAAAAACATGCATGTTCATTACTGATTACAACAAACTGCTGCATAACGTCAAGACAAAGTGTGCAATGTATCTGAAAAGAAATGTACAAATATAATTAAAATAAAGATATTAAACTCTGGCAACCCCCCCTGTGTTGCCACCCTCCTAACACTTGCCCTTCTTTGACATGCCAGAATCTCATGCAGTTTGGTGTCAGCTTCTCTCCTGAAGGTTTCAAGACCTCGTGTGTCACAGGCTGAATCTACCTTCATGATGTTTGTCTACTCATCACATATATTTACAAAAGACTTCTGGGTATTTATTGGTTTTAAAAATAGATCCTAGTCATGTGCCCAAGCCTCCTTTAAATGTGTGCCCAAAGCTAAGTACAGAGTTAAAGCCAGCACATTAAAGGGACTGACGAGGGCAGATGTTCTGTCAGCCACATGCCCTTTCAACCCCTCAGCACAGAAAATAAACAAAAGTATTTCAATCTGCCTACTGCAAGTGAAGAACTGCTAATAGTGATACATAATGCAAATTTGTCTCCCTGTGATCTACAGGGCTTTGCTTGCTCATTAGCTGATGGCTTCAGTACAGATGCCTCTCACATTTTCCTCTTAGAGATTTTTTTTTTGTGGGTAGCATTTCTTCATAACACCAGCAACTCTCTGGGAGAGTAAGCAACACTGGAAGTTGCCTGTTTCTTAAAGCTTAACAGTGCATTTTCTCTTTTTCAGAAGAGAGTCTTTGCACCCTGGCAAACTGTGGAGCTGAGGTGCAGGGAAGCAGAACAGCTCCTGCTGTCCAAGTACCTTCTGCACCATCCATCCAACTGGGCAATTAATGCATCTGCCCTGTATAGCCAGTAACTCCTCAGACCATGTCCTTACATCCCAGCTCTTCAAGTCCTTAGTATGTGGTTCACAAATAGCCCATAAAGTGGAGTAACCTATTTGCAGTAACCCTGTTTGCAGGCAGGGAAAAAGGACACCCCTGCACACCTTCACTCTATTCCGGGCTTCACCACCTGACCTGGATGACCTAACAGTCTTTTGTATTTGTCTTCCAGTTCTGCTTGGGACATACCCAATTTATTTGTATGTCTGTAACTCTTCCTGACACCTAGTTTCCTGTTACAAAGGAGAAAGGCTTCTATGAGTGAAAAGTGTGTGTGAACTTTCCTAGTGATTGAGCTAACAAATGTTGTACCTGCTCCCTTAGGGGAGGTGGATGACTGGGACCATCAGCTCATTCAGAGCAAATGGCAACTTTATTCCCTCAAACTATATCCGTCCTCCCCAAAAAATTCATCAGAATTCTTGAAGCAAGAAAAGTGAGAAAAATGAAAGGAGCGAGGAGGGAGAAAGAGAGAAGAAAATCCCTATGAAAGAAGAAAAGTCATATTACACTTCAGGCAGGAAAAAACAAATACCATAATCTTGTTCTGTTAGTAATTTTTTTGTTAGTTTGCTCTAAACTTGATCTACTAGGAGTAAAAATATAATACTGGAAAAGGGAATGAATAAATGCATAGGGAGCAGCAGTAGCAGAGGTTATCACAGAGAAGAAGCCTTAAATGCCAGAAATAAAACACTGAAATACCAGCATAAGTGCACCTGCCAGGCACTGAGATCTACTGCTGTAGATTTTCTCACATGACTATCCTGTTCAGTGAATTAGCTACTTGTTGAGACAACTGTAGTACTTTCCTTTGCTCACTGTAATTCATCTAGAGTATTTTGATCTCAAGGTTACTGAAACACAAATAAATTCTTCACTCATATGTTCCTGTCGTTTGTTTAATGGTATATGGTACTCATACTGCACTGACCTATCTTGTACCTCCATAGGCAGAGACTCTCCTCATGACAGGGCCTGCCTATGGATTTCATTTAAATTTCAAGTTTTCATCCACAAGATTTTAATTTTAGCTAAAAAACCAAACTAAACAAACAAAACAACAAAAAACCCCAACAACCCAACAGCAAAAAAAAAACAAACCCACACAAAAAAAAACAACAGACAAAAAAACCCCAGCAAAAATAACCCAAACCAAAATGAACTAACAAAAAAAAACACCCACCACAAAACAAAGAAACAAAAAAACCAAAAAAACATCACCCCCCAAAAAACCAAACAAAACAAGGAAGTAAACAAAGCAAAGAAAACTAAATCATTCAACACCCTTTAAAGAATGGAAAAGTCATGTCCTAAGATTTTAATGTAAAGTTTAAGAGACAGTCCTGCAGCATGTATCTGGACTTTTAAAATTTTTTTCTGCAATCAACTACTAGTACAGAATTCCTGCTGCATATTTTTTTCTCAGATCCTGTTATGGGATTTCCAGATCTTCATGAAGACCTCAGCTTAGGCTCTGCTCTCACTGCATAATCAGCTAGAGGTTTCCAGGTGCTGCATATACTCCTAGGTTAGGCTTGTCAACTCATGCACTGCACAACATACAAAAGTTTGTCAGAGGGAAAACTTAGTATTTAATTGCAAACAGAAGGGAACAGTAAAAGGAGTGGTTGATTCAATAATAAAAGCAAGTGTCTTGCAGATTTCTGACAAAAAGAAAAGCCCTGTGTTGCCCAATGAATTTAGAAAAGGAAGAACAAAAAAATAGTATTTGCCAAAATACATAATGTGCACTGTGTAATATGTTAAGACGTATTACCATTAAAAGTGAAAACTTCTTCAGTTTTTACTTGATCAGGTAAAGATTTAATTGAATATATTCTTTTGTCTGGAGTACAACTGCTATAGAATACTTGAAAGCATGTGATTTAATGCTGCTGGTAAAATAATTTTAGGGAGAAATTTTGAAGATACATCAAGGTAACTACAGCTGGTTGAGTACTTTGTTGCTCTCTTCATAATTGAGTGGAAAAAATATTGAGAAGCTGAGGTCTGAATAGTTACCCAAGCATGATGCTTACAAAATACAAGCTCAGTCATCACAGCATAGATCATACAAATTCAAGTTTCTCTCTAACCTTTGATTATCTGTCCTGTTTATCAAGATTCCTTCAGTTCCTGGTGGGAACTGAAGAATATACACACACTGTAAACTCACTAGAGGTACTTCCTGATATTACATGTCTTTGACCTGCTTTGTCCACAAACATTTGTTCAAAAAAAGCCTCCAAATGTGACTTACGCACATATAGACGGAAAGAAAAAAAAAAAAAAAAAGGAAGACATAGTCTTTCTTTGCTAGTTCTGATTGTTCCAGCAGATTACTGAGTTCCATCAATCTATAAAGACTTCAGGAAATCCCAGTGTAAAACTAGTTCAGAAGACAGGATCCAAGCCACATATATGCATAAGCAAATCCTTGATACATATTTATCAGTGTCTCTGTGTAATCAATGAATCTGCTTCTTTGAATTAGTAATGTAATAATTCACATAGTACTGAGATAGAACATTTACTTTTCCTATCTAAAAACCAGGGTAATTTTTCATAAATATGAAAGCATGACATCATCAAAAAGAGCAAAAAGTATTGGAAGACAAAAGTCATGAGCACTGGTAAGCACTAATAATGTATTTCTTTTAGGAATAAACAGATACTGACTGTCCTGTTTTAGCACTGGACAAATGTGAACATGGATAAAATTATACACAACCCAGACTTAATAAATTCTACTTAAGACTTTGGGCCTGCAATGATGGAGACATATGGTATTATTCAGAACAAGTTATCCCACGGAATTCAGTGTGAATGTCCCCAGTGTGTGAAGTTAACCATGCATGCCTCTTCGCAGAAAAATGCACTAAATCTTCATGTTTTCCCTCTGAAACTTCATCAAGCCATGGGGATTAGAGTTCTCCTCAAGTATTTTCTGTGTCTTTTTGCTGTCATTGTATTCCTGTTCAGTTTCTGTACTGTTAGCATTCCCTTTTGCCTAGAATGTACTTGGCAGCTCTTAGAAATTTTTGGTAATATCGTAACCAGTTTCTAACACATCCACCCTCTCTTACTGACTTAGGAGAGTCAGTCTCTTAAAATTCTGAAGTGTCAATAGTCTATCCACCCCAAAAAAAAAAAATTATCACTCACCAAACAAAAATGATGCCACCATTTTGTCAAGCATTGCAACCCTTGATAACACTATTATCACAAAATATATAATAATTTTACTTGGGAATGTTTTTAGTTTAGTTAAAGAAAATAAATCCTTAAGCAATTTTTTCCCAATCCCTTTTTGGGGTCCTTCTAAGATTTATTTTTTTTTTTAAATTTGTTTATATTTTACTTCTTTCGTACTTGCCATCTATGGTGAAAACATAGTCACATGGGGCATGTCTGAAGGAAAAAGAAAATAACAGGACAAATCTTAAAAGAATTCCCTAAAATATCAGAGCAATGGCTCCATAGGAAAGCACAAGCACTATTTATATTCCAACCTATCACTGGTAAGAACTGAGGGATGTTGCAGCTGTCTCCAAATATTTTATAAATAAAAGCATCCTACAAGACATAGAAGGGACAGGCATAAATAAAACAATAATTCCAATGAAAATAAGCCAGTTCCTCCTACCTAGAACAGGGATTCACCAAAGGTTGTGATACATTTTAAGAAATCTCAAAGTAAAAATGCTAGCCAGCCACAGGTTAAGTGAATTAAACATATTCACAGACCCTTTAAACGTAATGACCTGGAGAAGACAATGTATCTTCAACATATCTTCTGAGCGTAAGTGAAAAGGCTTTATTCTGCTCTTTTCGAATTATTTCCCTTTTTCAGAGGGTTAGAGAGGGCAGTGCTGATTTAGAGTCAAAGGAATGACAGTATGACAGGGGAAGACATCAGCCCACCTGTACCACATATTACTCAAATTCTTTACTCAAGCCCATTCCTTACAGAGCCTGGTGGCTCGTTGTCATGGCTGTTTCACTTCTCATGCCACACTCAGACACTAAGCCACTCACAACTGGTCCTTCTTAAATAAACTCCAGAAGCCTTTGATCTGTTTTCTAAAAGGCTTCCCAGCAGATATTGGCATCTACTTTGTTTTTCAGACAACACTGATGGAATGAGATTTATGAATAACTTCTGTCCTCTGAAACAGTCTGGTTGCAAGCAGCTGAGCACATGCCATTCACTGGAGGACTCAGGGTCAGCAACAGAAGTTTGTTTCCTTCCTAAAATGTTTGGTAAAATGTATTTTTCAAGGTAGGAGCCACTACCAATCCAGTCAACACAGAGTAACAATTTCAGACTGAAGGTCCAACTGTGGTTGTTGCTAACATTTAATACTTTTATCTGATAAAGGTGCAAGGCAGCTTCCTTCAATGATGCTTTTAGTGACATTTTAAAATCAATGCATTTTATTACAAAGTACTGTCATCATCCTCAGAGCAGCAAGTATTTGAGTTTCTAGTATGAGATATCAAAAAAAAAAACAACCAAAGAACGCTAAAAAAAATAAGTCCCAGGTTCTAAAATTATTTACCCCATAACTGAATACTGTTCCTTTTCCTCCACTTAACATATTTCTTTCTCAGACAGGGTTGTCCATGTAAAGGAAAGGAGTCCCAAATATACAGAGGCTAGAAATGTTCCAGCTAGAAAACATGCTCAATTCAACACAATAAAATGACAAATAGAAGTGCATTTAATCATAACTACATCAACAAATATATTATAAATGAATGTACAAAAAAATATAGCAAAGTAGACCACAGCAATTCTTTATAAAGAGATCTCATACTGCAAAACCTAGGGATCCAGACATAGCACTAGTGAAATAGTTTTGTTTTCTCTGAAATACTCCCCCAAGCAATGCTTTTCAGCAAGGTCGACTGCTTCTTTAGCAAAAGGGCACAAATTTATTCCAAGGGTGGTTGTAGATGCAAAAGTATGTAAACGACCTCTAGACTCCATTTACATTTCAAGACAATTTTTCTTTCAGTAACTAGTCAGACCTCCAGAACATTCTTACTGAGGTACTCAAATATTCCGTCTTCCTTCCTAAAAGGAATCCCAACTTTTCTCTATAAATTTAATTTTAAGTGATCACCATTTTTCCTGCAACATCCTGTGACTATATTATGCAGATCCTTATAAGTGTTTAGCTTAATCTGACTAACTAAAAAACAAGATTCACCATGTAAGATTTTCGTTGATAAACTTTAAATTCAGAGACATCTGAATTGGCTGGAGGTCTTACCCCAAAAAAGGAACACGGGTGGCCTTGATTCTAACCTGATTGTGATAACTCTGATGTGACTGATTAAAATGAAGTGTTTCCTTGTTTATATCTACCTACTGTTACCCTACGCAAAATCAGAAAAACTTATCCTGCATCAGTTGTTCCAGGCTCTTGAACGATATGTTGCATTATGCTCTGTAAACATCTAACTTGACAACATTTATCACACAGGTGGCACATTCTATTTGTGCAGCTAAACAAAATAGATCGAAACCACTCACACAAGAGTATTAAATGGCTTGAATTCCAGATGGCTCACTTGCTCCATAAAGTAACAGTATCTGCTGAGATGATCATGGCACTGTATTTCTTTCTTCTTACCAAATACATGCAGTAGGAAGTTTTCCCCTGCTCTTTTGTCATCCTCTTCGCTGCTCTCTTATTTCATGACCTCTGAGTTAATCCTTCTGTTCTTCCTATTAGCAAGTTTAAGCAGGCAAACTTCAAACAGACTAGCGATGGGTCACAAGGTTTAATGGGCATGTAGATAATCATCTAAATTACATTTCTGGAGCTGATGGGCCAGACAGGCTTAGAGAGTAACTTTACCAGCTTTCACTGTTAATCAGCAAGGATTGTGTGTCTCAGTATGTATCTGCCTTTGCCTGCCTCCCTGAGGGGCTGGGTCATACTGACTGATTAGCAAAGGCAGCTGCATTAGCTTTCTTCTCCCACAAAGTGTGTTATAGAGGCCCAAATGACTTGAAAGGCAAATGTGACCACAGCTCAAACACCAAGCACTCTCTTCTCATCACTGTGGAATTGCTGGCCTTCCTCTTGCAGATTATGATACTCAGCACAACAGTTGTTGCCAATTTTCATGATCTGTTAACACTTAGGAAGCCTCATGCTGAAGGCTCTTCTTTCACATCTATTGTGGTGTCATCAAGGGGAAAATTCAACAGGCTATTTCACATTTTCTGATGAATTTGGGACCAAGAGCATGAGTTGAACTGAAAAGTATACAGTAATTGAACTATCAATAGTGAATGTCCTGAATTTCAGTTTTGAAACACTGACTGTAGACAGATAGGTAGAGAGAATAACAGGTCTCTGTAGGATACAGACAATTTTACATCTACAGAAATAGCAATAGATGTCTGCTGTTAACCTGATTTTTTTCAGTGAAGATACAAAGTGAAGTGTATCGAATATGAGACTCCTTTTTTCTGATAGTAGTGGTTGTGTTTTGTATCTACCTTGATTCAAAAAAGGAACAAAAGCAGTTAAGGACTGGCTTCCTGACTTTGGTGGGACCTCCTCCTTCTGGTATTAGGCTTATCTCACACAGTAAATGTTTCTCAATGAATCATTTTACTGCTCTTTATCAAGTTGTTAAATAAACACAAAACTAGAACAATTAAACTATGATTAGCCAGGCAATAAGCTTTCACTGTTTTACTTAGACAAAACAAGCAAAAATTCAGCAGTCTATAAAACAAGAAAAAAAAACATTTCATGTATTTATAACATTATAGAGAAAAGAATCTGACTAACCACCTAGGAAGTTAAGTACCTTTCTATTTTGGATCTCAATTAAGAACATTTTACAAGAATAAACTACTGAGGGACAATGTAAAATAATCAAGAACACTGGTTTCCTTATTTGTCTCTTCAATTTTGAGAAAGGATGTGTGATTCTGACTTTCCACAAGTTTTTGTAGATGAAATTATGAAACACCTATAGCTCTGGGACATAAGTACAATTCCTTGTGACTGATGAGAGGCTAAATACTTCTCTAAGTTTCCAGTCCATGAAGCACACCATTTCTCAAACTTTTAAACAAGGGTAACCAGATTTTCTACTTTATCTGGGACAGGCCCAGAATGTGAAGACTACCTATATTGTGAGAAAACCTTCAGGTCTCAGTTTTGGTTCAAGTATGTGCTGTGACGTGGGTTTATCCCATTTCCTGGTTTTTGTGTGGCAGCCTGAGTAATTTACCCACTCCTGGTGCCACATCCTTTGGCTCTTTCAGTAAGAATGAAAATGGTCAGACCTCTATGCCAGATCACAAAAACCACAGCAGGATTTCAGTCACGTCACGTCCTTTTTACCAGCACAATGCACAGAGAAAACAATCTGAATTTCAAATATGCATTGTGAGCAGATAGCCGGGAGAGGTGACAGCTTTTATGTGGAGCAGCAATAAATCACTTTTATCTCCTTTGCTCTGTTATACCACATGGATGACTTCAAGAACTACCCTTTTTGCTTATATTTTACCCAATTTTACCCTTATAATTATAAGACCAGACAAATGACTCTGAAGAGTTCTGGAGTCATTATTATTTCTCATTTGCCTTACCCTTAAATCATCTTCCCAACAACCTGTACCCCTTACTCCACATTAAAGCTTTCTAGTGGCAAAACATCACTAACAATTTCCAGTAGTATCAAAATCTGATATGATTGAAACACAGCTATCATTTCTGGAGTTGTCTTTTTTGCAAACTCATTTTTTTGACCACACATGCTAACAAAATAAGTCTAGTTAGCGTAGATCCAAAGTACATTGAAGTCAATGAGAGTCTTTTCTCTCTTCAAAGTAAAGACATTCTTGTCTTCTTTTATTATTATAAATGTCACAAAAATGGGTACAGAAGCTGTTACTAAATCCAAATGACAGCCTGCTTGGAGAGTGTCAGAACTGGAAGAGTTGAGGTGTACTTGCCCAACTCTGCAATAAGTAATATGCAACTTCTGTGTGTGCTAAACTTGGCTCATAGTTCTAGCATCTGTCCCTCATGATCTGTCTATGAGCATGACAGAAAGTCTTGCAGAGAGAATAAGCTTGAGTTCCAGAAACTGTGACACTGCATTATCCCAGATCTGGCCTGGCCTGCTTGCCATGGAGCAGTGGCACCTTGTTTTTTCCCTGTACTCTCACCAGCTTGTTCACAGCCAGTACAAGTAACTCGACAGCACTCTTCTATCATGTGTGTAATTGAATGAATGCCACCATTTGCAAAAAATGCATTTGAGGCACCACAGAGAGCTGGTGCATCACAGAAAGATACTGAAGTTTAATCTCATAACAGTAACTTAGGTCCAGTACAAACCACAATGACCATTTATTAAACAAAACTAAAAAAAGAGATACATGGACAGCATTTATTTTTGCAAATACTTTATCCAGGTGCTTGTAACTGATTTGTCTGCAACTTACAAACTGGCAGTCTGGTCATGGTTGTAACACTTTGTGTACTGTCATACATTGAAAATTATTTCTAATTAATGAACCTTCTCTCCACAAATCAAGTACACTGACAGAATGCAAACACTGACACAGATATTTACCTAAAACACAAGATAAGTATTTGAGTGAGGTTTCAGAAACTTTGGATGACCTTTTCTTCTTCCACACCCTTTTCTATTACTGTACTTTTGAACATGACATTGCACTTCCCAGAGCTTGTAAAAGAGAGCTGTGTAACTCATACTTTGCAGTTCTCATAATTATGTGGCTCATCCAAAGACTTGTAAAGCTTCACACTTTACTGGGGAATTAATTCTTATATCCTGCTATTGCACAGCTAGAAATGGAAGGATGGAAAAATTATGGGCTATACTCAGACTCCTTAATTTAGCATAGTTAATGTAGGCAATGCAAATCCTGAAAGCTAGAGCTGGGCCCCGTGTGATGATTGAGATGGTTGAGCTAGGCTCCCTGTGGGATCAAGAAAAACCAATAGCTGTTAGAGAATGTCTGAGATTCCCCAAGTAGATCATCTGTTCCCCTCCTGCTCATGCTGGGCCACAATGAAGAAATGCATGATGGAGCCACTGTGGAGGGTAGGGAAAGGAAAAAAAGAATAAGAACAAAAAAGTCTGTGATACATGGAGGCTTCTGCTGAAGTTATGCTACCAGTTCTCTATCAAAATGTAATTGATTCCAGTGGTCTTGTACTAGGCAGAAATAATCCAATATGAGAGAAAAAAAGGAGAAGTGTAAGCAAAAATCTGTTCAAAATATGTGGAATGATTGCCTGATAACTTTGCGCAAACCAAAACCCCCATAGCTAAAAAGAGTTGTATAAAACCAGATTTACTGACAAGCTTTTACAGAGAACAGTGTTGTCCCAGGAGCTTAATTGCCCATCCAGCTTTTTCTGTTGTCTGTCTCTTTTCACAGCTGCCCACAATGCTTCACTACTATTATTTAAATATAATCCTGTGGTTAAAGGCAAGGAATAAGAAAATCCTAGGTCTAGTCCAGTCTGTACTAGCAGTCCTTGATGGGCTCAGTGACAGCTCTGTGTCTACAGAATCTGCTTCCACAGCACTGTGCCTGTCTCAGCATCTCCCCTCCTCCTGCAGCACCCTAGGCAGCAGGTACTGCAAGGAATCTGTCAGACTGAAATGTCCAATCATACATCTGGCACCAGTGGGATCTTGTTCATCAGCTGCAATCATACAGGTCATAATTTGACACCTTAACGTTTTTAGTGAGGCAATTATGAGTTTCTGCTTGGCTAGTTCCTGGGCAGATCTTCATCTTCTGTATCTTTAATGGGCCATGCATGCCCATGAGCTGACATCAGTAATTGTATGAAGGGGGAGAACAGGCTGAACACACAAAAGAATGGAACTGCTCTGTCAGGTTGTTGAGCCTTATCTTTTATGGTTTTGTTCCTCACACAATGGTACACTAATGACATTTTTCTCTGGCACCATAATAGCAAAATAACCATTAGAGTCAGGAGTCACCTAACAGTGTCTATGACGGTGGGAGGCTCCCAGTAAGACTGTGCTGAACTGCAAACACAGGGAAGAGGGAAAGGAAGAGGAGGAGGTAGTTATTTTTCTATTATTCAGGTAGGAGCTGCTACAAATAACACAAGCTGATGTCAACAAATTCAGTTCTGATGAAGAGGGATATCACTCCTGATTTAAGAAGCTCTTAATTTCAAGAGTACTGCCCAAGGAAAGGGAGCATAGGAAAAATCAAGTCTGCAATCTGCCTCAAAAAGTCTCTTCAGGAGCTAATTATTATACCAATATAATACTTCCTCTGGCTAATTATCACAAGTAAACTTAGTTCATTGATGTCATGTCAGTTATTATTTGCTTATAATTTTTGAATCACTGAATCAGCATTCCCATGGATTGTCTCAAAGCACCAGTGGCAAGTTATCCATCAGTCAGTATTCTGTACAACACACCATTTCCCGTGTACAATGCATCATTCAATACTTCAAGGCCAAGTGCCGGGTCCTGCACTTTGGCCACAACAACCCCATGCAGCGCTACAGGCTGGTCACAGAGTGGCTGGAGAGCAGCCAGGCAGAAAGGGACCTGGGAGTCTGGATTGACAGGAAGCTGAACATGAGCCAACAGTGTGCTCAGGTAGCCAAGAAGGCTAATGGCATCCTGGCCTGTATCAGGAACAGCGTGGCCAGCAGGTCCAAGGAGGTGATTCTGCCCCTGTACTCAGCGCTGGTGAGGCCACACCTCGAGTACTGTGTCCAGTTCTGGGCCCCTCAGTTTAAGAAGGATGTAGAGGTCCTGGAACAGGTCCAAAGGAGGGCAACCAAGCTGGTGAAGGGACTCGAGCACAGGCCCTATGAGGAGAGGCTGAGGGAGCTGGGGCTGTTCAGCCTGGAGAAGAGGAGGCTCAGAGGAGACCTCATCACTCTCTACAACTACCTGAAAGGAGGTTGGAGCCAGGCGGGGGTTGGTCTCTTTTCCCAGGCAACTCTCAGTAAGACAAGAGGGCATGGTCTTAAATTGTGCCAGGGGAAGTTCAGATTGGATATTAGAAAGAATTTTTTCACGGAAAGGGTGATCAGACATTGGAACGGGCTGCCCGGGGAGGTAGTGGACTCTTCGTCCCTGGAGACATTTAAAAAGAGACTGGATGTGGCACTCAGTGCCATGGTCTAGTGACTGCAGTGGTACTTGATCAAGGGTTGGACTCGATGATCTCTGAGGTCCCTTCCAACCCAGCCCATTCTATGATTCTATGATAATTATGACAACTGTAGCTGCTACATGGAAACATCCACTTTCTTCTGCCTGACTCTGGTGAAGGTGTTTCCTGGAAAGTATCTGGTATTAATCTTGCATAACAGAAACTAACCCACTACTTGCAAATGAGCTCAGTATGCTTATTACTTACACCTCTACTCTCTAAATCTTCATAAATAGACTTTTTAGAAGCACCAAGTTGTGATTTTCGATTTAGGTGCTTATTCACTTTATACTTGCAGTGAATGGTGATTACATGTCCCTTGATCTTGAAATGCTTTAAAACCTGTTCAAACAGTTTTTAGGTTTTACAGAGCTTTTGTTTGACCACAGATATTTAGGCAAATTGCTAACAATTTCAGCAGTTTTATGCAAGTGAATTTACTCTTTAGCACTGCCTAGAATATACAATGGAAGATAATTTAGCTGTCTATTTCAGTCAGGAGAGGTACTCCAGTGTAATTTGGAACTGCTCCCCTGAAAGTAACTTAACTCTGTTGTCATACAGCAGCTGAACACATAAGCCCCCAAAAGTATTTTCAGTCTCTCTGTACTATCTCTCAGAACATTTTGTGGCTTTCACACGAAATGCCTCCATTTTAACAATGTATTTAACACTGTATTCAGTTTGCTGCATGTTTGTGCCTCCAGATTATGTGAAAAACACCTTGTCTTTCCTGGTGGGTGGGTTGCAGGCACACAAACCCCAAAATTATTTATGCTATATTTAATAGACCAGTAGCAATACTAATGTACTTCTAGTGTTTTGTGTGTTTTCACCCATAAATCACTTCTGCAATTTCTGAACAGTACATTTCCAGTACATTTAAAACCAGGTTTCTTTTTTTTTCTGTGCAGTTGTAACCATTCGCTTGCAAAATGTTTTAACCCAATCTGGATGGGAATTTCTTTCTTGAAGAAAGCAAAAGCTGCCTTAAGTAGCACACACATACTCTTCTGAGCCCACATGCTCATTCCTGTCCCTGCACTCACCCCCTCCCTTGAATTCATATAGAGAGATTGGGAGACTTATCCTAGGAAAAAGTCCATTTAAAAAAACCCAAACTTCACTAATCTGTTTCACGAGTAGTTGCAGGCAAGGAAAGGGATGCTCAAATTGGCAGTACTCCTGGAAAAAATGACTGCCATAGTATGCTCTTACCAGTGTTTCTGAAGAAAATTTGGAGTATAGGCTTGAGTATTTTAGGTCTAATAATGAGGGTCCTTTTTGCATGTCCCAGTCCTCTTCCCCCACCCCTGAAAACAGAGTTGCACTCTGGACTGTACAATAACTAAAATCTCTAACTTAAAAGGTATGCCAACATAAATGTTAATCTCTTTTAATCAAATAACCCTCTTTTAATCAAAACAGTTTCCTTTGAAGAAAGCATGTGCTTTTCTTTTTTTTGTTGTCTTCTTGGTTTTTTTTTTTAGTTTCCATAATCGTAAAGCTTTAAGAAAACAGAAGAAAAAATAAAAACATTGAAAATTGTTTGTTTGTTTTCTGAAAAATTCAAAACCACTAAAAAAATCTCTCACCAGCTCTGAGGCTAAAGAACGCAATGCATGATTGCTCCTGTAATGGATATTCTTTTATTCTCTGACAGGGAAGTAAGCTAATTTTGCAAATAAGATACAGTCTGGGTGCTAATTTAATCAGGCAGTATACTTGGTTCCAGTCGTGCAATTTCTGTGTGTTTGCAAGGAGGACACTCAAATCCAGAGCTGCCATGAAGGTCAACTGCTGCTGCGACAACCACGGCGAAACCTGAGTCTGCACATGGCATCAGCACTGGCCTGAAGACAGAAGGGGGTTTGTAACAAGGGTCAGCAATCTAGTCCAGCCAATGTCAAATACAGAAAACACTAATGTGCTTCAAGACTGTCCTGCTACAGTACAAGTTCTTTGTTTCTCTCCCAAATGTTTGTTGTTTTTTTTTTTTTTTCATTTTTATGGACATTTATTATTTGCAAGATTCTTTGAAACCTTTGCCTGAAAGCATCAAGCAAACTGTTAATTCACCTTTCTGTAAGAGTTTTTACTTGTACTGTCTGGTATGACAGGCATTGTAACTGTAATGGCACATAGTTTAAGATGAAGCAAAAACATCTTATTTCCCTTCGAAAATTTGTACCTTGAGCTGAAAAAAATATCAGCATTCTCATACCTTATGTTCAAAAAAATAACTCTTTGTTTTTAAAAGGGCTTCATCCTTTCTAAAGGGTTTTCTCATCTCTAGCCCTCAAAGGCTGTTAAAGTTATTATATAATGCCTAGGTCTTAATTGAGTTTTCATCAGTGGAAGCTTAGTAGACAGAAAGAGAAATCAACACCTCCCTGCTGGCCAAATGTGTTGCAGCCATTTGGTGCTCCCCAGTCAGAAATATTATACAAGTATCTCATTATCAGCTCCCTTGGAGTTCTTATGCTAACTGGACTCTAGGAAATTAATATTACAAAAATATAAGAAATAATGGTATTTAAGAATAAGATGTTCTTAAAAATCAGGAAAGTTTTTAAAGGTGTCCTCCTTTAAGTCCATCCTCTCAGACCTGACAAAGCTGTAGGAGAGTCAGAGATTCATTCCACTGCACTGATTCTGGGAAGTACTTTTTCACACTTTGTTCAAATGCACAGAGAAAGAGAATGACACATACTATGGCTCTAAAATATAATATTAGCTATCCACTACTCACAGTGCAAAAGTGAAGCTAGACAAATAACAGCACTACTAAGCTACAAAAAAAAAAAAAAAAAAAAAAAAACAAAACACTGGAAAAAAATTTCCCCAAAAAACAAATTATGTGGCAGCAGGACACTGGAGGGACAAAAGTTCAGTGTCGAGCAAGGTTCCCTAAGCACACCACTGTTAACCTTTCATGATTGCAACAAGGTAAAGATTAACAACCAAAGAGGCAGCATCCATACATTTCAAGTGAAGCATAGATAGATCTGTTTGCATTTTAAAGATAATGAGCAGTGCTAGAGTGAATAAAATATTTTTTCTTTTATGACAATGTGTATCTAATCTAGGATTATTCATTTTGAGGGTGATGCTGATTGCCTTGTCTTAAGAGCTCACTGTTTTTTGCTGCTTGCTTTGTATTCTGATATCTTGGTATCATAGCTTCACAGGTGATAATGAAACAGCACCACTTCTCTCAAGGACACTTAATTTCAATATTGTCAATAATTACACAAACTTAAATTAAAGTAAAACCCAATAACTTCTCTATTTGCAGTCCAACCAATATTGTCAGAATCCAGAACACACAATGAAAGGCAACTAAATCTGCTGAAGATGCTACAGTTTATCCCCTACTGATTTGCCTAAATGAGGATATTACAGCTGCTATCAAAAAGTAGAGGACAATATTTTTTCCCTTTTTAGGAGCTGCAAGGCTTGGAACTAGACACTTCTGAACTCAATAGCCTTGAAATTAATCCAGGATCATTCAACAGCATGAGAATTGTTAGAAGAATGGAAATAACATCCCGCTCCCTTGTCTTTTTATTGTAACCTTCCTTATAGTATCATCTTGCAGTGAAACCTGAATATCCTAATGGGATTAAACATAAAAGAAAGTCAGGAAAAAAATTAAGTGGATTAGAATTTTAACTCAAGCCTTTTGTGACAAAGACCACACCACTGTCAGTGACCTTTCTCTCCCCATGTGTGATCCCAGTTGTGCCTAGTCAAGTGTCCAAAGGAGACTCCATCAGTTCACGCTGTATTTATCCTTTTGCTCCTAAAACAGGTGTCTTGTTACTAAGAGAACAAGCATTCATGGCATTGATCAGGGTGTATTAACCAGCCCCGCAAGAGTTCATAATGTTCTCTGGCATGAAAAGCAGAATGTAATGATGTTATTTAAATCCTGAGTTTTGTATTGATAAAAAACAACATTCTCAGCAAAAAGTTAAAAAATCTGTTCTAGTAAATAGGGAAAAGGGTAAAAAATGCAGGTTTTTGAGTGGTTTAGATTGCTATTTCTATCTCCAGACTTTGTTTGCTTTTTTTTTAAATTTCATTTACTCTCTAAGTTTGCCTTTAACATATCTTTAAAAATGTTGTTTTATTCAACTCACGCTGTACCTTCTCAGCCCTTGTTAGATACCACAAGAATGCTTTTCATCTCATGTTTACTCTGAACTCTTGAAGTCCTCCCTACCTCTGAACAATTATATTAATTAGAGAGCAGTTATCCACAGATGAGCAGAGACCTGAGCGCAGTCAAAAGAAACTTCTAAAACACTTTTCATTTTTATCGTTCTAGATCTCTTTGCCTTCACAGTGCTTCAAAGATTAATACTCAGTCTCATAAATGTTATCAGAAAACATTAAGAACAATGTAAATGTTAGTGTGGGAGGATGTGTGTGAGGCTGAATTCCTGTTCCTACATCTGGATATCTGCCCCAAACTGAGCAACAAAGGAGGTTTCCTTACTTCTTGACAGCCATTGTGTTCTAGTAAGGTAAATCCAGCTCAATTTATTGCTGCTCTCCTTTTAATACTAATTTGCACCTAAGATGTCAGGCAAATCATTGTACACCTGAACTGAAATATTGGATATTATATATTTTTATTTGTTTTACTGTAGCAACTTCTAGATCTAATTTTGAGATAATTATTATCAACATACAAATTTCTATCAACATTTATAATCTCTGGCTCCTGTTTTAAACCTCAGGGCTTTTTTCTCCGCAAGAAAAAAAAATGTCTCTTGACCTGTTCCATCACCATAAAGCACTCTGCTCTCTCCGACCTGGAAACCCAAGCTCTACTGCAGTATATAAAAAGGAACTCCTATGACCTATAAAAGGACATAGGGGAAGTATGTTTTTTAAAAATGATACACTGATATATAAAAAATCTTCACAAAGAAGCTAAATAAAGATAGGATTAGATATTTGGCATAAGAATTGATGATACTTTTAACACTATGGTTTTGAAAATATTGCTTTTTGGTTGTAGAATAAACTGTGACAACTTATGTTCCTCTTGGATGCTCTAATACTTAGAATGAATCCATGAAACCTTTTAATCTGCCTAAAGTCCCACAGACAGAAGCATTGCCCTTGATTATCATTTATTATGTCACTTTCCTCTTTGAATATATTGGCTTATCTTCGTCCACCACATCAAGTAGCAATGTTTAGTCTTCAGATTTTAGAATCCAAACAAACAGCTCTGCTCAAGTTGGTGTCTCACGTTTTCTACCTTGCATAGAATATATTTATCACCCCTTTCACTAACTGAAAACTTAACTGTTTATTCCTTTCATCATCTTTTTTCCAGTTTTTGTCTAATTCAGCTCCCCTTCCCCAGCCTCTTTTTAGCACTACCTGACATTCACTTTTTTTCCATTGAAGAGACTCTCTGTTCCATAAGAATTGTCATTTGTTAGGAGTAATTTATTTGCACTCCCAAACTTAGGTAAAAGTGATATAAGTGACAATCATCCCTTCCTTTGGAATAATGGGTTTTTTTCATTGTGCTTGTTCATCTTCTAGAATAAACACTTTTCATTCATAAATTATCTAGTAGCTTTGGTCTTGAACACTAATAAACACACCATCATAAATACCTTTCCTGGTGAAAGCATTTCCATAGCTCTAGTGTCATATATAGAGATTTATAAAAACTGTATCATACCCACTGTGCTGTAAAGAGAGATTGTTTTATCACAGGAAAACAACAGCTCTCTAATGGATAAGGTTTTGGCTGACTAAAGAGAGGATTAACTAGCTTGGAACTCTCAAGCACATGGTACTTGCAACAGGTACTTATGCTGGACCAAAATTCTATATTTCACACAAATGTAGCATTTAGAACACAGCAAATCTCACAACAACTGACTCGACACCAACTTTGTCCCATATAACCTAATTTATACCACTGCACAAATAGAACAAGTTAAATTCACTATCAATTTGTATAGGAAAAGAGAAAATACCTGTACAAACCCACACATCATATAGTCATCAAACAAAGGCAGACTAGGGCGATCCTCTCGGGAAATTGTAATTTTGTAGCTGCTCACAACTTGAGGGCTGGGCTGGGAATCATCTGTTACAAGAATGACAATTCTGTTCAATCCAAGGCCGAGGGGGTAGCTAGCAAAGCTGCAAAGCAAAAGAGGAAAGGGGTGGAATAAACAGTAGAGAAACAACAGCTTACACTACTTGCTTTGCGGCTGCTAAACTTTACTTGCATCTTGAGGCTTCTGTTTCTAACATTTTCTTTCTCTTACAAAATACGTATGATTTGAAATACAAGTGTGAAATAAGATTTGTAAAAATTTACAGTTCTTTCAGGAAGACAAAATACCATCAGTGAAACTCAGCGACAACAGTTCCAGTGGCAATGGAAACATTTCTCACAATTCTGTGAATGAAGACACTAGGGACAACAATTCCTGGCAGGTCCAAGTTTGTGGTGAACTCAGCACCAAGAAAAATAAGATCTGAGCTGTTATCTAGTCATTGAAATTGTCCACTAGCCAAATATGATGGAGTCCCAGACAGACTCTGAGTGACAGACAAGCAAAGCTGGACTGTGCTATTCTACCCTTGGCAGGAAAATGAGAAATGCAGAAAGACACAGAACCTGCATGTCCAGGGCTCTTACTTTTCAGTGTAAAGGCTGTATTGCTGTTCCATTTTCCTTTTACAAGAAAGATATTTCTTAAGTTTTCCACAGGTGTCCATGTTCACTGTCGTGTTAACATAAAAATACTAAAAAGGTGGGTAGAAGAATTTCATGGGAGCTTCTGTAAAAATGAAAAAACTAATTTCTTATTGAAAAGAAAGGAAGAATATTAGGCTTTGGAGCAGTAACAAGTGTACAGACTTCCCTATGAAGCATCTGCTTCACAGCCAGTCAAAAGATGGCGTGTTGAGGGCTGTTGATCAAAAGCCAGCTGAATAAGAGCCAGGAGTGTGCCCAGGTGGCCAAGGTGTCTCTTCTGGCTTTTATAATAGTGTGGCCAGCAGGATAAGGCAAATGATTGTCTCCTCTGTGCTCAGCACTGGTGAGGCCACACACATACCGTGTTCAGTTTTGGGCCCCTCACTACAAGTGCTGGAGCATGTCCAAAGAAGGACAACAAAGCTGGCAAAAGGTCTAGACACATATCTCATGAGGAGCAGCTGAGGGAACTGGGGATGTTTACTCTAGGGAAAAGGAGGCTGAAGGGAGGTTTTATCACTCTACAACAACCTGTAAGGAGGATTTAATGAGCTGGGAGTTGGTCTCTTCTCCCTAGTGACAACTGACAGAACAAGAGGAAATGGCCTCAAGTTGAGGGAATTGCTAGAAACTGCACACTCTGTAAAGCTAAGGTAAACTATCATTTGAGAACATATTACCATTGCCTTCAGGACACTGACAAATAAATACAAACTTCTGAGTGTTCATCTCCCTCTGACTGCCCTGTAACTAATCTACAGGCATTCTCTGCTTCTGGAAACACAAATCAATTCTGTATTATCCTGACATATTTCCAAAGGGCACTTTTACATTTTTACACTCATAATTTTTCTCATACCTTGGCCCTTTCTTCTCATCAAGGTGTACTTGGCACTGGCAGTTAGAGGGTTCTGCTCCTATCCTCACTGTCACCGTGTCGAATGGGACTTCTGCGTAGTATTCTCTGACCTTTGGGTTAAACTGAGGATTCAAGTCCAGCTGTGGACTGGTGAAGATCTGCCTGATATGAGATAGGGTATCTTTATCTGTTCCAAGAAGGCATCAAAGAAAAAACTGTGAAATGTATGAACATTTTTAAGTAATATGCAACTTCTGGCAGATTGGTAACACATACAGTGGCAAGAGGTGTATTGCCTGGTCACTCTGAGACTGATAATCCTGTTGCAAGGTCTTAATGGAGTTTCTATTGGCACTTGAGACAAATTTTTACAGCTTGTAAAGAGTTTAATCATTTAGTGCCCAATGATTCTAGTCAGACTCACAGAACTCAAAGTCTGAGTAAGCCTTTGAAAATGCAAGGATTAAGACTGAAAGATCCTGCCTCTAGCTGGTTATCTGAAAATTAAAGACGAGTTAGGCCAAAATTCATAACCTACTTAGGTACCAGCCTGTGTACAGGGTTTATGTACATATCTAATTGCCAATAAAAATCAAAATAAGTGATACATTCTCTTACTGTTCATAAGAACAAGTCACACGGAGATATCTAGACACATAGGGTCATTTGCAGTGCAGCTGGAAGAATGTTTTATTAAAATTCTTAAATCAACAAATTCCAGCCCCTTCCCTGTGTATGAAATCTCCACAATCAGATCCTATTTGCTCAAATGTATCCTTCATTTTGTAGTGTTTGCCAAATGACTCATGAGAATAATTATTTGCTGGCAACCCACTTATGACAAATATTTTAATCCAGCCTATTGGATTCAGACTTACACTATAATTACACATTCAGAACTTGCCTTCCACATGTATTCTCCAGTATGTGTTTAAAACTCTGTTTCAGAAATACTCCAGCCAGAAAATTCTTTAACTATAATACCTGAAAAATCTTGTGGCTTAAAACTGGCTTAAAAGGGTCATAAAGAATGCAAGCAGTTCTGTGTGAGCCTTGAGAAATAACAGGGCAATTTCAGCACTCTCTCAAATGGATTAAAATATAAAGGAAGTTATTCCACTGGAAAAGCATAATTTGGGCTAGATTTGTAGGGCAACAGAGGCTTATGAATTGACACACAGAGAAGGTATTTGAAATAACCCCACGGAATTGTATAAACAGTTCTCCAGATTATGTATTCCTTATCTAGAAAGTTTATCTCACTACTAATTAAAAATTAAGAAGAATTTTCAAAATAAAATTAATTGAGGTATTTCCAATATCAAAGATCATGCAATGAGAATGGTGATGCCAGTCAATGACTCCAGGAGTTTTTCTGGCCTCTGACTGACACAGATAAGTTCCTGGATGCACCACATCAGCAAGAGATGGGAAATGAGGCTCTATGGGTAGAAAAGACTTTCCATCACAGAACTATGTCATGTTTAGAAAGCAACCCCTCATATAATGTGTCATTGAGGAAGGAAGCAGAAAGTACTGCTCTCACTAAAGACAAATATACTTTAAAACTTTACATATCTTTAAATATACTTTAAATATATCTATAAGCAGATTTTTTCAAAGTCTTAAGTCTTAAAATCACTTAAGTGGCTCTTTAAAGCTCCACCATTGAGCTGAAGATGAGCCTTACACAAGGCTAGTTAAACTCCATACAGGTTTAGAGAGAGGTTATTCTGCAAGAACAAGTGCATGCTAAAGTTCTTGAAAATAAGAGGCAAAAGTATATTGAAATGCAGCAAGGAACCAATGAGTGCTAAATACTCCCATTAGTACCCATGCATAGCAATGTTTAACTTTGTGCTTGAGGTTTATTTAACATAATAGCCTGATTATTGAGTGATTCATAAACATTCCTGATACTTAAAATTCCTTTTTTATAATTTCACATAGCTGCCTGTAGACACTCCATTCACTGAAAGCTTATGCTGAAAAAACCAAGAAATTTGTACAAGCCATCTCCCCCCCCTTAGTGGTCTAGAAAGACCTGGACTTACCATAACTGCACAGCCTTTCTTTAGTCTTAATGGCATTATATAATGCTGAAATATAAACAGAAACAATTAATAATTCTCTGCTCTACACCTGATTCACAATTCTATAAGAGAAGGAACACTCAGTATGTTAATTACAAAAAAATACAGTGTACTTTTATTCTTTTCAGTGTGAGATCTTTTGCTTAAGGCTCATGAACACTTCTCATGGGCTCAGCAAAACAACTACACAGATAAGAAAGAAATTAGTCTTTTATATGCAGTAAGCCAAGACCTTCCAGCTAGAATGCAAAACAATGTAATCTAAATCATACCTGTTATTGGAAGTAGTACAAATAGGAAAAACACACCGTATATAAGAGACCTTACTCTGATCCCTTACCTTTGTGATTCTTCTTGAAGTCAGAAAGAGTATTCTGCTTAGGGTGTGAATTTTCTTGAGAAGAATGCCTGTCAATTCAACAGCAGACATATCTTTACATAAATGGAAGGAACAGAAATAATGGAACATTTTTCAAAAATTTCTACATGGCAACTGAGGGCAGTTGGTATTTTAATATTTTCCATGGAAAGAGGAACTTTCTGGATTCATGTTACCAGCATTCACACCTAAATGTCTGTCACAGAAAATACACATTCCATAACACATGGCAGGGTTTAACATGAAAAAAGAAAAAACAAATACATTTCAAAACGTAGTTGAATTGCTGGGAGAAGGAAGAGTGGATGTTGCCAAGATAAAATAACATAAACCCTATCTCTTAACTGCTTGTATGATGCCTTTTTGTACATATTTGAGGTTAAAGTTAGACTTTGTTCAAAAGCAATTACATACAAATGAAGGCCTGAGTCAAGGTGAATATCTGTATTGACATTAGCATGCATTCATGCTAATGGAACATCTACCTGTTTTGATTTGTTTACTAATTCAAAACAAATCACAGTATCAACATCCAGAGCATATAAATATATAAATTTTCAGTGAAAAAAGACAAATCAGTTGCAACAATTCATTAACATGTTAGTGGTGCCCTTATTGCTAACTCTGTATATTTTTCCTTTCACACAGCATGTTGGGTGCCTAGTAGAGGAAAGGCAGTAGATTTCTCTCCAGTCCATGTACTGGACATCATAGAATCATAGAATCATAGAATCATAGAATCCTAGGGGTTGGAAGGGACCTCGAAAGATCATCTAGTCCAACCCCCCCTGCCAGAGCAGGGCCACCTAGAGCACATCACACAGGAACGTGTCCAGGCGGGTTTTGAATGTCTCCAGTGAAGGAGACTCCACAACCCCCCTGGGCAGCCTGTTCCAGGGCTCTGTCACCCTTACTGTAAAAAAATTTTTTCGAATATTCAATTTGAACCTCCTATGCTCCAATTTGTACCCATTACCCCTTGTCCTATCGCTGGTACAAGAGAAAGGCCTAACTCCATCTCCCTGACACTCACCCCTTACATATTTGAAAACATTGATGAGGTCACCCCTCAGTCTCCTTTTCTCCAAACTAAAGAGACCCAGCTCCCTCAGCCTTTCCTCATAAGGGAGATGTTCCACTCCCTTAATCATCTTAGTGGCTCTGCGCTGGACTCTTTCAAGCAGTTCCCTGTCCTTCTGGAACTGAGGGGCCCAGAACTGGACACAATACTCCAGGTGCGGCCTCACCAATGCAGAATAGAGGGGGAGGAGAACCTCTCTTGACCTACTAACCACACCCTTTCTAATGCACCCCAGGATGCCATTGGCCTTCTTGGCCACAAGGGCACATTGCTGGCTCATGGTCATCCTCTTGTCCACCAGGACCCCCAGGTCTCTTTCACCTACACTGCTCTCCAGCACGTCAGCCCCCAACCTATACTGGGACATTGTGTTGTTCTTCCCCAAATGCAAAACTCTACACTTCGCCTTGTTAAATTTCATCAAGTTTCTGCCTGCCCAACTCTCCAGCCTGTCCAAGTCCCTCTGAATGGCAGCACAGCCTTCTGGTGTGTCAGCCACTCCTCCCAGCTTAGTGTCATCAGCAAACTTGCTGAGGGTACATTCTATACCCTCATCCAAGTCGTTGATGAAGATGTTGAACAACACCGGTCCCAGTACCGACCCCTGAGGGACTCCACTAGTCACACATCTCCAACCAGATTCTGCCCCATTGACTACAACTCTCTGACTCCTTCCTTTCAACCAGTTCCTGATCCACCTCACTACCTGATCACCAAACCCATACTTGATCAACTTATCTACAAGGATGCTGTGAGAGACGGTGTCAAATGCTTTACTGAAATCAAGATAAACCACATCTACCGCTCTTCCATCATCTATCCACCTAGTAATTTCCTCATAGAAGGCTATGAGGTTAGTCAAACATGATTTACCCTTGATAAAACCATGCTGACTGCTCTTGATGATCCCCATGTCCTTGATATGCCTGGAGATAGTGACAAGAACAAGTTGTTCCATCACCTTTCCAGGGATGGAGGTGAGGCTGACCGGTCTATAGTTACCCGGGTCCTCCTTCTTGCCCTTCTTGTAGACTGGAGTGACATTTGCTATCCTCCAGTCCTCAGGCACCTCTCCTGTTACCCATGACTTGCTGAAGATGATGGAGAGTGGCCTAGCAATGACCTCCGCCAGCTCCCTCAGCACCCTTGGATGCATTCCATCTGGACCCATCGACTTATGGATGTCCAGATTACTCAGCTGATCCCTAACCCAATCCTCATCTACTATGTCAAACTCCTCATCTATCTTGACTACTTCTGGGGCTAAATGAATCTGGGGCTCATGCGGAAACCCTGCAGGAGTAAAGACAGAGGCAAAGAAGGCGTTCAGCACCTCTGCCTTCTTTATATCCTCTGTCACCAGGGCTCCCAGCTCATTCCATCGTGGGCCAATATTGCCCCTAGTGTTAGTTTTGCTAGCTATGTATTTGAAAAGCCCTTTCTATTATCCTTAACCTGACTTGCAAGGTTAAGTTCCAAGGAGGCCTTAGCTTTCCTAATTGCCTCCCTACATCCTCTGACAACAGTCCTATATTCCTCCCAAGTGACCAGCCCCCCCTTCCATGATCTGTAGATTTTCCTTTTCCACTTAAGTTTTCCCAGCAGTTCCTTTTTTAACCATGCTGGTCTCCTAGCTCCCTTACTAGATTTCCTAACCATAGGGACGCTCTGATCCTGTGCTTGCAAATAGTGGTCCTTGAATATTGACCAGCTATCTTGAGCCCCTTTATCTTCTAACACCCTGTCCCATGGGATTTCTCTTAACAGTTGATTGAGGAGGCCAAAGTTTGCCCTGCGGAAGTCTAGGGTTCTGGTCCTACTGGGTATTCTGTTCCTTCCACACAGGATCCTGAACTCTACCATCTCATGATCACTGCAGCCAAGGCTGCCATTGACCACCACTGCTTCAACAAGGCCCTCCTTGTTGGTTAGTACAAGATCCAGCAGCGCTCCTCTTCTAGTCGGCTTGTCCACCATTTGCATTAAGAAGTTATCATCAATGCACTGGAGGAACCTCCTAGACTGTGAAAGGCTGGCTGTGTGAGTCATCTGGCTGATAATCTCTTTTCAGAGGTCCATTAGCATTTCTTGAAGCCTTCATCTTTCCTCCCAGTGCTTTCCATAGAAGTAGTCATAAAGCAGCTTCCCAGATACCACTGCCCACACAATGTGGGTTTTAAAAGACATGAAGTCACTGTGAGTGCCAAGGAGGGGAGGTGGCAATACAGCTCTGTGCAACCAGCCATCTCTAATATTTCAACAGGAGCTGCTGGAAGCAGTATTGAGGTCAATCATGTTAAAAGGTAAACTGGACAATAATAAAACAGGGAATTCTGCAATATCTTGATAAGAAGCAGCTGGCAGATCTGTGTGTGTGTATGAAAATGTAGTTCTGAGTTTGTAGTGTTTAAACACTGCCCTAATTTCATGCACATTTCATGCCTTCAAAGGAGCACTAAACATATCAGTTTTTTTTTCAAGTTGTAAGCAAGTTTGCATGCCCCTTTCTGCTTGCCAATGGCTACCACCTAATACATTTTGTCTTTTTGCTGTTTCTCTCTGAATGCCCAGTCGCAAATTCTACTGTGAGGTGAGAACAAGATGTGTTAACTCTTTTGTTTAGCCAGAGGACACCTCAGCGGTGTAGCAGCCAACACTGCAAGGTCCAGGTTCCCAGACAAACAACATGACCTGTACATGTCAACCTTGTAAAGAGATTGCAGTTATCAACAGAATATATTAAGAGACATATAATAACTCTATATAATTATAGACAGGTATAAGGTGTAATATTTAGAACTGATATTACAGAAAGATACTCAAATTACTGTATTTATGGAAAGATATTCAGATAAGTGTGGCCAGCAGGACTAGGGAATTTATTGTCCCCCTGTACTTGGCAGCACCTCAGATACTGTGTTCAGTTTTGGGCCCCTCACTACAAGGACATTGAGGTGCAGGAGTGTGTACAAAGAAGGACAACAAAGATAGAAAAAGGTTTAGAGCACAAGTCTTATGAGAAGAGGCTGAGAGAACTGGGGATGTTTAGTGTGGAGTAAAGGAGGCTGGGGGGAGAACTTGTCACTCTCTACAACTATCTGAAAGGAGGTCATAGTGAGGTGGGTGTTGGCCTTTTCTCCCAAATAAAAAGTGATAGGATGAGAGGGAATAGCCTCAAGTTGCACCAGGGGACGTTCAGATAGGATATTAGGAAAAATTTCTCTACCAAGAAGGTTGCCATGGATTTTTCATGAGGGTATTTCTTACACAAAATGATGTTTCTTGTGCTGATCATCAAAAGAAAAATATGAAATTGCAACCCCGAGAGTAGGATTTATTTTCTGGCACTTAATGCCAACTGACTCTCTCCTTTCTTCTTTCCCTCTGTCTCTTTCTTCCCATTGCAGATCAGTTATCTTATTCAGACTTCCTTGCTGAGGTCTTCTGCCACACAGTCAGAACCATACTTATTTCTCAAACTGTCCATGTGATGAGCATGACCAAGTTAAACTTCAAGAAATAATTTTCAAACCAAATTCACTTGGTTTGCTTCTATGGTTACCTAAAAAAGAGTTTGCTTATGGGAAGCAGGTGACACTTTTCCAAGTATATCAGTGGATTTCATAAAAGCATTTGCACCTTTATTGACCTACTTAAGCTTTGGTTTTATGCAAATCCAGAAGAGTTAGCTTTTCTCTCTAATCTGACTGCCCCATGCTACCCTGCTGCCTGACACATCCAGACATATTTGCCATTGTACTTCATAGCACCTGCTCTAACAGAGGGTATAATGATGTCCATCTTAGTCGTATCACAAGTTGAAATTGCATAGAGTTGAAAAACAGTGCAAAAATAATGCAGAACATTTATTTCAGCGCACGTTATGTTGTACCACTCCACAACTTTCAAAGAACTTTGTCATATTTTATATCAGTATATTTGAGACTGTCATTCTCACCTAGGCTGTAATAATTTCATTATAGTTTGAGATGAGTTTCAAGAGTTCTTTCTTATCCTGTGTGGGAACTCAGAGAGTTCATTAATACAGCTTAAGGTTTCTGTACAAGTCAGGTAGATGAAATAGGTCAAGAAAAGTATACCAGGAAACTTCTTCTGGTTCCACACTATGAATTCATGATCAGTGAACAGAATAAGTGTACAAGATTGAAAAGCAGAAGTCAGCATTTTTCCCATAAGTATCTTGTCTGATTGGACAGTCAGCTATGCAAATCACTGGCTTTTATAAATGGAAATACCAGTTTTGCAGAGGCAGAGAGATCAAAACTATTGAATAAGTTAACCAAACATCCTGGCCTTAACTGAAAAAATTCAGGAAAATTTTTCTGATATAAAAATTCATCAGGGACAGTAATCTCACAAAAGATTAATCAAACCTCAAAGAGAAAGCACAATGAGTTATCTGGGGAGTAAGCTCTACTAAGCTCTTTCTTCCTTGCAATTAAGTATAATTACATGCATATCTGACACATGCATCACGATCACATGGATGTAGCTATAGGAGTGGAAGATTATGATTTAGCAATGTCAAAACACAGGTTTTTATAATATAGTGAATGAATAGAATGGTGTTACTAACTTAGCCACTGCAGAAAAATACATTTCAAAGAAGTACTTTGGCCTATGCCCTGGAGAAAGGTCATGGTGCTTCTACATACTTATACACATATGACAATGTTCAGCTGGAAGATAAAAAAAGAGGCCAAGGGGCTTGCTCAAAGTGAGTGAGTGGCACAGCTTAGATTAGAACAGAAAGCTGCTAAAGGTTGGTATGCTTTGATATGCAAACCTAAATATTTTGGCAAAAGGGCAAGGGCTTACACATGAATGCAAGCAGCTGCATCTCTGACTTACTTTTCATGGAGTGGCCAGCAGTAACAATACTCAGCACAGTCACAGAAGTGTTTTTTCAAAACACTAATAACCAGTTACCTAGCAGAGTGGTAAGTCTAAGTTCCACTTTATAGCTAAGCAAACAAAGATAGAGATGACTATTGACCTGCTGAAAGCCACCCCCAATTCAATGAGGATCACAAGTAAAACTTTAGAAATCTTACAGGTACCTTACATAGTCACTACAGCATTCTCCAAGCAAAATGTACAAATAATGTAATTTGCTCATTTAACTCAGTGGAATGGAGCACATACAATGTGCCTCTGTTCTCAAGCCCTTGTTTGCAAAATCATATATGTCTGTAGTCACTAAAGAAGTATGGCATACATGTGTACCAAACATCATTAGCCAAGAGATGAGCATAGAAAACACTTTTTTACAAAGCTGATATTAAATTTAAAGTATACCACAACTTTTCCCCTCTCTCCCTTCCTCCTTTCTCCCCCCCCTTCCTCCCCTTTCTTCCCTTCCTTCCCATCAAAATTTATTGTCTCTTTGGAGAAAATCTTCACCTCAAATTTTATATTGTCTTTACAGTTTTACTTTTAATTGGTGCATAAATTAAAAGATAGTCTTGATTCTGGTAAGCACTCCTAATTTTGAGTTTACAGATGTTCAGAAGCAATCTACTTAATTTACTTCATATTTCTTAGAAAAAATATTTACTGTAGCTGCAATGAACTTTTAAACCCAGAGCCCATTGATTTAGAAATAGAAGCAAAGGGACAAAACTGTCCTATTAGAAATCTAGATACATCTCTAATGTCAGAGTGGCTGACAGTGCTCCATGATGGGGATTATGGACTTTCATCTCAAGTGTTGTAAATCCACCTACATCTGCAAAAGGATTAAGTTTTGTGATGCTGATCGAAGCTGCCACAATTAATATAATTTGAGAAACTTTCCTCAATATAATAGCCATCTTACCATTCTGAAAGACTTGTATGTGCCTCTTTAGTCAC
Source organism: Florisuga fusca (assembly GCA_038090715.1). Classification (NCBI taxonomy): domain Eukaryota; kingdom Metazoa; phylum Chordata; class Aves; order Apodiformes; family Trochilidae; genus Florisuga; species Florisuga fusca. The sequence continues at coordinate 20,873,854 of JAAWXA010000009.1, forward strand.
AAACTGGAATTGTTCGAGTAAACTGGAAAGCAACCAATGCACAGTCAGGACTGAACCAAGCTGCTTCATTGGGTCTACCATACGATAGAGATCGTGCAGGAAAGTTTGAATCTTGGGTGCAGCAGAAGGGAAAAGCTGAGAAGAGAAATACTGATTAGAGACTACACATTATAATATTTGTAAAATGCAGAGAAGTGAGAAGTGATCAGAATACAGGGTATATAGCATATGGATGGATGTACATCAACGCTCTTTTGTACATGTGTAGAAAATTACTGCCTTGCCCAGCCTCACAGCCCAAGAGTACCAGCAGTGACAAGGAAGGCCAGCACCTTGGCCTCTCCCAGATACATGAAACTCAATCCCTCTTCAGAAAACCTCATCAGTCTACAACCCTGATACTCGTCCAGGAGGCCTAGAAGAAATCCTGCTATCATGCAGACTTTCTGAACAACAGATGCAGAAGCAGATCTTTTATTTTCCCAATGCTTGTCATTTCCTTCATTAGCTTCCATGACTGCTCACAGACACTTATTGTGACTCCTTTATTTGTCTCCAAAAATGAACTCACTTAAAGTGGAAGAAGACGAATTACTACCTATCCCACCTGGGGTTTTTTGCTGCTTTTTAATCTATATCAATTATCTATCTCAGTGTTGCACTTCTTTCATTCACACCTGCCTTGCTTCATTATCATTACATTTTCTTCCCAAACCATTAGAAGTTTACATAAACTTCCTCCTTTTTCTTTCATTCTATTTTCCAGTCCCTGTTTCTATTTTAGTTGTCCTTTTCAGTGAATCCTCAGTTCAAATTCTCTGTTTTATTTCTTTATCTTCTTTAATTTAAATTTTTTAAATCCTCCAAAATCAAAAGCACAACCTCTATCTGCCTGCTTTCTTGTCCATCCAGGCTAATACATGTGCCAGAGACAGTTAGATTGGTAATGAAGGAGAAATGTTAAGAGAATTACATAATATATGCATCCAATACAACAAAACCTTGTTTATTTTACCAGCTCAAATTGTCCAAGACTCTTCAGCTCCTTCATGAAAGTAATCATTGAATTTATCTCTTCTAAAGACAAACATGACTCATCTTTGTTGTAAGTTCCATCCTGTGAAGGAAAGGGCAGAATATTCTGGTGAAATCACATGGAATACAATGTGCTTTCATTAGACCTCATCCCTTTGGTTATCAAAGGAAGAGGTTACAGCACCTCTCAGCTTGTCCTAACCTCATTGCAAAGTCATCTCAAGCCAGGTCCTTGATAGCTCTTCCTATTTCTCAGTCTAGAATAAAGTAGACTGCATTAGCTTCATGTAGAAACACACCCACAGAAACTACCATGAGAAAAGACTGCATAATGTGTAGGCAATGAAGTTGACAGTTTGGATTGTGATCTGGTCTCCTACAGAACACAGACTTAGCTGATCATATCATATGTGTGCATACGTCTGTGGCTTCCTACTTTATCCTCTCATAAATTTGGAACCCATGACCCTGTTTAGTCAGAGAGGCCGAAGTCACATGGATAATTTAGTCCCTATAAGTTTTGCAAGTATGAGGGTCCTCAGAAATGTACCCTTAAAAGTGCCCCGACTGAGAAAACAAAACCCTAAAGGAGAACCCAGCTTGTCAGAAAGAGTTTTCACTAGTGATGCAAACACTATAAATGCAAACTATAATAAATGAAAAAATATGTAATTGAATCTTGCATTCATGATCAGATGCGAAGTTGGTGCAAACAAAATTTAATTCTGACACTCACGAACCTGCTTGTTTTGGTTAATCAGTTCTAGGTTTATGAAACACACAAACCTGTATATATTAAGAAAATCCATTTTAAAAAATGGTGGGAAATTACTACTTAGTTAAAAATCTTTAAAATATCTTTAAATTACTGTATTTGGGAAATGATACGATTTGAGAGTGGAATTTTTTGAAGAGAAAATTTGACTATTCAAACTCATTGCAGTTTTATTCTCCAGAATTCATTAAGAGGTAGCTTTGATTAAATAAACCCTTCACAAGTTGACACCAACAATTTCAGAAAGTTATGCAATTTAGAAAGAAATCTTTTCAAATAGTTAATAGTAAAAAAGGTGGGATGAACTACCTCGCTCACAGCTGATCCATATATTTTTTGTAAAGCTTCTATGAAACTAGATGTTGAGGATTCATTAGATAACAGAAATTTAAAAGTATCTTCAAAAAGAAATTCTTTGAAAGTTTGGTCCTGAATATTTGATTCATCCTCATCTGGAAAGTCAAAGTGTTCATGCACCTGTTGGAAAACAATGCAGGAGTTAAGAGCTTGAATATCATGTGCAGTTTCCTTATAACCACATATACCAAACTGGAACTATTTTTTTAAAAAACACCATAATAACACTAATAAAACAGACAGGATTATAACACAACAAATGCTCTAACACATTTTCTACCAGTGCTACACATCGTAATGTTTGCTGACCCCCAGTGGATGGAGTACAATATTACAGTCTTACGTGAGAACTTTTTTCTTGATTTGATTTGATTTGATTTGATTTGATTTGATTTGATTTGATTTGATTTAAAAAACTAAAATGTCACAAAATCACAGAACTGGAAGAGACCTCCAGTGATCATTTAGTCCATCTCTCATACTAAAGCAGGATCACCTAGAACACATCACACATGTTAACAGAACTCTTGCAAAACTCAGGTATTTAGGATTTCCTACAGATGAAAGTGTAATATAGAAAAACAATTAATACACTCGAGTTGATAAAATATAAATAGACTATTTATTAGCATAAATACAAATACAACTTCAAGCTGCATGCAGTGTGTGAATACTACAGTTTCCAAGGGACACTATTGCAAGTCAAATGTCAGAGTAATTTTCAACCAGCACTTTTACTTTTTTTTAAGTAATTTGTATTTTCATAAGAAACTATTAAATAATACCAATTTACTGTACATCTATGGAGTATGGCTAATAGCTGTGTCTATTATGCAGGCACATAAAACTTATGCTTTATGTCTAGGTTTCTTTAGCAACATTTTACAGCCTGGCATACAATTATTAAATTGTTACGGTGTGTCACATTTTTTAAATTTTCTAAACAAGTTTTGTCAGACTAGGAGTACCATCTTTGTGGATTTTTTAAATTGTGCAAACTTGCTTTCATATGTCCGTTTCTGCTTTGTGTTTAAAGGATCTTTGTTTTGTGAAGGATGAAGAGAACTGTTACTAGAGACCTAAACAGATTTTAACTTTTAATATTTCTTCCTATAATTTCCAAGGCTATATTTACTAATCTCCTTTTTTGCCTTTGTGTATTATAAATATGGACAAAGATTCTATATACCTAGGTATACACATATTCATATGCATATGCAGGGCTAATGAGAAGCAGCTGTAAAGCAGAGAAATTTTTATTTCTGGCCAGGCTATTCTGAGGCAGGTGTAGTATAAAACTGCCACGGGGAATTTATGTCACAGGTCACATTTCTTTAGTTTTGAGCCCCTTAAAGACCACTGAGGAAGAAGGCAGCATAGTGGAGACCAAAGCAGGTGATGAGGAAGTACAATACAATTCATGGACAGTTTTAACTTTTATCAAAATCCAGTTGTGGTACTTTAACTTCCTCCCTTCCTCTTCGTTCTGGCATAGTTAATACCAGTTAATACTTAACTCTCCTTGCATGCAAGGCTTCCGATGAATATTGTTTTGCTGATATTCACTTGGGTTGATAGCTCTTTTAATGGTAAAAGTGAAAGGTTTGCACACTTCAGTGGTGTGGTAAACTTAATCACAGGAACTCAGTCCCTCAAACACTGGTTTCTCCCGCAGCAACTCTCCATTAGTAGGCAAAATTAATATACTAGTGTGTTTGGATATTTCTCAGAGATCTAAAGGTAACTGTCAAAGAGGGTTTCCTGCTGTGTTCTTTTTGGTGTAACCTTTTGGTAAAGCAATAATTTGTGTAATTTTCTCACCTCAAGAACTACTGGGTCTATGGAGGAGCCAAATCCAATGTCAAAGGTTAGCATTTGAAAACATAGGCTGCATCTGAAATGCAATATAACAGGAATCACAGTGAGGTTAGGTACTGTTGCAAAACACAGAATCAGAATGATTCAGGATGGAAAATACCTTTAAATCATTGAGTCTAATGATAAACCTCACACTGCCAACACATACACACAGGTCCAGAGAACACACTCAAGAACATACACACGTAGGTCAAGAGATAACATGTGATACAGACTAAATAAAAATTTCTTAGAAGAACATTAAACATAGATGGAGTCAGATTATCAGCTGATGAAAACAGTGCTATATTAAAGTGTATTTATATGGTTGATTTTTAAACCAGCAAGGGACATGAACTCAGCTGGAGGAGTCATTCTTTTGGTGAGAATGAGGTCCTGCAAAAGCTTTGAAGACATTTGGAGTGCAAGAGATGGTGAAATTCCCTGGGTTATACTTAAGCCACAGAAGTTGTGCTTCTGCTATGGGGATGAAGGCATGGGACAGGAGGTCTAAGCCAGTCTTGGATGAGATAAACTGGAGATGCCCATCCCACTGGTAAAATTTAGTGTTTGGACCACTGCCAAAATAGCTCCATCCCTCCTACAGTCTTCCTTGCTACACACTCCACGCACAATGTAAGCTTTATTCCCAACTTGCATGAGCCAAATAATGAGGTTTATATTACTGCTACTGAAACACCTGGGTTCTCAATAGCTTTATAAAGCACATAAGTGTAATAAATAATAATTTATTTATTATTTATCATAAAAATGTCAAGGCTGTGACATAACATATATAGAACAAATGTTAACTTTAATTCATAAAAATATTACATAATAACGGTTGATTTATATGTAAAAGCTGCAACACTCTAATAGAAGTGATTACAATGATTCAACACTCAGAGAAAAGCAGCCATAGAAATGTGACTGTTGCTGAGAAGGTATTTTTCATAAAGTACAATTCACAAAGTATTCCACAGTGTCTCTTGTTCAGATTGCCTGCCACAGTCAGCTCTGAACTTTCTGGGCTGGTCAAACATTAAATATGTGACGTATGACAGAAGGCTCACTGAAGGGAATTCCAGCTTTATATATGCCAGGACTAGCCCAATTGTGAGTGATTTCTGTCTGTTTGTGCTTCATGAAACACATCATCAGGACACAGCATCTGGTCCTAAGTATTTATCATAAGCTTCCCACAAGCTAGGAAGACTGCATATATTAAAGAGTTTTAATCCCTACATGGAGCACATCCTCCCGTTATAAGTAAGTATGAAATCAAGAGGGATTTTTTATATTTTAGGAGTTGTGTTCTCTACATTTTTTATTCTGTTCTAAGGCACTTGACAATGGCAAAGCAACAACCTTTACAAGTCACTTACTGATTGGAAGAACTTGATCCTGAGGCAGATGATTCAGTGAAGACTTCAGTTATGAGTAGAAGTTTGCTTATAGCTTCCTTCATGTTATTGAAGGCTTGCTGGGGAGAACTGTTTCTGAAGAATATCTCAAAGAACCTTTGCAGCTATAAAAGCGATTACACATATTTTTTAAAATTAAGAGTGAATCAGTGCTTAAGATCATAAATTAAAGGACTGGTAGAAGTAAAAATTACCTTAGAGTGTTCGCTTCCATTCTTAGCAATTTGCACAGTAAAGTGGCACAAATAGCTCCATGCAGTACATTAGTAGAGAAAGACTTTTTGTTTACAGGTATCAGAAACAAACTCTATATTACTTGGTTTAAAATGCATTGCTCACAGTATAAGCTTATGCTTTGATAAAACCTTTTTTCTGTCAACTGCTTTTATGCAATGGAAATCACAAAAACTTCTTCAGCACAAGGGCTAAGCACACTCAAAGTGAAAATCTTTTGTTAACATATTGTGCCAAAGGCTATCCCACTTGACCTTACCACAGGTTAACAATCTTTAAAAAGAACATAGAAGAAAGATGTTGAAACAGTACTCAGCCACCACAGCCTGTGTTTGATTGAACTCTTGCACAGCCTGAAGTTTTTAGTCTCCTGAATCTTCAGTGGCATCTTCACTGGCCTGCACAACACAACACTGTCCTCAGCTGCTTTCATTACTCATGAAAATTCACCTGTCTCATCCTTTCAGGCAGAGACTCAGGGAAAAAAAATGGAGCAACATAGAGGCCCAGTGAAGAGTGGGACACAGGCAGTTTCTGTTGAATCAGAGTCCCTGTGCCAAGAAAGGGGCTGCCTTTGAACTGTATTTCCACTAGGGTTACCACATGGCACAGAACCCAGTTAATGTCTAAACTATTTAAAACTATTAGATAATTTAGTAATACTATAATAACAAACAGATACATTTATGTAGTAAAAAACTACTGCCTTCAGAGATAAAACATGTAAACTATATGTAAAACGTGTTTTGTTTCGTTATTCAAAAACGATTTTTTAAAATTTATTTATTTCCAGGAATTTCTTTACTAAATTGACCTAGAAATGCCACTATACATTTTCTGTTATCACCCACTTATACATGTCCTTCTGGGGTAACCTGGTGGAAGCATGCAGACTTCTATAGAGAGCCCCACTGGGGACTGGTGTGGTTGGCATCTCTCTGTCTGCCTTTGACTACTGCAGTCATGAACAAGTATCTGCAGCAGATGGGTTAACCAAGCCTGGTTTTAAGCAGAAGTCTGTAACAAGTTCAGTGTGATATTTTGGTTCTAAAGCATGACCAGAGTATCACAGAACCACTGGATGGTTGAGATTGGAAGGGGAAACTTGTGCCAGCGTTCAGTCACCCTCAAAACGAAAAAAGTGAAAAAGTGTTTCCTGATGTTCAGAAGGAACCTGCTGTGTTTCCCGTGGCTCCCATGACCTCTTGTCCTTTTACTGGGCACCACTGAAAAGACCCGGGCTTTGTTGTCTTTACAGCTTCCCTTTAGATATTCATACATGTTGATGACATCCCTCTGAGCCCCTGAAAATCTCCTCCAAGTTCCCTTAGCTTTTCCTCCTATAAGAAAGTCTCCAGTCCCCTAATCATCTTATTGGTCCTCTGCTGGACCCTCTGCACATCCTCCTTGCACTGGAGTGTCCAGAACAGGACACAGTACTCCAGGTGTGCCACAAGGCAGGCTCCTGGCTGATGTTCAATTTGGTGTCCCCCAGGACTACTTGGTCCTTTTCTGCAAAGCTGCTTTCCAAATAGCCAGCCTCCAACATGTACTGGTGCCTGGGGTTGTTCCTTCCCAGGCCTTCCCCTTGTTGAACTTCATGAGACTATTTCTCCAGCCTGCTGAGGTCCCTCTGAATGGCAGCATAGCCCTCTGGTGTATCATCCACTCCTCCTAGTTTTGTGTCATTAGTGGGTACACTCTGTCCCATCATCCAGATGTTAAGCAGCTGGGCTCCCTGGGGTACACTGCTGGTTACTGGTGTTGTGTTATGTTTTGACTGTGTTGGCAGCAGATCTTTCTACACACTTCTGTGCACTCTAGTCCACAGAACCTTCTAGGCAGTGTTGGAGCCTCTCTTCATGAGCACTAATACTGCCAAGCACGCATATCTGAACTGGCATGGACAAATGGCTTTCAGTTTCTTCAGGCAGCATATTGCAGTTAAGTGTATATAGAAGCACTTTCTAATGTCCTTTGCAAAAAACACTATCATTGCTGACTGCCAGCCATAGGAAACACACCAATATGCAGCTAACACTGATTTTCTTTTGCTCTTTGCTCTCTTCAGTTTTAGGAACTCCATTCTGTTGTGCTGATAAATAACTGGTGAGTGGGAAAGGAGTCTGCCTGTCTTATCACCTCTGGTTTTATTCTAACAAGTGGCTCTCTTCCCAAGCTTTCCAAACTATGGGAAATGTCCCCCATGCACAAATCTGAGCTGGAGGTTTGCAGTGCTTAAGGTTTTTTTGCCTTTTTCTAATAATGCTATCTGAAATGCCAGTACAAATAAACTGGTAACAGTATATGTGACTAAAGTTATAAAATTAAACCTCTGACTGCCAGGAAAGTGCAAAGTAAAGGTTGCTCACACAGCCTCAACTCCGTCCTTTGGATATTTGCGTAATGTTGAAATCTTGACTTACAGCACACTCTATTTTTATGCTGTAGAAAATTTTCCATGTGTACTGCAATGCCATTAGTCTCTGGGGCAAAAGAGCCCTGAAACTTCTATTTAGAAAGAGATTATGCAAATCCTCAGATTAAGCTCCATTTCACTGCCACCAGAGGCTGAGAGGGTGCCCAGATTCTGAAATGACCGAAGATGTATTTCTCCCACAGGTCACTTCAAAGCTTAAGAACAAGAAGCTGCATGTTTTTCACATCAGTTCTGATTCAGATTCATCTTTGAGTTAAATGGTTCCAGTTCAACTCCTTGCTTATAGTCCAAAACCAGTTAATTAAATTGCTCTTGTGAAAGAAAAAGTTGAAAATGAAGACTTGTCTCACCAAGGTGAGGCTACACAACGGGTGTTCAGCTGACTTTGACAACGACTTCCAGCATCTCTGCCAGATCTTGTACAACATTCACATTCCTGACACACTGGCTTGTGCTTTTTCTCTAATTTTCTAAACCTGCAGTGTGTATTGAGGGGATCAGTGAGAATTTGTGTTATTTTGCTGCACAGGGGACATAAAGAGTTTTATAAGGCCTTTATAAGACTGCAGAATTTTTCATTTTGAAGAATTTTATAAGGAGATGTGGGGATTATCGGAAGGAAGGGCAAGAGGGACAGAAAAAGTCCCATTTGCTCATTTGCTCCTCACTGTAAATCAGTTCCTAAGCACCTCGAATCAAAGGATACGCAATGCATAGATTTCTAGGAAGAATTAATGACAGAGGCTGATTTGTCTTATTTGCACTTCAACATGCTGTTGGCTATAATAGCCAAATGTTTCTGACAAAACTGGCATTAAAATAGAACTGTCTTCTCCAAGGAACAGCACTTAGTTACAGCTCTCCTTAGCCAGACTAGAAAAGAAACGTTGTTCAACAGGTTCTCACGAGGGGTATCAGGTTTTAGGGCAATGTTTATTCTAAGAAAATGACTGAAAATAAATGTTTAGTCAGGCTGGTTCAGGACCAGTGGAGACAAGAGACAAATACTTCATGTTGAAATCCAATTCGTGAAAAAAACCACAACTATTTAAACAAGTTCAGGTTAGGTTTGACTTCTATGCAATCTACAGGATTTTCAGCAATTAATACAGAGAAGGTAAACTGTATGGATTAAGGGTTATAAAGCGTGAAAATCTCCAGCACCCTCATTTATTTCTGAGTGTGTTCAACAGATACATAAATATCTGTATTCAACAAAAAATATTACAGTCACTGAGCTGAAGGCATCTTCAGATGATCACCACTGATGCCAGTTCACTCACCTTCAGAGGGAACAGATTACCTGTCCAGCAACATTCATTCTCATTATAACTGAGCATGATTAGAAGCAACATTAAATTGAAAAAAAAAAAAGAGGACAAAAATGGGGAAAAAATGAGACCAACACAGGAATTTACTCTGGGAGAAAGCTGACCCCTCAGGTGGCAAATTTTTAACCCGAGGTATAGGGATTAAATTTTAGTAGTCTTTATAGCCTAACACAGTTTAACACAGAAATGCACATTTATTTTGTACAATAACAACATTGTATACAGAATTGCAAGACTCCTCAGGAGCTTGAAGACATTCACCCACAGGGTGGATGGATACAATTGGAGGTATATTCCACATAACTGTATAATGCCTGACAAAAGTGTGTAAATGCAGTCAAATTACACAGATCAAGCCCACATTTTCTATAATTAACTCAGTGACCTTTGTCTCACTGATAGCTATTTTTGCTTTAAGTAAAGCCACTAGAAAAAAGATTTGGCTAACTAATATTATTTTTACAATGCTTCTTTACGTGCTTTGACATCCACTCTTGAAAATTTTTAGTCATTAAAATAAGGTTTATGATCCCAGTGACACAGATCCATTTGCCTCCTCAAAAGTACACTGAACCATCATTTAAAGGCCTGTCACACTGAAAAAATGCAACTTAATTGACACATTTCGATTTGCAAGCTTCATGAAGAGTCCTGGGGACTCAAGGAGAGTGTAAGAGTGTGGCATCCACTGAGCCAGATTTTAGGGTGACTGCAGTAATTTCCTTGAGAGGATTTTCCTCTGGCAATTCTTCTGCAAATTAATTTCTTAGGAGAGATGCTGGGGCAGCTATCTGAATGGTCAGCTATGGTTTGCCCTGAGAAAGAGTGTAAAAGCAAACTGTAGTGGTCTTTCTGAGATTGCCTTCTACTTCAGTCATAGAACATTCTTGTCTCCTGATAAGACAAACATGAAAAGATTTTCCTTAACCAACCTTAGGAATGCCAATAACTGCAAACTTAAAACACCTGCCTTCAGTGACTGCATTGATTAGTTTTCTGTTGACTGTTATAGACTTTCAGAGGCACAGTTCAAGTGAAGACAACTCACTCAGGTGTCAGAATCCGTAGAGGAATCCCACCCTACAAGACTATATGGCTTATGTCTATGAACAAACTAAATGTCTTCATTCCTTTCACACCCTGATTCACAACAAAGATGCTTGAAGAACATCTCAAAACAGTGACATTAATTGCAGTGTAAAACTGCTTTGTTCCTCCAGAGATTGTATAGGGAATTTAAATAAGACACTAAAGACAAGCAAGGGTTATACTCTGGGAGTGCTCAAACAGCACACCTACGGACAACAAAACCTGTATGCCTGGAATATGCAGAACTCAGTGCTCAGACCACTCCTGTTTAACATCTTTATTGATTATATGGATGAGGGGACAGAGTGCACCCTCAGTAAGTTTGCAGATGACACTAAACTAGGTGGAAGCCAATCTGCCTGAGGGCAGGGAGGCTCTGCAAAGGGACCCAGGCAGTCTTGATCCAAGGCCACATATGAGTTTCAACAAGGCCAAATGTCAGGTCCTGCACTTTGGCCACAACAGCCCCCAGCAGCTCTACAGGCTTGGAGAGGAGTGGCTGAAGAGCTGCCCAGCAGAGAGGGACCTGGGGGGAACCTGGGGGTGTTGACTGACAGCCAGCTGAATGTGAGCCAGCAAATTGCATCCTGGCCTGTATCAAGAAGAGTGTGACCAGCAGGGCCAGGGAGTTGATCTTACACTTGTACTCAGCCTTGGTGTGGCTATACCTCAAGTCCTGTGTGCAGTTTGGGGGTCACAGCATCAGGGAGCTGGAGAGGGTACAGAGAAGGGCAACCAGGCTGATTAGGTGTCTGGAGAACAGGTCTTACAAGGAAAGGCTGAAGGAGCTGGGCTGTTCAGCTTGGAGAAGAGAAGGCTGAGGGGAGACCTTATCGCTCTCTACAAGTGCCTGAAAAGAGGCTGTAGTGAGGTGGGTGTTGACCTCTTCTCCCCAGTGACTAGCAATAGGACAAGAGGAAATGGGTTCAAGTTGTGCCAGGGGAGATTAAGGTTGGGTATTATGAAAAATGTGAGCAGTGAAGCATTGGAACAGGCTGTCAAGGGAAGTGTTGGGATTGCCATCCCTGGAGGTATTCAAAGAATGGATAGATGTGGTGCTTCGGAGGATGATTTAGTGATTACATTGGTGTAGGATTGACAGGTGGACTTGATGATCTTGAAGGTCCCTTCCTTCCAACTGTGATGATTCTATGATTCTTTGATAACTGTCTGGGAGGATGTTTGTCCCAAGCTTATCGTCATAAAGAGGAAGGCTACCAGCATGAAAAAATTGCACCAGAGGAGAAGACTTTAAGTTGTAAACAGCAGCAGTCTCAACCTGTTCAGGTGCTGCCAGAAGTCAGTCATTGGTATCACAGCTTCTGCCTAGACTGCAGGTAGTGTTAGGGTGCAAGGATAGGCACAGGTTCTACATGGGTACAAGTGAAATGGACACAGGCAGAGCTGGAGTCCCCACTTCTCCAAGCAGAGGTGCATATATGAAGGACCATGACATCCCAGGAGAGTGGGGCTGTGTTTGTAACCTGTGCTGCCTGTGAGGTAAACAAGGGTGAGCAGGTGGGCCTGACTACAGCTTCAGAGGGTATTTATAGAAGGATGTTTAAAAATGTGCAATGTTTATAAACATTTTTGAATCATGGTTTACAGATTTGGTTACTGAAATGGACAGTGTATTATTATTACTGGCTGCCAGTTAACTACATACCATCAATTAGTCACTTCTATCCTAGTTTTGGGTAAACAATGCAATCTCGTAATTTTTCTACTGCAACAGTATTTCACCTTTGGAGATGTAGCTGAGCTCTAAACTCACCCAAGAGGTAAGAGAGGGAAGATAAGAGGTCATTTGGGCTACTGAGCAATCCAGGGTAGTCTCTGAGGTTTATATCTGGGGATTTACTGCATCATCCTTTGCTGGATATGTATGAAAAGATTTTGAAAGGACCTTGCTGGTTCCTAGATGTAGCCTTCAAAACCAGATGGCAGACAGTTCTCAAGACCGTATCTGAAAGCAAGGTTTACATCCACAGAACGAATCATGACCTTTGGTTTCAAGAAATTACCCTTTTTGAAGTAACAAAGGGTGTCCTCTCCAGATTGTTCTGCTATGCACTGGAGATGTTGGACTCTTTTCTGACCAATTGGATCTGCAGGGTTGCAAAAGATTCAAGGTAATTGCCTCTCCTTTAAAATAGCTAAGGATGTTTCCACTTCATCCAGTTCAATCTGCTCTCACAGCTTTCAGTATAGGCTCTGTACTCTCAGTCCATTGTTGTAGATTGATTTTTGTTACCACTGGATCTATACTTGGTGAACTTTCTTCACCGAGTCCAAGTATTTTTGGGTGTAAGTAGTCATTTATAGGTACAAAAAGACTCTTTTACACACAAACAAGAATATCTTTCACCATATGTGTGGAGATATCTAAATCTCTATAATGTCTGCCACAGTACAGACTGGTTCCACACAGAAGGGCAGAAAAAATATATTTTGCAATGAAGCCATTTCCTGTACTGACTGCTAGCACAGGCAGATCTCTCCACTGATAAGTGTATAGAAAAATGGTTAGAGATGTAATGGCAGAAAAATGTACCATAATCAAAACAGTGGTTCCAGAATACTTGACTTAAAAAACAGTTTAGTAATTTATCAAACATTTAGTCTTAGCTTTAGGTGGGTCTGTTTATTCTAATCCTGATTTATTGCTACAGTGCATTTCTAACATGGCACTTGATGAAGGGGGAAACCACAGTATTATGCAGCTATTTTATACATTAAATTTCCTACTTGTGGATATTTTTTGTATATTGGATATTTAAATAGATGTTATTGGAATAGTTCAGAGCCAAAAAATATCTTGCCCCTTTACATGGAGGAGAAAAGGCCATCTAATACAGGTTTCCTCTGAAGACCCTTGCTCTTAAGAATAAGCCTAAAGCCAAAAGCTGCTCACTAGCTTCAGCAACGACTAAATTAGGTCCTTTGACTGAGACTGAACTAAGGATGTTTTTTCTACTGAGCATTGACTTCTCAGAGGAAAAGTAAAGGTGACCTGCCAACAGCAAGTATTGAGAGATACCGGTTAAGTCTCAATACAGCGAGACATTGGGAAGACAAAAAGCATTAATGGTTAAAAAGTCCAGTAGTGCATTGCATGGGATGAATGTTCACTGGAGCTTATGAAACATAAATCTACATATTCCACTTCCAGTTTTGCGTTTCTAACCTTTCAGTTTACCAGAAATAGCTATAGTCAGCCTGGGGATGAGTACCAGGAACAAAATGTCAGACTAAGCGTGTCTTTCGTTTCTCCCATTCTGGACATACTTTCATTCTTTTACCAGTGAAAAGAGAAATTTATACATACTAGATAATATGGGAACAGAAAACAGATGGCATTTGTGTTATGGTCAGCCTCCCAGAAAGATGAGAATTACAACATTTGAATCTCTACATAGGCTGCTTGCAAGACTAGTGAAATGCATATGGTGAGTTCTTACAGAACCTAATGAACAAATTTCATTTCATTCCCAAACAACCCTATAATCTAATTAGGACTTGATTATTATTTTCTTTTGCATTTGCTCCTGCTAATTCAATAATATTGAATTCAAAAATAGAATTTAAAAAGGGAAAAAAAATCCTAAGACTTTCTGCTATTTTTAAGCATTTTGCTGGTTATCAGCAATATGTTTGCATTATATTTCACATTAAATATCGTTATTACTTGAAGTAGTATCAAAACTGGCCACTTGAGGGCAATACTGCGACATAATTCTCACAGTGTTTGGCTCTAAGCCAGATCTTCACCCCATTTTAAAAGACGTGTTTCCTGGGTAGGTGAGGGTCCAGGTTTTTTTTACATATAAGCGTAGTATTAAAAATATTTATCTCTACTCAAGTTTTCAAATGCACAGAGAGAATTTCAGCAATAGTTGTAGTGAGTTATACCATAGCAAGCTTAACAGCAAACTGCTTTAATAAACTATATTTACTTCACTGCATAACTGGAAAAGCACTTAAGAGCATAGTTTTGGCTGAGGGTATCGATGGTTATGCAAGAACACCAGGAAAGCAATTAAAATCCAGGAGGCAAGTGACTGACTGTTTTGAATGAAGGAAGGGCTGGTGAGCCAGAGCAGGGGATGTGGGAAGCTGCTGAGAGCAGAGAGGAGCCTTCCCAGGTGATGCAGGGTATGGCATCAATACAGTCAACAAAAGTGCATCCCTTTGTTAACAACTGGGATGAGGCAAAGGAAAGACTTTGCAAAGTGTTAAACTTTGACATAATTAATCTTAAATGACTGTTTCATACACCAGATTCTACAGAACAGAAAATTACTGATGGGTCAGGCTTCTGCTCAGTCGACATGCATAATGTCAATTAACATGAACAGAATTATTGCATACATTGAAAGAGACCCACCCCTTAATTAGTACCATATGTAAAATAAGCTTCTATTTTATTAATAGTTTTTCAGTGCACAGATGGTCTAAATAGGAGGGTTCCAAATTTCCTCAAGGAAAGCAGGCTATTACGCAAACCTCATACCAAAACACTTGTGTGGCAGAAAGCCATTCTCTCCTCAGCACCTCCTTCCTCTTCGCAACAAGGGCCCAAATCCTGTCACACTTTTGTCACCCCTTGACTACACACAAAGTCCTCCTGCCAGCTCAGGAATTATCTTCTTTTGCTTTCTGAACTGAGATACCAAAATATATATAATCCAGAGGAAACCTGGCAGCTGGTGAGCAAAATACAGCTGAACTCTTCCTGAACTGTCATTTGGCCAATGCTTATTCAAGGAGTCATTCTGAAGCCTTGACACTATGATTGGGATAAGTAAATATGACCTGTAAAAATAATTTACAACAGTTTACTGGAAGAGAAACAGTAGGGAATGCAGTATTATCTAATTCATTAAACTCCAGTCTTTTCTTTGCAGTTTCTCTTAATCATTTGATATCATCTGGTACTCCATCTACAATCTTTAAAAAAAGTCTTCTTCATATATACCACATTCTGGCTACTTCTAGCAATTATACAAGGTTGTTGTATGATCACATTTAAAATATAACATTCTGAGTTTGTGACACTAATTTTGTAACCAAGTTAGCCAGAATTATGGATGACATTTTCATTGACAACATTTTAATTACACTGGTATGAGAAAATTTGCTGACCAGAGGCCGATGCATACTAAGGAGGTCTCTAAATTATTGTGCAACATTACTGCAAGTAGCACATCTATGATGGCAATGCAGCAGATTACAAGTATTCTCATCTGTTAATTTAAAAAAAAAAAATAATTCAGTCATCTCTTCTACAAATTTTATGAACAAAAGCAAATTTTTCCAGACCAAAGTCCCCTCTATAGGCGTGTTCAGTCTGGCAACACTGATGTCTTATTCTGTCAATCAGTGGAAAAATAGGTTTTAGAGAACCTTTCTGGTTTCATTGACTATGAGCAAGTTGGAGTTTCACAACGTAACAAGCAAGTTTAGGAGCTTTCTGGACTGGGTATCTTGGCTGGTACAAATATGTGGAGGTCCGCTGGCTACTATGGAGAGGAGGTCACTCTTCTGGCATTGTACATCCCACTAGCTCCATGGAATTTATGGGAAGCTTGATGTAATCTCATCCCAAAGGATATCAGTGGTTGAATTCAAACCTTCTCTCAAGTATTGTCTTCTGACTGATGGTCTCCTGCCTGATGCTCCTGCACCAAGCACAGAATCATCTTAATAATTTTCCCAGGATTGCTTTCTGGCTACTCCATGAATTGCCAGTGTCTCACTTCTCCTGGAGACTCCCTGACCCCTCCCAGGTTCTTTATAGGGCACACACTGTTTATGCTGAGAGAAAGTCTTTACACATTCCAGCATTCTGTTAATTTGCATTTTAATCTATACAGGACTACAAATGTGCTTTATTTGGTGTCTATTTTTTGTTTTTTTCTTGCCATTTTGACAAGTCTGCCTGAATCTGTGGAAGATGTAACACCCTAGCAGCAGTAACCATCTTGGAACTACTGTAAATGTGCTGCTGCTTCCATCTATCATTTTTATTGCTTCTTCAGCTGCCAAAGTGCTCTGCAAATGGTGGCTGGCACCTGGCTCAGCAGAATTCCCTCAGTGGCAATTATTTTACAGAGTCATATCACAATTACTAATGACTACTAGACTTTAAAGTAGTCCCTACTTCAGCTGCATTAGTGAAGCTTCTGGACATTGTGCCTTTTTAATAAGTGTAAACAAAAACTGAACCTCAAAGTTTGAAAGTGACTGACCATTAGTCTCCCTAAATTGAAAGAGAGGAAAATAGATGGCAAAATAATATATCTGTGGGCTTCCACGGTTCCCAAGGGGGGGAAAGAAAGAGAAGTTGGTCCATCTCACCTAATTTTGGTAATCTAGAATTTGACATCTTCTCTAAGAATGTCATAGCCCAAAGAAGGAAGCAGACACTTTTAGTAGGAAACTCATCTCATTCCAAAATTAGTTTCTAAATTGGGTGGGATGATTTGTTCTCTAGAGGTGTCTGTTTCTCCAATACCTAGAATTAGATAATGAGCTTAGACTGGCACTTAACTTTGAAAGATCTAAAACTGTAGAACATGCCAAAAGGCTGCCATCATCAAGAGTCCTGACAGTGACACCACAACACTCAGACTGATTGAAAGCCAAGACTTGCTTCTCCCCCAAGAGGACTACATGGGCAAAACGCACCCATTCTCAGATGGCTGCTGCAGGAGCTGATCTATGTGACCTCAAGAAATCACTGCTACTTTGTGACTTGATTCCTTCCAAATGAAAGGAGCAACCACAGAACTGTAGCTCCTTCACACAGAGTGACTGTGTTGCAAGAACAGTTTCTTGCTGCAAGAACAAATGGGAAGGCATGTTTGGAAATCCATAGGACTGCTATGAAAACTAGATGTGGAGAGAGAGGAGTTTCTCCAGGCACTTGGAGATATCCAGAGTTAACCCAAGTAAGACACACATGAAACATTCTTTTTCATAAAACCAAGTCCATGGGAGGCCCACACTTTCCATGGTATACTTCCTTCTGCTTTTTAGAAATGCCCTGACCCTCCTCCATTCTGTTTTACTGCACCTAAAAAAAAAAAAGAAATCTAAACAAACTATTTTAAATATTTACTTTCCTTTTTAACAACACTGTCAATATCTGGGCAAAAGATGTTACAGTATGACAGCACACCCACTGCTTTTCTTTAGAGGAAACTCCAACCTTGCAACTGGTGTCAAATGTCACCAATAAAATGATCCCTGGGGCAAGTAAATCCTAGGGCCTCACTGAGCAGAGCACTCTTCCCTGCTTCATGAAGCAAACCCCACTTGTTCTGAGAAATGAAAGCAGTACATTAGGAGGATATTCACTGTCAGCTGTGGACTGCAAATAAAGAAGGGGTAAAAGAGAAGCAATATTATCTGGTTTTCTCTGTCTGTGCTTTGCTTGAGAAATGTAAAAATTAGAAAATTCCATGTTTTACCTTCACGGAAAAGTGCTTCTTCTTGGGTGGATGCCAGACAGTGGCGGTCGAATGAATGAATGCCCGCAGAGGTGTTAAGGATGTCACAAGTACATATGCTTTGATGATGACAGAAAGGTCTTGAGCTTTTAGGATGTCCTTGTAGTCTGGTGAAGCTGACACTGTTTTCCTGGAAAATAATAAACATACACAGCATTAATGAAGTGCTTTTGAAAATGAATATAACGAGCTATAAGAAAACAGTGAAATCATTTAAAGTAGGAAATTAGTCTGAGTTAAGCAACACAATTGGATGAAACCATGCAGCCTGGAAGCTTTATGTCAACCATTTTTATTACTTTCAATATTTTTATATATTTATTTCCATGCATTGAAAGTACCTGTGTTAGTAATTGTTGCAACTCCCAGACATATAAAGGGAAGGTTAAAACTTTAAAGAAATACAAGCAGCTTAAATAACAGAAGTGCATAGTCAAGGTACCCAGATTTAATACTGATATCTAGTGAATTCAGAAAACAAAAAAAATAATCCAACTCTATGGAAAGACTGCACTACTGCTAGCACTTTCTTCAATAATAAAGGGGCACAAACATGTGGCACTGCATGCTTTCCCTAATGAAAACCATGAACTAAAATTCCAAATATTATGAAAGACAATGACACTGAGGAATAACCCATAATAATTCCTCTAAACATAAAAGAAATATGCAAAGTAACTGTCTAGGAAGTGACATGACTCTGGCCTACAGCTCTCACAGTCCACACAAAAAGAAGCATCCATAGAAACAGGACAGAAAAAACAAAGCCAAGGGAAAAATCTGCTACTGAAAAGTTTATTACTTGAGGAAATCTAAGATGTATTTGGGCACACTGACAAACGTGTTTATTATTCTGCCTGTTAAAATCTCTGAGTATCAATCTACCTCATAGGAAATGCAATGAGCAGGTGACTATACGAGTTATGGGTCTCTTAAACTGGTTAGTGGTAAAGAACACAGAGCTCTCCTCCCAGTGCTGTGTAATATTTGGCAACATGTGGCCTCTCCAGGCTTCAATTTTGCTCTCTGCTAAGGGAGTCTAGAAACACCAATCTCATAGAGACTTTTTTTCTCTCCTCTGCAGAGAGGCAGGTCCTCTGAGCATACAATTTGTGAGATACTGAAACATCAGAAACTGCACTTGGACAACCAGTTCTCAAGTACTTCTTGATTCTTTACTTAAGGGAGGGGAAGGGAGGGATGATATATGTGTCTGCAGTGGGGGCAAGGCAGGGATGGGAGCAGGAAATAGCCATCTTGAGAGAGTCTCCAGGTATGTATTTATCTGTCTAGGTCTTTCAATACCCAAAAAACATAAAGACCTGGCTGTTCACACACAAAACGTGCAAACTTGGCTAGTACAGAAACAAACATTATGCAAGTGTTAAGAGCTGCAATACATCCAAGTGCTCCATCTGCTGTGGTCTCCTCTGCTGCTGCATTCCATGTCCCTGACTCCCAGCAAAACCCTCCCAATTTCTGAGGGTGGAGTATGATTAGCTTACAGCTGTGAGCTTGTCCTCTGCTTCCACCAGTTCTGCAGATGGGCAGTACGTGTCTGGTCAGTGCTTTTGCTGCCCTGGGAAACGTTGTTTGCATCGTTGGCCCTTGACAGCCCAGGCTGGATGGAGCATTCTGGGGTGACAACTGGGAGCTGCATGTCTGGAAAAGTACCAAAGGGATGAGGAAGAAAGTCATCAGAGCATTGAAAGCAGTGGTTGACTCCTGTTGCTAATGATAAAATGCGTAAAACACAATAGGAAGGCAAGAGCTAACAGCATTGACTGAAAATGTAAAATAACAAATACTGACAATATAACCCTTTTTGGATCTGCTAGCAGAGAGATTTATACCCACCAAGCAACTCCTTCTAGCTGCAAGCTCTCACTGTACAGGTGAGTGCATAAGTGCTGCATATAAAATGCACACCTTTCCCACTTCTTCTAAATAGAAATCCTTTCTTTCTAACTGTAAGAATACCAGAACTTTGTTTCTCACATAGGTCTAATTAAAATTAATAGGAATAAGAAATTTATTTGACTAAGAACCAAGGGACTTTGCTACTGTAGTCACACATCTCAGTAAATAAATACAAATCCTTGTTTCTAGGTTCACTGTTTGAGGCTACATTTTGGTAGTTACTGAAACCTGCAGGAGGCTTCGTTCTGCCATCAAAAGCAGTGGGAGCAGGACTGATGTACTAGGGTCCTCAAGATTACTGAGCCATGTGACTATTAATCGCAATCAAAATATTGTGATGTGAGATCAGTCAATGGGTGGTATGTGTTTTGTGTTATTACTGTGCTGATAAAAAGGCACACAGCCCTTCAGTTATGTAATTATTTCATATAGGGTGGTTTTCATTAACCATAGCACACCTCATATTTCAAGTTCTTAAGTAATAGTCAGGGAAAAGTCAAGCTGTTCACATTATTCCCAAACCCTATTTCTTTTCTATTTAATTACATATTGCTTTGTGCTAATGTTACAAATTTATTCGTATAGCTTCTCTTTTAAAGCATGCACCCTTGACTTTGGTACATGAAATGAAAAATAAAACTGAAGTTCTATGTCTGGTGATGAGCTGTGAGCAGCCATTCACGGAAAAGGACCATTCATTTTCATACAGATCCTGTTAAAATAACAATGTTTATCACATAGCTTATCATTATGTTTACCAGCATCCATCAGATCAGCTCCATTTAGCTTTCCAACTGGGATCTCACACTAATCTGGTCCTTTGCCTTACATGCACCATTTGACAGGATCAAAAGATTTCCTGATCAACCCAGGCAATTGTTAATATAACACCTTTTGTTCAGATTATGCTCTCACAGTCATCTTTGTGTAGTATTACACACTATAACTTTGTAAGTGACTACCTGTTTGTTGATGATACAGAGACAAAATAGGCTACTCCCTGCCTACTCAGCTGTACACTGGCAGTAGGTTAAGCCAATACAATCCCATTAAGTCATTTATCTTGCAGACTTGCTTAATATGCATAGGGAGCAGACCCACTAAACCAAGAGCAATTTTTTCCATATCTGCCTGTAAAGACACAACAACATTTTCCTCTGGCAATTTCCACCCTGTAAAGAGACAATGGCATTTCACCAACACAAGTTGTAGTGGTCCCACAGCAACTACTCCTATGCATTATGTTACCAGACTGAAGTCTCTATATTAGCAAAATAATGTTCTGAAGCTTTGTCTTTAGGCAATGGAGAGAGAGACCAGTCCTTGGAACATTATGAGGGTCATTCTGAACTGCCCTCTGAAAGGGGTTTTTTGGTTTTGTTTTTTTTTAGTGACTATGAAAGAAAACTAAGCCAATTACTAGCAGCTGCAAATAAGTCCCAGACTGTAAACCTTAATCATGCAGCTTTGATGTTCAGGCAAAACTAGAATTATTAAAACACATAAATGCCCTCCCCAGAGAACAGATGGCTTCAGAGATCTTTTTCTGATTCATCCTCACATTGATAAAAAGTCGTGACACAGCCCCCTGCTTTTGCATCTGTGTAGTTACGGAGTCAATCCCCATTCCTCTGTCTTAGTACTGCAGGATATCCATTGGAAACAGTCCAGCATCATCAGACTCTGAAGTTCAAATCTCATGGCCTAGGTCTTCAAAGAGCAAGATGTTGATCTGT
This sequence comes from Florisuga fusca, assembly GCA_038090715.1. Classification (NCBI taxonomy): domain Eukaryota; kingdom Metazoa; phylum Chordata; class Aves; order Apodiformes; family Trochilidae; genus Florisuga; species Florisuga fusca. The sequence continues at coordinate 20,895,566 of JAAWXA010000009.1, forward strand.
TGACCATGATCTCATTACTCAAGAGAATGCAGTGTCTTTTCCTTTTAAAATATGGATTTATTGTGTTGTTAAGGCATTAAGAAGCCAATACAGTATTAACTCACAATACAGAGACTGAAAAGAATGAGATGAGATTAGTACACATATACACCTCTCTTAAATGGGAAGTTTTGCTGTTTTAGGAAAACAGAGAAGTTTGTTTTGACATAAATTCCTTTTTTCCTACCTAGAGGACCATTTACTGGAGGTGGATATAACAAAAAAAACAACCAACCAACCAACCAAAACAAAAACAAAAAACACAAAAAAATTAAAAATGGGTAGGGACAACTGAAAAATAATTGTGTTGTGTCCTGAAATTTTCAAACTACTGTTTAGGAGATACTTAGTGTTGCCCTAAGTCATTGCAAAATGCCTCAACATAAAAAGAAAAAATTGAAGCCTGCTATCTCTTTAAAAAGAGAAGGTTAAATAACATCAGGGTGTTGCTGATTAGCATCAAAAACTGAAAAAAGGGCAATTATTCCTCATGTTATAGAGTGTCCTTTTTCTGTGGTGTCTTCTACACATCTTGGTTTTGAGGTAGCACTCAGCTGGGATAGAGCCCATCACAAGGTGGCTGGAAGAAGGCAAGTGTGAGACTGTCAGAATGTGCTTACTCCTTTTGGATGGAACACAGCACATACACCATCAGGCACAGTTAATGAGGGAGTGACAGTCCCTCGCTTTGGTACATCTCTGCTTAGTAATCAATGAATACAATTATAATAATAAAGAAATATCAATAGCGCTGAACTGCAGCAAACTCAGCTGTATGGGTTCTCATGGCAACTCTTCACCTGCTTTTGCACTCAAAAGCAGTAACAGTGTTTATTAGATCTGTAAATTTGTTAATCAACATTACCATCAATGAAAATTACCCTGCAGTGCCTTTCCTCTTGGCAGTAATTGCCATGTTTTTCCATCTTGAAATGACTCTACAAGCTGTTGTTAATTAACCAGTCCTTCCAAAGTACCTTAATAACATCAACATTTTAAAACAGAAGAGGTGAGGCAGGCTCAGCAGTTGATACGTCAGGCAGCTTGATTAACCAAGTTGGAAAAGCATGCTAGTGTCTCATCCAGATTAGATCCCCTCTTTCAAAAATCCCGGTCTTAGTATCAATAATTTTTGTAGCAGACTCTAAAGATCAAAATTTAAAAATAGATGTAAACCAGAAAAGAACATTTTCCCTTTTAAAGGGGCTATGCAGTAATTGAAAGTCTACACAAACTGCTGATTTTCTTGAGGAGCAGTTGCAGGCTTTGCCTCAAGTACCTTTTGCTGCTGCCATTTGTGATGCAGTGTAAAGCAAAGGATCTAAGGCCAGATACCTGCTTTCCTGCTTTCACAAAAAAAAAAAAGGGGGAAAAAAAAACAAAAGGAAAAGAAAAAAAAAGCTTCATCATTCTGAAATCATTTCTCTGAAATGGTACCATTGAAAACATTAAGAAACAGCACCGCTTTATCTCTGCCTAGGGTGTTCTCTATGATGCCACTACAAGTTCTCAGCTGAATTCACACATTAGCTCTCTAACCACAGCAATGGGTAAAACACAGATCTGAGGAACAGCTGGGGGGCACATGGGAGAGGGAGATATAAGATCCACTAAAGCAAGTCAACACCTCTTGATCAAATAAATTAAGCACCTCTTTGTCACATGAATGGGTGGTAGATATTGTTCAGTCAACTGACATCTCTCAAAGTACTACAGTCAAACAGTTCAGTTGGCAGAGACAACTGATACCTAATGCAGCAGCTACACTGACATCTAATGAGGCCTTTCAAGTATTTTACACAGCTATGACTTCTTGCTCCCTTTCCCTTCATCTCTGGATCCCAAGTTATTTACTTGTCTTCGGCTCAGAGTTCTGAAGTGTAACATGAGATCCAACCATACACATTAAAGAATAGCTGATTTAAGAGTTACAACGTGTGGCTGAGCAAAAGGTTTACTGACAGATAGAAGTACATTTGGTCAAATTAAGACTTCCTGGAGCAGAGCCAGGTCACTGTTGACTCGGCTGTGGCCACATGGACTGATGGTAAATGGAAATCTTGGGTTAACATGAACATCTGGTGATCTGCAAAGGTAAGAAATTCAGCAGAAGGCCCTATGGGTTCAACTAAGTGAGTAACACTCAATTGAAAGAAAAGGAAACAGAAGATGAATGAGAGTCTGTCCTCTTTATCTTTCCTTTTATATTATCCTTTGATGTTACAAGGAGAGTTAGATATGGTTTGGTTTGTTAAATGTTTTACTTTGTTCAGGATCAAGTAGGTTATATTTTACACACTTCAAACACAGAGAAAGGAACAATTAAGAATATTGTCTGTGAGGAAAAGGTAATTTTCTTTCAAAAGTGCCCATCAACTGTCAGATATATTAGAAACATTTCAAGAGCAATTGAGTCACCTTGTGAGATCTTGATTGTTTAATGAAGCACAAAGCTACAGATGGGATAAAATGCAACTAAGGTGCTGTGTTCTTTTCTGAGCCCAGCACATTGTTCATTTCTTTTAGAAAGGACACTGTAAACTCAGCACATTTGTCCTCACAAAGTCTTCATCCAATTGCAATTGTACTTTAGAACATGAAAGTACATTAACCCTGAAAGTTTAGAGGAGACTTTCCAACTGCACAGAAGCCTCCTGAACTTTTCCTAGATTTTCATACTGATAGTATGTCTTTAGCAAGGGCCTGAGATAGTCAGCTCACATAATTTCTCAGCAGTTTCTGTAGGACAATATTCAGGAAGGACTGATAACTGGTCCTCTCTATCAGTCTCACAGGTTTGCTCTCTAACAGAGCATCTCAGTGAGGTAAAAGAGCTTCATATTGGAGCCTGTGTTGGGGTCATCCATCTGTCTGGTGTTGGCTTCTGGAGCATAGAGCATTCAGTTGAACTACTGTTGCTACAGGCCTTGAGGTCACTGCAGGCTTGTCACAGAAAATAGACCTATTCCATTTAATTGCCTCCTGTTATCCATTTGACCTACAAGATGAAAAGACTCTGAAACAGAGATTAGTACTCGCCTATGGCTTAAGCACTATGCCTTGAGGCTGCTAAAGAAAGACTGAGAACCTTTAACACTCAGTTTTGTAGCCTATGCGTTTAAAATAGGGTGGCTGTGAAATTGAAAGCAGATGCTGAGAATTCGAAGGAAGGTAGGAAGACCAAGGGCAAGCCTGGCCCACAGTGAAGTACTGGCAAAATTTCCATTTATTTCACAGGAAATGCCCTCTTGCTTGATACTTAACACTTTTATGATGCTTTTAACATGTGTTACAAGCTTCATTCCTGATGAACACATTGCTGCAGGTTCAGTATCCCATACACTATTGACTATTGCTCTAGAGGTTATTTTAAAGTTTTCATATTCAAACACTGAGGTGATCCCTCCCTCTACAATACAATTAACCTCAAAGCTTTGTACCCTGAATGTTTACAATGCGGAAACTTCAAATTATTGGTCATTTCTGGAAGTTTAAACTGACTATCTAACATATGTTTAGCATAGAGAAAAAGTTTATAGTAAAGCAGATCTAAAGGGAAAGGAATATAAACCCTGGGCTGGCATTCACTGAAATTCATGCTAAAAAGCACCTGTGAAATTTCAGAGTTACAAAGGCAAAATGAAGGTAGCATATAAGTTTGGAATTTGTCTTTTGCTAATTTTCCTCTTTTAAAACATCAACAAACATAGCTTCAGTTTAGATTAATCATTTGCTATATTTTTTTGCTTCTCTGTTTTAGCAGACACTCAGAAAACAATATTTATTAAAGAAAATGGTTGCATCTTCATTTATAAAGCATGCTCACAGTTAACAGATAGGGCTTTTTTCAGTATTTTTCAAAAGGGATGCTGCTTCTGTGTGTATCCTTCACAGCAGAATTTAAACTTACAGAAAAGCTATAAAACTCTGGAAAAGCAAATCAGTGAAAATGCTGCCTGTCTGTTACATTATTAAAGCCACAGCTACAAATCTGTAGAATATAGAATAGTATAAGTCAAGAAATTAAATTTTGCTGCTTTCTTTCTTTTCCATCTCCTATTTGTTGTTATTACAGAGTATATTTGTGGTTTAGGTGATATCTGATTCTATTGTAAAACAAAGAATATCGTACTACATGTAGTTTATAACCAAATTAACTCAAAAGAATCAGATGCTGATTTTATTGTCCATTCTCGAGGATCTTAGCAACTTCAGTAGCAGAAAGGTAATAATAACAGAGCTAGTAATAACCGGTGTGCAGACATTTATAAGGGCCAGCTGGCAAAATAAATGCATTCCCCTACAAAGAAACATGTTCCTGTCACAGAGACGTTGAATTATTACAATAGAAAATAAATTTAATCTACAATTTCTCTCTTACACAGGTGGCTCTACTGAGCCTTGCTTCCTCTCCTCCCCTCATCACCCTTCCTGCTGTCTTCAGGGCAACCCAGGGACGCTGGGGAAAGGCAAAGAAGATTTGTGAGGTGTAGGGTTAGCACCAGAAGCAGAAATCTCACCTAGTGAGAGGACAGTCACACAGCTGGACTATATTGGCTCTCCCTCCCACTCGGTTTCATTACAGCTGTGTTCCAACACCTTCTGCATGATTAATGCTGCTGGCCAGCCCTGCAGGTGACCAAGTGAGCATGCAAGGCTTGTAGATGCTCATCAAGTCTCTGCACTAGTGACACTAATAAAAAGTAAGGTTTACAGCAGCAGTACTATGTTAAAAAGAAATGGTGATGTGGTTGAGTTTAGAAAAAAAGGTATGCATGGAACAAGCTGGCCCTTGGAAATGATGAAGCAGAAGAAATGTATATGTGGAAAAACAGACTAGTCTGGATTGCTTAGGGAACGGGAAAATCAGGGACACAATACCATAAGCATTCCTGATACTTTATAAGATGATACCTGTCAAAGAAAGCATTTGCTGTGAATATGTCAGGATGCTTTTCCTGTGCCCTCAACCGCCAGGCAATTCTGCTCACTCTGTGGACCTTCATCCTCTCTGTCTTGCAGCTGAGAAGAGTAGTTCCAGGAGGCAGCAAAGATCACTTCTCAGCTGACCAGTGGTGGGATACCCCGTATGAGAACCTGAAATCTGCCAGTCATTCTCCAGACCCAAACAGTTCGGACTGTTTGCAGGAAGTTTTCATTCACAGATCCCTGCAACAGCTGCAGCTTTTGCTGACCTGAGCAACGAATGCCAGGAGCATTCCTTGGTCATTCACTAGCCATGCCAGAACCTCCTCATGGCCCAAGTCCCACACAGTGAGCAGATATCAAGCACCTGATTAAGTACTGGGACAAATATCCTGCAAATGTAAGAGTGAAATCATTCTTCTCAGACTGAGCAGGAAATAAGCATTGCCTTTTATACGGAATTTTTAAGATCCATTAGTATACTTACGCCTCATCACAAACTCACTGCCATCCATTGTACATCCTCCAGGAACTGTTTTTATCTCTTTCTTTCTCACGCAGTCTAATTTATCCACACAAATTTTTTTTGTGCCTTTTTTTGACCCTCTAAATTCTTCCTCCAGCCTCTTTCCTAATAATTTTTCCCTCTACCCAGCTTCTGTTCTTTCTTCTAAAAAGGAGTCATCACTGCTCTGTGCATAATTTTTCTCCCAAAGAGATAGAACCAATCTGAATTTTCAGAGTGACAAAAAGATACTCCATTAAAGAGACAAAGCAAAGAAGGAAGCATTGACCTGATATTTTCTATAACTCATTTTATTTCCCATATTGATACAACAGGGATACGAGAAGGGGCATGTTCTCTTAAATACAAAAAAGAGCAGTTTAGGAATTGCTTTTCTTTTTTTTTTTTAATAACCTTTACCCTTGTACCCACTTTGTATCAACATCAACACTGCCATACCCAAAGTAAATCCATTAATCCTATCCTCTCAGCCCTGCTGTCTGATACATTTTCTACAACATAGTGGGTCTTTAATTAGATCACATAATTCTTAAAGCAGCGATTTTGTGTTTTCACTTTTACAGGAAATTGCTTGGCTCCTTGGGGGGCTGACTAAATGACAAACACAGTAGTAACAAACCAACTAATCCTCTTCAAGAGGAATTGCAGAGAACCTCTGTTGACTCAAACATGCAAGTGAAAGTATGTGACTAATTTATAAGGAAACAAACTCCTCTGTGGAGGAAATACTGATGAAAAACATTATTTCCATGACTAATGTTAAAATTGAGGATCAAACAAATCCTAATACCTGGTGACTTCACTGCTGTTGGGAGGAAAGGCGGCTCTACATAGAAGCTGGTTTTTACTTATGCTTCTTTGTCCTCTAAACCTGAAATCAAATGTTTCCCCTTATGAGTCTAATTTCACCTTTTATGAGTGTATGTCACTCAAAGGAAATTAGATGTCATATATCCATTGATGCTGAATGGAATTCATCTTTGGATTAAGATACTTGAACTTTGAGGTCTAAGCTCCCATTCTGGTCAGCAGGTATCAGTGTAGCCTATACAGTTGGTGTAGAGCAACTCACGTAACCCTAAATTATCCTGGACCTAAATGTACTTTGGTGCTTGCTCACTCTAAAATGTACTTCTGTTAATTTTGGGAGCTTATATACCAAATATTAAATTTGAGTGTCCACACACAAACATCTATTGCCATCCAGAACACCGTAGGATATCCCTCTGAGCCTCCAGCTGCTGGACCAGAAAGTCCATGCCAAAGTTTCATACCAAATTTACCCATCCTACTGGGTGTCCTGGATTCCCCAGGGTGTCTTAAAAGGCATGAAACCCTTGTGCTGAAACAGCCACCTCAGCCCTTAGGTCCCATGCTGATGTAAAGATACATAGATTAGGAGATGGTTTTCTTTTTACTTTAAAACAATGAAGTTAATTTAGGTTCAAAATCTCTTTTACTGGTAACTGAAAGGTGAGGGGTGGGCCTTTTTCTATCTGACAGTCCTTCAGCAGACTGCTCAAACAATCCTCTGTTACTGGGTGGTAGGACTCAAACCCTGCTTCCAAGCACACACACCACCTTGATTTCAGTGAGATTTCAGCATCAGTCTAAAAGGATTTTCTCTTTTAGAGGAAAGAATTAATAAGTATGAAATAAGAAGCTTGTAAATGGTTGTTGACTAAAGAGAAGAAAACACTGGACAGCTTAACAGACCACGTACACGAAGTGGCTTGTACCACTGTTTATGGACACCAGTGAAAATGTGCACATTTTAAAGGGAAAGATCTGTGTGTGGTGAGTGCCTCCTGTGTTTGTGGTTTTGCAGTAGCAAAATAATAAACTCACTGCAATTGGCCTTTCTCCAAGTATCAGGGCAAACAAATATTTTTAAAAGCAGTCTGTTACAACCTGAGTGGGACCTATCAATTCCTGAACTCCTTGAGATTTTTAGAAGTCTGCTCAGTTTTTTTTCTGCAAGCAGTACTATATCAGGATATTTTCTGATTCATTTTCCAGTGTAATGGAACCAAGGCACAAGGTTTTAGTTAAGACTTACTTAAAACTCAGCCAAAACACAATATATCATTTATCTGGTGTAGTATGACTTTATGATACAGGATTCCCATGGGACCTGGATAGATGTTTGTTGTACAGAATGTGCCTTATCATCAGGTTTCATGATGTACTGCACCAGGAAATGGATATGTCCAATTTAAACTAGAACTCAACATAAAGCTCTTTAAAGGAAACACTTCAGAGAGGCTTTAAATATTGATCAATCTTTTAATGAAACAGTGCAAAAATTAAAAGGGAAAATACAGTACTCTTAGGTTAGGAACCACCTGGGTCAAGCATCCAAATGCCAGGTATTTAATCTAAGCTACTTCTCTAGGCTCCATTTACAGTCACTGCTTAGAGGTAATTCATTTGTAAGTACCTGCAGAGGGTCATTAAACACACCTATTTTAAACACATATTTTAGGATAAAATGAAGTAGTGCTTCTAGGTGCCTCTCTCTCTCCACTCATACAAGGAGAAGACTGGAACACTGCTATGAAAGTTACCTAAATATGGTGACATGAGAGGTAATGAAGCTTATGCACAAAATATAGCATATATATATATATATATATGGTGAAAAGAGAGGAAAGGAGAGGAGAAGGAAAGGGAAAAAGGAAATCAGACTGTTCAACCCTGTGTATTTGTTTGCATACAAGGTTAAATATTAATGCAATAAATGTTGGGTTGGTTATTAGGGGATTGCAAAATAACCCCCCAAAAGGACAAATTTTCTTATAAGCAAAGTTTATATAGTGAGGATAGGTCATAAATCCAAAACACCATTGATGAACGATATTCAGTAGCATAACTGAGATCATAATGTGTGTCTCTGTAGTTTTAATAGACCTAATATGGTTCACAACATTTTTTTCCAGTTTCTATTCAAAGCTGAATTTCACTCATAGTAAATTAGGATTCTCTGGCAGCTTGCCCATAACCTTTAAACTTTTCTGGTTGATGACCTTAATACACAAAGGCTTTTTATCAGTAAACTATGTCTGGATGGGAACCAAAGTCTGACTCCTACTCCTTCTCTATGCCACAACATTTTTGTAAAGCTGAACAAACATATTACACTGAACCCAGGGCTTTGAAGTGTAAACATCAATACACTATATTAACACAAAACAGTCCAAAAATAAGACACTTATAGCCAAATTATTTCTGCAGCATGAAACAGCTAACGAATGCAATAACACTACCTGAAAAGATACTGCATAACTGTAGCCTGAATTTAAATGGTGTCTGAAATGGATTATCATTCTTGTTTAATTTTTCCCCCTTATGAATTCATGACTAAAAATAAAAAGGAATTGTAAGCCTGACAGTCTCATTTCAGAGACTTCCTGTGACAGCTATTAAAAGACCAGCATCACATGCAGATTTGAAAAAAATTGGTTACCTGAAAAAGCACTTTTTATCTGGCATAATCCCTCTTTTCTACAAAGGAAATGCTGGATTTCTGGAAGTAGGTTTACCTGTACAAAAAAAGAGAAGCTTTAATAGTTTCATTCAGAAAAGTACTCTTTTTCCTGGAAATTTTAATTGGTTTGTGTTAATATCAGAGACATTTCAAGTACAAAACTCCTGTAAGAATCAAAAAGGATTTACAACTTGCCATTCCTTCAATGTGGCATAATGAAGTTAAAATTCGGGCTCTTCCTCCACAGCCAACACAAACCAAATTTTTAGACTTATAGCTCTACTCTTGGCTGCTGAGTTTTCACCTCTTCCCTGCCCCTTTTCTGCTTCTGCAATTTCTCTGTTCCCTGCCAGTTATCAATCCCTGTCTCTCTCTGCATGGAAACAGTCCATTCCTCTTGAACTGCCCTGCTTGGGAACAGTGGTAAGCTAATGCAGCCAAACCACATCCAGGCTCTGCAACAAAAAATGGTGTTGCACTGTGGTATGGGCATGCCAGCAGCAAGTAACATTAGTCCAATATTTAAAGTTATCCGGAGATGTGGGCCATCTGTTTAAAGTCCCTGCTGTGCTGCAGACTTCCTGAGGGAACCTGAACAATTCCTTTGATCACCTTATGTCTCAGTTATTCATGTGTGAAATTTCTGGACATCCCAGAGTGCTGTAAGGATTACTATATTGCACAGTATTACAGGCTCAAGTATGGTAATATGGGTAGAATGAGAAAAAAAGTTTTCAGAAGCCTGAGATGTTTTGTGATCCAAGTCCTGAATTGAAAGTATGTATATTTCTGTAAATTGGAGCTGCTAGAAAAACTTCACCTAGATGAAGCATCCTATCCCAGGCAATCCCAGTGTACATGCTCCTAGTTCTGCCTTCTGTGGATATGGAGTGGTTTTTTTGCGTTCTGGTGAACTTCAAACCTCACTTAATACCTTTTAAAATCATGTATATATATATCTCCCACTCCCTCGGATAAAGAGTCTATACATTTGGGTCTTGGAACAATTATTTGTGCCAATCTCTGAAATATGAACTAAACTTTATCTATAGTTTAGGTACATATTTTCAGACGTCAGTTTAAATCACTCACATATTTTCATCAACAGGTCAGGTGCTTGTAAAGACCTTGCATATCTAAGTCATCTAAAATGTTACCAAACTATTCTCAAGTGAAAAGCAGACAAACAAACAAACAAAAACGGTCATGAAAGTAACAAGAACTGGCACCACTGATGCTTTGGAACATGAGCAAGGAACTCTCATTAAGGTCCTGGAGGGATGGGCACTGGTACAGCTCACACATTACCAATGACAGGAGCACTGTCACTGTTTGGAGAGGGGTCTAACCTATGTTTGTTTGCAAAGGAGCAATTAGATTAGATGAAACTCAATGATACAAGATGTGAAGTCTAAATTAGTCCAGCTTTATCTTCTGCCTATGCTATTATTTTTAAATATTATGCTTATTGGCTAGTTGGTTCTTTCCATTTCTAAATTCTCTTTCCCAATGGTTAATTGCTTAAATTTCCCTTGATTTCTGTAGATGCTTTTGCTGCCTGGCATGCTGGTTGAGGGTGGCCAAGAACCCAGAAGTTCAAGCTAAAGAAAAGAAAAACTTAATCAATTGTAACAACTTTCAAACTTTATACTGTTATACTTATATCCTAAATAACATACTCTGTCCAAATGAGAAACTGATCACTTTGTGTGATAGAAAGAAGAATGAAATGCTGCTGTCTGACAGCAGGCAATTTCTCATAGGAAACTTGAAAAAAACTTTTTATTGCTGTTAAACCATGCTGCTGCAGTATAAAATAAGCACTAAATAGTTTTTCTTTTTATGAATGAGTGCTCAAAACCCCTTTCATTCCTACTAAGGATAACATAGTAATCTCATACCTTCTGGAATAACTCAAGGTGTTGCAAGTCATCTATTTGAATGCAGCCAGTACCATCATTTTTTGGGCCTGTATCACCTAACAGGGAAGAAAAAGAAAAAAAAAAGTGTATTGAGAAAAAAAAAATCATGCAATTCCTATTTAAATAAATAAAAAAAAAACCTTGCAGACAAATCCTGAGGAATAGCAGACTGTTGTAGCATTAAGTACATGAACAGCCCCAGATGGCAGAAGGGAAAAAGATATATTCACTATCACAGTTGAAGATTTGGAACTACAGTTATTTCACAGTTGACATCTCCTGTTATAACTGCCTATTGATGGCCAGTCCTCTGATGTCTGATCTAGCCTGCAACAGCTTTCCAAACATTAGACACCAGATTGCCAATATCTAGAATTGATCTGCAAGTGGGCATTAAGTTGCACTGAGCAAGCAGATAGCTCTCAATCTTCCTTTCTGAGGCAAAGGGGACCTGTGAGACCATGGGATAATATTATCAGGAAACAAGCATCACCAGAGTCAGACAGCTGCTTGAAGAAGAGACATAACTAAATTGCATGAATGAAAACATCATTATGGTTTAGAAGACACAAATAGGCCTTGGTGTCATGTGGTGTGCAAATGCTAATGTAACTTCAAATGAGCTTGGTCAGGTCCCTGAGGTGACTGATTTGTTCTCTTCTATGTACAGCCCTCATCATCTGAGCTCGTTAGAGATGGTGGCACCTCTCAAAAAGATTAACAGAATCACAGTCTGTTGAAGACACCATGAATATGTTCAACAAAGGGTAAACTATTGCAGTGACAGGAGGACAGCTAGAAATAAAGCATGTCCAAACAGAAAGGGCAGCCAGAAAAGGTGTACAGGAGGCAAGGCAGTGTATAGGATTAGGCCAAAGCTTGCTGCCAGACAGCTGTTTCAGTGATGGGTTGGTTGATGCTTCTTCCTAAGGTTGAGAAGATTCCATACCTTTTATTCCATTATGTGCTATCCATCTGTGATACCTTCCTAATTTTATTAGATTACTCCCTAAATCTGGTCCCACTGACATTGCAGAGAGATACTTACTGTGGCTGAGTTCCCCTCCAACATGTAATTTTTTCCTATGCCAATTGCAATTGCAAATGCCAAGCAGGGTGAAGATTTCCCTTAAGGAGATTTAACACCCAATTTACATTAAGTACAGTCATGAACCAATGTGCAGAATGGGTGTAGGATTATGAAAGTAACTATCAGCCTTTTAATGTTTATAAGCAGTTCAACTAAGATCTAAGAGCTGAATTTTCAGTTATGCTGCAATCCATTACGGTAAAGTATCCTTCAGTTTCACATCACAAGAACCAGTATTATGGTATAAAAATAATTAAGGCGTGTGAAATTTAGGTAAGACAGATCCACTGCATGCTCCCCTGTGAAAGAAAGAAACAAAAAAACGGTAGGTAGAAAAAAAATTGCACAAAACAAACAAATGAAAAATTAAAGAAACATAGAAGAAAATACTTCATTTTGGTGCAAAAGGTTGGCAGTGTTAACAACCCCCTCGGTGACCTCATCACCTGTGTAATTATTGGATAAGCAAGATGCTATGCCTTTGACTAGTAAACACCTTTGAATAAATCATTATAATTACATATAAAGCACAATGCCTTGCTGTGTGGAAATTAAAAGGGAGCTGGAGGGAACTCCGTTTCTCAGAAGCAGTTCATTTCCTTCCCTTGTTTATTGTTACATGTCCTGGCCAGGGATTAATTTGATCCCTGACTCTAAAGGGTACACTGCACTGTGTTTCAGTTGCCTTCAGGATGCAGCAGAGTGATCAATATGCATGTACCAAAGAGAAGAAAAGGAAAAAAGCCCCTCGCAGGCCGCATGTTTCTGAGCCAATACTCGGGAAGTAGAAGAGTTAACAGTTAGGAACCAATTTTCAGGAGTCACTGAATGTCTGCCATCATTTGTATTTTCTATTTAGAGTCATTAGACATCTAGCCAGTTATTTCAGTACAGAACAATCAGAGCTGAAACATGTCTATTTATAGAAAGCAGGATATTCCTATAGAAACAGCATACACCTAGTGCTGTCTCAGATACAGGCTGGCAGAGCATTCTGAGTTCTATTAAATGTATCATCAGCTACACTGTCGTTATTTAGCTTTGGAACAGAGTCCTCTGTGAATAGGTAAAGACTGGAAATTGCCTCTGTCATTCCTCTCACTGCTTAAATTTTTGTGGAAAATGAACATCTATGATAATGAGACCATGAGTCGTCTCCCTTCTGCAAATTTAATACTTTTTAAAATATGTATCAGTGAAAAAGTGCTACGGTTGTTTATGTTCCAGTACAACTTGACAAAGATCCCAAGCTGTCAGGCATTGTATTTTAATACAGAATTTCCCTATCACAGAACGTAAATCCAAAGTAAAGCAGGATATAGCGTGTGAGCTAAAACAATCTACAATAAAAGAAAAAGAATGAATGTGACAGTAATAATACAAGCCATCTGCACAGAAAAACTCAGGTTTCAAAATGTATTTAGAGATGTTTAATGAAGAAACATTAAAAATGAGTCCCTGCTGTGCTGCAGACTTCCTGAGGGAACAGATGTGNAGCATCTGAAATGGGACAACCCCATTCGGCAGTCCAGGCTAGGGGACTACTGAGCAGAGAGTAGATTTTCAGAAAAGGTTTTGTTTAGTTTTTGCACCCATTT
>JAAWXA010000009.1:20909172-20995197 GCA_038090715.1 Florisuga fusca
CAATTAAACAGTTTGACTTTAGTAAAGTCTTTAGCCTTTGTATCCAGAAAAGCAACACATCAGATGAGTGCACAGCTGTTTGAAAAAAAATTAACTCTACACTATGGAAGTGGATTTTTTTACTTCAGCCTCTTAATTAAAGCCTTGCCTATACAAGGAATGTTCATCTATAGAATTACATTTTATTATGCCATCAAAGTCATTTTAACAGAGGTACAGATTATGCTGGCAGCCTGATGCTTTCATTCATCTATCTTTTAGGTCAGCTCTTCCCTCTTCCTCTTCTCCAGTCTACATAGCCCCATCTTCCAGTCCCATTTTGAAAAGTGTTTGTATACCTGAGGTGTGCATCTCATGTTTATCTCAGGATATCAAACTGAATTGCTAATCCAGGACCAGTAGTACAGCACACTTTGATTCCAATCTGCCGGCACCACTTTTAATTACTCTCATTTTGAATGAGTCAAAGGACATGCTATACAATTCAGATGGCAATAAACTTCAACTCAAAATTTATGTAATGCAGAGATTATAATTTTCAACAGGACACCACTCGTTTCATAGTTACTGTGGAAAAATAAACTAAAAGGCCACCTAGGGAGAAAAACAAATGTGTTTTTCAGCAGCAGTGGAAATCGAAATGCAGAGACTAATAAAACAATTTTACCTTTAACTATGAAAATATTCTGCAGAGAGTTTCTGTATTCTGATATTAAAGATTAAAGGGAACAGATACAAAATGAGGACCGTATGATTTAATGGAAGTTTCATTTCACAGCATATATGTTCTATAGCTGAACTTCAAGAACTTCTGGAGGACATTTCTAAAGTGAAGTATTCATATTCCTACCCTTAAAATTATTGCCTTCTCCCCATTTGCTATGCCACTAGAGGCTGGATACTGCAGGAAAACTGTTAGATGCATGCAGCTGAGTATTTTAAATCTCATGTCTATACACAGAAAAATACTATTTTCTATAATCTAAGTTCAATTTCATTTTTCAGTGTTAAGGCCCTAATTATGAATTTTGAAATGAAAGACCTTTGAAAACCATATACAATTTTAATCTTTTATGCTCATTTCTTTGTATTCCATTCATCCTGGGAAATGAAAAGGCTGCCCAGCTTTATTTTTATTTTAACTTCTAATGAGCTTTCAATTTTGCATGCACTTGCATCATTGCCCTAAAAATACTCAGTTTACAAGCATTAGAGGAGAACATGACAAAAACAGCCACCATTTGTTTGTCAAGAACATTTCACATAAATGTCTAATTTCTTTTGGCTGAGTAACTGATAGAGAGAACAAATGAAATAGTAGCAATTAAACAGTTTGACTTTAGTAAAGTCTTTAGCCTTTGTATCCAGAAAAGCAACACATCAGATGAGTGCACAGCTGTTTGAAAAAAAATTAACTCTACACTATGGAAGTGGATTTTTTTTGAAGACACAAGCAGAGTGTCAGAGCATAACCCACTGTAAATTCAGTCCTGTTCTCATTAACAGATTGAATGATGGAGCAGCAAGTGCATTTATATATAGCAAATGACAGCAAGTTGAGGGGAAGTATAAACACTTTACATGTGATCAAGCCCTGCTCTCCTAAGGATGGCTGAACACTTGCCTGTGGATGAGAAGCAGGGAATTAATTCCTTGTTTTGCTTTGCTTGCCTGGATTTCCTTTTTTCTCAGTCCACAAGTTTTCTCACTTTTACCTTTCTTATTCTCTCCCCCATCCCACTGGGGAGGAGTGAGCATCAGCTCTGTGGGGCTCTTGCCAGCTGCGTTTGAATCACACCACAGAATAAATTTTTTACCCATTAAAAGGTAAACATTTTAATTTGCAGCAAAGATTACATAAAGAAAAGTTTCTAACCACAGGGGTGAAGTACTGGCACATGTTAAGGAGGAAAGAGAACCCCTGCCAAGGGAGATCTTGAGATTTGTACATGATGTTTTTTTTCTAAAAGAAATTCCTCTCAACTCTACTTGGAACATATTTCCGGCACCTCTGAGCTGCATGGATGTGAAGATAAGATTTGCAGGAAAAGGCATTAAGTGCTGACACAATATAGTGAGTTAAAATACACTTGTTACATCGTAATCCTGATCTCTTAAAAAAAATAACATAATACATAAATTTAGCTTCATGTATCAATGATTCCTCATAGTCTGCAGGTGAAAAAAGTCAAATTCCTCTGCTCCTGCAGGATAGTGAAGTGATCATGGATTTAATTAAGTTTGGTGAGGAGACACATTTATGGAAGTAGCATGAGCACAAATCCAACTTTAAGCAAGACAGAGTCCTATGTTTTAAAAAGAAGGCTTCATCCTGCAATGTGTCAGTTTGTAGGAGCCAATAGTTTTCTAGTCAAGAGTTTAGAGTGGGAGCACTACCTGATGTCTGAAAGACAGAACTAGTGCTTCACTGCCTGGCTCCAGGCTCTGGGCTGGATTTTCTGCCCCTCAGCATCCCAGAGGGCAGTAGCATCAGGCAGGCTGTGTGATGGGGTTTGAGGACGTGCAAATTCTACACCTCTGAAGATCTGAGCTTCACTGATAACACTCCAGGGAAAAATATCCTTTGAAGCCTATTTCTGGTTATAGCAGCTTGACTGTCTCACTTGTGCAGAGATCAGAATGCCAGTTGTTGGATTGAATGCTTTTTCTTAATGATGCAGCCTTCTATGAGTTTTTTATATCACAATTTGAATTCACTACAATAACTAGAAAGAAATGATCACTCCACTGAGTGAAGATAGGCAAGGTTTGATCATAGAATCATAGAATCATAGAATCATAGAATTAGCCGGGTTGGAAGGGACCTCAGAGATCATCAAGTCCAACCCTTGATAGGAATGATGGCAAGGTTTCTGGTATTTTAGGAACTATTCTGAAAAGCAGCTGTCCACCTGTCCGTGTGCAAACATTTTGCTGTCTCACACAGCATGCTTCAGGCTACTTCTTGAGACAGACTGTTCTCTGCCATAACACACAGCCCAGTCTAGTAACCACCTGCTTAACTGGAAAAATTAGGTTGAAATATTTTGGCACATTAATTGTAGTGTAGTATTTTAAGTACAAAAAATCACAATCCACCCTATGTATGAAGCTGAACTTGTTTGATGAAGTCAATTCATTCACAAAATACTTCATACAGTTGCTGTATGGCTGCCAGGGAAAGGCAGCAGGAAGCCTGAGGACAGACACTATTCACCTCCCTGGAGGGTGATCAGGGTTTAATTTTGGCTCAGCTATCCCTTAATTAAGATGATCTGAAGTGCCAAGGGAAGCATTCTTGTGGAGAAGAGGCTGGTGTAAACCAAGTGAAACCAGTCTAGTCTTCAGGACAGCTCATCTGTCCCTGAAGAGCTCAGCATGACACATTGCCCTGTGCTCACAAATTAATGCACACTCATATCTGAGTTCAGCATTTGGGGAGCAGGGTAATGCTTGACTGCTCTGTATCTTTTCTTCAAATACTATGAGAAGATATTAGACCTGTTATAAATGAGGAGGCACAGTGCCACTCTTGTCTGAAAAATGAGAGTTATTTCATTACTGTTTCTTTATATTAAGAGGCCCTTATAACAAGGGCTGCAAGCCAGCATTCTTTCGTCTATCTAAAGCAGAATTTTAGAAGTACAAAGATAAGTGAGTGTAATAAGGCAAGAGTTACCAGTTTCTCGCAGAATTCTTACATTTGGCAAGATGTTTCCCTTTTTCCACCTGGTCTCAGACCCTAAAACTGCCTTGCACCTACCTACCAAGTCAACCAGTTGGTTGACTCCAGTCACTCGCTATAGTAACTACTAATATACGGCAGATGACTTTCTCCAGAAGATGCAAAAGAAATCTATTGCAGCCATAAATACTAGAGTGGAGAAGAGACAGGATAACCTTTTCTCCATTTATACCACATTCAGTCATGCAATAAATTAACACCACTTTCTTCAATTACCCTCATATAAAAGACAACCATGAAAGAACTTGCAGACTTGAAACAAATGCAGTGATTTGAAATTTGCAGAAAACTCTAAGTAAGAAAAGGCAGTGCACAAAAACCCTGAAGTATTGAACTATGTCCATGTATTTTTCTGTACAACCAAAGAGTGAAGAGAATACTGGAAATAAAAATAACTAAAGCAGATTCAAAAATTATATTAGTCTGACATGGGGAGACAACTACTGTGGTATGTAAGACATCTGAATTGGTGTTTCTTAGTTTATTAGGGAGAAACTGCGTCAGGCTGAGGATGATTCTCCACAGAGTTCTATTACAGATTGTAACTCTAACCACCTCTAGTCTTTATCCTGGTGTAATCTGTCAACTCAAACTATGAAAATATGCTGTCAAAAGTACTTTCTGAGCTACAGTAAAGTCCAATAGCAAACAAATGGAAAATATTTAGTGCTGACCCAATGGCAAACACATCAGGGCAATTCAAACACTCAAGCCTCTTATTCCACTTCTGTGCTTACACGCTGTGCTCCAGATGAATATTTAGATTACTCTGGTATGCTCTCCACACATGGACATTTTCTACACAGCAAGCCTCAGTGAATCCAAAAGAATCTAATAATCCAATATTGTATGCTTGACTTGCATGCAAGTTAAAAAGGTTTACATCTCTAGTCGTTCCCAAATGCTGGAATTCTTACTCTACATGTATTTAACACATCAGTGAGGCTACTACAAAGCTGCCAGGTATGTTTCTCACTCACATTAGAAAGCATTGTGGGGCTGGGACCTTACCTTCCCTGGAATGGAAGCCCTTGGTACCCAGTTAAAGCACGCAGCTGCCACACACCTGCCACAGCTCACCCAACTCAGCTGTGTGGGTGGTTTCTTACCTGCTGTGAAGGTGGAGAAGGAAAGTGACAGAAAAGCCAGATTGAGAGATATTAGAGACAGACTATTGACAGTGAACTGTGATGAAGAACCAGATGAAAACTGGAAAGAGAGGATGTGCCTGCGGGGAGGGGGTGGGTCACGCAGTTAGATATTCAGGGATCAGATTGGGATGAAGAAGCTCATGGGGGGCTGGGGGGGGGCAACTCTACAGTTAAGGAAGTTATTGTCCACATGCTCCACCTGTCACAGGAACTGGAAAATTTGCAATTATGTCCTTGCCTTAGTAGCAAGGTTATGGGCCATGCATGGATCAAGGATACTTTGTCAGAGGAGAAGACACTGCTTGACAAAATTCCCTTTTAAAACCCTTGCTGCTACATGATCCAAGTTATTCTAACAGATAACTCTTGGGACTATATCCAGGAAAGAACTTCATATTCCCATCCTGTGCACCCTAAGGCAAAGTCATGTGGAAAAAGCAGCCTGCAGTCATGAAGTGGAAAGATGTATCATGAGCAAGTGAGTCAAATAAAAGTTCAAAAGAGTTCAGGTCACAGCTTTTGAGTACTGAACAGCACACTGCTTGTGTGTGTATATGCCTGCTCTGGTCTGATACACACAATATTCATCAACATCTCCAACTGTTTATTATAAAGTTATTTTAGTTAAAGTTCAGATAACATAAAGGAAAACAGCAGTTTAAATATGTGAGTTAGTTGCCTCTGTCCCTCGTGAAGCAGAGTTGCAATAGAAAGAAAACAAACACATGCAGCAATGAAGAAAACACCAGGGATGGAAAAACCTCCTCTTGGCTGGATACAGAGATTTGAGATTAAAAACCAACAATTAATGCAAAAAGTAAAAGGATTAAAAATTCTATTACAGAAACTTCAAGTAAAAATCTGGTTGCTTGGGATGGGAGGTAATTAATAAAGCATGAAGCTCTGTTATTTTACTAGGAGAAACTCAGAGGTTTTGGCTGCTCCCATGGACAAGACAAGAGAGGGATATGCCTACAAAACACTCTTCTCTCTTACTCACATGCACACACACACACCAAGAAGTGCAGAGGCACCATGCTGGGTGTGGGAACCCTACCAGCCCCTGTACTCATCCCCCAGATATCCCAGGGGAGACTCAGCACCAGTGCCCATCACACAGGAGCCCCAGAGGACCCTGTGGCCCTGAGGAAGAGGAGAAAATGCACTGCCTATGAGTAATGAACTCATTATGGGGTGCAGCAGAAGGATGTTTCCTAATTGCTTATTATGAGCTGTTTAGCAGAGGTACCAAAGCTGGGGAAAAGGAAGCATCAAGGAGTTTTGAAGTGGAACAAGGAAAAAAAAGAAAAGAAAGGGAAGAAAGGGAAGAAAGGGAAGAAAGGGAAGAAAGGGAAGGAAGGGAAGGAATGGAGGAAGGGAGGGAGGAAGGGAGGAAGGGAGGAAGGAAGGAGGGAAGAAAGGAGGGAAGGAAGGAGGGAAGGAAGGAAGGAAGGCAGGAAGGAAGGCAGGAAGGAAACAGAGTTTGGTTTGTATTCTCATTAAATTCCATTGGCAGCTCTTTTCCTGATAGCAGGGCTCTCTTGCATGCAGGTTGTGTGTCTGTGCCTCTAAGTACAGCCCCTGGAGGGGTATCAGGGCTTGGAGGCCCATGAGTCCATGGTGAGAGCAGGTGGAGTTGGGTGTACAAATATGTGTGTGAGCACTGGCCACCAGATGAGACCGTGGGTGCTGTCTGTGTTTGTGTGAGTGCTGAGAGTGTGGATCTGTGTTGATCTGTAGCCAGGTGGGTGTGGAGCACAGGAGTGTGTGTTTGTTTGCTGGCTGGGAGCATACACTCAGCCTTGCTGCTGGTTGGACACAGGGGCATGGAACTACATCAGCCTCACCTTAGTCAGACTGCTGGATTTGGCACTTGGATGAGTGTGTTCATAGGAGCCAGAACAAAAACAAGAGGTACTGAGGCATCTCCCCTACTAGGCTGTTACAAAACCTGCTGATTCTGCTTCTGTTTATAAGGAAGAGTCTGAGTAGTGAGAGAGGCACATGCAACACATGGAAAGAGCTGGAAGCTGGAAAGAAGATTCAGCAGGTGATTCAATGGCAAAGTAGTGCCTGGGGAGGAAGAATTCTGCCCAAGGAATCCAGACTCCCAGTTGTGTATACAGACTCCCAGTTGCATCCTGTCCTTCACCCCAACCTTTCTGCAACTCACACTTTCTGCAACAGCACGTGAGGAAAAGGAGCTGAGAAGCCCTCTGAATGATGGCACTAGCAGGAACTCATTGACTTTAAAGGGCAAAAACTGTGCTAGAGCTGAGAAAGCAGCCTCCTTCCTTCTATGGATATAGAGGAGCCTCAGGATAAGCAGCTAAGGAGTAGATGGGTTTATTTGATTTAGTGTCCTGTCTCATTCTAATTACAATTAATTAGTATAGCACTTATAATCTTAAAAGTAGGGTGTTTGATCACCTATGCAAGAAACAAGGACACCTATTTTAAATTGAGCAGGGCAGTCCTTGATCACTGCATCAATGCCAAAAGTAATTAATGCCAAAAGTAATTCATGTGTAAAGATTCCTTAATAGCTAAGGGTCTGAAAACAATCAGAAAAAGAGTATCTTGGGAACAGAGGCAATGGCTAAACTAAACAGTGTCAGGACACAGGCTCAACCACTATCCTACCATCATCCACTGTGCTTGTTTTCCTCTCCCTGGGTGGCCATCCAATGCCCCAGGAGACAGCTTAAGACAGTGACAGTTCCTAAAACTCAATGAAGAGCAGGCCACCCCCAGTCAGGGAGAAAGAGTTTAGACACATGGACATGAGCCATACCACATCACTTGTTCTCTACACTAGGGAACTGACCCATTTTTTTTTAATGTTAAATGAACCCACAGAAGAGAGTGAGGCAATAATTGCTAATGCAAGGGAGATTTCCAACTGTGCTGCACAGATCCTGTTTTCTGTGCAGCACCCTATGTTGCCTTTTCACTCTACTCCACCAGGTATGTCATGGGGTAGCGAGCTGGTGATACAGACATCATCATGACTACCATTTAAAGCATCCATGGAACATGGACTCTAAAGTATATGTTAAAATTATCTCCTCAAAGATTTAAAAGAAATGTAGGGACAGACCTCTCACTTCTGAAGGTGAACAGAAAAACCCACGCTGTTGGCTTTGCAAAAATGTGAACTTTAACATCTGGGATGTAAATCAGAGGTGTCATGGAGCTGGGTAGAGATGAAAAAATCAGCTGCTTTCTCCTCCATCAAACATCCTCATGTCATAAAGAGAGCAACCTGACTAGACTGTGGACATCTTCTCTGCTAGTGCCTTCCTGACTACTTTTTTCTTTCTGTTCTTGGAGCTTTCTCCAAGGGTTCTCCAACCTTTTTTCTTAAGCCATAGCACTTCATTCCAAGTCAATATAATGTTAATATTACAAACTCTATGTTTTAAAGTCCTTGTTTCATCCTACTTGCTGCAGAAATTTTTTTTTTTTTTTTTTTTTTTTTGGTTAAAGAATGACTGACATAAAGGCCCCAGTAATACTTAGCAGCATTGTGGTAATGAAAATTGGAGTGAGGGCTTTTCTTTTGAGAGAATTGCTGAAGCCAGATTTAAAAAACAAAATAAAAAAACCCAAAACACCTAATTCCCATTTAAACAGACAAATGCTTCTGAATTTGGTTCCAGATAGCTAGGTCTTGTTCTTATTTTCTTTATCAGGCTGTTTGACAAAGCACTTCAAAATCTTGACAGGCTTTCTGGTTTATGTCTTTTAAAAAATAAATAATGAATTGCAGCAAACTGATTTTCTTCCAAATAAAGAAAAAATTACTTTGTTTTGTTTTGCCATTTTGCACTAAAAGTCCTTTTTCAAAACCATTTTCAGTAGAGCTTTATTACAACATTCAGTTCTAAAATAACTGGTTCTGCCAGATTCACCTTGCATTTACACAATGCAGAAGAAAACTCAGTGTCTTCTATATATATACACATTTTTAGTAGTCACTATAAATTAAAAATTAAACTCCTTTTTATAGCTAAATATTTATTTTGGAAAGCCTTAGCACAAATGTCAGAAACAAAGTCATTACAACAATGAGCTTGTTATAGAAACTCTCTATGCCTGGAATAATTTGTTTCAAGCTTTCCAAAATGCATACCACCCAGCTTTTCTGTCTTTCCATCTATTGAATCTGAATATATTTTACTTATGTGAGGCACAACTGAGCAAATATGTTAAGACTATATTTTTTTAATACTGCTACCAGTTAAGATTACTCAAATACTATTCCTTTTGTTACTTTTTAGTGCAAATCCCTCCCATTTTGCCCTTCTGCTGTGAAAAATGGGCATTGTTTTGTAAGGAAACATGCGTGCCAAAAATTATAACAATTAAGTGGGGGTTTTCCTTTCTAACCAAAGAGTAGGTCTAATATTTGTTTATAGTTTTCTGTATGAAGTAATTTTTTCCAGAAATCTGAAAGCTCTCATGACCAACTTGAAACTCTTAGTTTTGATTTCTGAGTATATCAGAGAAACATCTTTTCTCTTCAACATCTGTACAAACAACGATTACCTCCAAATGGAAAACCTCAGGGGCTGAAGAAAAGCATATTCAATATTACACTGAAAAATCAACTTTGAAGGAATCTAATAAATATAATGATTTCCCTCATGAAGGAAAAATTCCCTTTTGATGTAAAATAAGGCAGCAGAACAACAATATGGCGTACGAAATTTTCAGAAACATGTTCTAACCCGTGGGTGGCTACTGCACTTTTGATGTCTGGGGCATTTCTGGGATGCAGCATTCAAAAGAGCTGTCAGCTGGAAGTGGATGCAGCTGGAGAAAGTTGGAATCTGATCCTAGGAATGGAGTGGGCTGGCTGCAAATTACAATGAAGGCCCACACAGTGCACAAGCTTTTTGCTATCTGAATCAATAAAAGATGTGTTTGGTAAAGAAAAGAACAAAACAAAACACAATATATCAAACCAAAACAAACAAAAGAAACCCAAACAAATTAAACCTTTAAAAAAATTAATTTAAAAAAAACAAACAAACAAAAACAAAACCAAGAAAAAAACCAAACCTCAACTTGGTTTGGTTTCAGAAGTAATAATGTCTCTACCTAAAATGGCAGCACAATGATGAAAGACATCACACTGCTCACAGCTGACCAGGGCTCAGAGCCAGTGAGTGCATCAAAAAGGGTGCAGAGCTTTCAGCAGCAAAAACATCAGGCAACACTAATGCAAAAAATCCCTTAGACAGTGCTCTGGCATGACTACAGGCTTCTGGCTAGGCTTACTGTCATTCTCCCAGCACCTATATTGGTAGACAATCATTTGACATTTAGGAACAGTCATATTTATTTATAAACCAGAGTCTGTGTTTGAATCCTTTCAGAGACAGAATTCATTTCTTAATGGGAAGTCTTTTAAAAATACTAATTAAAAAATTATCTGCTACTACCTTCTTATCCCATATGCTAAATTTACAAAATATGGCCTCAAACTCTTTTATGGGGTTTGCATGTTACTATCAGTTTATAAAGCTTGTATAATTGCACCTTAATACCTTGTGTTTATTTGATTTCAGTGGTTTCCTTTGGCCAGTGTGTGTATCTGCCTGGACACGGGTGTTTTTCAGATTCTACTAACATGACATAATTTATTCCAGCAACGTTTAATTTTAGCTCACTGTGTAATCAGTGTGTAATATTTAATTGTTTTAAGTTCTAAGTCAGCCCAATAAATAACACTCTCAACTGGACTGTATGTTCTGCTTATTTGACTAAAAAGAACATTCAAATCAAGGTAAGTTTGGTAACATTATGACTAAATGCTATATTTTGGGTTTAACTTGACAAAGTTCAATGTCCTTATACTTTTTAAATGAACAAATAAAGAATTTCCCTTTCTCAAAGAAAAGACTCTGTTTGAAGCAGGAGTTTCAGTACAGTTCTACAGAGAGTTTATTTTAGTAACACAGGGAAAAAAATTGTGTGCTCTTTTGCTAGAAAACATGAATATGTTCTGCTAATAATTAGGAAGAAGAATACTTATTGTTCAGAGGCATATATGATGCATTTAGATTTTCTAACAAGAAACCACAGCATCGTATTAGAGAGCAGCATTTATTTGGGTTTGTCAGAAACTGATCTGTCATATACTGAAACCAACATTGTCTGTAGCATGAGATTAGTCACCCACTTTCAAGCAGCTGGCAAACAGCCAGGCTTTATTGCTAGAAGAAAAATTAAAAAGCATATGATTCAGGCATACATTCTATTCCAAAAAATATATGAACATTCATTCTAGGGAAGCAGAAAAAATTTAAAAAACATTAAGCATGCTTGTAACAAAGCATGCTCTGAGGATCACATTTCTACCTATTTAGCTGGTTTGGGAAGCTTCTTACTTAATAACATACCAAAATAATGCTTTTAAAATGTGTGTCAAAATTTTGCAGAGGACTCACATGACGTGTTTTGTGTGAGGAAGGCAAGCAGTTTTGTATGTGGTCAGCTATACATTTGTACTAACAGTTCACCAAAATAATTTTTGGAAGAGAAATTCTGTCTGATAGATTTTTAAGATTTACATGTATTTCTAAGGAAACCCACCAAATTATTCCGTTGCTAGCCTCACCATTATTATTTTGCACAATATTTTAAATTACTTACTTATGATAGAGTGATCTTATGATTTTGCTGGCATGTTAGAATCTCCAGCCCTGCTTATTTAACCTTGCCTCCCAGGGTTGTTTACACTTTCAGAGCCTGATTTCAATTTACTTTAATTTTCTCAGAGACTTTTGTATTTATAAAAGCCAAGCATCTACTGACCTCTCTATTCCTGACATTTCCTTTACTCTCCACCATGAAAAAGAACAAAAACCCCAGTGTCCCATTTCTGTTCCAAAAAAACTAAACTACTTCCTTCAGTGGGTTGGTCCTTGTAATTGAAAATGGCAACCAGATGTTTACAGAACACACCAGCAATTTTCCTTGAGGCCTTTACTCTTTATAATTGTTTGCTATAGTTAGTTGGACTTCATGGAAACTTGTCTGAGGCTGAAACAAACAGCAAGTAGGGTCCCCTAAATGTATTCTGAATGATTACAACAAAAAATTGCAATAAAACAAAAGAGAATTCATGCTACCTACTCCCATTAATGTATTTCAAACGTCATACAAAACCACTCACGAAGGGAGGGGATTTGTTTCTCTCAGTACAGATTTTTACATGCTCTGCCATGAAAACCAGTATGTTATTTGCTTTCTCTCTTCTCAAACTTCAGCTGGCTAAGCTCTAAGAACCACTGATTTTGTGTTCCCTTCTCTTTTCCCCTGTCAGGAATATTTTCTCAAATATTTGGGGTTTGTCTGAGAATATTTTGCATTTTAAGAAGATTCTGTGAACTACATATTGCTTTTTCCTCAAAGCCCTGAGTTACCACAGCTGGTTTGTACCTGAAATCTCTCCATCTGCTTTAGAAACCAGTATGTTTTCCCTCTTCAGTTTATCTGCCTCGTTTTCTCAAGGATAGTCACAGACTTTAAGAAGTCTTCTACATCTTGTTACCCCACAAGGGGACACACCGCACCCAATAAAATCTCTTTACCTAATAATCCAGGACCTCTAAGACTGAATGCTCCACAGCTTGCAAGGAACCATATGATCCCCAAAGCAGATTTCCTAGTATCCAATCTGACTTTATTATTGTTATAGTACTTCATGTCCTGTATACCATAGGCATGAAAACCAGATTGTGTTTTTTTCCCTTGGCAGCAGACTTTTAAAATACTTTACATTAACACTCAGCTCTCTTCCTCTACTCATACTGGTCCTCACACTCAGTAAAGAAATAGCACCACTGTGTCCTCCTATCTCTATGACCTCCTCTAAGTCTCACCACTTTTTCAGATGTAGAATATCTTGACAAATGAAAAGTGAATGTCTGACAGTCACCAGATACATCCTCAGGGGCCTTCAAAACCCACGGCTCTAGTTGATTCTCTAGACTAATTAACAGCCCCAAGGAACTATTAGTGGATGCACATACAAAGTAGCACTTCTGCAAGTTCTTACCTTGCTGCTGGCCAGGTGTCAGCAATTAAACTGATTCTTTTACTGATTTAGCTTCTGGTCAAAAGTATGAACAGTGAGGAGTACTAGAGGTGCTAAAGGAATAACATAAAGACATATCCAGCAAGGATCATGCATCTCATCTTAGTTCTGGCTGACTCATATGGTTTTTATCCTACTTTCTCCATCTCTAGCTGTTGTGGCAACATTTCTCTGCCTCCTAGTCCTGATGTGAACAGAAGTGAACAGACAGATATTTTCTTAGTTTTTCTTTAAAGAGCTATTTTTCCAAAGTATATCCAACAAACAAACAAACAAAAGTAAAACTGATTTGGGAAATCGGGTTTTAGGAGGACTGAAGCAGAATTTTCTTTCATGCAGTCAGCATGACAGAGAGAGCAGAAACCTGTATCTTGCCTCACTCCGTATCTGCTGAGCCCCTGCGCTTGCTACTGCAGACTCCTGCTTCCTGACATTCCCCAAGCAGCACCTTTTACAGGGAGCAGCCACTGGGTACAAGGAAGGAACAGAGCACTCAACCATGAGGGAGGAAGCAGAGGCCATAAGTGCCATAACAATTCAACAAGTCTCAAATCGACATTTTACAGCAAAATGAGTTGAGTGAATAAATTCAGGTCTCTTTAACAATGAGGAGTTATTTCCTTTTTTCTGTAATACCTAAGTAATGCTGTGAGATGCCACCTTAAATGCCAGAAAAATCTTTGGCCACAACAACCCCATGCAGTGCTACAGGCTGGGCACAGAGTGGCTGGAGAGCAGCCAGGCAGAAAGGGACCTGGGAGTTTGGATTGACAGGGAGCTGAACATGAGCCAGCAGTGTGCCCAGGTGGCCAAGAAGGCCAATGGCATCCTGGCCTGTATCAGGAACAGCGTGGCCAGCTGGTCCAAGGAAGTGATTCTGCCCCTGTACTCAGTGCTGGTGAGGCCACACCTCGAGTACTGTGTCCAGTTCTGGGCCCCTCAGTTCAGGAAGGAGATTGAGGTGCTGGAGCACGTCCAGAGAAGAGCAAGCAGGCTGTGAAGGGACTCCAGCACAAGTCCTGTGAAGAAGGGCTGAAGGAGCTAGGGCTGTTCAGCCTGGAGAAGAGGAGGCTCAGGGGAGACCTCATCACTCTCTACAACTCCCTGAAAGGAGGTTGTAGCCAGGTGGGGGTTGGTCTCTTTTCCCAGGCAACTACCAGCAAGAGAAGAGGGCACAGTCTCAAGTTGTGCCAGGGGAGGTTTAGGTTAGATATTAGAAAGAATTTATTTACAGAGAGGGTTATCAGGCATTGGAATCAGCTGCCCAGGGAGGTGGTGGATTCTCTGTTCCTGGAGGTTTTTAAAAAGAGACTGGATGTGGCACTCAGTGCCATGGTCTGGTAACCACAGTGGTAGTAGATTAAGGGATGGACTTGATGATCTCTGAGATCCCTTCCAACCCAGACAATTCTATGATTCTATGATTCTATCCCTCGACCCAGGCACATAGAGAGGAGGACCAGGATTTGCTAGATTTGCTCACGTGGGTCTGCTGTCTCACTCATCTCTTCCTGTTCTTGGAGCAGTTCCACCCAAGCACTGCTCCCACATCTGCAAAAAGCCAGATCATCCTCATAGGCAGCTGCTGGATCCAGGGCTAAATTTCTGCAGCCAAGTACTTGAACACAGCATGCTTTTAAAATAGCAGAAAACAGAACTGAAGTTGATACATATTATAAAGTCAGTAAAGAGGAAAATAGTTCAGATGTAATATTCTTTGAAATGTATTTAAATTTAAGTATACATATAGTATATGATCTCCACTTAACAGTCCCAGGTAAATTAATAGGACATGAAGCTGGTACTAATATCAGTGTAAATAAATGTCAAGATTTACTGTCCCAAGAGGTAAATATTGACCAAAGCTAAGATGTGTATAATACTTATCTTAGGGAACAATTAATCACAAAAAATCCCAACCAGACACAAACCTATATGTTCATTGTAACTGTCTTTCCAATGGCATTGCTAAAATTTCATGTTCAGTCAATGTCACTCAAACTGCAAACAGAAGCCATAGTAAAGTTTAAATACTTAACTGTAGCATTCTAAAAATAGGAAATTATCATGTAAAATCAATACTATAAAAGTGTTTATGATTCTTTTTTTTTTTTTAAATCACCCATTGCAATTGCACAAACTTCCACCAAGTTGTTGTAATTAACATTCTAAGGCAGCAGGGAGCATACACTGATATGCTGTACTTATTTTGCCTGCAGTCTGAATAGGTGTGCTTTTTTCCATGGCCAGACTCACTGCATATCATTAAGGCCATGCAGAATCTTTTCCATTCCAAAAGCAAGCTGTAACAACAGAGTTGTGCAACTGATTGTAGAATGAGTTAGAAATGGTTGGCCAGATTTGTAGCATACAACTTCACATGTTTTGAGCCTACAGGTCTGAGATTTGAGTAACTATTAGTAGAGATGCAGAATTGAGAAATGAAGGAAATGCCTATTAAGGGAGGGTCCCCATTGACTAATGAGGCAGACACAGCAAGCAAAGGACAGAAAAACTGATCACTCCAGAAAGAAAGATATAAGCAGTTTAACTATCTTGCCTGGTGTCACGTGGAGAAAGAAAGGAATTCAGGAAAAGTTCAGGCAGCAGACTGTAATAACCAGGGAACATTATTTTTGCAGGTCAGAAATGCATTTTAGTGGAATATATTTCTAAGGTTAAACTCTCCTGTTAAAAAATATTATGAAAATGTTGGAAGGCAGAGCCATAGGGATCCACATATCCTGTTAAATCCTTGCTGTGGCCCCAGAGATCAGAGCTTCTCAGACTGAAGGCACAGGGAGGAAGGCAAAAGGCTCTGGAAAATATTTGGCAAGTTTTTTTCCAGTGTTTGCCACACACAGAAAACCCAAGGTTGCTCTGAAGCCAAGCAGCTCCTCCAATTCACCTCCAACAGAGCAGCACTGGTCTGTGCCAACTTGAGGGAAGGAAGGCCTCTGACTCCTGTGGCTCAGAACAGAAAAGCTCCCAGGAGAAAGGCCAGAAGTGTGGGGCTTTCTCACTCCTCCTGTTCTGTGAATTTGTGTGGCATCAGTTTCAAACCCACTTCAAGGCTGCAGCAAAAGCAGAACATGTCCCATAAGCCATGTCTCTATTTTTAAAAGAGGAGGAAAGAAGTAACAACACACCAGTCATACCTCCTGCCTAGCTGGCAAACAAAACAAGTGTAACATTTATCAACGTGCTGACCAATACAATCTTAATCCTTCTCATCAGCTGTTATCCAGATTCATTTGAAGTTCTTGTTTCATGATGGACTAATCACAGATACTGGAGCTACTGACCAACACACCTAGCCCAGCAGCAGTTGCATGCCCAAAGTGGCAATCCCAGCTCTCTGTCAAACTAGACTGCTCCATCATTTGCTAGTAACACAGTACCACCTCTCTATCTCCCTCCTAACAGCACACTAAGATTAAAGTATTCTAGATTAATACATCAGTTTGGGTTGGAAGAGGCCTTTAAAGATCATCTAGACCAACCTCCTGCAGTGAGCAGGGATATATCTTAACTAGATCATGTTGCTTCAAGCCCTGTCCAACCTGACCTTGAATGTTTCCAGGAGCTTCTACCACCACACTGGGCAACTTGTTCCAGGGTTCAACCACCCTCATTGTAAAAAAAAATTCTTCCTTATATCTAGTCTGAATTTACCCTCTTTCAGTTTAAAACTGTCAACCTTTGTCCTCTTGCAACATGGCCTGTTAAAAAGTTGTCCACATCTTTCTTATAAGCCCCCTTTAAGTACTAAAAGGCCACAATAAGGTATCCCTAAAACCTGATCCTCTTCATCCTGAGCAACCCCAACTCCTCTCACCCTGTCTTCAAGTGCTCCAGCCCTCTGACCACTTTTGAACCCCTCCTTTGGACCCCCTCCAATGGGTCTATGTCTTCTTTCTTGTGCTGAAGACTCCAGAGCTGTGGACAGCTTTACAAACCTGTGAAACCTTACAGAAAGATCAGATCACTAGGGCTGCCACAAAAGGGGGACTCAAACAGCTGAGAGCAGAACAGGTACTGAGTCCCTGAGCTTGTCTCTCCATGTGTTTAGCTGCTAAAGGAACGGGGAGAGCATAGCTACTTTTTATTCAACAAAAGCTGATTGAGAATTTGCTGACAGATAGATTTTTAGTGAAAAATCCTGGATTTTAATAATTTACATTTTACTGCAGAAAGCATCTGTATAGATTTTTCATAGGAAACCAAAAAAAGGAAACCAAAAAAAGGTATCCTTTTCCTTTTTAGACAACTATTTTCCAGTTACCAAAACTCCAAATAAGTGAAAAATTTCCACTGAAGAAAACTGGTTTTCCAATGTTTCTGACAGCAATGATCTCAACACAGTGCTGCAGCACAGGTGTAGGTGATTTCTCTGGAACAGCAGTATGCAGAGCTGTCACATTTGGGTTCCAAATGGGAGCAGAACTGGTCCCAAAATTAATAGTGGGCCAGCACAAAAAAGTTAGGAATGTTTTGTGGTGAACTTTTTTTTCCATATATGACTTCAGCTAGACTCCTGGATCTCAGCCATTCTAAACAGAAAAATCCTTTCAAAATTAGAGTGAACTTTGAAAGATACATGAGTAAGACAGACTGAGCAAAAATAAAAGCACTGGAGAGAGATACTAATACCAAGTATGAAGGAATTACTCTTTTTACAGAATTTTCACGACATTCACGACTGATGTTTCTCAGTCTATATCTTTTTAATAGAGGCTTTAAGGTATGTAGTTTTTAATAATTTATAACATTCTTACTAGGAAAATATTATGACAAAGTGTAATTCAAAATCCCGTTCTCCAAAATATGGAGTAATATTCCACAGAACAGTAAACCCCATCAACTACTGGCAGCGTAAAAGAACTTTGAGTGTAACTTGTTCAGTTCTAAAAAAAGATCATTGGTCTGGTATGAAGACATGCTCTTTTACCTCTTGTTTTTAAAACACAACTTTAAAGCTAGGCACTTATATAACAGAAGGAATATTGGAAGGCAGACATATGCTGCCATGAAATAGAATAAGTATTGTCTTACTCTTTACCTTAAATTGGCAAGCACTTGACTCCAACATCTGCTAAAATCTGTAGGCTGTTCCTGGAAAATACCTAAAACCTTTTTATGATTTATTTCATTACTGAGAAAATACTACAGGAAGTATTGGTGCTAGACTGTAAAATATAAATACCAACAGTTAGGCTGACTTCTGTAGAAGCACTGTTTGGAGAGTAAAAACCTGTAATCACAGAATCACGGAATCATCCAGGTTGAAAGGGACCTCTGAGATCATCAAGTCTAACCCTTAATCTACTGCCACTGTGGTTACTAGACCATGGCACTGAGTGCCACATCCAGCCTCTTTTTAAAAACCTCCAGGAACAGAGAATCCACCACCTCCCTGGGCAGCTGATTCCAATGCCTGGTCACCCTCTCTGTAAAGAAATTCTTTCTAATATCTAACCTAAATCTCCCCTGACAGAGCCAAGTCCATGCCCTCTTGTCTTACTGGTAGCTACTTGGGAGATCAACCCCCAGCTGGCTCCAGCCTCCTTTCAGGTAGTTGTAGAGAGTGATGAGGTCTCCCCTGACCCTTCTCCAGACTGAACAGCCCCAGCTCCCTCAGCCCTTCCTCACAGGACTTGTGCTGGAGTCCCTTCACAGCCTCCTTGCTCTTCTCTGGACCTGCTCCAGCACCTCAATCTCCTTCCTGAACTGAGGGGCCCAGAACTGGACACAGTACTCGAGGTGTGGCCTGTCTCTTATAGCACTGAGTACAGGGGAAGAATCCCTTCCCTGAACCTGCTGGCCACACTGTTCCTGATACAGGCCAGGATGCCATTGGCCTTCTTGGCCACCTGAGCACATTGCTGGCTCATGTTCAGCTTCCTGTCAATCCAGACTCACAGGTCCCTTTCTGCCTGGCTGCTCTCCAGCCACTCTGTGCCCAGCCTGGAGCTCCCCGTGGGGTTGTTGTGGCCAAAGTGCAGGACCCGGCACTTGGCCGTGTTGAACCTCATCCCATTGGAATCAGCCCAACTCTCCAGTCTTTCCAGGTCCCTCTGCAGGGGCCTCCTTCCTTCCAGCTGATCCACACTCCTCCCTCAACTGCAAATTTGCTAATTGTGGACTCAATCCCCTCATCTAAATCATCAATAAAGATATTAAACAGAACTGGGCCCAGCACTGATCCCTGGGGGACACCACTAGTGACCGGCCGCCAACTGGATGC
Source organism: Florisuga fusca (assembly GCA_038090715.1). Lineage (NCBI taxonomy): Eukaryota > Metazoa > Chordata > Aves > Apodiformes > Trochilidae > Florisuga > Florisuga fusca. The sequence goes on from JAAWXA010000009.1 coordinate 20,928,426, forward strand.
AGCACCGTTCAGCACCACTCTCTGGGCCCGGCCCTCCAGCCAGTTCCTAACCCAGCACAGGGTGCTCCTGTCCAAGCTGTGGGCTGACAGCTTTTTCAGGAGAATGCTGTGGGAGACGGTGTCAAAGGCTTTGCTGAAGTCCAGGTAGACTCCATGTAGAAGCTGAGTCTGAATTGATCACTGTAGCAAAATCTAATACAGTCTTTATTTTTTTTTTTTTTTTTGCATACCTAATTCCTTGGCCATTTGAAAAAAAAATATTCCTCAGAGGTGGTGCACGTGGTACCCAAAGATGCTATTTTTTCTCTGCAGCCCAAGAAAACTTGTGGACACACTGTATTTTGTCACTCTGGGTTGGAAAGTACTCAAGGCAAGGAGTGGCTAAAGGTTGCCTGTGAAACCAGATTACAATGGAAGACCAAGGTGAAAACACTTTACTATTTTTCGGTACAGCCTGCCAAGAAAAATGTAGGTTCCTTATTCTCAAGAAAGTCTCTTAAAAAACTTGAATTAGTAGTGGAAATTTGAGCAGCCTCAAGCATGCTAAAGAATTGTGCTTTTCATCTACAAGATTACTCTGATTAGTTAAAGCATAAAGCAAAACTGAGCTCTCTGGTAAACCCAGCAATGTATTACAAGCCTGGTGATGCAAGTAGTATTCTCTCTAGCACAAGAAATAACTAAACACACCATTCTATGGACAAAATAGTGGCCTTCCAGTTCCAAAATTAACTTTCAATAGAAGGCCAAACAGATCACAACACACAAAGTTCATACTTCTAAGGTGTCCAAGAGCATGTAAACACGGTCAACATGTATAACTAGTTCCCAAAGCTCCTCTATAAGTCACAGTATAACTCTACACCACAAAGCTACAGACCCTTCTGCAACAGACAGGCTTCTTGGGTAGCCTACTCTAACTATGGATTAGATTTCAAGAGGAACTAAGAACCAGCAGTAATTTACACCATTCTGTTGCAAGTGCAAAATGCACTTTTTCTGTACTGTGTTCTTTAACAAGCTTACAGAAAAATCCAAACATTATTGGAGAAAAGGCATATAGCTTTTCCTTAGGAGAGAAAATCAGAAAGAATGAAAAGTAGCAGGTATCTATTTTGCTTTACTGAAAATCACTCCATTTTGTTGATGAGATTGGTATGAGAAGTCATCATGAGCCAAACTGATCTGATTTCATTGTCAAGACTGTCATGAATCACTCTGCTGCACTTTTTTTACAAAAGAAAGTAGCTAATGAAAGATCATCTAACTGGAAAATCAGATGCAAAACTGGGAAGGGGTAGAATTCAGCATGTATCCTTACTTACACACGGAGTTTAGAAGCTTTAACTCTGTGGAAGAATGCTGGACCTAGCTAACATTTAGTAATTAATGAATGAACTAAGTCCAATTATTCTTACTGTGATAAGGGCCCTTATGTCTAGGATCTTCCATCAGTCTCCTGCTTTCAAGGACTGTGACTGTGTATCCATGTTTTGCCAAGATGCGCTGATAGAGCTGCAGGTCAGTTTCCCGGTGGGCAGGAGGTACGTACAGAACTGCTCTTCTTGTATGGCTTCCAAAATAGTGGAGAATGGAGTCATCAATCTACAGCAAACACAATGCAAAGATAACAGTTGTAAGACAGGATGTTCCTTGACAGTATAATATATAGTTGTTATTTTTCACAAAAATAAACTACTAACTTTCTCCAACAATCTGGGAAATATTTATTATATTATTTAAGACTTCTCTTTATATCAAGGACTTCTGGCCACAAACTCCACTTTTTCTGCCTCTCTATCTTTTCTACCTTGATTTTGGACTGATATTGCAAGGGTTCAAAAACTAAGGAGAGCAATGGGGGATTTTTGAACCATGTTGTTCCCTTCATGGTAACATCTTTTGTTGAAACCTGGACTGCTCTGGTGAGCAAGTGATACTACTTGACAGGTAACTGTGTGGCCATATGCTGATCTGTGTGAAAGGACTTTGTGGGTCCCATGTTAACTGTTCCAAGGAATGTGGGTCCTATGCAGATGATAAGTGCAGGGGTCTGAGGTCTGCTGTGCAGCAGAAATAGAGAAATGTAAGAATGCTACAACAAAAGTAGGCAGAGCAAACCTAAACAATACTATAGAATACCATGCCTCTAGAAAATTAAATGTAACCTTGTCAGTACCTTACTGCTTTTTTACAGAATCACAGAATTGTCACAGTTGGAAAAGACCTCTATGATCACCAAGTCCAACTGTCAACTGAGAAAAAAAAAACCAATGACCACTACAGCATGTCTTGAAGTACCATGTCTAGATGTTTTTTTTAATACCCCCAGAGATGGTGACCCAACCATCTCCCTGGGCAACCTGTTCCAGTTAGTTCCTTACTACACTTTCAGTTAAGAAATTCTTCTTAACATCTACTCTAAACTTCCCCTGGTGCAACTTCAGGCCACTTCCTCTGGTCCTCTTGTTATTTACGTGGGTCCAACACAGTCCAGCCTAGAAACAGTACAGAGACTGGCAAAGAGATTGTATACAAGAAAGATATAAGATGTCTCCAGTGAATCCCAAGGAACTCCTGGGTTGTCTACCATTCACCATCTTTCCACAACAATTCCTAGGGACAATTGCACCTAGAGAAAGCCCTCTGTAAAATAGCCAGGGGTGTGAGATTCTTGCAAGGAATAAATGGAAGGGACACACATGCACAGAGGTAGTGTAAGCTTGATCTTCTGAAATGTTCTGAAATGAGTGAATAACAAAGACACTGTCATCATATCTTTGTGAATGGGGGATAACTTATTTCTTACACAGGCATAAAAATAGGATGCTCAGTATGGGAAATGGATCACTCATATCTGGAATCATCTAGCTGTTCTTTAGCAATAGAAACTCTACTTAAAGGCAAGGTTTTCTTTTGGGGAAAAATATTTGTCTTTAGGATTGAAACAGCAGCACTTAAAGGATTCAGTTCAGGAAAAGAAATTAATTCTTCTCAAGCTCATGAATTTCAGTCATGAACAGTCAGCAGTATGTCCTTTAAAAACTAAGTTATGGCATAACTTCTAATTTTAGTAAGCTTATCACGGAGATGGGAAGTGCTACACAAACAAGGCACCACCATTTTTGCACAGTAGACCACACTGAGAAGAGACAGACGCTTTCATATAAACAAATGTCATTCAAGATGTGTGTGGTTGTTTATAGGCCTGAGATCTAGTGATAAAGTCACTCTTCTCAGCAGTCTGTTCCCCAGTTACAGGATGCAGTTTTATATTACACTTGGTTGAATTATAAGCTTCTCTGCTTCAGTGAGATGCACAAACTATTTCAGAGCCCTGAGCCTCTAATGCCATGTCTGCTTTTTCTACGGAGCAGATATCCCCCATGGAAAGGATTAAGATGCTCGATAATAGAACACTGAAAAATATCTTGGTACAGCACTGCCAGAGTATTTCACATATATTTGCTAAATACACAAACAAAAACTACTTTAGACACTGGGATTTTCAAGTAAAGATTGATCACATGTTGGTCAGAAGCAGCACAAATAGCTCAGGATGAAGTCACAGGAACTGCATTTAGGTAACCTATCAGTTTGTCCTTCCCAGCATCCCAGTGTTTTTCAAACACGTTAATCGGGTGGCAAGCATAGGATTACAGCATGCCAGATCACCCTTCCTCAACACAGCACCCAGCATTCTTTCTCCTTCTTCCTTTGCCCCTCCCTCCTCCCCTCTTATCTTCTGTTTTTCCTGCTCTCCTGCAGTGCCAGCAGCTGCTGGCAGCTCTTCCTCTCCATTTCCCTCCCTCCTTCCCTCTGTGTTCCTAAATCCAGCCCTTGCCCTGCCCCTCCTCCTCTGCCTCCTCTCCTGTCTCCACTGGGCAGTCCAGCCAGATACTTCCTGGTTTCCATTTCACTTTTATTGCGGAAGAAAATCAGGAGAGCACCTCTTGCTTTATGTTACAAGCAAATGCAATTTTCCATCCTGCCTGTGCTGGGAAGGCACAGCAGTGTTGTGGGGTGAGCTGAGGACACATGAGGAGCCCAGTGGGGCTGCAGCCTGGAACACATCCTTGTCACACCCTTGTCCAGTTGTACTTGATTGCAGCTTGTTCCCCTCCTGCCCTTCCAGCTGTGGCTGGGGGTGCTCACTGCCCGGTGCATGGGTCCTGCCTTGGACTCAGTGGCACTTTGGGTGCACCCCTACCTGCTAACACCTATCACTCTTTTTTGATGCTAAGAAAAACACACTTTTCTACCCAAAAGTGAAGCCTCCTGCGCTGTCACTCCTTAAGCATTTTGCTTCAAACTAAAATTAAGAGCTTCCATCTCAACATCCAGCAATGACTTTATTTTTCCCCTGCAGTCAGTACTCCAGGGACAGCTCTCCCAGGGCTTGCCCCAGCCCAGCACCTCCTCACACACCATGCCTGGGTCACCGGGCTTGGCAGCCCCGGGTGCCGGTTGGACCCCCCACTGCCTCCCTCTGCCTGGCTGGTGAGGCACAGCAGGACGGGAACAGAGATGGGCTTGGGGCACCCTGAGGGCCCTGAGGACCCCGTGGTCCCTGGGACTGAAGGCCTTGGTGGGCACCAGGCTGCCAGCAGTGGGATCTCCCAGGGAAGGCAGCTCTCCTTCCCGCCTCCGCTGACTCCATCTTCCCCAGTTCCCTGGAGATTAGCAGAACTGTTTACAATGCTCTGTTTTGGCAATGGCAAATATTCTAGAGAACATGGATAGTAGTACTTAAAAAATAAAAAAGTTCAGGCAATGGTGGTGACCTGGCTTACTTCCACAAAACTTGAAGGACCTGAAAGAGTCCACAAGGCCTGCGAAGCAGTCAGCTCCCAGCAGCTGCCTGTCAGGAGCAGTCAGAGAGCTGGCGATGGCCTTGGTGCTCAGAGCACCCTGCCAGCTGCTCCAGAGGGCTTTCCCTGGCTTTCCCTGGGACACACAGGCCAGAGACAGATAAAAAGCCTTCAGGCTGCCAGTGCAGGAAGCCTCCTGGTACAGAGCTGGGAGGGACCCAGCAGGCCTGGTGGGGATACCCTTGCCTGTGCCCCAGCCTCCCCTCCCGCTGCCCTGGCACCAGACACTCTCATCCACTAGCTTCCCAAAAATCCATGATGGGATCTTTGGGACACCAAGTCAGTTCAGGTTCCTAAATTTAACAGGTTGACCCAATGTCTAATCTGGTACTATTAAAAAATATGAAGTAGCTCGACATCTTTTACAGTGCTTGCTGAGGACCCATGCGTTGTGTTGCCAAATTTATTTCCTTTGCCCTTTCCTTTCAGAGCTATTTGCAGTCCAGGTTACAAGATGGAACATGTGTCCTCTCTGTTTTCTTTCCAGGCCAGTGCAACATAGGGTGGCTTTTTTGGGTTTTTTGTTTGTTTGTTTGTTTGTTCGTTTGGCTTGGTTTCATTTGGGTTTTTGTTGTTTTGTTTGTTGGTTTTGTTTGTATTATTTTGGCTGCCTTTGTGGGGTTTTTTTAATACTCATTAGCTATGCAGAAGAAAAAAATAAAATCTGGCCAATTGCATGCTCGTCGCAAGTGATTCCATAATTTTTTCCAGAGCTCTATATAAAATGCTTTACATCACTGGCCATGCTGATCTACTTACTACTGGATGTATTTCAAAATTTCCAGCATTTGAGAAATAGCAGTCATGTTTATACACTTAAAGATTCTGCTGGTTATTATAAGATGTTTCTCAATCACAAAAATTCAGTCTGGGCAGAGAGCTGGTATAAAAGAAGGAGCGTGTAATAGATTAAAATAAGATGTTCAAATATTTCAGCATTTTACGGTTCTGATTTTTTGGCATTCCTGTAACTTTAATGTGCAGCAGTCTTAGACAAAAAAAAAAAAAAAATTGGATCCGTAATATTTTGAATATTTCAAAATAACTGTTAAATGTTCAAATTTTTTCCTGTCTGAACCATTTTTTAGCTCTTCCCTACCTTGAAGTCTCCAGCTATTTTGTTTGCAGGTCATTTTATTACAGATTCAATACACTTTATATGAGAAGGGTTGGTAAAGAACATCTGTGGCCCGTGTCTTAACTAGAGGGTAGTGTGGGCTGTCTGCACTGAAACTAATGAGGCTTTACAGCAAAACTGAATTTTCCTATGTGATTTAGGATGAGGCCTATGTCAGCTTTGACATCCTATACCTGCTTTTACAGCGTGCAAACCATTGCACTTAGCTGAGTCACTGACCTCATTTGAGTGCAATTGGCTGTTACACAGATGATCCACAGCCTTAGCAACGGGTCTAAACAAGCCATAATGGCATGTAAAGTGAATAAAAATGCATTAAAATGATTTTTTTTTTTTCAGTTTACAGAATTACATGAAAACACAAAAGAAAACAAATTGAACTCCATAAAATTTATTATGGATTTTTAAGAAATTAACAAACCAAAGTATGTTCCTCTGAGGTCTTAACAAATGAGTTGATAAACAGCTCAGTTTGTATTATATGGAAGCTTAAGAATTACGTAACCATCCTTGTCTGACTGAAAATAGACATCAATTATCTGATGTGCAATTCTTAGTTTTGTCTCTCTGCAAGTTCCACATAGCTGTGAAGTTCTCTGTTAAAGAGAAAATGTTTTGACATTTTCCCTTCAAACCAGTTTAGCCAATTCTAGGTTATGAATGTATAAAGATATAACTGACTGTATTAGTCTCTGAAGCTTTCCACTTTTATACAGAATTTCTGGGTTGTTCCAAAAATCAAAAATCTGGTCAGTAACTGAGTCTGATGATATATAATTACTGTCATTGTTGTGGCCAAGAAGAAAGGAGCAAAGATATTTCAAGTTGAGGAGAGAAAAACAGTTCCTTGGCTTTTTTTCAGATTCCAAGAAGATTGCATAATTCCATAAATATTGATGCATTGTCTCTGCCTGGCAAGGAAGCAAATATATAGTTTGAACTATTGCCATAGAATTTCATTGACCATCACTTCAACTGCAGAAACAAAATTCTTCTTCCTAACATAATGGCCCAACTCATGTCTGACGAAGCTTCTCTTAGTGAAGAACTTAAAAACTGTGAATCATCTTTTCAGCAGCCCCGTTCTGGTGGCATTAGTCCCTGTTGATTACAGGCAGCCACTCTTTACACCCAGCTAGCCAAGACTTGTGCAAAGTCTTGTCCAGTAGCCTCCAATAATTTTAGTGCAGATTACTTTAACCCCAGTGCTTTCTGAAGGTACTGGGCTGCTGCAGGAGAGATACATGAGCCACTGTGCAAAACAAAAGGCTTTTGCATGAAAGGGGAGCATGACAGAAATGCCACAAAAGAGAACCAGCCTTATACAAACATCACTGGCACTACTACCAATATTCCTGGGCAGTCAACTGCCTAACTTCTCTTATGGATCTTCCTTCACTGCTAAACACTAACTTAGCACATAGCATTGCAAAAATCCATGAGTGGCACTCCTAGGAACGACTGCACTAATATTAAACAGCATTAGTAAGAAGAGCAACAATAAAAAACTTGACATGTGGTTCTACTGCCCTAAATAATTAACTTAGAGAACTGTGCAGCCCTTTATTAATTCCAAATGTGACATTTAAATTCTTTTTCATGTTTGCATGGCAGTTCATAGAAATAGTGAAGCCACTATAGAAACCATAGAAACCATTATATTTCAAGTGCACATAGCTCCTGTATCAAGAAGTACCAGAGAAGTTAATTTCCTGTTTCACTTTCTGGGGGCTATTTAAATGTGTTGGCTTTGTGTTCTGTTAGATTTCCTAATCAGAAAGGACTGCGTTGTAGAATGTAATTCTGGGCTGGAATGTAATTCTGTTTCCAATTATTTGCTGAATAAATACAGAAAAAGTGACTAGATTATTGTGCTACTTTGATGGCTGGTTTCTGATGACTTCATAAATCCAAAAGCAAAACTGGAGTTATTTGCATAGTCATCACCAAGACTCTGTGCTGGAAGTACAGAGCTATTTTATCAAAATGTAGTGCACAGTACCAGCTGATTTGCCTTGAGAACAGACAATGAGCCAATCCTACCACCTTATTAAAACAGTTACTTGTGAGGAAAGGGCTCTGATGAAGTCCATGAGGGAGACTCTGCCTCCACTTCCCAATTGCTGCTGATGCAAAGTTCCCTTCCTGTGAAGACACTCCACCCTGCCCCTTTTTCCTGACCACAATAGCCTTGCCCTTTGTCATCAAAATATCTCTAGCTATCTGTTCAGTAAAAATAGCTCTTTCCTCAGTGCCTTTTGCATTTTACATTGAAATGGAAGGAAAAACCTGTCCTGCTTTTGGGAGGTGCAATGTGAACGTGGTATGAATCCAAGGAAACCAGTTACTGATACCATGCCATCTGTCAATTGCTTTGTATTAACAGAGCTTTCACACTAGCAAAGTTATTTGTTCTTTTGTGAGGAGAACCCCTCTACTGTATTCTATAAAATAAATATTCTTTTTAATATTAAATTGACTTCAAAAATGTAGCAAAGCTGATAGTGCATAATGTAATCTTTTCTATCCAGAGCTCTCACCACACTCCATTTCTGCATAATAGCAAAAATCACCCCTTCTCATTCTATCATTAAGCTTCATTTCTCCCTTTTCACGGATTCAGATTTCAAAAGTTCCCACGAGCTTTGTCTTCTTTTCTTTGCATTTCCACTCCCATCTCCTTTTCTCTTCCCCAGCACAAATCCAGTCTCCTCTGTGCGCAACCGTTTCTGTGCATTTTGAGAATACTATAACATTGCAGCCATAGTTCCTTACTCTGCCTCTCACATCTGCCTCCTTTCCCCATGCCTTCTTCCATGACACTCCTCTCCTGCCCTCTTCGTTCCCTGCTTATTCTGACTGAGACAGCTATATTCCATCCAAAAAAAAAAGAGGAAAAATAAGACATCTGTCTTTAGAGAGACAAGTTAATCGCATTTGTTTCAAATGTCTGCATTAAGTCATTAGGAATTTTGCATTAGAAGCAGTTGTTTCCATTGACTAGGAAGCCCAGTTTCCTGCCTCTGACGAGGCAGAGGGAGCACTCAAGTAAACAGAGGATAATTCTGTTATCTCTGGATATCCCGAGTTCTAAAGTCCTAATAAGAGCTTCTCAGTTTTTCAGTAATTTCACTCACAGTTTGGGAGTGAATGGACTGTAACCACTGCAAGATGTTCAACTATATCTTCCCTTATATCTTGGGTAGAACTAAAACATGATGGTTTGAGGGTTTTGGGGTTTTTTTTTCTACATAGTACCTCTGACATACCGCCATATCCAGCTGTCATTACCTTGCATCTTTTATACTGTCCATCCTCAGTAAATGATATCCAATCCTATTTGTTCAGAGTTAGCCCATAAAAATCCTTTTCTCATTTTTCCTGTTTGCTTACCTCATTATTGCTTCTCTCTGAGGTTTTTTGGGGTTTTTTTACAGCAAACTTAAGTGGCAGATTGAGAGCCCTGAAAGTGAAGACGGTTTTTATCACCGTACCTATTATCTTTCATTTATTAAGATGCCAGCCTCATCCACTCAAGAAACTGTCAAATAATCAGCCAAATATTGTGTTTGTTTTCTTTTTCTCAAGTGGCCTTAAATGGCTAGGGAATGCAGCAAGGCTGTTATGAGTCTACATGAAATACTCTCCTTCAAGACCTATCTTAAAATTTAAAATCTAATTTTTTATACATTTACCATAGTTAAGAGAGCTAGTATGCCTAGCACAGGAGCAATACTATCTCACTGAGTCCTGCCAGCAGCAGAGGTACTACATTTACCTGGGCAAAACACTCTGCTGTGCAGAGACACCTAAGCTGTCTCTGGCCGAATTAATTCAGAGAGTGGAAACACAGCATAACCAGCTATTTAGCTCTTCTCAGAAATGGCTGAGAGGCAGAGGTGAATTACTAAAGATGAGTATAGCATTTTTACATCTGTCTGGTACCAAAGGTATGTCTGGCACTATACCATGGCAGGCAAACTCACAAAGGGCTTTTATGGGGATTTTTTGTTGATACCTGTTTCAGTTTAGATGCTACAACACCACCTCTCCTTACAATAAATCTTTGCAAATATTTCCTCACTCAGGAGGAAAATGTGTCTTGCTGAACCTGTAAACAGCCTGCTGCAGGATGTGGTACCTCCCTCTCATTCCTTTAATGCTGGAGATTCAGAAATAACCTACAGACATTAACATTTCATTTTATACTAGCAAATGTTGATCTCTGCTCATGTGAAAATAAGGCTACAGGACAAGCTCTCCAGCAGCTTTTAAAAATGCTGTGTATGATACCTGAGAGAGAAGCACTATGAGCTCTGTCAGTTTTTCCAGACTGTGAATGAAATCTGCATTTTTGCAATTAAAAAAAGGCACCCTGCATTATGTGCCTGGCAGTAATGGCTCCATCCCAGGGCGTCGTGGATGCCCTTAAAGACCCATTTACAGATCAAACTGGAAATTCAAGCATTTGTCCGGAACTTTCTTGTCTAGAATGAGACATATTTTGAGACCAGAGATGCAATGACAAAGCTGTACTTTTCCTCAAATCTCCCCCTCCTCTTCCTCCAATGGCTCATAAAGGAAGGGGATTTTGGTCATGCAGTATCAACTGTAACTCATTCGTCTCACAGCAGACTCAACACCATACTGATTGTTTCTCTGAAAGAAGCAAAAACTAAACCTGCCCCTACCCAGCTAGAAAAGATTCTGCAGTATGACAGATACTATGGCTTAAAACCCAGAAATCCTGGGTGGTATCTAAAGAATATTATCTCCAATGGAGTCTTCTTTTCCTTAAATCTTGTTAATAAACTTTGATTTCATAAAACATGTTGCAGTGTTTGCTTTAACTGCTCAACAAATTGTTTTTAATACATTTGCTTACTGGAATTTACAGAATTTACAGAATTAAGAGTACTTTTCTGACTACTTAATTGAAAATGTGAATAATTTAGACTTTATTTAAAAGTTAAGCTAGAACTTTAATGAAAACTTGTTTCCAAAACTGGCTACTGAGGGTGGGCACTTGACTGTAAAATAGAACAGTATAAAATTTCAGCCATGACATCTGTCTTAGATGTTAGTGGGTACCAAATAAAATCAAGAAAGATAACAGATAGCCCTTATCTGAATAAGCAGAAGGTGAGAACAGACAGTTCAAGAACTCACTCTCAAAGCAAGTGGTAAAGATTTTTGGACATGTTTGTCTGTTCTGTTCACTGAGGTTCTTTTTCATCTCACACAGCCAGCAAAGTGTTTTTGGGAAACAGCAGCTTAAGAGTAACATCCCAACATGTGCAAGACATTTTGTTCATCACGCTCTAGAGGAAACTTTTAAGACAAACAGGGAGCCAGCAATGGGTGGTCTTCAGAGTTTGACGAGGAATGTGTTAGAGTAACACAGCCCTGGAAAACATACCTATAAGGGTTAACATATGGATTTACATCAGCACTATAGGTTCAGCATGTGCATGTGGTAGTCACATCCAAACACGTATGCTGGAGGACAATAAGTACAATGTGTTACAAAAAACATAAGCTTCCTTCTCATTTCAAACAGCCAACACATCAAGGTCAGTGTCAATCTGCATTTTTCTCAGAAAAAAATGTGGAAAGAAGAAATTAAAGGGATTTCTAGAAAAACTTTCCCATAACTTCACCAATTTTAACAGACTTTAGGTAGCCTAAAGTAAGATATGGAAGGTTCTCTGCTGTTACAATAGCAATGAGTAAGAGGGGGATGGACTGTAAGTATCAAAAGTTGTAACACAATGCGACCCACACTTGTAGGCTGTGCTTATTTCCCTTTAAATTGTAATTCTTCATGTCATTTTATGGAACAAATGCAAATCTGGCTACCTAGTGTAGTAAAGGGTCATTAAAATGTAAAATTATGGCAAATGCAGCATGGATTAGATTTCTGCAAGTCATAAGCAAAATCTCTCTAACCTTCACAAGAAAAAAAATCCATATTTTAAGATTTAAGGTTAAAGAGTTCATGCCAAAGTTATTTCATATTTCTGTTCTTGCCTGTTGCAGAAGATGCACTTTACAACTACTCTCCTAAAATCAATATTGCTGACCTTTCAGACTGTGAACCCTGTTTAATCAAAGAAGCAGCCTTCTGATTATTTTTTTTTAAATTTGAACTGCTTTATGTGGATGCTGTCGCTGATCTGTGAAGTCACAGATAAATTATTATAGTCCTGACACAGTTGTATATAAAATGCCAGCATAATGATGATATCACAATGAGACATCTGCTGCACTAGTAGCAGGCCTCTATAGGATTGGAAAAAACCTGATACGTTTGTGCTAGTGCTGATCACAGATTCCAGAGTAAATATAACTGCCTCAGCCTGGACCATTTAGCAAACCACATTTTCTGACTTAAATAACAGCGTCTACATTTGTCAGGATTTAACAACCATTCTAGGAACTTCATACAAAATAAACAGGGGGTCAGGTAACCTGAGGTCGAAGTAAAATTTGCAGGACAAAGATTCTAAAGTAAATAGTGGGATCTGTAAATATGAAAAGCACTTTTTTTTATTTCTTGACTGCAGTTTGATTCATCTTTTCAGCAGAATCTCAGTAAACTGCAAAACTGACCAGCAGATAAAGTTTAACACAGGGTAGCTGCAGTCCCGGTGCTGATAAACAGCCTCCAGTCACTTTCATGAAACCCCACTGGCTCCTGATTTATGTACCTGTACTACAAAGCCTCTGACCCAACTCCTAAAGCCAAAATAAAATGTGTGTTCAGCAAACTGAAGTCTCCCTGGAGTCACCAAGCAATTCCATCCTCCAGTCAAAGATTTCAGGAGCCCTGTGTTAATACCACCCCACGGAGGGGCTGGTGATGGAGATGTGCTTGTGCATATGTTGCTGTCATTAGATCACCATTTGTTTGTATACAGATCTCAGACTTCCAAGCCTAGGCTAATTTTAGCTGGACTCAGATGATCCTGCCGGACTCCCTATCCCTCGCTTTGCTAATTATTGCTCAGCACTCTGCTCCAGCTGACTTACCTTCTTCACTCTCTGAGAATTACTGCTGGGGAGGAAGCAGTGAGTGTTGCTTGGGGAGACCTCCTTGTATCTTCCTTGCTGTATTTTAGTCAGTTTGCTGGGTGCAATCCCATTGACGACCGCCGAAAGGATGCTGCTGGTCATGAGAGGAGTCAGGGTCTGGCAGAACAGGCAGATGGCCACCACCAAGGCCAGAAGGAAGGGCCGAGGGCGACAAAGCCTGCGGCACCTGGGGACTTGCCCACAAACCATGGCCTCTTTGCTGTCCTCACTTTACCCTTTGCCACATTGCAGATGCAGTCCAAGTAGCCACGTCTTGAGAGGGCAAAAAAAAGTCAAAGGCATACGTTACTCAAAACTAGTGAGAGTTTTCCCCATTTCTGCTACTGAGCACTTTTGTGGTGCCTGGCGAGGAGTCATGGGTTCCAGAGGAGCAGAGGCTTGGGAAGTACCCTCCCATGGGGATACAGGAACAACCTGTGAAAAAACAACAAGTGAGCAGCAGCAAACAGCAGCGTGCCATGGGGTGTTCTGCAAAGAGGAGCAGTGAGTTCTTCCATACCACGCTCTCGGAGAACAGACCTGCCAGCAGCCAGGTGAGGACCAGAAATCTTCAACCCCTTTGCAGGAGACACTACTCAGCCAGACAATAATATCTGAAAAAACAAGAGGTTAAAGCTCAACAAGTCCTGTCCACAGCAGAAAGTAGTGTGAGAGTGTACTAACTTCATGAACAATCGTTTGCTGTTTTTTTCTCTCTTGCTTTCTCAATTCCCACTTTGTTTTTACAGTTTCCTTCATTCCAGTCCTTTTAAATTTCCTCCTTCCTGTCAGCATGCACAGCTTTCTCTCTAAAAGTGGTCATTTATCTGAAAACTGTCAGACTATTACGAGTTTCATTTGCATTTGTTTTGTCCAGATTGCGAGTTCAAAGTTAGGTTTACTTACTCGGTTCTTATCCTGTTAGAAGTTTTCCGTTCTCCTCTAATGGGCTGCTGATTAAAACCACTTGGAACAACCCTGGCTCATGATCCCAGCTCGTCTCACACACTCAGAAGGCAGGCACATGCACATACACACACCATCTGAAGCCAGTTGGACCACAGATTTCATATAAATAAAGGCTGGACTGCTCAGAGGGTGGAGCTAAACCAGCACCACTGTGAGCAGGCACAGGGCTTGGAGACGCAGCCGGGGATCTGGATGGGGAACAAGAGGTGTCCTTGCTCACACTGCATGCCTCAAAGCCACCATCACTGCAATTTTTAGAAAACTGCTGTTACAGCATTAAGTCTAATTGAAACAATACGAATATCTTGCAGGCGGTAGAAATCTGAGCACCATCTGCAATATTTTAATCCAGATTAACGAAAATGTTGTAAAAGGAAGCAGATTTACTTGGACGTAAGCGTCACTGACAAAGCAGTTGTCAGTAATTTTCCGTAGTAGATATAATATCTCATAGCAGTATATAAATAAAACTTCTTATTGATGTCAAAGAGGGAAAGAAAAGAGGGCGGGCAAAAATACTCCAGTGAAAGCACTTAGAATCTGAGCCACAGAAGGGCTTAGTTACTACTTCCCCCTGCTGACACAGGACAGAGATGAGACAGATGGGAACAGTTGAGGAACTCTGTTATCTCTATAGACCTAAACTGCTCGTTTAATCAAGTTCCTTTAGCAAAAAATAATCTGTTTGCAAATCATCTAATTTATCCTCCATTCTCAGTTACTTTTGAAAAGACAGAGTTCTTCCTACACTGCCTCGTAGATAAGAAATGACCACTGTTGTGGTAACCTTGAGCCAATCTACATGGTTCAGAAGCAGCATTATCAAATTAGAGGCCTATAAATAGTAATGAACAGTAGAGTATATATTTGTTAGAAGTGTTGGTGTTTATTCAGCTTTCAAATCCTACTTAGAATCATAGAATCATAGAATTGTCTGGGTTGGAAGGGACCTCAGAGATCATCAAGTCCAACCCTTGAAAACTTCTTTCCCATACTAAAAGCATCAATTTGCACATATAGAAAAGTGCCACAGAAGTGTTTCAACTCTTCGCACAGAACCTCAGCTGTGACATGCACTGCATTTAGTTTTCTGTCTGGGGATGTAGTTATCTGAATTAGATTCCTAGGTTATCCTGAGTGCAAAAGGACTGCAACACTTGCTTGCATCCTCCAGTGTTAGCTGCTTGCCTTCCACACAGAAACTTCCATTTCTGCTCTCAGGAGACATGGTGCTCATGTTCCATCCTTCTCCACACACCAATTTATATCCTCAGGTCTTGCTCCAGCCAGCCCATGCTGCAAAACCTCTGTCAAGGCAACAAATGGCTAGTGGGCACTGGAAAATCCTGTATTCCCTGCAGCAGACTTCAGGTAGGTCTGTGGAGAGGGGTACCCAGGGAGCTGGAACATTCCAAGGAGGACTGCAGAGACACCACAGACAGCCTAGGAGCCACAGTAACACCATCAGCAGAGAATTGTCCCGTGGCTTTTTGCATGCCTGGATTTCTGGGCCCACAACCACCAGCTGTGTGGGTGGCATTTGCTTGGTTGTTAACTTCCCCAATTCTTAGTGAGGGGACTTTAGTCAGTTTTGCATTCTGTTGTTAGAAGACTTGATTAAAACCATTTTACAAAGATTTGGATTAAAGGTTACTTCATGATGTGAAGAGTGCTAGAGTCCCACACTAGAACAAAACAATCCTCTCTGTCCTCACCCTCTGCTCAGCAAGTAACCAGTTTCTCCTTCCAGCCCAACAACATTTCCCCCATTTCCAGTTCATAAATGGACTTTTTAATTTCACATTTTTCCCAGCATCTCAGAGCTCCTCTCACGCAACCCCAAGATCATTCATGGACCTTGAGTCTTCAGGGCAATCTGACAGCTTTTATTTATTTAGTGTGCCAAGTACCATTTATTTACTGTACCATGTCTGCAAAAAGAGATGAAGGGATATCAGCAGAGGGCAGGCATATCACTGCTTCCTGGATATGAGCAGGGATGAGCCTTCTGTTCATCTGCTTTTCCAGATGTTCTGAGGAGTGGGGTGGCTTTGCCCCTGTGTTCTGTGGTTTCTTGCCCTGACAATATCTTGTAAAGCCCATTTCTTACGCTGTAAATACTTCTCCCAATTGCAGCTAGAGTTCAATGAACACGATTCCTGTCATCTTTTGAATAAGGATTCAAACACATCTCTGGGCTTACATGTTTACTGACTTCTCTGGTCACATCCTGACACTTCAAGAAAATAAGCCAAGAATATTCAAAATGGAGACTAACACCCCTGGCATTAACTAGTCACTTAAGAAAAGTATTTAAGTAGATAAAGACCTCCTAGGTCCCAAATTCACAAGAAAAATTCTTCAGTGCATAGTATTCAATCTGCATAGTGTATGCAGAACACAATCAAAGATTACAAACATCTAGCCAAGCATTTATACTTGCAGATATGTATATAAAAATTCTTAGCAGAAATCTAAAAATCTCTTATTTCTGATGTAGAACACAAATTTAGTATTCATTTCCTATTTGAGATTTCCAGATCTGTTCCTTCCAGTGGCTTTTCTCACTGAATGGATGAAGGGTTCTCTAGCTTGTTTACCTCTCCTTGCCCCTTCCACTGCCTCAGGACTGCTTGCCTGGATGATGCCCACAGTAGGCAGCTGCTGCCCAGATCTGCAGGAGGCAATTTCCTGCAGGGATCACTTCTGCCAAAACCAGCCAGCCATGACTGTCAAGAGCAATCTCCAGTCCTTGCAGCCTGAATCCCAGTTCTATCTGCATCATCTGGAATAGACTGTAGGTGTTTAAAGATACCCTGACACAGAAAAGGTGAGAGGAAAGCCACAAGACTTGCTAAAAATTGCCAGGGACTAGAACTTAAAAAGATTTAGCCAATATGCTGTGCAGGCATGTAATGTGTACCATTCATCATCTCACTGGGGTTTTAATCAATCCAGCTCAGATTCACACAGCTTTCATTTTATACAAGTCTCTGTGTTTGTTCAGTGGTGGCAGCTAGTGACCACTGAAGAATGATTTCCATGCTCTAAATAGTGACCTGGAGACATACTTGCCAGCAGCCAACCAAGAAGAAAATACTAGGCACAGAAAGTTCATAGGAACTTAAGGCCAGCTGAATAGATCCATTTTATGCATGCTTAACTCCACTCAGAGATCTAACATGAATCGTTCTGCAACTCCGAGTAAAGTCAAGTCCAGATATAAGTGCTTGTGAGATCAGGACCTCATATAATAAAACATATTTTGCATCAATAATTCCTCCATATCAAGGCTGCCAAGAAGAAAATATGTTTAAAACCCATTCACAATTGCTTTTTTCTAAAGCAAGTTTCAAATTACAAAGTATAGCGTCCTAGTAACCATTTTAGTGACAAAAGAACTCACTTCAAAAATAAGCTCAGGGAATTTCTAAATGAACTGACAGTCTATTCCTTGTAATCATGTCTGTCATCTTCACAGTGCAAACCTACCTGCAATTTTCATTGCATCCTAAAAACTATTCCAAGGGCCATAAGTTCTCACTAACTTCAAACAATGGCCATTAATAGCACTGTAAAGATCCAAGCAAAGCATCCACTTAAACTGGGTTGGAGAAAGACTGCTCAGCTGCACCCTGCATGATTTTTTTACTTCACCCTGAATTCAGTCCAGATTGCAATAAGGTTTGCAACAGCTTCAGTCCTGTGTGTGGTCCCACTATAAGCAGTGAATGGAAAGACTGTCACAGAGTGAAGTAAAAAGGAGAAATACAGTTCATTACTGCTCTGCATATTAGAAGATTTGATATTACTGAAGTTTTAATTAATTCCATCAGAGTAAAACCCCAGATATCTTCCCTTTTTCCATTCATAGAACACTGTAAGCCTTAATGCTGTTGTGATAATGTTCCACAGAGCTCTTCAGAGAACAGAGACTCACGTTTTACTCCTGCTTTGGCTCAGCTCTCTGAACTTGGCTCCCAGTGAAGGCAGGATAGCAGAGTGAATTCTGCAAATCCTTGGAAAGTAGAACAGTTGATGTTAAGAGGAGAAGCATTTTAGGGGAAACTCCCCTTTTGGCATTGCTTCTCATTATTGTTCAATTTATTTAATATTTTGTCTTTATGTAAGAGGCAATAAATGGTCTGGACTAAACAAGTAGTGTGTTTACTTTTCCATCATAGGATTTACAGCCCATATAGACATATAGGCAATATATAGTCCGTTTTAGTTCTGTAGTCTCTAAATTTTATCAGTGTGTTAAGAGCTGTAGTTGCTGGATGTTTTGCCCCAAGAAAGATGCTATTGGGCCTGCAGTTCTATGAGCAAGTTACCCACCTCAGTAATTCCCCTTTCTAGAAAGGGGAAGGTCTTACTTGCTCTCCTCCTCTGCCTTTAGATTTTCCTCCTTACCTCTGCTCCTTCTCTACCCTTTTCTCTCATCCTACCTTGTGGTGCTCGTTAGATCCTTTCACAAAAAAATAAAATAATAAAAAAATATGCAGCTGGGTTGGTTTTCTGCCAGATGAGTCAGCTGAATAAACTGAGGGTCCTAGTGATGGTACAACAGAAAACAAATGGGAGGATGGGAACAGAGGAAAGGACCAGGAACTTTTAGTCAATGACAAAAGCTTAGACAGTGAGCTTGATACTCAGCTCACCAGACTGCTAAACTTACCCCAGCTTTCCCTAAAGTTTTAGTTAGGATCTGGGCCAACTGAGCTATTTGTCCAGAGGCATCTCTTTGTATCTCAACCATATTCTTCACTACTATCTTTTGACAGAAGGATGACAATGAAACACAGGTATCTACTTAATTATATGTTAAAAATACAGAAAGTTGCTTGAAATGAGTGTCAAGAAAAGCAGCTGAAAAGCAAAATCTTATGAAAATACTGATTCCTGCTTAAAGGGTAAATTTGCATGTCAAGAAGAAGAAATGGATCAATAAATTATTTGATTCATCCTGTCTGCAGTTATTCATTGGCACTTGATAGACTTCCCTTTCAGCAGTTATTCTGAGATTACAGAGAGATTTATGGATTTTGTTGCCAGTTTGATTGCTCATATTCATCAGTTACTGCTGAGAGCTGAATAAGAATCAGTGATAATCAAAAAATGCCTAAAGAGGCTACAAGAACATGGGCATTTATCTTCATTTGTGCAGAACAGGAACAAAGTGAAATATGTCATGACCTCTGACAGCATTTATGTTGCTTTTTTTTTTTTTTAATAAGTAAAGATTTTATTTTGTCATGGTCCATGTCTCTGGCATCTTGCTGGTGCCCCTCTCCTTCACACTCCAGATGAAATCTTTTGAACTTCTGTTTTCAGGTCTACCTCTTTCTTCCTACAAATGTTTTCTAATGACAGCTCTGAGTTCTCTCGAAAGAATTTTTTTTTTTTTAGGCCATCTAGATCCTTCTTACTGTCTTTTTTTTTCAGTTACATTTTCTGGGCTATTATATGAAAGATATTTGGACAAATACTTTTCTACTTTCTCATGCAGTTCTTCAAGCAGAGCTGTTCACTGTCTTGTACTACAGAAGGGCTCTGAAGGCACTTTATGTGCTGCACAACAGCACTTGCAGTTCTTCCTGGCTGCCTGCATTCAGGTGAAAGTATTGAAATGACCAGTGGGAGTGGGAAGAAACAGAGATTAAGTAATCACTGACTGCCCTAGCCACTCCATGCCTGCTCAAATGATGTTTGCAATGGAAGTTATCTGTGCTGCTCACCAACTGTTCCATGCCCTTCCTACACCAGGCCCTTCCCCTCCACCCCTACCAGGGGGTTGGAAAAGGTTCAACAAGAAGGATACAGGGTGGAGAGGGAGAGCCACTGGCAAGCATACCAGTTTTGAGGCCACTGCAAAGAAGAAGGAGCAACTGTGCAGCCAGGCCTCCAGGATGACAGTAGAACTTGTCCTAAATTCCTATAGAGTGGGAACGTTTGAAACTTGCAAGCTAGTCATGGGGTTGCTGGAATGAGAGCAACAAACGTGATGGGAAGGCCCAGCTTATAAGGGCATTCAGCAGGGGAAAGAGAAACACTTACAAACCCTTTTATTTCTGATGTTTAGCATTCTGCATTTTCTGGGGTTTGGTTTGGTTTCATTTGGTTTGGTTTGGTTTTGGGGTTTTTGTTGGTTTGGTTTTGGTTTGGTTTTGGCTTGATTTTGTTTGGGTTTTTTGTTTGTTTTTTTTTTTTTTTTTAAAGTTAATTGTTCTAGTTTCTTTTCCAATAAACTCCAAATATAGAGTTGAAATGTCCTTCAGGTCTTGTCACAACATATTTCTTCTTTTGTGTAAACTAAAGCATTGCATTGCCATGTTCCTTTAGCCTGGCCTCATTCTGTAGGTAGCCAAGACTAGTAGAGCACTGTTTTTTTATTATTTTCCCCTGTTCTACAGCACAAGTGGACTCAAAACAGTCCATAAAATGAGGAAACCTAAAGTAACCAGAACATTTATGGTCACCCCCAAACATCAGGGGTTTGTACAGCTGACCTCACATTCAGGAGCAAGCTCAGTTTCAAATAAATAAAATTTTTCAGAAGCTAAAAAATACAGCTAGATTCCTCATTCCATAAGTGCTCATCTTCCAGTTCACCCTCTAAATCCCATAACTCTTTTTTTCTTCTGCCCCGTTACCTATGGGTGCCTTTCTTCCCCTCCACTGCTCCCATGACCAGGAACATCCTCTCTTCTTTTAGCAGACTGGGACCACTCACAGGCTTTTGAATGACTATCCCAGTGTCTCCTGGCTTCAGCAGCCCCTGATGGGTTTTGGCAGCAGGGAAACAAAGGGAATTTTCCTACAAACAAGAAGATATTGTTTGGTGTTCCCTCGATTGTATGGGTATAAAGCAAGGGTGCAGTGCTCTCAGGTACCTACAGCTGTCTCTGTGCTGTCCTCTAGATGATTTATTCTTTGCTGCTGCAGATGCTGTGCCTGCCATAGCTGGCAAACCACCTCTATTGACTTTGTGTAAAAGTTTTCCAGGTGCCAATCCTTTCAGACATTGTGATCATTCAATTTTGCTTAGCTCCAGTACAGTAAATATCCATGCAAATGTGCAACTTAAACCACATCAATGGTTGCATTGACTTCAGTGGATGAGTTCACACATGCAGGTGTTTTAGGCACAAGGGGAGAAAAAATTTATTTTTTTGTATCAAAAGTCTTTAGACTTTGGGCACTTGTTTAACAGATTTCCTCTGGTAGCAAGGAAAGTTTTAAGACAATCACACAAAAAAGTAGACTAAATGCTCACCTGTGTCTCTGAAGATGCCCATACATCTAGCCAGCCCCATTATTCTTTTTATTGATATTATATATAAATTATGCAACAGTTTATTCCTTTTTTTTTTTTTCATTCTTGTTGTGCTGCCAGAGCATACAATGAACCACTACATAAAAGTGTCACTTGAGGCAATTCACATATTGTGCAGGTATATGAGAAATTACTGTACAAGCAAAAGCAAATAGAACATGTGGAGACTGGAGACATGCTACGTTGCTGTTCTCATGGCAAAGCAGGAAAAGATAGCGTTGTGCTTCTGAAATTATTGATCTGATTAGACCTACACAGTGTCTCTCACAAGTTCAGCTGCCACAGCACGATTACAGCAGAACAAGATAACAGCAACCACTGTGGCACAGCAGTCACTTCAGAAATACCCTTAAGTGCATTACATCTTTTGCTCACTGACTTTTGACAACCTACTCCACACGGCAAGTAAAGCTGAAAAGTAAATTTAACCCTTTTGACAGCTAACAAAAATCAAGGTGGGCAGAACACATAGACTGGAGGAGGCCACCAAGAAAGTCCCAGTTGCAGCTGGTGTGCAGACTGGGGGAGTTCTTTGTGTCTTGCCCCAGGCCAAGAGTCACTACATCCCCTCTGAGCTCTGCTCTGGTGGGCTGCAGAGCCAGCTCAGAACATACTGGGTGGCTCATGGGCTGGGCTGCCAGGAGGAAGGGCCTGAAAGCTGAACTGGAGGGAAGGCTGAACCTGCCATAGGGCTGGGAGGAAGCTGAGAGAGAAAACATCATACTGCCAGGGAGTCAAATTAAACCTTTTGATTGAACAAGTCATGTGTAAAGCCAGCACTCCAGCTGGTAAAAACCACACTTTAGGAAAGATTTCTCAGGTCTGAGAGATCTAAAATGTTTTGCTGTATTTTTCTACATTTCACAATTAATTTGGATTGTCCAGAGGAGATGAAAGGTGAATAGAAGCATTTTTGTTCATTATCCAATTACTGGGTTGTTTGGGGGTTTCTCTATTTTCTTATATTTTTTTAATTAGGGATTATATTCTATGACTAGAGGCAGATGCAGGTGTTCTTAGTATTTTATTTTGCAAAAATTAAAGTAAACCAAAATCTAACCAAATCAGAATTCCTCTGAAATACAATATGAAATAGCTGAATAGCTTATTAATATTTTTAAATCAACCACTATTTCCATATGACTATGTTTTGATACACTTTTACAAAAGCATACTGAGGAGACTGCTTTGGAAAATAAAGTAAAATCAAGTAGCACCAACACAGTAAATTAATAGAATGTATTTAATGCTGATAGGTAATGTACTTGCTTTAAAATAAGACTTTAAAAAGAGAATTAAGACAATATTCGGAGTTGATTTAAAACAATGCCATCATTAGCCAAATATGAAAACAGGTTACAGCTTTAATGCTGATGTATTTAGATACATCTAAATATATTTAGATGATTCCTTCATGAGATTAAATGCTACTGCTTGAGATTTAAACAGTAGGGTAAAGGAAAACTTTGAATCTTTTCTAATAAAACACTTGTCAGCCTCCATAAAGGGACACTTCTAGTACATTTCTTTCACCCTCCTAACAGAATTCTTTAACTAAATAGCTGTAGGTAAGTGTTTCAAATTAATTTAAAAATGAAAAGTACTTTAGTGCTGGTAAATCTTTAATATTAAGGGAGATACTAATCAAAACACCTTAAAGTTGAATTATTTTCTCTTTTCTGTTTTTGAGACTTGTCTTTAGTTTTCCTGTCCAGGGCTAAAACTTCACTGAGATGCTTTCCCAGTGCATATTTTAGATCATATCTGTGTCATACAGGAGCAACCAACAACGTCATAGAAGAGCCAGGCAAAAAATCTTCTCATGTGACTCTCTCAAAGGTAAACATCTGAAATCAGGACTTCTGTGTTCTTCTAGTCACAGTCTAAGAAAATTTCTACTCTGAATTAAAATGATTAACACATAATTTTAATTTTTGAGGGCAATTTAATAGAATCCTTAACTTAACTTGTGTTCATTCATCAGGTCCTTAGCAGTTCCAAGTGTATTAGGCTGTCAGGAAGTTCCTTGGGAAATGTGTGCTGTACTTTCCTAAATTAAAATAAGAAGTTGCTCAATGCCACTGACTGTGGAACCATTACCATCTACAGATCAAACAAAGGAACAAATGTTTTTATTGTCAGCTCACTCAACTATTGGCTAATCCATCCCGCTATAGAATGTGCTTGCTTTAAATCCTGTAGATTAGTCTAGACCCAAACAATACAACACAGAAATTAAACGTATTTAAAATAATTTAGAGCAAGAGTACCATATCTAGATGAATTTATCACCATAGAAACAACCCAACTTGTCACCTTTTCAAGCAAACCACGTAACTGAACATATATTAAAACAATTTTTAAGTATGATGAGCACTTATTTTTATCACACAGAGAAGCAATTTAATCTCACCAGAATAAAAGAAAATTGAGCTGTAAAAACATTTAATTAATCAATACAGGGAAAATAATATTTGTGTACTTCTGACAAGAAAGGACTCCCTAGTTCCATAGCCCTTCCCTGACTGACCCCTTCAAGCATTTAACTACACTCACACTTGCCAAGTTTATACAAACATCCATCCCACATCTCCTCCCGTAAAACTTGCTTTGAAGCCATAGTTCCACAGTTTTGCGGGTGGAAATAATATAAAATTATCTTCCCATCACTCCCCTGTCTGTTTCAGCAATTCTCATGTGTGTAAATACAGTATAACCAGTACTTATTCTTTTGTAAAGAAAGGCTTAGTGTAATCCTAATTGGGAAAAACAAGTTATCTGTCAATGTAATAAATAAACAAATAAACAAACACACAAAAAAATCCCTGCTCTGCAACAAAAGTAAACCTAGTCTTCCCCCCA
This sequence comes from Florisuga fusca, assembly GCA_038090715.1. Lineage (NCBI taxonomy): Eukaryota > Metazoa > Chordata > Aves > Apodiformes > Trochilidae > Florisuga > Florisuga fusca. The sequence goes on from JAAWXA010000009.1 coordinate 20,952,676, forward strand.
TATTTTTTTCTTTTGAAAAATATACTATTTTATTTAGTTTAAGAATCCCCTCACATACTCAAACCTCAGTGTAACTTTTCATAATTGGCAGGTGACAGTTTCATAAATGTGGGTGTAGATTGGATGCCAGGTACATGGCATTGCTGAGTAAGTATCAAATAATAGAGCAGTCAAAATACTCAGTTTTCATATTATACGGTATAAAGTACAAAGAGTATAAAGTAGTAGTAATTTTAAAATGTTAAAAGGGCTGTGGATCCTGACATTGTAACGTTCTACTGTGTTCGGTAGATTTCTTTTAGTCTTGTGACAAGTATTTATTTATCTAGAGGCAACATGCTAGGTGGGGGTTTTTTCAGTACCTCCAGGAATTATTTTTTTCAGTGGAAAAAGGAACTGTATTTAGCAAACAGTTAAAGTCACGTTTGTAGTGAAGACTTTAAAGGTATATGAAATAACGTACAAAACTCTTATTATAAAATATAAGACACGATGTATGCAAGCACAACTATGCAACTTGCTGTCAACTTTTTCAAGGTTAAATAGCTCCTAAAGATATATCTGATATATTAAGATAGATCTGGAAGAAAAAGCTGCTGCTTGGATTTATAGAGTATTATACAAGTTCAAATAAAGATACAGATTTGAAAGTGTTAGAGGAATATTACTGGAACTTGTTGCAGATATAATGAACAGTGCCATTTTTATTGCTTTAGTTACATTACTTTCAGATCATTACCCTGTGAAGAGTAGCAGAACTGCAGAGAGTGTTCATACATTGTGGCCTAACTTAAGTTACCCACTTATACCCCTAATGGACTGTAAGAAGTCAGACCCTTAACCCTCTTGTGATTCTGATACTCAGAGACTTTTAGCATAAGTGCAAATCTGAACCCTGTGCTGTCAAGGTGAAAGCCACCTGAGTATGCCTTCTGTCACCTGTCACATCTATTAAACAAGAAAAGGGCACCATCCAGACATCCCAGCAGGATGAGGCGGGAGGTGCCAAGAAAAGCCAGCTCACAGGGGAAAGTACCTCCCTGGTGAGGGGAAACAGAAAGGGGAAACAAACCTCAGTATGTTTAATCCTTACTGTGTGTGGTTGAACAATATTTTGCAAAGTTCAACAAAGAAGACAAGAATGCAAAATTTTCCATGCTATTAAGAGAGGCAACCTGGCAGGATTTTGAGAGCAGGAAGCAGCAATATATTTCCTCTTTTTTTCACATTTCAGACCAACAATAAATAAAACCTACAGCTAAGAAAATAATGTGACTCCTTCACAATGCAAACACACAACACTGTTTACAAGGCAAAGATCACTTTTTGTACTGTTACAGTGCTTAGCACATTGCTTCTCAGTTTGTGGTTCTATAAATAACTCCTCACCCTAAAAATTCACCCATGTGCAGGAGCATTGAGTTGAAACTAGATCCAGCTGTACCACATACTGCCGAGGGATCACCTCACCGAGTGTCCTGTATCACACGGTGTTCAGCGGTATATGCCAAAGGAAAAGACTGTCACAGACACCCAGGAACACTTCCCTGGTTTCAAAACTCTCTTAATTTCTTGTGATCAGTGTTTAGCAAGTTTTTGATCTAAATGTGTTACTTTGGCAATTTAGGCCTTCAGGGGCTTTGCTTCCATTAATGCCTCAGTGACTTTTTACCCTTACATAAGCTACATGGGAAGTTAAGCATGCCATGTGTGCAAAACCACTGCTCTTCTTTTATTTTTGACTGGCTGCCTCCCTGCCAGTTCTTCTATGAAAAGACAATTTTTCCACAGCACTCTTGAATTTACAGACCCCCATTACATTTGCAATGAGCTGCCTCTTTCCAAGCTGCTTCTCAGATGTGTTGTCATTACGCAGCTTTGACTACTTAAGTCCTCCCATTGGAACCTTTCCTAGTTTTGCTGTTTTTGCAGAGGAGTGGATGAGGAATTTATACATGAAGATCAAGGGCACATCAATTTACACAGTGCAAAATTGTTTTCAGTTTTACTCTTCATCTCCTACTGAGTCATTCTTAGCACCTGTCTGACCCGCTGCTGAGCAATAAGCTGGTGTTTCCACAGAATTACCTAGATAACTCCAAAATCACTTTTCTGCACAGCAGTAGCTACTTCAGAGGCCCCAGATACAGGCAAATGGAGAATTAAGTATTATTTTGTATATTACATCTGAATTACATCTTCTATTTTATTAGACACTCCATATCATAAAATTGTTCTGCTGCTTTTAACACTGCATTTTTGGTATTTTTGAGAACCAAACATAAGTGCAAACATTATGCTACTATTTACTCCTCTTTGACTGACCTTTTAGGTACCTGGAGTCCTGCTGGACTCCTTCAGCAGCCTCTGTTTTGGGAGCACTGGTAATTTATTCCCTACATCTTTACTATTTTATTTTATATATAGCCATAATATTGAGGGACTTCCTCTTGAATAATAGCCATTGAGGGACTTCCACTCTTGAACCAGTGCCTCACTGGTTTTTAGGGTGATTTTTTTTTTCAAGACTTTAATGAGACCCTGTATGCATCACCCTGGCCTTGTCTACTCAGTGAAGCTTTGCAAGAACCCCAATGGCCACGAAAAAAGGACTCTGTCAATATGTAACTACTCACACATACACTGATTTCAGTCTGTATCTACTTCTATCACTACACAAATAAATAAAAACTAAGCTTGTAGATCCTACTTGAAGCTTTTCTAAAATTGGCATTTTTTTATTGCCTACCATTCTTTTAGTTTTTAAAATACATAATAATTGTTCATACATTCTATTTGCAACTTCTAGAACTCTCAGTGGGTTTGGTGCCCCCAGTCTGTTGCAGACCCAATTCTGTTGGTGCCTCACTTTGAGACTAATCCCCAAGGAACCTGTGGAAATGGCCCTGGGATTCAAATTTGTCTAAACACTCTTGCAGGGAAGAAATAATTCTGCTTGTCTTGTAAACTTTCAGGTGCTTTCTGCACCACCATCACATGCTGACCTTTAGGCTTCTCTCACAGGCATCCTGTTTAGAAGAAAACAAAAGCACATTCAGGTTTCCTTGTTCTACATCTTTGACTCGTGTTACATTTTTTCCACATTTTTCACGTTTGTCCATTTCTGCTTTCTTAACTTCAACACAAAATATTAATGAGGATGAAGGTAAGGTTTTTTTATTCTTATCTCTGCTTACACATTCAGTCCAAGAGGAGTCTAGATTACCTGTTGCATATTTTACTTCATACCGTGGCACCAGTTTCCACCAGAACAAAGAATTTCTGTCATCTCTCTTTTCTCCATAGTCTCACTCAGAATCAATTATTCCAGTCGTGAAATGTTTGGGGTTTTTTTGAGGTTTCAATGAGGTTTCAAATAGTTACAATGCTCTTTGCTGTTTATTTTCAACAGCTCCTCATTTTAACAGTCTATTTATCGCCTGTAAACATATTTCCCTTCTTACATATCTACATATTACTTTTATTCAGTTTATGTATTTAAATGCCTACTTGCTTTTCAGTCTTAGATGTGTTGTGACAGAAGCCTGGTTTCATTTTGGTTTAAATAAAGCCTGAATTTTTTGCTCATACTCCTATTCCTAACGAGCCTAACTTTTTATTTGCATGACACTACTTGCACAGTCATGCACTGAAACAGTGGTTCTCTCTCTCTCTCAGTCTCTCTCCCACCCTCTGTGGTCATAGTCTTCCATGCAAACAGCCCAAAGAGCAACCTAGGGCTAAAGGAAAATCTTTATTCCAAAGGGAAAGTGTATTTTTTCAGTCAGAATCTTGCTTCTGTTCACTGCTGCTGCATGAAAGAGCTATATGAAAACAACAAAAGGAAACTGTCTGTGAAAGGAAATGTACAAACTACATCCAAAATAAGGCAGTAGTGAACAACACGGAAAATCTTTCCCTTACAATTATGGTCATGGGATCAGTTTTCTGACCCTGTATGCGTACAACTAAGAGATCCAGCCACTTACAGGCCTGCATTCAGCTTTCCTAACGTGATCCCCTCTTTTTCACTAGGGATTCTACACCAGGAGGAACTATTTGCCCTTTCATCTTTCCTGATTTGTGCAGTTTTTCACATGAAAACCATTGCCCAGGATGGAACAAGGCAGCTGCAAGACACTCTTACCACGGTTTTCTTCTCCTCATCTGATTTCTCTCTCACCTGTGGATCTCTTGACACACTAAAGATTTGTTATTTTTTTTTTAAACCACATAGGAAACAACTTTTGTGCCCATTTCAGCAGGTGCCACTTTTCACCTGCAAACAAAGATGACCAGGCAAATGGTATTTCAGCATTTGCCTACACGTGTATTAATTATCCACTCACCAGGGCAACATCTTCCTGTCTGACGATCCTTCAACTGGGTCATATGTAGCAATTTCTTATGCAAACTTAGCTATATTCTTCTTAAACCATTTCAGGTACAAACCTTTTTTTGACAAATGTACAGAAAACATTAATTTGAGGAGTTGAGGTTGTTTTATTTTAACACCTAATACAATTCAAATTTAAAGGATTACCTGCACAAAAAAATAAACACATTTGGTATAAAAATTTATCATCACTTTAACACTTTTTTTCTGCATCTTTTCTAGAGCAGAAACATATAAAGACTAATGGCACAAGTTTGTTTTATTCTACAGCATTTTGTTTTTGTTTTTACATACTCAAGTACCCTAGAAGACAACAGCCCGCTGTATACAAGAACCATTTTCTTCAGCCTGCTGAATTAAGTTTCATAAGGAACCAAAGCTATAAAGGCATTTTAAAAACCATTGTCTCATTTCTTTTTCATAAGCACTGACTTTTTGCACCATTTATATACATAGTGTTACATAACAGCTCTTGAGTACAGTACATGCAGCAGAATATATCTGTTGAATATAAAACATACATCTAAAATCTTGACTTATTGGAATTTTTTGAAGATTGTAATTTAAATCATAACTGTAGAATGCCCACTGCTTAGAGAAAATGGTTTGATAGTACAAATGTCTGCATATGTTGGCCACTGGAACAATCCAAGGCTCACTGGAATATTATCTGTAGCACATCAATGTGCATAAATAATTTACTTACAATATTAAAACACAACTAGCAAAATCAATAGTTCAAGATTTTATGACTGCTATGTTAACCCTTAAGTGGTTGCAAGGAAGTGTGGTGAGGATTCCTCCCCTTCGCAAGTCCTCTGTAAAATCTTTAGGATGTGATTTCTTTTCCAGATGATGAAACTTATTTATGTCTACTGCCCCTTCTCTTCATTGCAGCTGTACACTGAGGACAGTACCACTTCCCTTTTGGTGCTTCTGTCAGTCCAACACATCCATAGTGGAACCACTCAATAGGGCACTATAAAAACAGTTAAAAGAGAGGGTGTGGGATTTAGGGTTTTTTTGAAACACCTATCACAAATGCAATTCTATGAAAATCAAGTACGAGTAAAAAGCATCCATGCAGCTTTTCACACAGTCACAGGACAAAATGAGAAGAGAGGCCAATCTCAGCCCCCAACATACACTAGATAGACTAAGGAAAGTGATAAAAATTCCAGCAGTCATAAATCGATTCACATAACAGAGTTTGTGCACGTGCTTTGAAATCCTCAGTTTGACAACACTGAGTGACACAATAGGTATCATTCATTCCTGCTTAAGCACAGTGTCAGTAAATACATGATTACACTCAACTGTTCTTTTAACACTTTGTTCGAAGCAGACAACTGGTATTAGTAGTAACACAGCTAGAAGTTTCTAGGAATTAAGGGCATTTTAAACATGTCAAACCTTCCCAGCAAAGGGTGAAGCCTTCTAAAAGAACCTGAATTGTCAGAACAGATGAGGAGAAGCTTCCTGAGGAATGTTTCAACTCACATACACATTACTCTAAAAAACTCAACTCTAAAACCGACATTACAGAAAAGTAACTCTTGCAAGCAATAGTTACATGCACATGTTTCTCATGAATCTTTTGAACTTTGTTACTTACATCTTGGTTATCACAGCCTACCATTTCACCATAGGACACCTAGTAAATAAGAAAAAAAAACCAAAACCACATTAATATCTATATTACTAATTAAAAGCAATGAATGTTTTCAAACGGTGAAAATTAAAGCTTGTTCTTTTGAGGAGATTTTCCATTAAGAGCAGCAACAACATTTTGGGTTTTCTTTGTTATACAACCCAAAGAACATTTAAAAAAAATATATGCAAAAATTATTAAATTATGATTATTTCATGTTAAATAGAAAAAGTCAGTATTCAAAACATGAATGATGCACATTTTTTTCTAAACAGTTCTCAATACATTATCAGTTCAGTTTACAAGATTATATTGATGCCTAGTGTTTCCCTTGCATACATGACAATTTTAAGCACTGTATTTGAATGAGCTGATACTTTCAAGAAAATTACAGAATTCTAAAAACTCTAAAAAAGACAACACTCTTAAAAAGTGTTTAAAATAAGAAAAGGCATTTTTAAATACAAGTTTCTCATGTTGTCATTCAGTCTGTCAAGTTTCCCGTCGGCTTTTACAAAACTGAGGTTTTTGTTTGGTGGGTTTTTTGGTTTTTGTTTGTTTGTTTGTTTATGGAGTTTTTTTGGCTTTTGTTTGGTTTGGGCTATTTTAAAGGAAATCAGGAGACACCAGGCAAATTTCTGAATAATTTAGAATTTTAGCTAAATTTTAGCTAAGTTTCTGAATATCTTGGAATTTTAGCTAAATTCACTGTGAACCTGTTTGATTTTAATTTAATTTTTCCTGAAGTCTTCATTAAAAGATTTAAAACTCTCCAGGTATGTCACGTCACTGGAAAACTTGCTTGTTTTTAGAGTCAAGATTAATTATTCATATCACCAGTAAGAAAATAAAAACAGATCAGAATTTCAAAAGACTGAAAATAAAAATGTTTTAAAATTAGCAATCAAAAAAGTTTAACTACAGTGAAATAGCAGCTCTGGTTAAATTTCAGGTTGGAAGCCATCCTTACCTGATTACAAATGCAGTATCGTGGTTCATTTGGATCATAGGTCCAGTCAACCTGGCTGTTGGAATCAGACTCTGGTATTACTGCTGTTTGCTGAGACAGTTCTTGTGCCAGTGCAGATGAAGAAGAACACGATGACAGAGATGAAGATGAGGAAGATGATGAGGACTGCTGACTTGAAGATTTGTTGTTGTTTCTTAAAAAGAAAAAAAAAAGTAAAATAATTAAAAAAATAACATCTCATAATTTAAATTAATTTTCTGCCAAGTGAATGGATCATAAAACAAATACTTTTTAAATTCTGAAATACTGCAGTATGTAAATCCCAAAGGATCATTTCCTAACAGTTTCCATTCCAAATTTTCAAGAACTGTTATGGACACATTGCTTGCTCTTTGGAAAAAAAGCTCTTACCAGCTTACAAGTGCAAGACACACTATTCTAATCAAAGGAATTTAACAGCTTTAAACTGCCAAATGGCTTTCATGAACATTTTTCTTCACAAAATTGTCCACCAATAGCCCTGGTGTAAAGTTCCAATAAAAATTATGTTGCCAATAGAAGAATTTATGTATGAATAACATAATGAGCCATGTACAACAGCTAATTGCATTTTGAAGATGACTGATTGAATGTTAATCTTCACTCAAGCATCACCTATCACTCCACAGGAAGCATGCCAGAATACAAATTCTACACTTTTGCTTATAGGTTAGATCTGACATCCCGGATATGATATCCAAGGATGAAAAATGCTTCTAAGATATAATTACTAACTGAGCTGTGAACGCACAAAAATTTGTATAAAGGAAAAAGTCAGTTGAAAAGGATGGGTATTTTAAGACAAATCCTTTGAGGTATAACTTCTGAATCTGTTGTGACATTGTTTTGTTTAAAATGAAATTTTAAAACATTTTAATAAAAAAAAAAATTCATTCTGTTCCCCATCCTAGATGAGCAGCCATGGGAAAGTACTGTGACTGTTTGTAAAGTGGCATGAAGCAGATCTCCAGATTATTTCAAAACCATCTCCAAAACATTGCATACTATTTCCCAACATTTGTCATAAGGACAGTTCTTCTCCCCAGAACACACAGAAAATTAGGAAAGAAAGTAGGCTCTATGACAGATGAAAAAGTAAAGACATTTGTTTAAAACCTTGGCGTGAGTTTGCTTCAAGAAAGTGAGAGGACAAAAGCCCTGAGCAAACAAAAAAGCCAGCAGGCAATAACTGCTGTCCTCTCCAAATATTAAATATTAACTAACTTTAATGTGACCCATAGCCTTTAAAAACAATAGCTGTCTCGAATGCTGTAATTGCAGTCAACAAACAAGAAAACCTACTTGCTTTTTCTGCCACTTCGTGAATCTGTGGTTGATGAACTTAATGTCTGTGTTAACGTAGATGCCAGAGCTGACGATGAATACCCAGTTGAATCTCTGGATAATGAAAATTCTCTTCCCAGCTGAAAATCATTGTTCTTAAATGCTTCATAGCTGGCTTTTAGGCTGGATGTTCGTCTTCCTTCCTTCATCTAAAAGGAATACTGATACTGTATCAGAATACACAGCAGAGCTCTTACAGAAGACATGAGGGTCCATGCCTTAATTGGCCACAAAGACATAGATCATCCTGCTAACTACTTGAACAGGCACACTAGTTACCCTGTTCACAAAATTATGTCCAGTAGGTGGTAAAAAGGTGTAAAAATATCCCACAGGAAAAGCTAGAAATCAAGCTGTTCGTATTCAAGTTTACAGGATGAAACTGTAGCATATAATCAAAAATTATGAGAAATTAAATCATATCAGCTAAAAGTAATCATGTGAAATCAGAATTTAAAATAAACAAACAAAAAATCACTAGTCTTCTTTCTTAATCAATCGTGGATGGCAGAATGACAAGAATGTTTTGACATTACCTGTGCTGTGGCTTGCACTGCTTGAGCTGCTGCCATGGTAATTGCACCGGCCCCGGATCCTGAAGATAATGAGCCCAGGTTATATGATGCCAATGGTTGAGAAGAGTTTGTATTGTATGCATTGTTTGAAGAGGATGATGAATTACTGTTTCGACACCCTTGATGAACAGAACACATTTATGAAATTCAAAATGAAACTAAATTCCTTTGCATTTTAAGAAGAGTTATATGAGACAACCAGTGAACGAGCAGGAACTCCGTTTGTACATCAGAGCAGTCTGATCATTTGGAAAAAAGTTTAAAGCCATTTGACACAGCCAGTAAACAACAACAACAACAAAAAAATCTGTTCTCCATCTTTCCTCATGTGAAAGGAGTCCTTCGAAAAAGACACTCCTCAATATCACATTCAACTACCAAAGAACAAATGCAGCTGCTATGTCTATATAAATCCAGTCTCCACTGAAATCATGCTGAGTACTGTAACCATGAAGAAGAGGGTAAGAATTTGACTGTACACCTATGCTGTTTCTGAAGTAAAACTTTTAACTAAAAAGTACAGATCAGTCTTAATCACCAACTACAGATTGACAGCTGCTCAAAAATAGTCATATTCTATTTGCCATCTTATGAAAAGTTCCTTCAAAAGAAGAGTAAAATGGTTATAATGAGAGGCTACTTACAACAGATGAACACAACTAAACTCCAAAAAATAAAGGAGTGTAATTGCTATAACCTCTCATAGTCTTTTCTTTTCAGAAAATAAACTATGAAACACCCTAGTTTTGAAAATATGCAGAAACCTGTGGGGCTTTTTTATTCACTACTCAAAGACTTTCTTTTGAAAAAGGCAACACATGAAAAAATTGCTTTTTATTGTAAATGAATGCCTTGTCCAACCAATTCTTAAAAAAAATAAAAGAAAGACTGAAAATTGCTTTCTCAAAAAAAAAAACCAAACAAAACAAACCTGAAAATTGTTTTCCCTCACTTTGGAAACTGTTTTATGCATTTCTTTTTCCCAAAATAATAATGCATTGATCTCTTTCTACTACTGGCTGAATGAAACTCTACTGTTGTCTTCTTCCAAACAGTGTAAACAAACAAACAAAAAAACCCAGCCAACATGCAGCTGATATATGACAATGAGGCTGATGTGCTTCATGGACAACACAGATGAGTAGCAATGCCTGAAATCTCACATGTTTCAAATGAGTGAAAATCTCAGAGGAAAGGGTATGAGCCTCTCACTTCAAAAGACAATGACAGATATATATATAGTTTCCTCTTCTCCCAGTTAAAAAGTAGAATATGCAAGAGAATTCAGATTACCTGGTGTTGCTTCTTTAGATGCATCTGAAGTCAGGGTAGACAAAAGAGCTTCAGATTTAAACTTCTTTTCAGTAACATGATCTGTTGTACTGTGGTGAGATGGGTTGTGTTTCCTTTCTAAATGAAACAAATTAAAGAAACTCAAATGCAAAACATCTCTGCTTGAAAGTCAAACTGTAATTAGACATAATGAAAGTACTTTCAACTAATTCCCACAAGCAAAACCTTACTAATTCATTCTTTCACTCTTCTTCTGAATAGACATTAATATCATTACATTGTACCTTTTGCCCCCCAAGTGTCTGAGGAAAAAAAAGTTCCATACAGTATTTTCTTCCCCTAACACTACTCAAAAAAAAAAAATAAAGAAACCTTTAAAAAAGGACATGCTTTTAGGTCTCAAATACTTACTCTCTACTGGAGTGTGAGAATGGGCGTGATGGTTATTCACAGGCTGTGATGGTGTATCCAGCTCCAGAGATCCTATGGGGGAGGTAAAAAGGATAGGAAAATGTCAGTCACCAATGGCATGATTTTGACTTAGCAAATTAATTTTTATAGCATTAATCAATATGCAGTTGTATTTATTTTAATCAGAAGGATTCTGATGGCTGGAAGGAGGGAAGGAAGTTCACATTAATTTTTCAGAATCTATAGCTTCAGCATTTCTTCACCTCTTTGTTTTTCAGGGCTTTCAAAAAATACATGAATGCATTACAAAAGTTTAAAGAAAATTATTCCAGAACTGATTCAAAGCATAAGGAGATATATTTTGACTGAACAAGCATTAATCATGTTTTTTATTACTCCAAAGGCTGCCCTCTGGTGGAATGATGTGTATTGATTCTGAAAGATAAAAATAATTGAAGAGGCTTCGACTTTTCACTTCATTTAAAAAAAAAGAATATATATACATATATATATAAGAAATACCTTGGTATGTATAGTCAGTACTTCTGTGTCAAGTTCTTGAAATTCTACCTACCTACCTACCTCACCAAACACACAAGTCAACTGTAGGTAGTATCACATCTTAAACGTGCAGCTGGTATTCCAACCAAGATAAAGTAGTCCTTTTACTGTAGTTGGTAACTCATTAAAAGCACACACTTTGCAGTTTTGGTTTTGTGTCTTTTATTTCTAAGAGCAATTCCAAACAAAATACCCATAAAATCCCAGCTTTTATGACAAAGCCACACAAAGTTTGAAGATAGAATGATTGTTCGTAATCTACTCAAGTGATTTAATTTAGTTTTCACTGTCCTTGGATATGAGAAGAGTCACTGCCTCTTAGCTCCATAATCACAGCAGGTAAATAAACCTTGAAATATACTGTGATCACATTTGAACTTGATGTCTAAATGCTGATGCATACTGAAAGGACAGATTCTTCAATACCAATCTGGCCAAAAAGCTGTCACGTTACATTTCTCACTCCGAATACCAGCATGGATGCATTTAAGCATGATGGTTTCTTACCCAAAATGCTTCTCTGTCACTACCCAATTACAAAATAACCTCTTCTCTCCCCTTTAAAAAAAGAAAACCACTGACCAACTAAGACCACCTCACTTTACTTGACATTCCACACCTGTAACTGAAATGTCTCTTCTCAGTTTGGTAGCAATCAATTCAAGGACGACAGGGTGCACTTTCAACTATGCAGGTGGCAAACTTAGGCTGAAATACTTGTCTGAATACCTACAGTCATCTAAATCCTAAGATTTAAAGAATTCTGTACCTTACTGTAGCAATTCCCTAGTTGTGCAACAGTTGTGCACAAAAAACTTGTTCCAAGAACTCCGTTGTATTTTGCCTTCACTGGTAAAAACTGCAGTTGAAATTAAAATTTGAGATTCACTGCCTGATGAAAAGTATGTGGGTCAAAACACAATTCTGAAACACCTGGAAATACAGACAGCTAGTAAGAAGCGTATGATATTTTCAATTTGCACATGGGACAGAACATCTATGAAGCTCTTTAAGACCATGAATACTTACGTCTCTCTAATATTTCCGTGATTCCAGCATTATCTGCTTCAAGTTCCATTTTGAATTTAGCGAGTTCCTGGTCCAATTTTCTCAAATGACGGTCTACCTGTTTTGGAGACAAAGCAACTATAAATACCATCCAGTTCTGGAACATGAATATGTACATCGTTAACTTCAGGCTTCTAAATCTCTCCCTTCCAGAAATTCTCTTTCATGCATTGCTAAGCACATACAAAAACACACAGAGGCCTAATTTCTCAGTCACCTCCATATATTTAACTCAGCTGACAGTAGAGTGAACATCCAAACAGTGCTGCTGCTCCGAACATGCACAGTCACTAGCAGAATACAACAAGGCTACGTATTGGCTCAACAACTAGAAACCCTCCTTTTACTGTCTGCAGTGTTCCAAGATACAGCTTTAACTCGAAGGGACTTGAGCACAGATCCTATGAGGAGAGGCTGAGGGAGCTGGGGCTGTTCAGCCTGGAGAAGAGGCAGCTCAGGGGAGACCTCATCACTCTCTACAACTACCTGAAAGGAGGCTGGAGCCAGGTAGGGGTTGGTCTCTTTTCCCAGGCACCTCTCAGCAAGACAAGAGGACACAATCTTAGGTTGTGCCAGGGGAGGTTTAGGTTGGATATTAGAAAGAATTTCTTCACCGAGAGGGTGATCAGGCATGGGAATAGGCTGCCCAGGGAAGTAGTGGATTCTCTGTCCCTGGAGATATTTAAAAAGAGACTGGATGTGGCACTCAGTGCCATGGTCTGGTAACTGCAGCGGTGGGTCAAGGGTTGGACTAGATGATCTCTGAGGCCCCTTCCAACCCGACTAATTCTATGATTCTATGAACTGTTTCTTTTGGGAAAAACAAGATTTAAAAGGCTTGGGTGTGCTGTGAATATGGGTACAGAAAGGGAAAGAGAAAAAACAGTACATGACACGCAACTTAAGAAGAAGCTGGGCTGCAGTGGGGAAACTGCAAGTTTACTGAATAGCAATTTATATGCCACTATTCACCTCAGTAACCTTCAGTACTAAGTAAAAAGGTCTCTAAACTGAAAGCGTAAAGACTACTGTGCATACTGAAAATGAACCAAAAAAAATTCTGAACTTAGTGTAATGGAAAGAAACACTGTGTTTCAAATGTGGTTTTTGTCTGCAGTCATACAGCAAAATGTACCTCTCCAAACTACTACAAATTGAACAGGTTTTTGCATTTACCAGCTAACCAAAGGAGATGGAGCAAGTTCCAACTTATAGAACTAACTTATGGTTAGCTAAAGTGAAACTAAAGCCAAAATACAGATGCTGTATAGAAAAATAACTTGCTTGTGAAGTTTTTCAGAAAAAAAACAACTAAGAAAAAAAATCAACATGCATTAAATCCTGAGGATTTCTAAAATAATCTCTGTATGTTCAGTATGTAAGTGACACTTCCTACTCAAAGTAAAGAATTCTTAAGACAATAAAATAGTAAATTTTTCTTTCGCCAGCAAAAAAAAAATAATCTGTATGTAGCTGACAGAAAGGTACAGGTAGCACAGTTGTAGTGCTTCTTATCACAATGCCTACAACTCCACTGGGCATAAATTTATGTAATTCACCACAAGCCTACCGTTACTTACCAAATCATATATTTGATTAGCCAGTTGCACTTTTTCATCTGCATCTTCCAAAGCTTTATAATAATCCTGTTATAAAGAGATTTTTTTTTAAATTATGTATGTTATTTAATTAATTTCAGCTGTTTTAAGCAGTTCCAATCCATCAAAAAACGTAACTTGAAGTGAGAAATTCAAGTCAGTTTTCAGCAAAACTGTGAAACTCTATCATGAACAACAATGGGCTGCAATTTGGACAAGAGATGCATTACATATCAATGTATTGATTATGCCTTAGAAAAAGCCAAACTACAAGATATGGATACTTTCTCTTACGATTATATTTAAAATGTCACAAGAACAGAAACAGTCTTGGGTTTATTACAAAGCGTAAGGTTGTGGACCCAAAATTAGATGTCTTTTAATTTCTATGGATCTCTAGGACAACTGCAGACAAAACTGCCCTTCAAAACTATGCTGAACAGTACTGTGAGAGGAGGCCTTTCCAACACTGTAGTTAAACAGAGACGATGATGTATATAGTTTACAGTTAAAATTATTTTAAAATACATTTATATAGCTTGTGTGTATCATAAAAGAATTTGACTACAGCAATCTGTTTTTAAAATCTGCTCAAATTAATGCAATCCCCCAAACAATTTTTTTTTTCTTTAACATTATGTTTACACAAGAATCAAATGTTTTTACTCTAGAATTAGATCAGCTCAGTTGCATTTTTAACCTTGATTTCCACTGAAAAGTATCTTGCTCAGGGAAAAACTACTTGAAATTTTCATTCAAGTAAACTCAAAATCAAATTTTTCATTTACTCTAGTGAAGTCAGAGCTTTGGATTTTTCTTTATTTTTAAATACAGAAATCCATTTATATGAATTAAAGAAAAAAAAAAAAAGCTCTTGCTCAAATAAGGGTCTGAAGCTGCAAGTGTAATAGTGTAATAGACTAGAAACAAGTTTCTCCTGACACAAATGATGGACTATCTCACCAACAATACCACCACCACTGTCTGAGTGTTGAAGTACAAAACAAAACACATCATCTTCTTATTCCTCCCTCGCTAAACTAAGCATACCCTATGTATAACATATGCAAGGATATAGGCAGAGTCACAGGAAACGCTGAAGCAAAGTTTGAAAAATATCCTCTAAAAGGAAGACAATTAACTTATGCAGCTTCACGTAATACAAGCAGAAACAAAAAGTCTGAGCTGAAAATTTAGTACCTCCTTTCCTGACCATTGCAGGATAACATTTTTTATAATGCTAGGAAATACAAGGTAAAAATCAAGAGAAATGCTTGATTAAAGCAAAGTTTCAGCCATTTATTCTCCTCTTAGGTAGTTCTAACCATCTCTGTGAAAGCCCAAGGGAAGTTACAGTTCTGAACACTTAAGTCTCAATCAATCATAAGCTATTTTTTCCTAAGGTTATCTTTGTTTGCAAAAGAAAAATGTGACCCACTCTTGTGATATTCTTACTTTTTTGATTGATGTCATTTGTTCTTCTCTCCATTCAGGTTTGTTTTTCTTTGCATTCATAAAAAATTCATTTACCCTCTGCTCAAGCTGATCCATTGCATCTGTAGCACAGGAAAAGATTGAGATAAATGTTATCTTCTCATGTACATAAACATTATGATGGCAGATTTTTTTCTTAAACAAAGTTGACAGGACTGAGGTGCAAACTATTAGAGGAAGAAAATTTTAAAAAAAAACCCAGACCAACCAAGCGACAGTGGACAGAGGAGGGAAATACTTACCTTTATTTCCAAGAAGCAGAATTGCATTCTGGTAGCATTCTCATCAAGGTTCTTGTGCTCTCCAGCATGGGACAGGCAGGACTCCAAGTTCTAAAGGTTTTTTGTCCCTAAGAGCAGTGGTGGTGACTTAAAGTATGACCCAAACTCCTCACCCAGGGCTCTAGACTGCTGACTTTGGAACATTCTAGCCAGTTACAAACTGAGCAGGAAACAAAATGTTCTCCTAAGAGAAACAGTCAAATACAAAACCAAATAATTGAAAAAATTAGTGCCTCAAAAAGATAGAGTAATTGAAGAGTCAAGTCACAGCCTTCAAGTCAAATCCCTAAATCTCTCTCCACTGTATGCTAGGAAGGGTGAGGACAAATTAAAAGCACTCACAAGGCTACTCTCCCCACCCCCCCAGAGTAATGCTGATGAAACCCTATTTGGACAGGATTCTCACTTACATGAAGTGGAGAAATACTATAAGGGAATAAATAAAGCCACCAATTCTCCAACATTAACTTTCATATGAAAGGAACATCAACTACAAGTTACTTGTTTTCTTGTTTATTCAGACAATGATTCCCTTTTTCTTCCACTCTCTTTCAGAGGAAAAAAAAAACAAAACCGCACTAAGTTTACTGTTTCAACAGCTGGACACTTGTGCATGCAACATCTTGCATATTTGCAAAAAGCATGCAGACAGCCTTGCTAGTCTCAGGATAGATGACGGTACCAAAATTTTTTTTACAGCACTGTCAGTGATACTGCCAAGAAAGCAGTTTTGAATTAAATGTGACAGGGCACCAACTACCTACAGACTTCAGGTTCTGGGTGTAAAATACTTTAGATGCTTTCCAGAAAAAACCCTTAAAACTGGATCACAGAGTGGCCATCATGCCAGGAACATCCAGCATCAAAACCAACAGCAAACTAACAGACTGGACAGAGTGCAATTAATCCCAAACCAAAATAGCTGTGACACAGGCTCATATCACCTGATTAGACAGGTTAAAGATCTCTGATCAATAAGCCTCTTCCTGTACAATGAGCCTCTTCCACTTGCACTGTGTTATTCAGGGAGAAGATTAAGAAGCAAGCAAGCAACACACACTTCAGACAGAGGCTTCTAAAAGCTTTATTCTCTGACCAAATTACTATAATTTGGTCCATAAAGCCAAAAGACGAAATGTTCCATCTCCTATTCCTAGAGTGCAAACAGGTAGGTGATAATTAATCTAATGGTTCCACAGATGTGAAAAAAACCACAACAAAATCTTCCTGCTTTACTTTCTGTCGAGGACACACATCACTCTGTGTGAAACTGCATAAGGGAAAACTTGGTGTCTCCTTAAAGGGCAGAAACAGCAAAGGGGAACATAGGTCAAATGTACTAAATTATATGAAAAATCCTCTCTGGTAAACTCAAGTTCATTCACCTTTTCTCCTCCCCTAACTTTTAAATCCAACTATCATTTTGAGATATTAATTTCCTAGATCAGGTTTCCCAAGAGAGCTGCCAGAAATTCTCTTACAAGAGGCCTTTTCCCAGAGCTTGACATTTTACCCATGTTGACCTGATAATCCATGATTTTAACTTAAAGAGAGAAACACATTCTGTGTTCCATGTAGAGCTCACTTAAGGCTCAAAAGTCACAATTCAGATGGTCTTCATTTTTCCTACCACAGCTGTATTAGGACATACTGTAGGTACAGCTGGTTTATTATTACTTCCAACAACAACGAGCAATACCTGCCCCTTTGTATGTCCACATGGTCCAAACAGGACAGCATGTAAACTCAATATAGACTCTGAACCACAGCAGCAGTTATCTCTGAGTTACACCTCGTAAGTTTCTGGGACAGCAATGCTCAAAGTATTGTTTTTAAGTGCCTCACAGATACTGAATCTTCACAGCAAGTCACTATGTGACACCAAGAGAACCACTTCCAGGTTTACACTTAGTACTCAGCAGGAAGTGTGGCAACTCATTTTAAAGAAGAGATGATAGTTCAAAAGTTTTGTAAATGTCTTCGGCTGCTTTGTAACTTATTTCACAAAAATTACCCAAGTACCAAGGTCAGAGAGAATTTTTTATCCGGACCTAAAGGTTGGTCTTAGTATACAATATTCAGTGTTATTTACGACTTCCAGTAATACAATATGGAATGTTATTTTCCACTTCCAGTTAAAGCAGAGGAAATTACTCTGCTGCAAGCTCTGCAGTGCCAGTTGGCTTGGTTCTGAAACACGCTTAAAACCTACTAGACCTTACTCAGAACTGAGGTCAGTGAGCTGCTCACTCCCTCTCATGGTGCTCCCTAGCAATAGTTACTCCGGAGGTGCTCTCTCCCACAGGGAGTCATGGCTCTCTTCCCATAACTTTAAGCACTAAATGCCAGCCAGCATTTAGGCCACAGTATACAAATAAATCATACAGACAGTTCAACATGTGTCAGTAAAGTCTTTTAAACAGGCTTGCTGGATGCTCTAAATATCCAAAGGATAGTCTGAGACTGTATTTCAAAGTGTTTTAAGTTAAACCATTGTTTCAAAGAACTGTGGTTCCACATAGTGTTGCATTTACAATAGTCCAATCCTGCTTTATCAATGATTCCTTTCCTCTTTAGTACAGGAACAGTTTCAGTAACCATTGCACCAGTTATTCACTGTGTATTAAGTGACAGTGACACCTAAATTGGTGCTACAGGATGCCCAAGTCCCAGATGAGATTACATTAGAAAATATGACAAGACAATACATCCTGAGAACAGCATCAGGCAGCAGATTGTATCAGGATATAAGCAGTTATACAAAAAGTGATCTAGAAAGAAAACTAAAATAAACCCCTGTATGATTGGCTATCCGTTTGACAGGGCACAACAAGCTGAACTAAAAGCACCCTCACATTCACTAGGATGAGGAGAGCTGGCTGCAGAGTTTGAGACAGCATGCCACTACCCGCTGAAGGAGTGGGACATAACTCATGTTCCAAACCACCATCACTGCTCTTAGGGATCAAAAATCTAAAGAGTTTGGGACGTGCCACAGAAAACACCTTTGGGAGCAGCACAAGCCCAGGGGCGAAATTCCTGCAAAACGCCACTTTCGACGAGACTCTGCTGAGAGCCACGGGCCGGGAAGGGCAGGGACCTGGGACCGTGTCCCCGGGGGCAGGGGCAGGGGCCGGTGGCTGACAGGCGCCAGGCGAGCGCGCTCCGCCCCTCGCTGCGTCCCGNGGAGAAGGGAGGGAGGGAGGGGGGGAGGAAGTCAGTCACTCACTCACTCTCCGCCGTGGGGGAGGGGGGGGCGCCGCCTCCTCGCCGCGGCTCCCTCCCCGGCTCCCCTCCACCGGTCATGCCCGGCCACCCGGCAACCGCGTCCCGCACACACTCACTCTCCAGATAGTCCTCCAGATACAGCATGGCGGCGGCCGGGCCAGCGCCAAGGGGCTTCTCGCTAACGGGGGGCTCGTCCCTTCCAATATGGCGCCGCCGCCAACAACACCAGCAGCTCGACTCAGCGAAAACAACATTGGCGGCTGACGGCGCTCGCTCCGGCCGCGCCGCAATTGGCTGCCGCCGCCGCTGACGCACACCGCGGCTCGCGCTCTCCCCCGCCGCTTCACGGGAAATGTAGTCCGTGCGCCGGCGGGCGGCGGGAAACTACGAGAGCCGCCATGCACTGCGGCGCCCGCGCCGGCGCCGAGGCGGTTCTGAGGCGGTTCTGAGGCGGTTCGGCCGTGGCTCTGCCTCTACGCGGGAACATTGACTTTCCCGACCGAGGTCCTGCTGTCCAGTCCTATACACAGACCGCCGGTGCCGTGCGGTGTTTTCCCGGGGTTTTCCCTCTCAGCCTTCGCTTTGCCAGGCGCAGTTGGGACCTCCGGAGCGTCCCCGGGCCCCAGCGTAGTGATAGCGCATAGAAAGCGCGAAAAAGTGACAAAACTAACGAAATTGCCCCAATTTCTGTGTCTTCTCATGAGTAACCCAAGGAGAAAAAAGCTGCTGTGTTGGCAGGTGTCGGTGACACGGGTAATGCCGGCACAACGGGAGCACAAACTGCTGCGGGCTTCCTGGGTGCTGTTCACAGCAGAAAAAAAACCCCAATATTAACAAAGTGATTGCGATCCACTTAAAATATTCCGTATTGCAATTCCTTTTTAAATATTTGGGGCTGAAGCTTCTCGTGCAGTTTCAGCCCCCCAAATAGTTCATTTCATCACTGTTACACCACTAATATTTGTTGCTCTGATCATGGGTTGATGCTTTTACATATTTTTTTTTTAATATGATTGAGGAAGGAATTTTTAGGGCTTGTGGAATGTTAGGTATAGGTACAGAAATGTAAGAACTGGGGTAGCAGGGCAGGCAAGATTTCTGCCATGCTTTTAATCTACTTTTCATATTCTCATTGGTGTCATATGCATCCAAGCAAGGAAAGAATGTGTTTGCTTAAGCCAAGTCCAAGAAAAAACCTGGAAAGGATAATTTTGAGTGTCAGGACCAATGGAGAACAGGATTCTTTTCTCATGTTTTAATATATTGTGAGTAGTAGCTAAGGATGACTGAATTTTAGAAAGTAAAGCATACATTTTGTGTGCAGCCTTTATGAAGATTGATGTTAGCTTCGAATCTGTAGGGCATAGCTAAGCACTTCAAAAAATCCTGTGTCATTATGGGTGGAAAAAATCAAATTTGCGGGGAAAAAAAAAAAAAAAAAAGGCTGTGCTAAAGTGATCTCTTTCTGTACTCATTCCATCAATAGCCATGTGGTCTATACTGCCAAAACTGAAGTATCAACTAGTTCTGTAGAGACTGATGAACAGTCTTTAGCTGGTCATTCAGCTCAGGTACCAGAAGCCTTAATTGAAAGCCTTTTCATCTAGTGAAGATATGTCAAACTGTGCCATCTATGTTGTACCCCATACCTATATACTCTTGCTCATATAGATCATTCTTTACTCTGTCTTTTGACACAGTGGTGTAGGAATGATGGTATTTTTGAAGTTTTGTGTAAGAAATTGCTTGACCTTTTTTTGTTGTGTAGAAGACAAGGTTGACCCTTCCAATGAACATAAATGCCTGCACTTTTATTGAAGTTAAAGGGTTTGATTGAAGGGTAGCAAGAGAACTTAACCCATGCAAAAGCACAGCAAAGTAATGGCACCCTGAATTCATTAGGAGAAAAGATAGGTGAGTTTAGTGAAATCTGAATTGATGGGGTCACTTTCTTTTATTCTCAATGCTAGCTTTAATGCTTTTTAAAGAAAAATAAATCATAGACATGTTTGGGAGCATGTTTCTTGCAGCAGAAGTTTAAGAGAACAAGATTGTACAAGAAAATACCATTCAGAGACTCCACTGTTAGAACCACCACTGAAACACAGTCTTACAGTGAGTTCTTGCCATTTCCTTTATGACTAAAATCTGAGGACAATCAGGACATTGAGACCTTGTGACTTCTCTCATGCTACAGTTTTCCTGCACGAGTTTGCCACATCTTTGCAAGCTTGGGAATAGCCAGCAGAAGTCTCACTGAGGGCTATTGTGAAAGGGTATTTTCATCTAGTTCTTGTGTGTTGTGGTGCCCAGATCAAGAAAATTAAGAAATGCAGTTCTTGGGGCTGCCTCAGTCTTTCCCTTTGGTAACAGCATGTGCACTGTCTGCATTAGTGGAAAGGGAAAATGCAGCCCAGGCATGCCAACGGGCTGCTGTGTTCAAGTGCTCCCCTTTATGTTTCATGGTTTATTGAAGCATGTGAGAGGCTTTTACAAAAAACAGGAACCTGCTTCAAAAATTGCTCACTGTAGTGCTGTACAGCAGGGAATGGATTTATGTAGTAGAATACAAATGAAAATACGGTTCAGCTTTTCCCAGTATCTTTTGAAAAGCAAAGAGTAACATTTATCTTCCTTCAGTCTTCTTCAGTATATTTATAAGGTAAAAACAGAGATACTGTCACATTTTTCATTTCTGCAAATGTTAATTCATTTTGTACAGTAAAATATGTAGCTACACCAACTTCAGTGGGATTGTGTGCTGCTTATTATGACATACTAATAGAACTGAGTTTGAACTGACGTTTAAGAAGTGATTATCAACTCAGGCCATAAAAAAAATAAATTATTTTTACTATGGAAAACTTCCTGTTGTGTGTAAATGTAAGGAATTAACTCCATTGATCAACTTAACTTTTAGAACAATGTAATTAGAATTCCTGATAAGGAAACAGGGATTAATGACAGTGCTTAGCTGGATGTAAAAAGACTGAAAAAGAATAAAACACTAATTGTGAACTCAAAGTAAAAGGAACTTCAATTTGTGAATCCCAATCGACATAGCTCAAAAAACTCCTGTACAGCAACAGAACTGCTTAGCACAGAGAAAGGAAGGAAGGCCTCCGGAGCTGCTGTTTTCTCCTGTTGATATGACATTATTAATGTTGATGGCATTTCTCCAGCAAATATTTCACATAAAACATGTATCATCACTTGTGACAGAACAGCGGCATAAAGGAGTATTACAGTTGCCCTGTGATATACCTGAGGTTAATTGCTTGCATGGATTTCATTAGTTTTCAACGAACAGGAAAAAAATATTCATTCAAAACGTGGATTTGTGTTCTGCTGTGCACTTTTCAGATGGAGTTAAGATTTCTAAATCTCCCTCTCATCTGTCCTTACCCATTCCAGATCACTATATCATCATATTATTTATTTTATTCATATTTATTATTTTCATATTATTCTAATTTCTTCTCTCCCCGTGTGTAGAGTTGTTTGGCACATCTCTAACTCCATCTTTTCACCTTCTATCAATACTTTGGCTCTTCTGTTTCCTTTTTCTTCAGATCCATTCTGTCCTAGCTGCCTATCTGGGGCTTTCTGTACCCATTTAAGGCTCTCACAGTTGTATTTTTTCTTCAGTACCCCGATTTTTAACTCTTGTCTAATCCACTGTTTCCATACCTATAGCCCCTATGTTTTGTTTCCAGAACGACCTATCTAGCCCACCCTTAGACTGACACTCCAGATCTCAGCTACTTGCTGGTTAGGTTCCTGTGCTTCAGTTTCTTCTGAGGAGGCCTCAGTGCCCGTGACACACAGAGACTGCTGAGGTATGGAGCGCAGAAAGCAAACCCCAGATGTTCCTGAGGGCTCACCTGCTCTCCCACAGGAACTTCTAAGACACAGCAAAAGCTAAGCAGCACCAGGCAGTTGTGCAACGGAGCCTGCTACTACAGCTACCAGACTGGCTAGGTCTCAAGCTACTAGGAATGAGTATTTTACTTTTCTTTGGCTCTGCTGCACAACGTCAGTCCTGTCTGGCAGGCTGGAATCCATTCACCATGGTGCTCTGCTGCAAGCATGTGTTGTCCATCACAGCATTCCTCACAGCTTT
This sequence comes from Florisuga fusca, assembly GCA_038090715.1. Classification (NCBI taxonomy): domain Eukaryota; kingdom Metazoa; phylum Chordata; class Aves; order Apodiformes; family Trochilidae; genus Florisuga; species Florisuga fusca. The sequence goes on from JAAWXA010000009.1 coordinate 20,975,708, forward strand.
ATCTGCCAGTGTCAGCATCAGGTCTGCTGCTGTCCTCACATGCTTTCTACTATTTCATGTAATTCTTCCCCATTTCCTGCTTGTGGCCTGCTCTTTTTCCGCTGTTTTTCCATTTTTTCCAGTCCTCCAAGTCTCCCAGTCCAGCTGCCCCTCCCAGCTGTTGTAGACCACACCATCTCCCATATTCCACCCCTTCTGCTGCTGCAGGGGCATCACTCAGAGCCTCATTTTCCCTCTGCAGGAAATAACTATCATTCTTGCTGTACTACACACCATGGCTATTGAAGGACATTAGTTAAATAACTGAATTGTCTTGAGACCGAGCACCATGTTAGGGTTACAGCATGATCGTATTTGTTCTGGGCAATCAACTTGATGTAATGGGAAACTCCATCCAAAGCCGGATCCTAGGAAAAAGCTGGGTGAGGCTATCAAATACATAATGTTACCCTTGTCTAATGCAGCACTCTGCAGAAACTTCACATGTCCATGAAACGATCCTCAAAAGGGCAAAATTGGCCCAGAAGTATTGTGGGTGTATGGTAATCTAGCTGAGAAATCACTTCCCTTTTCTACTTACTACAAACTGTTTCAAATCCTGAAATTCACATTCCTGTCTCTGGAAACTAATCCATGACCCCAGATAATTAATTTGCTTTAACAGTCAACAGGAAAATGAAACTGCCATTTATCTTTTGCCTTGACTTTGTGTACAGACTCAAGCAATTACATCTTTATCTTTTAGTTAGTTTTCTCTGCTACAGCCTCACTTAAATTTCCTTGCAGGCTTCAGTTATTTCCTGAAAGTCTGCAGGATATGAGTGATTGCTGTTTATGTATTCATCACTGAAATGTTTAACCCTTACTTCCTAAGGAAATAAAGCTTATATGAGCAATCCATATGTTTGTATGCACATTTCTTGTATGCACAGTTCTTTCACCCTGGCCTCTCTATTGAATTAATTGACTGACTTCAACCTATCTGGGGAAAAAAAAAAAAAAAAAGTTATATTCTCCTTAAATGCTGTTTTGTCCCTAATAGTTTTGGGTGGTATTTTTCTTCCTTTCACTGAGGAAAAGGTTGCAGCATGGACCTCCCACCTGTTAGACTCAGGAAAATCCACATCTGAGAGCAATGAGTGCCCCAACCATAGAAAATGATTCAGTTGGTCAATCTAACTTATTAGGCACTGTTGTAAGCCACAAAAGCCATCAAAGCACAAGGAAGCAACTCAAGCAGTTTTGCTGCTCACAGAATATCTGGTTTGGTTCACTTGATTTTCTTAAAATCCTGAGTGCTGGGTCCCATGGCATACATGGGAATAAAGTTGGAAAGCAATTATTTTAATGTTTATTTAAACACTTCTAACAAAAACTTAAAACACCTTTAGCTGATTATCTGTCATGAAAGATATTTCTTGCCTTTTTGTAACTCTCAGATTTACAATCATACTTTTTTCCATAAGGTCAGCACAATCTTATGGCTTGAGGAGCTCCACATCTGCTACCTTTCCACAATGAAATGTGATGCTATGACATCAGTGGCACAGAAAAATGTGGATATGACACCATCTCTATCCTCAGCACTGCTCAGAAGGTGTGTCCTCTGAGACTTGAGGTCTGCAGATGGAGCAGGTAAAATAAAAAGGAAAATAACCCTGAAAGTTAGGAGCTGAGAATGCAGATTTCTTACCCTCCATTACAATGTGTTACCCCCCATGGCTAAATCTGGTACCCCATGGCTCACTGTCTGGTACTCCCGTGGCTAACAATATGGCACAACCTCCCCTGGCATTATATGGTACTCCTTGGTGGCTCACAATCTGGCAGCACCCTCATATCACTATTTGGCACCCCCATTTCATGGCTCAGAATCTGACAGCACCCCTGCTCAATGGCTCACAATCTGGAAGCAACCCCTAAGGCTCACTTTCTTGCACCCCTACGGATCACAATCTAGCAGCATCCCCCCTTGGCTCACTATCTGGCAACCCCAGAGCTGTCTGCAACCAACAGACTTTTGTATCTGTGTATGTTTTGCCCATTAAATTTGTTGGAATCACAGAATTGATAAGAACTAAGCACTTTACCAGAAGAAAAAATGCTGTTTTATGGGAGGCCATGAGTTGAATTTACAGAATTCTGTAAATCCTGATCTATTTTGGCAGGGAAACATGATTTTATGAAGAAATAAAAATCCCTATTGTTAACTAACAGTTAATAATTTATAAGGAAAGTAATAAAAATTGTGAATTTTTACTCCAATTCAATTTGAAAAAATAAAATATTTTTTCCCTTCTAGCTAGAAAACTTTTACTCCCTTGTGTTACAATCTCAGATCTTCTTCACTCCTCTCTGTGTCTCTGCCCTTAAAGAGTAATACATGACATCCGGGAATGCAGCTGATTGGCAATTCTTTAATTAAACAATTTTTTTACTGGAAAATACTCATTCACTGTATACTGAGGCATTTGCAAGAACCTAGGTGCTTCAACAAAACTTTTGCTGAAACGCAAAACTCAGTGAGAGGAAGAGGTATGATAGGTGATAGCCTTGTGATCGTGAAACTCTCTTGGGAGATAAACAGTAAATTCATGAGGCTCTTCTGCCATACTTAGGTGTTGGGCCTGAAATTTTTTTCTACTTGATCTTAATTCAGTGCCCTGACTGCTAGATGTGAGAGAAACTGCTATAGAGCTGGTCTAATGATCATTTTGTCTGTCTAGGATGTTGAGTACTCAGCTTAATGAGTTGCATGACTCCGTTGCAAAGGATTTAAACAAAATGGACAAACACAAAAAGAGAAAATTCATCTCTCGCTTAGGCAAACCACTCCAGAGCTGATTTCCTGGTGGCTGGAGCAGTTTTTGGCAGGCCTGCAGACTGAACCTGAATCTTTAACAACCTAGATTATTTCAATTAACTTCTAGCTGATACATGTACATCCATAAATCTGAAAGGTTTTAGTGTCATTTAATAAAGAAAAAGAACATTCAGAAAAATTAAAAGGTTTTGCAGGATCAAAAAAACTTTTCCTGGTCTAAAGTGACACTGAGCATCTTTCAGCAATAGGGGACAGAATTAATAAAAAACATTATGATTATACTTAATTATAAACTCATATTGTTTCAGTTTGACTATGATTATATTTATATTCTGGTATCATTAAAACTAAAAATGAGTTTGTTAAAAGTGAAATCTAGTATCCTGTAATTGTAATTCTGTATCGAGAAAGGGAGAATCTCACTTGAAAAATTTAACAGAAAACTTGACGTATATTACGTATCTTTCAAGAAAGTGTTTTATGAATTTTTGAGAAAAATACAGTGATCTCTAAATCCTTTGCACAAGGTATAATCTTAAAACTATCCAGTAACAACATTTATCTTCTAATTAACATAGAAATAGGTGAGTATTTGGTCAAAATAAACAGGTCTTGATTCTTTTTTCTCATGTATGTCAACATTTCTTTGCTGCAATTACATCTGGGCTATTTTTCCATTTTGAGACTAAACATAAATTCAGATTACAAATGTTTGCATCTAAAGAATATTTACTGGAAGAAGCCTAAAATAGTATGTCTTAATAAGTTTCTTCTTTTATAAACAGGTTTAACACAAACAGTGCTTCTAGAGGATGATGATTAATGGTTCTAAACACATGGATCTGCATTATGTAATGTATCTCATATCCTTGAAATGAGGACTGCAATTTGTCATTGTTGTCTAGAGCTAAAATTACAACAGGTAATTTACAAGAATAGATTGTAGTGTTTTATAATTGCATTTTTAAAATTCATATGGTCTTATATTTGAATAAATGTTAGATCTCAGAGCAATGCATTCATTTTCTGTGTTGTGACGTGCCATGGCTGGATAATCAATTATACATTTATTTAGCTAAAATGACCTCTAGCATATTTCTCACACAGCGTGTAACTTGTAAGTAGCACCACAGAATAAAACCACACTCTTCCCATGAAGAAGCACTCCTTTTCTGCTTTTCTTTCCTCACCCTACTCAGCCACATGACTGGTGGGGTTTACAGCCAACCCTTGGGGCTGGAGCACATTCTGCTTGCTTTTGGGAATCACCTTCTGGTCTCTGGTCAGCGTGCCCTTTGGGGGGCTGCACTTTCCTGGGCCCTTCCCAGAACCTCTCCTTGCCCCTGCTGCAGCCCCATGTTTTAGACAAGGCATGAATTCTCTGACTGGCCTTGTCTCTTACCAGGTATATGGCTCATTGTAGGCTGCAGAGTTTATTAAAAGCCACAAAGCATTTCATCCACATGGTATTTCATATTAGAAGAATTTCTCTCTCTCAATTTCTCTCTACTCTTTCACAGAAGTACAAAAAAAATAAGAGGTGCCAGAGAGAAAAACCTGATTCATGGAGGGTTTTTTTTTGGGGGGGGGGAATGCATTAAGGGTCCACTGTTTTGGCTTATGATATGTTCCAATGTGCCTTAATAATTTGAATAGCAAATCGCATTAAATTGCAATTAAAGTTCTGGAATTGCTCAGTGACCTCAGGTGCTGGAGGACAGATGCAGTTTGCCTCCATTAGTTACTGATGCTGGCTCGTAAATGTATATTACTAGCTTGGACAACATAGACAGCTCCCTTGTGGGTCACTTGGTTGAACTTGACTAAAGAATGTCTGCCCCTGAAAAGAAAAATATTTGGTTTCCAACAGAGAAATAGAAGTTTCTGTGCCCAACGGGAATGTTTGGAACAAGCTGGAACAGAATGGAAAGAAGATTAAATTATCCCACTAGGACTGAAACTCATTATATAGATTAGTAAAAACATAATGCACCTATGCAGGTATCTGTCTTCTGTGAAAGATCCTCCTTTTCTATTTTCAACCAGTGTTAAATGCATAAAGGTAATGTGTAATCATTCCTTGGCATTTGCTTTTGAAAATACAGGCACATTTTGTTAGTGTGTAGCACAGGCAGAAAGTGATATGGTTATATCAAGTTGTTAATAGGACAAGTACAGGTCAAATCAGTCTTCAGTGATGTTACAGGACCCTGCAAAATTAGTCATAGCCAGAGATAAATGCTTTTGTATCTAGTGTTATATAAAATGAAAGTATAGTCTGGAAGTGCCCTGTGTCTGCTGTCTATTTCAGAGATACAAGAATTCATCACTATTAAGAATCAATATATTATACAGATTTTTTTTTTCAGAACCAGCATATTTGAATCAAGCAGAAATATTGTCATTTGTTGACAATTTTAGCTTTAATCACTCACTCAGATTTGAATATTAATCACCTCCTTCCAAACACACATCCACTCCATATATTTCCATGTATGAATGCATTTGTATATATACATGTGTTACTTTGGCAGTGCTACTCAGATCTCATTCATAATACTCTTTTCCATTATATGTCCTTGCATATCTAATTTCAGTTGATACAATATATACTTACAGATTCAAAATTTCAAAGTGATAGGAAAAGAAAAGAATGCATATTCTCAGTGAAGGCATCTGTGTGGTTTTATTTAAGATTTTTAGAAGACAATTGAATTGAAAAAGAGCAAAAAGAACACCATAATGGTAAACCTATAGAAAGTAATGCAATGTTATAATTTTGTTATATTTTAAAATTTATATTACAGATTTAATTAGGAAGTTATAGTCTCATTACAGGATGTTTTAAGATAATGTCAAAAATGAAAAGGACACATACTTAGATAAATTCTATAAGTTTTAATTTCTCACCTTCTCACCTCTAGTGTGTTCTAAAGGATTTTCTGTAGAGACTGTTTCTCAGTCTGTTCACAGGAAGGCTGAAGACATAGATACAGCTGGATGACACACGTGCCTCATTCAGTGAATTACTGGTAGCTATCACTTGGTGTCTTGTCACATTCGTAAAAAAATAGTGACAGAGAGCAGAACTCCCAGATAGGGTAACACAGGCACCAGCTGCCCCTTTTACCCATCTTAATCACCTTCAATTTTTCCATATGTTCCAAGTATTTTTCTCTGTTCAACATGAAGTTCACATGAATCAGAACAAATCTATGGGCTGAAGGATGATAGGCTTCATTTACATAACTTTTCAGGCATTTCCATCCTGTTTTAGTAATAAATTACTTTTGTTCCTATTATTACTTGTAGAATAAAGACAAGTAACAGACAAAGCATATTTACATTTCTTTGGAAGATATTGTAGGGCAGACATCTCCCAGTGGAGACTTAAGTGCTTTAAGCACTCCATAAGTAATCCATGGTGATGCCATGAAAGGTCCATCACTGGTGCCACACTGCATTTTATGGAATAAAGGAGAACAGTTAAAATTGAGAGGGGACCCAATGAACCACAGAACCCATGGATACTTGTCAGTTGAGGACAGCCACTATTCTATTGCACTAAGACCTCTATCAAACATGGCTTCCTTCTTTGAATACAAATTTCACCATACGAAAGAGCTTTTATTTATTTGTTTATATTCTAAGAACCTCTCAAAGGAAACAGAATATGTACATGATATAATGCTATACATAAAAATTAACTCTTCTAACAGTACTGATGACTGGGCAAATGTACTTCTAGAACATAATTCAATACATTTTTTAAATCATATTCAAGCTTACTGACTAACAACTGAAAAAAACATTCTTAAACCTTCATGTTCTCCCTTTTAGAAAAGAATAACAAACAATGGTGAAAAAATATGTCAGTGTTTAGGAGTACCACCTATAGTTGCTAAGTATATATGTTATAGTTGAGACTGACAAAAGCATGAAAAAATACCAATGGGACTGTAAGTACACAGATACATATTTAAAGTATGATAATGTCACACAATTCCACCTTTGTTGTTCAGCCATCTAAACCTGCTTTCTTATTTTGGCAGAGTAGGAGGTCTCTTTTTTCTTGTGTAGCTGAATAAAGTACATTCTTAATACATCAAATGTGATGAAATGAAAAATCCTGATCAGTCCCAGCTGCAAATGAACCATCTCATGATTTCAGAGAAGGAAAGGAACCAGTGTGGAGTGCAAATGCACAAATGAAGAAAGGGAGGAATCTTCAAGGGATGGATTTCCCTTACATCAGCTGGCAGAAGCAAAGTTTTACTAAGGAATACTTACAAGAAAATGAAAGAATTAGACAGCCTGCTGAAAACTAAAGGCAGAGCACATTACAAACGTCAGTATGAGAATTAAAGGAAGAATAGAAAAAGCTCACAGTGACAACCACTGTAGTCCAAGTAGCCATAAGATTTGTCTAGTAGAATTCAGGCTGCATAAAATAAAAGGAAATTGCTCTTCAAAATTACCTATGTCTGGAAGATTGGGGAAAGAAAGAGAAAGATTTAAGGGTAAGAAAGAGAAGAGAGGATATAGAGCAGATGAATAATGGGAAATGATAGAAAGAAATGGAAATTATAGAAAACTGTGAAAGTAAGCAAACAGCAAAGTCATCGTTACTCATGTAAGGACAACATAACAGTCAGTAAGCATGTGGGGAAAAATGGTGGCTGGTCAGAAATAGTTTGGATAGCAATCTCCTAGCCAGATTGGTGTTTAGTGAAGAGAAAGCTAAATTAAATGGACATTTTGGTAAGAGCAGCAATCACTACAGAAAAGAAAATCAGCAAAAAGATGTCAAAGCTAGAAGTGAAGAGGTCAAGTGAGTGGTCAAAATCAGAAATGTACTTTCCTTCATACTTAAGAAATTAAAATGTCTTATTCTAGTTTTGAGATTGTACTTCCACCCAGTCACTTCAACTTACCTCTGGTCTTCTCAATTTTTTTCCAACGGTAATTTCCCTCTCAAGAAAATGTTCTGTCCTTCTCTTGGCTTCTTTAAAAGTCAAACAAAACATTTGGTATTAGATTTTTGATGTGGATAAGGACTCATTAATTGCTATGGCTGTATAAATAAAAAGGATGAAATGCACAAAAATTTGTCATTTTAAGTTGTTATTGGTCATGACAGGGATTTTATAGGTTCTAGAGAATTTTCATGAAATCACAGTCAAACAAGCAATGAAAACTGCCACCCCAAGTACCAGAAACTAGGGAAGGAGGAAAGCATGGCCCTGTTGCCCAGTAGCTGTGTGCAGTGTGAAGCTGTGGGCCTGGTTATTTTAGTGTTAATACCAAGAAGTTGTTGGCATGATGTGACACAGACAAAAGTTCTTCTCACACATCTCCCAGATCCAGTAGTTAAGAACTTAAGATGTCCCCAGATGGGTGCCCCCCTCCCAGAAATAAACAAATTAATAAATAAATAAAATGGAAAAAAAAAAGAGGAAATTAGGCTAAAAAGGTTACCTGAAGCAGGTCTCATTTGCAAAAGTAGCAGCAGTATAGACATATATTACATAAAAGCCACAGCAATTAGTATCTGTACAACAAAGTGCATAAAGCAGTAGTTCATACATAATGAGAATTATGACTGTTAAACTAGGATATTAATCTATAAAGCAAATCAGTCCAGCAGATTTACAGTCTCAAATAAACCATTTGATTGAAGTCTAATTAGATGAGTTTCAGTTCTGGACATACCATTGTGTGCATTTTTTCTTCTGCTTTATAGGCCAGAACAAGTGGTTCCCAAGACACTTGGCTGACAAGTCACATTCATCATTCAGTGGAGCCCTGGGTACATTTAGGGCATGTCCTGCAGGGTTGTTCATTGCAGTGGTTCAAGGACACCTGGTGCTGTGGAACAAATATTTTATTTACAAATACAGATTTAATGAGTTTCTGACATGCAGTAAGATATCCTTTGATCCTGAAAAAAAAAGAGTTGATACATACTAGTGTGATGAAAACAGAGAAGATGGTTTAAACTAAGGCATGTCAAAGCTATCAAAAGTATCCCAGTGCTGTAGTACTGAAGTCAGAGATTTTAGATAAACAATCCACCAGGACTGCAATGTCATTTTAACACCTCCCATGGAAAATCATGGATAAATGACAGTAGGTAAGTGTACAAGTCACAGATGTGATAGAGCACTACAGACAATTCTCTTCAATAATGATGTTTTAGTGTAAGACAAAATTGAGTTTTATGGCATTTGGGTTCCTACTGTTTTTCAGAATCACTTACAAAGTCCATTTATAATCACACTAGCTTTGCTAGGGTGTTATACTAAAAGCATATAGTTGCTGGGGCTGTTCAGCCTGGAGAAGAGGAGGCTCAGGGGAGACCTCATCACTCTCTACAACTCCCTGAAAGGAGGCTGTAGCCAGGTGGGGGTTGGTCTCTTTTCCCAGGCAACTACCAGCAAGACAAGAGGGCACGGTCTCAAGTTGTGCCAGGGGAAGTTTAGGTTGGATATTAGAAAGAATTTCTTCACCGAGAGGGTGATCAGGCATTGGAATGGGCTGCCCAGGGAAGTAGTGGATTCTCTGTCCCTGGAGATATTTAAAAAGAGACTGGATGTGGCACTCAGTGCCATGGTCTGGTAACCGCAGCGGTAGTGGATCAAGGGTTGGACTTGATGATCTCTGAGGTCCCTTCCAACCCAGCCAATTCTATGATTCTATGATTCTATAGCATTTCTGCACCACTCCTTCTTTGTGACCAGACTCCTATCTTATCTGGTGGCTTATGAAGCTGTGTCTAGCCATGTCAGTCCCAGTGGGCAGTGGCACAAGAACTGATGGTCTCCAGCACCACTGAGAGGCAGTCTGGTTCTGTGCCTTATGTTTGCATCACAAATACCATGCCCTCCCTTCTCAGGGTGCTTGGTCCATGGAAACAATGCATCAAAATTTCAATAACACATTGTTTACATGATGAGCAGGCTGTGAAAAATGGAGCACGTTTATGAAAGGTATTATAAAGAAACTCTTTATGGTGGATTTTTAACAAATAAATGCCATACATTCTCCTCTGCCAACTTAAAAATCGAAACAGTTGAGAATTAGAAGTACTTGTAAAAATAATGAGGTTTTGTATTCAGAGGATGTGCAATGATTCTGCTGCATATACTTATGATGCATTGCTATTTATCTTGCAGTAAGTTTATAGAGGTTCCAAAGAAAAATCAGAGCCTATGCTGAGTACTACCTACAGCAAACTAGCACAGAGATGGCTCAGATTTAGGGCAAAGCAAACTACTTCAGATAATATACAGGAAGTAGGAAAAAAATGGAGAGGAAGTCACAGTCCTTTGTACCATAAAATATATTTTTTTATTCCAACTTTAATGAAAGATGGTTATTTGCTGACTCTCATAATATAAGCCTATTTTCTTACACAAAAACTCCCTAATATTGCATAAATGTGAGATTATAATGTGAAGGGAAAATATGGTAGTAACCCTGGTCTCACTCATTTTTGCTTAGATACTTGAATATGCTCACTAGTCCTGCATGTAAGTTCAAAGCAATTAAAACCTGTCACTTGAAAATTCCAGATATTCTGTAAAATAATGATGTTTTGAGAGGCACCCTTCTCATACAGTCTTCCCATGTCCTATATTTTTTCTGTTTAGGTAAGTATTTTGTCAGGCATGTACCTTTCTCCACTACAGATCTAATTATCACATGTCAGAGTTAAAGTCATGGTAAAAATCTGTCTCCTAATGTGGGAAAAACCCTGTATTAGAATGAAGAAACTTGAAGCCAGACAACTTACTTTCCATCGCTGAAGAGCTTCACACTAAAGCATCTTCACACTTCCTGCCAGGCTTTATAATAATAGCAAAGTAATATATGGTTCAGATATCTTCATATTCCTTGTTATCCTTTTCAAGCCTCAGCATCCCTCCATCACTCTCTTATCTTACCTGTTCTTAATGTCTTTGAATTTCCACTCAGCTCTGTCATTTCTGTCAGGCTTTTCGCCTGCATCTCACTCAAGCCTCCAATGACAGTTTTAGCAGCAATATTCATGGGAACTGTAAGCTAGCCAGGGGGGCTTTCAGATCCAAGGAGAAGGGAACACCAATTGTATTAAGGCATCTCACTCATTGTAGCTCCAGGCTTTGTCATCAGGGTATTTTGTGTAAGAGATACAGACACAGTTGTCATCTCAGACACTTCTTTATGTGTCTCCTGGATGACAGACTCAGCGCAGAGAAGAATATGGACAAGGGGCAGAAATGTAGGAGGAAAAACAGGTTAGTCAGAAGACATTTGGAAGAGAAGAAAGAAAAAAAGTAGAGGTAAAAAGAAGGATAAGAATAAAAAGGAGGAAGGAGAATCATGTGGGAAGGAGAGTACTTGCCCTCTCCTTTTAGTGCCACAAGGAAACTGATGATTACTTCAGTGCTCTGCTAGTGCTTTGCAACATCAGATTTCATTGCCTTTAGTAAGTTCTCTGATAATTCTTAATCAGAGTTGAGCTCTAATTTTCACATCTTTCAGACCTAGGACCTCTGTTACAGAAGACAATCCCATAAGGGTATCTGTAATTAAATGGAACAGGATGTGAGAGCAACCGTACTGCAGAGCAACCATATGCAGGGCAGCACATTCAATGTGGTTAGCACAGAAATCTTTTCTGAAAACCTATGTCACATCCACCCTGACCTCCTGAAAGAAGAGCTGCCCTAAGAGATTTTTCAAACACTGAAAAATAAGTGTCAGAGTTAAAGATGTTTGGGGATCTTTAATCCCTTATTAAATTGTGATGCTGGCTTTAGATATAAAATCACATTAATTTTCCACTTTGACCCTCCATTGTGTGCAAAGAATGAGCATTTTAGTACAACCTTTTAGCTTCATTCAGCTTCATTTCCACTGTTGAGAGGACAGTGTCATTTCCTTCTCCCCTGTTCTGTGTCTCTCATATCACATACATGTGTCACCAACATTCCTCTCCTCCACACTTGCCCTGAAAGAAGAGTCCTGCCATCTCCATTCTACACCTGGGAAGCTCAGGCTGTACAACACGAGTATCTGAGAATTCAGGCTGATACATCTGAGCAGTTCACAATGGGTAACATCTCATAGTTTCAAAGGGCAGTTCCCAGTAGCTCGAGATACAGTTGTGGATGTTTAAACATTTCTGTATATCAGCCTGTGAGATCTGAGGCTGGACAAAAAAATACCCACAAAACAGAGAACAAAATAACTGGGAAAATGTGATTAAAGAGAACTTGCCACACAGGAACTCTGCAGTGGAGACCTACCCCAGTTGTCCAAAACAGCCACTGGGTAGTGATGAGATCTCCTTTCTCTTTCCCCATGGCACCAGGGCTTTATGATAAGAAATATCATGCAACCTTGTAAGTAGCAATGCTACTGGCATATCACAGACACCAAAAATGTGCTCTTTGCTCACATAAAATCCCCTCTTGTACCTGAAAAGGAAGCGTGGGCTGTAATAAGCAGAAGATCCCTGTGCCTTTCCATGTTTCTGGAGCAGTTACAAATGCTGAATGCCTCCTTACGGGATTCAACCAGAAGAGAATCATAGAATCATAGAATGGTTTTGGTTGGAAGAGACCCTAAAGATCACCTTGTTCCAAATGTCCTGCCATGAGCAGGGACACCTTCCACTAGACCAGGCTGCTCAGGCCTTGAACTCCTCCAGTGAGGGCTCAAACACAGCTTCTCTGCACAACATATTCCAGTGTCTCACCAACCTCATAGTAAGGAATTTCTTCATAATCTCTAATCTAAACCTACCCTTGTTCTACTTAGAACTGTTACCCCTCATCCTATCACTACATGCTCCTTCAGGTACTGAAAGATTGTTGGAAGGTCTCCCTGGAGCCTTCTCTTCTCCAGGCTGAACAACCCCAACTCTCTCAGCCTGTCTTCATAAGAGGTGCTCCAGCCCTCTGATCATCTTTGTGGCCCTCTTCTGAACTCCAACAGCTCCATGTCCTTCTTGTGTTAGGGGCTCCAGAACTGGACCCAATACTCCAGATGGGGTCTCTCAAGAGTAGAGTAGAGGGGGAAAATCACCTCCCTTGACCCACTGGCCATGCTTCTTTTGATGCAGCCCAGTCTATGATTGGCTTTTGGGGATGCAAGTGCACATTGCCAGCTCATGTTTAGCTTCTCATCAACCAACACCTCCAAGTCAGGGTTGTTCTCCATCCGTTCTCCATCCAGCCTGTCCGACAAGAGCACATGGTCTCAAGTTGTGCCGGGGGAGGTTTAGGTTGGATATTAGAAGAAATTTCTTCACCGAGAGGGTGATCAGACATTGGAATGGGCTGCCCAGGGAAGTAGTGGATTCTCTGTCCCTGGAGATATTTAAAAAGAGACTGGATGTGGCACTCAGTGCCATGGGCTGGTAACTGCAGCGGTAGTGGATCAAGGGTTGGACTTGATGACCTCTGAGGTCCCTTCCAACCCAGCCAATTCTATGATTCTATGATTTGTATTTGTGTTTGGGATTGCCCTAACCCAGGAGCAGGAACTTGCCCTTGGTCTTCTTGAACTTAATGATGTTGTAATGGGCCCACCTCTCAAGCCTGTCAAGATCCCTCCCTTGCCTCCACCAAGTCAACCTCACCACACATCTTGGTGTTGTTGGCAAACTTGCTGAGGGTGCACTCCATGCCACTTTCCATGTTGCCAACAAAGATGTGAACCTGTGACAGTCTCACTACTGAGTGCTGAGGAACATCACTTGCCACTGGTCTCCACTTGATATTGAGCCATTGATCACACTGTGAGTGCCTGTTCCTGGTCCACCAAGTTGTCCATCCATCAAGTCCATGTCTCTCCAATTTAGAAACAAGGATGTTGTGCAGGACAGTGTCAAATGCTTTACACAGGTCCAGGTAGCTAACATCAGTTGCTCTTCCCTTATCTACAATGCTGTGACCCTATCCTAGAAGTCCACCAAACTTGTCAGGCACAACTTGTCCTCAGTAAAGCCATGCTGACTGTCACCAATCACTTCCTTATTATTCAGCTGCTTTAGCTCAGTTTCCAGGAGGATCTACTCCACGATCTTACTAAGCAAAGAGGTGAGACTGACTGCCCTGTAGTTGCCCTAGTCTTCCTTTTTTTTTTTTCTTTTTTGAAATGAGGTTTATGTTTCTCTTTTTCTAACCAGTGGGAACTTCACCTGACTGCCACAACTTATCAAGAAAGTGAAGTTTTCAGGACCCACAGATGCATCTCATCAGATCCCATGGACCTATGCACCTCAAGGTTCCTTAGATGGTCTTGAATCTGATCTTCTACAGTGAATGGTTCTTCATTCACACAAAACAAGGAAGAACAGGCTCTGGGGAGTGGTTAGGCTAAAGAGCAAAGAAATTAATTCTGTGGCAGGGATAAAACAAAAAACCTCTGTATTTTTCAGATCCTCTAGCTGGACCCACCTTGGGAGTCACTTTAAATAGAGTCCTGCTCTTTTAAATCCATAAAGCATTCCTTTTTCCAAGCTCTACAACACATGGGTCACTGACCATATGACATTTTCTTGCTTGCTTCTAAGAAACTCAGTTATGCTGTCTACTTTAACACTTTTTAGCAATTAGCTCTGGTAGCAACCTTCCATATCTCATTGGCTCTGAATGTTTTCTGGAATGAATGGGATTTCCAGACTGTCCTAACAGAGAGTTAACCCCTAATGAGTTGAAGTGCACCCATAGTAAGGATTCTCATCTCCTGTCTTATGTTGCACAGCTCAAGATCGTTGACCTAGAAATACCAGAGCTATATTCATCTGTTTCTGATTATTGGACACATAATTTTTGCTATTCCTAACATATTAATTTTGATATAAAGGCCATTTTTTCCAGCTGAATTTGGTTCTTACATCATTTGTTTGACATTCAGATTCTAATGCATTTTTATGCTCTTTAAAAAAAAAACAAACAACAGTATATAAGGATTGAAAAAATTTGTCTTGTTCTTTTATACTTAGTATTAAGAGGAAATTTAAATCTTCTCATTATTAATTTTTCTAGTTGCTGGATGGTATATTATTTTCATGGTTTTAATATATATTATTGTTTTGCTCCTTTTTTCTTCTTCCAGATGCCCTGACTTTGGAGAATCCATACTTGTCTGTACTTACATCCATATTCATCCTCACAGAGAAACACTGAAACATGTTATGCATGTTATAACTTTTGTTGCTTGCTTAAAATGTACTGTGTACAAATAGTATATTGGGTGTTTGTTAAGAAGAGTTTTACTGGCTGTGAAAATGTGGGGTTTTTGCCTTGTCACTGCTGGTGTCCTCTCATTAAGGAAAGAGGTAGCCAAAGGACCCAGAGGAGCTTATACAGGGACACTGATGGCCAGGACAGGAGACAGAGGGGAAAGAAGTAGAAACATAAGCTTAGAGGGTAACTCAGGTTGGAAGGAACCAGCTGTGAGGTCAGACTGTATTACTCAGAGATTTCTCCATCTTGGGTGCAAAGAGGTTACTGAGGGGAAAGAAGAGCAGATCTGCAGCAGAGCCTCTGAAATGATGATGAAAAGAAAAAAAAATTCTGTGAAGATGTTATTTCAATTCAGAGAGAGATGGAAAGTTGCTGAAGTAGGAAGCAGGGAAGCTAATTTGCAAATGCCTATTAAGCCAGCCTGTTTTCAAGACTATTATTTTAATCTTTTGTATCTTATTTATTTCAAGTGAGACCTTATTCTAGACTGTTGTTTTCAAGTTCAAGTAAAAACAAGTTTTAGAAACTGGAAGAAGTTTTAGTCTTTCAATGTCTTTACGTCAAAACAAATAAAGGCACATTTACCTCATGGTCTTGAGCAGTGCTGGGTCCTGTTACAAACATGAATTTACCACACAGGTTATTCCTGAGCCAGCCAGTACACCTTCAGTTTTATAGAGGGATATGTGTCTAATTTTTTTCTTGACTCTTTATCCTGCCTTGACATTAATGTTGCCTAGGGAGTGATATTCACTGGACATAACCAGTGCTAAGGACTAAGCAAGAGCTTAAAACAAAAGCAAGCAGCCCGTGGAGAAGTTCAGCAGGGTACCAAGCAAAGAGCAGAGAAAGGGAAACATGGACAGAAGTCCTTTAGATTAAACAGCTCAAAGAGCAAAGGGAAAGAAACTAAGGGAGCCTGAGTCCAGGCTAAGGAGCAGACAGACCTGGGGCAAAGCTGAGAAAGCTAAATAGACAGGGAAAAAGTACAGAATACTATTGCAATCAAATAACATGCTGAGAAAGGAAGACTGAGTGGTGAGATGCCTGTCTGAGATGCTGACAAGCTGCCAGCTAGATTCAGAATCCACACTCAGAGGTCAGCATCAGGTGCTCACTTGTTTAGCAGCTTGTAAATCAATTTACACATGAACAATCTCTTCATCAGCATAGTCTGAGCTGAAGGATACCACACACAATTAAACAGGTATGTGCCAAAGCACACCCACATGTATGTTCCTCTATACAGTACCTATATGAGTAATTTTAAATGTAATGGCAGCATATAAAAAGACACCACTTTAACTCATTGCTTTTTCAGTGATAAAGTTTCCTGGCATCTAGTATAAGGCAATTATCACCTAAAAATTTACACACATGCCTAACGATATTCCACTTGATCAGGCTGCTCATGCAGTTTAAATTAAAGAAACTTGCAAGTATGTGCTGGATGTGTGTCTTTAATATTTGCTCCTCTTTTAGCCAGGTTTCCTGATGAAGAAGACCTTAAGAGATCATACTGAAATATTCACATAGAGCTATGTCTGTCTAACCACACTATTGGCCAGTTTCAAGGACATTTGGCAAGGAGGAGCTGGCTTACAGATATTAAATGTCTGTAAATTGATCTGAAATAGATAAGCAGAGGAAAGAGATTGTTGGTATTTCCATCCCCCTCCTCTGCAATTGATGGAAAGACTGTATCACAAATGCTAAAGACGTCTACAGAAGTCTTATTAGAAAGCTATTGTGGATGCCTTGTCACAGAAAAAAGCTTCACTACTTGTAATTCATTAGACACTGGAGAATCCAAGCAAAAACTGCCAATCCAGGCTTCAATAGTTTCCATGCTTGTAAGTCTCTGAGCTACACATTAAAGAAGCATTACTTGCTAACAGCAAATTCTTATTCAAAAAAATTATAAATATGAAAAGCTTCACCACTAGATTTCTGTTTGCAAAAAATTTCCCATTTTCTTGCCCTAAATAAAATCGGAAGTATTTAATTTAAAGGAAAACAGAGAAGCATGTACTGAGTAGCTTCCCTGATGTTTTTGGATGATCAGCTAACAATTCCACTTCAGTTGCTGTTTTAAAAGCATGGGAACTTTCTGTGTATTTCTTTCCCAGTGTTGACATCATGGAAATTTCACCAAGTTTGACAGCCTGGTAGAAAGCAGTATTCCAGAGGGACCTTCCTCTGGTCCCTACAGCATTTGGCAGACATTCATAAAGAGGACCTGTTTTCTTTAGGTTTTGAGCAAAATCTTTTCCAGACAAACAATGATTTAGCTAACTGCAAAAGGACAGAAAAATTATTTGACCAAGTAGATGAGATATTCTTTATGCTTGTGATGGAGTTAACATTAAAAAAAAAATTAAAAATTACTCTGAGATCATCTTATGACTGAAGAACACAAAGAATAAAAACTCTGAGATATAAAATCTTGAAATGGCATTTTTAGAAGGATTTTTAACAAATAAGAAGACTTTCCTTTTCTCACATTCCTTATGTTCAGCTCTAAGCCAAAAAAATGGATGAAACAAGCAAGAGAACTTCTCATTTGCTATTTTAGGCACATTTAAGGAAAAAATCACTGGGTGGAAGATAATGGAATATTTTTGTAGCACATTTTTTATAAAAACTGCTCAGGTAATTCGTTCTCTCCCAAGGAACAATCATGAACACAAACATAACCTCAATTATTTTTTATTTGGTTTATGACAGACTGTTTTGTTTTCAGTCAAGGGGCTGGAGCTCAGATGTAAACTGACACTATTTTTGTAAACTGGCATGGGTTCACTGAAAGCACCATACCTGTTCAAGATCTGTTTCGCTGACTGGTCATGTGAAGTCTTCAGTAGTGAGGAATGAAAGATCCGTAAACAACACAGTGAATGTACAATGTCACCTTTTAACAGCATCTGTCTCAGCACAGCTTGCCTTATTTAGGTATGGAATTAGCAGTATTCACTGGAGATTAAAAATGTGGCATGCTACACTTCCCAAGGGGCTCTTGAGTCCAGAAAAGAGGATCAAAATAGCAGCGAAAGCTCAGCAAATTTCAAGGAAGAAAAACCTTCACACACCACATTTCTGCAACATTCTTGAGTACTTTCAACTTTACTACCATTTTCACTTCTATAAACTTGGCATGAAATCATTGTTGCATGGGATTTTATGTCCATCCATGATGTACTTTCTTTTCAAGGAGGGATAAATACACCTGAAGTGTCTGTCTGCCCTGATTCATTAGTAATGGCATGAAATAGTGGAAATTGAAGCTCAAGTGAGACTCCCTGCCCCCCAGCAGCCACAGCCATAAGCATTTGAGTATCTGGAGTTAGTGTACTTTTTCAACACTGTTTCTAGTGCTTTAAGAAACAGATTTTTCTTCAGCCTCCCAAGACCTAGATTTCCTCCATTACACATCCTTCTTCCTCTTTCTCAACTTTCACAGCAGTTGTTAAAAGAGTCTTTATATAACATGTACTAAAGACCATTTTCCTCTTCTATTTAAGAAATATTTTCCAGTGGATTTTCTTCTAATTTTTGTGAGGGTGGTGATCAATCCTTCTGAAATATATATATATATACACACACACACTTTATAATACTATATATATATATATACATATACTTTAAAACAATTAATAGGAACTTACCACCCTAATCACAAGATTCACACACAATTTAACAGAGTTCAAGACAGGACTTTTTTTTTTTGCTTAGCTGTGGCATCTCTGTGGAGCAAATCAATGGCTGTTTTGTCTACTTAACAACTGCAGACTTTGCCCTTTTCCAACACGATTACACCTCTAAATTTTCTGCTTATTGGTGGTTAATGGGTGCCAAACTGTTAATGAGCAGATTCGGGTTTGATGTCAGCAGGGTTTGATTTTCAATCCAACAGCACTGAAACCTTGTGAGATGCCTGTGAAATCTTCCCAAAAGCCCCGTGGTTTGTAAGGTACTTGTCACTCTGGGCCAACAAGCCACCGAAACGCTGTTTCACGTATTTCTCCTTGTCTGTGCCCACTGCTTAACATTTCTCCTGCCGGATAAAAAGCAAACTAATGCCCAAGCCTCGCCATAAAATGAGTTTCGAGCCCGTTTGTCAGCAGAGAATGGGGGATGTCGGCATTTGTGGGGATGTGCCCTCCGGGCCTGGCTGCAGAGGCCAAGAGCCAGACCCTCACTCGCCCCAGCGGGCGCAGCTCGCCTGAAGGAAACCCGAGGGTCTTCCCTCCGCAATTCGGTCGTGCCATTTCCACACAGCCCGGCAGGTAACTGCCCACAGCCAGCAGGCTCCAGGCCCCCCGCCTCCGCCGGTCAGCGGGCCCGGCCCCGCCAGGCCCTGCTCCCCCCTCGGGCCCTGGCGGGGCGGGAAGAGCGGCGCCGGCACTAGGACCCGGGGGGCTGGG
>JAAWXA010000009.1:20995205-21258559 GCA_038090715.1 Florisuga fusca
TGGGGGGAAGGCCGGGACCTTCCCCTTCGCTCCCCGCCGGAGGCAGCGCCCGCAGTGCCGGGCATGGGCGCCGCGGCTCAGCGCTGTGCTGTCCTGCCCCGTCCCGATGAGTCCTCGCCGAAGCAAGTGAGTGCGGGGGGTGTCCGGGCGGTAAGTGGCCGCTGTCGTCCGGCCGCCCTCCTTGGAGCAGGGCGTCTCTCCCGAGCGGAGAGGAGGCCGGCGCCTCCGCCGCGGTCCCCGCCGCCTTCAGCCCCATTCGGCTCCCGGGGCAGCCCGTGGCTTCTCCCGTTTCCCGGGTTGAATTCTTTTTATTAAACTAACACGTCCATCAGTACCTCCGGGAGCGGCGGGCGGGGTGAGAGGCGGGGAGCTGCCGGGGGTGGGCGATCGGTGAGCGCTGCGGGGATTCCCCGGAGTGCCAGCGGGGCTGGGTCGGTCGGTGCTCCCCCGAGAGGGCCGCTCCGCCACCTCCACCTGCGCGCCGGTTCCTCGGCACGGGGCAGTCGCCTGAGCCCTCTCTGCCTCTTCTGCAGGGCGCTGGCGGCTCGGCCTCGGGAGGGAGGATGTGGTGAGAGGATGGGGCTATCTCCCGCGGGGGCTCGCCATGGCCAGGGAGGACTCGGTGAAGTGCCTGCGCTGCCTGCTGTACGCCCTCAACCTCCTCTTCTGGGTGAGTGGAGCAGCGCGGGGTGACGGGGGGCGGCCCGGGCTCCCGCCGCCGCTCTCCGAGCAGGTGGCGACCGGGCGGTGCGGTGACGGGGAGGGCGGCGGCACGGCCGCAGATAAACGCGGGGCTCTTCGCCTTGGGGAAGGGATGGAAATGCCCCGTGCCAGACGCTTCCTCCGCACCAGGGAATACCGATCACTCAAAAAAAATCCCCCAACCCAAAACAACCCAAAAAGCCTTTGGAAACTCTTTGGAAGTAAAATTCGAGTTGGTATTAACCTCATGTCATGAATACAGGTGTGAATTTGCCCCCCTGTACTATGTAGAGGGGAATACTCACGGGTACCTGGATGAGTTTCAGAATATGCTGTGACCTGAGCTGAACTCCGAGCTCTTGCAGGTATCTCCTGAGCAGTCAGCTGCTCTGTGAAGGCCTTGCCCAGAGTCTTTTCTTGTTCTTTCAAGGCCAGGGGAGATTTTTTTTTTTTTCTTTTTTCCCTCTCTTTTCATCATTTCAGTCAAAGCTGTATAATACCAGTAGGGTTTCTCACTCTCCAGCATAGGTGGGTGCGATCAGGACTTACTTGTGCCTAAACTTTGACAGCTCGACAAAACACATGATGGAGATTGCTCTCAGTCTTCCCTTGCACCAAGTGAAATCTGCTTCACTTGTATAGTTGAGATTTATGGAGGATAAGTGTATAAGAATGAAAGGGAAAGCAACCACTGACTCCTGAGGTACTGTAGATTTGAATGATGCAGGGATAATGTGTTGGGACCAAGCTTAGTTTATAATGGAATTGAGTAGAAGTCCCATGATTGCTGAAAACTAAGTGGAGTTCAGATTATGAATGACAGAAAACTGTTGAACAGCATTTGGTACAGGATGGTACTTTTTATGTAATGCAAATGCTCTTAAAATCTCTTGAAAATATGTAGCTTTGTATATTGTGTTTATAATGGAGTTGAAAAATGTGTTGTTTCTGTAGTGTATGTAGGAATTATGTTCTTCAATAGGATACGAAGAAATATTTTTCTTTTTTTTTTTAAATGGTGTGTAATTATTTCTTACCCCATAATGGTTTTCATTGGCTCTTGAAAACAAACAAACAAAAAAGATAATTATATTATAAGGTTAAAGTTTCCTGGGTTCCACTGACCTGAGTTCAACTTTAGATTTTTACACGTACACTGTTAGAGCTGAGCAAATAGACATGCAAATGGTTGGAAACATTCTCTACAGCTCTTTGGTGCTTTCCTCTGGTCTCAGTGGTCCCTGTCTTGAGCTGTTCTCATAACTTCTCACATTAAGTCACAGCTGTCTTTGTCCCCTTACACTTACTCTGCACTTTTCCTTTGCCCTCCATACTTGTTGCATCCCATCAGATTTATTATTCAGCAACAGCTTTTCATATTTGAAGCAGCCATTTGGGTGGTACACTAGTTACACAGGACTATTGCTACCCTCACATTCTGTTGTGTAGTGGTGGGGAGCCTTGATGCAGGAGCTGAGTGCTTTGTTTCTCAGTCCAGAGATGGTTTCTTTGTGTAGGAAAGCCTGCCTGTATTCTTTGGAAGCAACCAGTGTGTTGTGTTGCAGTTCCTCTCTAAGGAGATCAAGTTCTTACCTGGGAGATTTAAATGTGTTTGGTCTCTTTGCTCAAAGTTCCTTTCCATATCAAATTGCTCCTTCTGACTTTTCATTGCTCTGTTCATGTGTTCTTCTCTTGTTTACCTCAGGTGTGGAGCTACACATCACCTTTGATGTTGGCAGTGGAACAGCACCAACTGCATCTGTAATGTGGTGCTGCTGTTAATTTGTCTGTTCTTAATTCACTCTAAATTCGGTTTAAAGCGCTCATGCCTAGAAATAATTTCTCATTCTTTAGATTTTTTTTCTTTTTTTTTTTTTTTTCCCTTTAAAGAGCTGTCCCAGATCCTTCTTAACTAAAAAGTTTGATTTTTAAAAACTGGGATTATTTTTGTTTGGTTTTGGTTTTTTTCATCCTTAGTCATACAGTAAAAGGATTTTTTTAGTCTTTTACAGGATGACAGATCCTAGAGAAGAGAATGGCAACTTCTCATGCTTGTCTCCAAAGTATAAAAAATGTCTGTAATTAATCAACCTAGCTTGAGTCCAGGACACTGGAAAATACACAGAAGCAGCTAAGTAAATCTGTATAGTGCTGATGCATGCAAATATGTATTTAAATAATAAATGCCAGTGGAGCAGATTGCGTGTACCACAGATGTTGCAAAAAATTTAATCTGTCTTCCATAATGTATGTAAAATTAAAGGTGTTGGAACTCTCATGGAAAATTGGCCAGTCCATTTGGAGTTCCTTGCATTTTACAAAGCAGATGAATGCAATGGTTTTATTCAAAGTAAATAAATAAGCAAAAAAACCCAGGTCTGCCAGAATTGTGTGGTAAGAAATGGGATGTGTGGGGGGTGAGTAGTTAAACGTATTGCAGTGGCATCAGACTTTTTTGGAGAAATGTGTGTGTGTAAAAAAACCTTTTTCAGCTTCCTATCTGATCATGTTCAGATCTGTGTTTAACAGCTAAATACAGATCTGCAACAAGCTGCTTGTTGTGAAATCTGTCATATCGCCCTCTGTCTGAGCTTGAATTATCTCTTGCTGGGCTCAGTGGGAGTTTTGCCACTGAATTTTCTGAGTTTCAGAGAATGACCCATAGGGCAGAATTTTCTTGCAGCAAGTTCCCCTGGCAGCAGGTGCATACCCACTTCTGTGGGGATGGGGACCACGAATTCCCCTTGCTGCCACTCTTTTGGTTGGAAAGCTTTTGCTTGGCTGTTGCTTATGTTAGCACTTACTGTGATAAAGACCAGCCCAGGTTATGGGCTGGATAGCTGGAAATTCAGTGCAGATCAGCCCCTCAAAAATGTGAAGCTGTATTCCTCCTGCATCCTTCCCAGGGTGGGATCTGTCACAGTGGGTTAAGTTGAGAAGGATGTACAATTCCAGGGTCTGTACAGACCTCCCCCAGTTAGGGAGGCATTTGTGTGATGCCTTCAAGCCCAATCTTGGAGGCTTTTATGCTTCCTTCCTTCCTTTCCTTCCTGCTTTCCCTCAGGCCACTGACTCCAAACACCTTCAAGCCTATTGATAATGTGCCTGGTTGCTGGGTCATTTATCAGTGTTTGGCTGAAAACAGTGAAGGTGTGCAAACAGTGTGTGTTGACTTTTCAACACACGGTTTTTCACGGTTTGATTGAGGGTGCTGGCTGGAATATGGTGACATTCTCTCTTTGCTTCACTGTGGTGATATCCAGTGGTAGGTCTAACTAACCATGTGTTGTGCAAAAAGGATTGCTTGTCCCTCTGTGTTGGGGGATTGAAGGCTATGAAGGCCTAATGAAAGCTCTGCAGGAGCCAGTGGTCAGTGTCTGGTATGATACAACTGTCAACCTCTTAGAAGGGAACTTCTAAAAATAATGTTTGAGTTGCACATGTGTGCAACTGTCCCTGCTTGTATATGATTGAACACCAGCATTTGTCATTGCCAGCCTGATGAAGGCAGACTAGTGCATGTGAAGCTCCTTATGGCCACACCTGTCAGAACTGGATAATCTCATCATCAGTCTTGTTGGAAAACTTAATATGTGGATGGTTGCCACAATGAACTGGTATCTTCATAATCTGATTGCTTACAGAGCCTAGAGAAGCAGAGAAGTGAGAGAACTTTATCAGTCACTTTGCTGCAATCCTTGTAGCTTCTCCTGGGCATTGCTTATAAGCACACAGCTGTGTGCTGTGTATTTTGGAAGAAAGAAACTTTTTTAGTGTGCTTAGTTGATAAGGTGTGATGGGGAATGCTAGACAGGGCTATGTACCTGAGAGGGAGTCAGGCAATGCTGTTTGTTATGCTTTTTGTCATTTGGGGCCTGAAGGCTGCTTAGCTGTAAATAATTCACACAGTCAACTGGAAGCCCAAGGCTCTGTTTTAGTGGTTCATTCTGTTTTGATAAGGGAACAATAAATGTACTTTACAGCCCTTACTGCTCTAGAAGAAGACTGGTTTTGTTGATGCGAATGGGTCGGTATTTCTGGAGCTTCAACATGCAGCAGATCTTAAAAAGTATTTTCCTCGGAGATGGGAATGAATCTGTTGTCAGTGCTCTGATTGCTGTTGATTAAGTGTCTGACTATGGCAATATACCTGATGATACCCTTCTGGAGGCTGTTTCCAAGGTCAATTCAATCATGCATGGGACTGCAAGATGTCTCTTTCAAAGCAAAGGCAGTTGCAGTTTCAGGAGCTCCTCAGTCCACAGGCCTGCACTTTTTTTTTTGACAGTACCCTGTACAAAGAATATCCTTCAGACTAAATCCTGCAGTTAACAGTGGGTTTAATTCTTTTGTCATCCTCACGTATAAATAGGCACCAGTTCTTAAAGTAATTTATGAGCCTGAGAGACTTAATTTCTGTTGGTGTCTCATTTTATTCTCTGTAATACTGCTATTTCCAGCATATTGCATTCTGGACAGCCTAATAAAAAGAGAGAACCTTCAAAAATGCATGATTTGGTGTACAGCTGCCAAGACCTAGTGCTTAACTAGGCAGCTTGTCTTGGTGCTGGGGAGAAGACATGTTCCTGCTGCTTTCTAATTTCCTGTTCTTGGTGGCAATACTGGCCTTTATTATCTCTAGCTAGTGTTTGTGTCAGGGCTTGGAGAAATTTAGTTTTGATAGCTCTAGACATGAATTTTATGCAGTTTATGAGACTTCAGGGTCTTTCCCTCTGGTGGGGCTTTTCTGTATTGTCAAGTTCCTGACTCTGCTCCAGCACAGTAGCGATCACGTAGGTGACACGAGCGTTTTCACTCATGCTGATCACTGGATAACTTGTCCTCCCAGAAATTCTCACATTTTGAGAATTTTATGATGTTGCCATTGTTCTTCTGTACATTGCTGCAGACTTTTCCAGTTAAGCCACCTTCTCAAGGGTTTATGTTGGGGAGACCTTCAGTTGCAGGACATGGCCAGCCTGCAGTGACAGCACCGGCTCAACATGGGAGGTTGTCCATTGGCAGTGGCCCCTGGGGGTTATGCTAGAACAGGAATTAGAAAATAGTGCAAAATACAGTAAGAATTCAGTGTCCTGGCTGCTCACATAGTAGATGCAAGTAAAAGCAGCACAATTATTTTGTCAATTACCTATTTTTTTAAGAAAAGTGAAGTATAGCTGACATGCAGACGAAAGTACGTCTAGACTGTCTTGAGAAAAACAGGGGTTTTTGTGTGTTTCTTTTTCTGGTGAGCATGTGGGGCAGAAAGAAGGAGCAGCTGCTGTTGTGTCACTTGTAATTGAGGATGACACTACTATAGTAGCTTGGGCAAATCAAGGTTGCAAGTTGCAGATGACTCTGTCATAGGTGGTAAGGATCTCTTAACCGATGATTAATAGTGTCACTGGATGTTTGAGCCAAGCCAGCAACGCTGCCACTTCCTTCACCCTGTGAGGTGTTTCTGCCTGGGGATATGCAGTTTCTGTCTAGCAGTGCCTAACTGTCCTTAATGTATGTAGCAGTGCTGTCTAATTTTGACTATGTGGTCACAGCCAACCCACCCTTCTAGCAGATAGTAGAAATTACTTTATCTTGAATTTGTATGTATGTAAAAAAAAATAATAATTAAAAAAAAAAAAAAAAAAAAAAAAAAAAAAAAAGAGGAGCAGGCTTCCAGTTAGTTTTATTTTTAATACTTTGAACGCTTGAATCTTTTGAGTTTTAGCTATGTGTACCACCTGAGAATTTAAAGCAAGGGAATGCTGGTGTTGTGCAAGGAGGCATTTAGAGTGATTGGAAGCAATGATGTTGTCTTCCTTTTTCCAACCTCAAACATTTGTGTTGAGTCTTGCAATTTTTTTGCTTCATTCTTCATATCAGCTGTGACATGAGAAAGAAACCAGGCTATCCCCCCTTCCCTGGAATGAGATTCTGCATGGAGCTTGTGTTTCTGCTGCAACTTCCACTTGCATCAGTAGGATTTGCAGATACTTGGAATGAACAGAGTTAGGATCAAGTTTTTAAGGAATTTAAGTGATTAATAATATCCACTGAAATTAATGCTTCCTGGCTGGGTACCTGTAGCACTGTAAACATGGGGTTTATTCTAGACTAATATTCTCTGATTTTAGAGACGGTAGTGCAGACGTATGTAATCAAAACCTGATTTTCTTAGAATTGTTGTAAAAAGCAAATACCTTAAAGTCATGGAAGAATAACTCCAGTGGGAATACAGTGTCTTGTAAAGGAATGCATTCAGAAGAGCAAGGTAGAGGAGGCATTTTAATGGACCAGAAATAGTTTTAATTCTGGTCTCTGAAAAATCTTTTACTCGTTGGTGTCTTTAGGCTGTGTTATTTATATATATTACTGGCCTGTGTCCTAACAGAGTGGAGTTCAGCCATAAGTCAACTTCAAGGCTACTTCTGTATAACCTTTTATCTCATGTATATTTGTAAGTGACATAGCTCCACCCTGCCTGGCATGTCAACAGAGAATTGGTAGATGAGTCTTTGCAAAACGGTCTTGGAAAAGAGAGTGGCTTGATGTGATGATTAAAAGGAAAAAAAAGTTAGAAATTACATTAATGTGCTTCTTAATTTGCATTCTGAAGTCAGTGAAACCACAGGCATTTTTGGGGTAATCCTCATGACTCACTTCATGGAGCTCACTGCATCTATCTTGAGGATGAAGGCAAAACCCCACGCTGACTAGATTTGAGCCAATGGCTCCAGGCGTACTGCTTACACCAATGATCTCCATGATCTCCAGCAGCACTGGGAAGTTCCAGCTGGCCTGTAGGTACTTGCACCTTTTTAAATTTAAATTCACATCTCTTCCTGTAGAAGGTAGCTACCAAGTTAATAATTGAATCCCTGACAGTGCTTCTGTGCATTGAAGATTTTTTCATTGTCCTGAGTCTGTTAGACACTAAGCAAGGGACATAAGCACAGGAATAATACCAATTTTTTTAATCTCTTGTAGCTATTTCCCAAGGTATATGAATAGTTTAATTTTGTGCAGTATTATAGGAATATTTGATTTAATTTAAAATGCAGGCTTATTTTAGTAATCTTCATGTGCTCATGAGTATGCACATAAAGCCAGGGAAGTTAAGTGTTGTACTCACAATCAGCTTACATGGATCATAGGGAATATATACTTTTTTTGTGGGGTTTTTTTTTTCCATAATCACTCTT
Source organism: Florisuga fusca (assembly GCA_038090715.1). NCBI lineage: Eukaryota > Metazoa > Chordata > Aves > Apodiformes > Trochilidae > Florisuga > Florisuga fusca. The sequence continues at coordinate 21,003,107 of JAAWXA010000009.1, forward strand.
CCAGGTATATATCCTGGGTTTAAAAACTATTTGCTTACCATATGTGAAAAATAAGCCCTTACAACAACAAAATCAGGAGTATACTGTGTGTATGTGAAGTTGTATCATCTTGATGTTGGTATGTGTCTCGTGACACAGATCTGGACACTTGAAGTCTGAGTGTTGCTGCAAATTACCCATGATCAGCAACACATGCTCTGCCTCCTCAAAGGCACCAGGTTTCTTTACAGTGAGATGCTTTCTTTGGAAGGAAGAGTGGCATAGATCATGTGTTAACAAGCACTGCAGTGCATTCTTAGTTACAGAGAGGATGAATACAGAAATACAGGCACTTTCTCACTCTCTGTTTTTAACATTCCCTTGTGCTACACAGCCCAGAAGTTGGTAGGTGGGTCTGATGCTTGGAAGAACTGGCAGATGGATGAACTGTACCTTCACCTGTTTGCATGTTTGGGCTCTGGTTTGCTCTTTAGACTGTGCTGCTGTAGCAGCTTTGCACAGACAAATGCTGGAAACTTTGCTTACTTGCTTCCCCTGAGAGGGTGACACGTTAGCAGCCTGTCAGTGCTGCTGCAGTTGCCTTATTACAAAGTGTGCAAGTTCCAGCCCATGCCAAACATGGAGCAGGTTGTTAACCCACTGCTGCAGCTGTGCAAGCAAAACCAGATTCAGACTGCAGATAAGTACATGCTTCAGCTGTTTGCAAGGGGGAGGGGACCAAGGCATAGCCCTGTGAAGGAACCTTGGCTAAAACTGAGTGTTGGCATGTCTGTAGAATAATGGGTGCATTAGTGGGGAGTAGGGGAATTTCCTTCCTTTATAGGCCACCCTTCTTTCTCTAAACATTTTAGTGCTTTTGCCAGGTAATACAGAAAAACAAGACCTCTTGTCCCATCCTCTCCTGCCCTTACGCTCCTCCCTCCCCAAAAATGTAGTTGTCTGTTTGTCCAGGGATCTGAATCATTTGTGTTTGTTCAATGATCCAAATGAAAGCATTGCAACATACTGTGTTCATAACCTTGTGGTGATTTAGCACCCCTCTCCCCCCTCACCTCCACCCCAGTTTGGTAAGTCACAGCTCAGGTTACCCAAATCAATTTTCTGAAAGTTTATTTTGTTACTAAAATTAAAAGATGTATCCTGATGAATGTTGGCAGATCTTGGAAAGTAAATTAATTGGAGCTGGAAACCTTTTTCTGCAAAGCAAGTTGATGTGTAGTGCTGGTGGTTAGCATTTTGTATGGTTACCAGAATGTGGTACCAGAGTATGACCTGATATTGTTTACCCCATCTGTTAGGATGAAAAAAATGGCATGTGGTACTTTAATCTGGAAGATACTTTTAATCTTTTCCCCAATTTAATAATGAAAAAACCCTTCTATTAAAATTGAGCACAGCATCTTTAGTTGTAAAAAATCAAGGTGTTTTAGAGAAAAAAGTAGTGAGAAAATGAAAACAGGTGTGCAGATAGCAACAGCAATGTGTTGCTTTCTCAAAGACAGAAATCCTTGTTCATTTATTAATTGAAAATGCAGATTTGTTTTTGAGTTTAGGTATGGACTCAAAGACATTGTGAGTAAGACTGTCACAGTAAGAGCTTAAAATACATACTTAATGAGTAGGAGATTATTTGATACTTTTGTTTTGATGCATAATTGTTGTAAAAGAGCCCCAAAGACAATTAAACTATGCCTGGAAATGACCACTCTTGATAGTTTGAGTCCATAGTTGGATATTTTAATTCAGTGTTTTGGGAAACTCTTAGATTAAAAAACTTTTGTTATATAAATGAGTTTGGAAATTTAATATAGTGTTGTGTGATCTGCATATTGCTCATATATAAAAAATAATTTGTTACCTTTGTTTTCAGCCTGGAAATATGTTTAAAATAGAATGTAACAGCAGACAGTTTTGTAAACTCTTCAGTGCCTTTTTGATGGCTATATAGCATACTGTGACAGTTCAGAATGAAACCCAGTGACTTGTGCTGCCAGCTGCAACAAATAAACATTTTTACTGCCTACTACTATCATATTATGCTTACAGCACAGCAGACTGGCTGTCATCAGAGAAGCTTGGATGAAAACTTTTTCGTGAAACAATGTTATGAGAATTATCTTGGTAGTTTTATTTCTCAAACTTGTGTCCTTTTGTCTGATTGCTTGATACAGATTTCTAACCATATTTTACGTCGAAATTAGTTACAAAACAATGGCTGAAGTATGGGCTGCCAGTTTTTTAAGGCCACCTTTTTTCTTTTCCCCATATGAATGAACAAAAACTCTTAGCAGATTTTTTTCCCAGCACTTCCCGTTGCTGCCAAAGGGCTACCAAGAATATGCCAGGTTATGAGGCATAAAATATTCCTTTGATAGTCAATCTATTGGTAAATTACTTTATTGAGTTATCAGGGTTTACTCTTCTTCCAGCCTCCAAGAGGAGCTTTGTGTAATTTCCTGTTTTCTTTCTGAGCCATGTCTTTATGCTGCTCCAGTTTGATGGCGTTACTGCCTTTCATGGGTGTCAATCCAGTGAAGCCACTGCCTTTCAGGTCCTTTGCAGTAGTAGTTCCCTTTGGATTTTCTTCAAAAAGAAGAGGTGCCTCCCAGGGAATTTTTATGGTTGGCAGGAGGGTGTTGCACAGGTGATCTGTGTGTAACAGCCTTGTAGCTGTGAGGTAAGGGATTTTGCATGCATACTTTTAGATTAATGCTAAGCTCTTGTGTTGATAACTGTACATGAATTTTAAGCATAGCAGGAGGCAGTAAGCACCTGAAGGAGTTTATGGTGGTGACATCTTTCAGGGTACAGAGTGAGTGAGCAGGTGAGCTGTAATTTACATTTAGCAAGAGACAGTAGTAATTGGCTATTGGCTATCTACCCTGAAGGTGAACAGCCAAGGGGACCTACAGTGGCTGAGAGCTTTTTGATCATTTCACAAAGACCTTGTTCTTATGGACTGTAATAGTGTTCATATAGTTACATTATTAGTGAAAGCTATGTTTCCTACATGAAAGGAAACAGTCCTTCCAGTTTCTGTTAAATGAAATTGGAATCTTGTTTCATGATAAAGTCATGAAGTGTTTCTGTAGAAGTCATGTGGCCATGTGCTGGCCACAGCTTGGAGATGTATCTGCCTAGACTGTCCCCTTACTGATTTTATGTGGGCAAAAATCCATAGAGAAAGCTCATCCAAACAGACAGAGCATAAGGCTTGACTCAGTGGCTCAGAGTTCTCCCTCTTCCTGATTTGCGTTTGTAGGAAAATCCTTTCTTGTAGCAAAGTAATGATTCTCTCAGTGGCAGGACTGTTGATTTCTTTTGATCTCTAGGCTAGAGTCCTTTCTCTTCCCTATGTCTTTTATAGCTGGTTGCTCTGGGATCTCCCTGTTGTCTCTGAATAACCTTCAGGCTCCAGTATCCTTTTGGTGACTCCTTTGCCTGCTAAATCTTGCCTCTGAAAGAAGCTCTTGGCTTCTTTCAAGGGATCCACCTCCTCGTGTTGTGGTACAGGAATGTATTGCTGCATATCTAAGGCTGAAAGAAAACTGAGTGCAGCCTGTGAGTTCCTTGAGGAGAGCAGGGATGAGGCAGCCCACCAGTCTGGTATGGGAGGAAGAATATTATTTAGCAAGTGAACATTTTTTCTGGTACAGTTTTTGTAGCATGACCATCTGGCTCATATCAAAAGTTGCTGAGAAATGTGGTTTTGGTGACTTCTCACTCTTGAGCACCACTGCTATGATGCAAAGTAAACCATTTTATCTTAAGTATTTTACTATAAACAGAGTGGAAGTGTGAGCTAACACTTCCTTTGAATGGATCAGCAGGCCTTGCAAGGACCTGTGGAGGGTTAAAAATGCTCTCTGTTGCTTTTTGACCATAGGAAAGTAGGATGTCTTCATGTAGTTTTTACCTCTTTGCCTTAGAAACATGTTTTGTTTCTTATGTAGTATATTTGCCAGAATCTTCTATTTGAAGGAGGTAGAAGTTGTGAAGGAGTTTTATTTAGGAACACATTCTTAATGTCTTCATCTTTTTTGTAATCCTGCAGGTTTCTGCAGATAACTCAGCAGTAAGTGTCCTTTACTCCTACTGTTCCATTAACCAGAATGAATTCCATGGAGCAAAAAGGACATGAGTCTACATAGTGGACTTGTAGCATGCACTAACTTCTAGAGCTATGCTTGCAGCATTCTGAGAATCCAGGGCTCTTCGCTGGCACTATCCAGAACCAAGGCAGTGCCTGTACTTTGTGCAGCAGTTTTGAAAAGCAGGAGGAAGCCATGGGTTAGCCCCTGGGGAACTTCTCGTGAAACTGTGAAGGCAGAATTGACCTACTGTGAGCCTGCTGCAGCCCGAGAGGCAGTAAGGACACACTGGGACTTTTCTTAGGTATTAGCTTTGAACCAGTTAACTCCACCGTAACAACTTTAGGGAAATAGGAGAGTTTGGGGGAAACTAACTGGTGAAGGCAGTAGGGGAGATTGGCATTTTCCACCTGCTTTAGTAGCTGTTAGTGTAGTGCTGAGGTTTCCTGGCGCAGACCTCTACAATACATTAAAGCATCAGTATTCAGGAGAGCCAGCATGCTTAGGTCTTCCTCAGCTAGACAGTGGTGCTTCTGGAGTCCTGAGTCTGCCAGGTTCAGCCCCTAAAGCATAGTTCAGACTTAGGTGCCTGTGAGAAGTTGATATTCCTAATTCTCCTTTAGGTGTAATAAACCATCTGAATTCCCTGAAACGGTTTGAGAACCAAGCAATGGCATTAGTAAAATGTTTTTTAGAGAAGCTTGGGTGTTCCCTCCTCTTCTTGGAAGACTTTATAGCTGCATGTCTCATCTTCTGTGTGGAGAGCAGTGCTCCTGTGCATGCAGGAGAGGATGGGGCCAGAGAGCACATAAAAAAAGGTGGGGATGACTGCTGCTGTTATGCAGGTCCTTCTCCAGGGGGAAGGGTTTACTGAGTTTCCTAGGCACTTGTAGTATTACCCAGTGCAAAGCATGGACAAGTGCCATGAAGAGTGCCTTGTCTGCTAGCAGTCCCTCTGCCAGAGAAGCAGAAGAGCTGATGCTGTCATGATGTGGCAGCCATGTGTGTATCTTCTGATCACATTGTTCAGGTTTGGCTCCTCAAGACTATTGGAGGCCAGAGATTCTACTTGTACATCCGAAGTGTGCCAGAGTGCTCAGTGGTATCAGGTGACAACAATCTGGGTCTGCTAAGGTGATGATAATTCTAGGTGGGTGCAGTCTCAGGGGTTTCATTACTGTAGAAGCAATCCTGGTAAAAGTGTAGTAGTGGCTTTATGCCTCAAGTGCCTGGTGGGTTAGGTACCTAAAGGCTTTGAGGTTTGTAATTGAAGTGCAGTTATACTGTCCTTTTATGGTTCAGGAAACTGCAGCATAGTATTCCTGGTGTGATTTTTATCTGAATAAGCAAGAGAAGATTATTCTTTTAAGACTGACCCCAAGATAAATCTCATCTCCTATGTGTCAGTGTAACAGTACTGTTGTATCCTATACATAGCTTTGGTTATTTTTTTCACTGGTTGTGTATCTGAAGATGGCTTCATGGTTTCATACAGACTGGGGGATGTAACCTGTGAGCCCTGAAAGAATTGGTGATTTTATCAGCATAAGCCCCCTTTTTTGTTTCTCTGGTACATTGTGTAGTGGTGGGACTTGAGACAGCATTGGCATTGCTCTGCTGGGTGGAAAAGTATGTATTCCAGGCACTGATTATACATACTGGCACAGAAAATAATTTTCACTGCCTCCCTAAATACTTGGGCAACAAGGAAACTCCAAGCATACAGAAACAAAGTTTTGGAAACAGTATGTGGTTCAGATAAATGGATACATGGATGATGTTACTGATGATTGATCCTCTACTTAAATATGAATGATCTTGACTTTTTTTTTTTTTTTAAATACATGATAAATAACTTGGTGTTTTCTTTTTAGTTGATGTCCATCAGTGTATTAGGTGTTTCTGCTTGGATGAGAGACTACCTGAATAATGTTCTCACTTTAACTGCAGAAACAAGGTAAAGCTTTCCTTAAACATATTAATCTGTGTGGGTGATTGATTGTGGTATATGTCCTTCATTCGGTATAGCAACTTTACTAATTAGGATTTGTAGTATTAAGAAGCCTTCAGTTGAGCTAATTATTGTTTTCTTGAAAGGTGTATTTTTGCAGCCATTTGTGGCATCAGTTGAAATTACAGAAAGGAGAAACATGAATTCAGTCTTGTTTTATTCCTCTGCCTTTCTCCTGTGACAGGGATCAATTTTTGGCTCTTTGCCAACATGTAACCTTATTATATTACTATTCAGTTTTCAATACTTTATTCAGTCCAGAGATTTAGGAATGCTGTTAGTTTTATTACAGCAGTGCTTATGAGCCTTAGTGATGGAACAAGGCCTCATTGTGCTGCGTACTGTGCAAGTGCAGGACAGAAAGATTGCCTGTGCTCCAGAGAGGTTTCAGATGATGCATTACTTTCTGGTACCCAAATGCAGTCTTTGACTTAAAAACCACGTAGAAGAGCTTTCTGTGAAATTTGTTAGGTAATGGAAATAAAATATCTGCTAATCCACAGTTTTTGTTTTAATGGCTATAGTGCATTTTTCTTCTGTATCATTTTTGTATGATTATGGTTCTGATTGTTTTTAGAGTGGAGGAGGCTGTCATTTTGACTTACTTTCCTGTGGTCCACCCAGTCATGATTGCAGTCTGCTGTTTCCTCATCATAGTTGGAATGCTGGGCTACTGTGGAACAGTGAAAAGAAATCTGTTGCTCCTTGTCTGGGTATGTTACGTAACTTCTAAAACCAGCTAACTTCTGCTTTGCTTTTACAGTGTGAGAAAAGTTTTAATCCACAGATACTAGATAAATACTGATTATTTTTTATTACTGTGTTGAGTTATGATATTGGTGAGGAATTGTAATTGCAAAGCACACAGCAGGAAAGAATTTATTGCCTAGACTACATTATGCTGTGACTGAAAGACAAGCAGTGTCTCATTTGCAAAAATCCACTTCATTTAGTAGAGGACTTGCTGAAGGGAAAAATAACTCGAATTCTGAGTACTAATAATTACAGGAGCATTAGTCTGCTCTGAAATAAACCCTTATACTACCCTTTTGACTCTTGGGTGTGCAGTAGCTAAATAACTTAGACTTTCCCACTGTTGATTGTGTGTGTAAACAGAACTGGTAGCTAATGAAAGTTAATTCTGAGTGCATTCAGCAGCTTTGCCTTTTTGTACATGGATGTGAAATTCTGCAGTTGCTTTTGGTTGTGAGCAAGTTTTAAAATAAGTTCTGAATACCCATCTTTTATCTTTTGCTTGGAGGCTACATAAGCCAACAGCTGCTGAAAAGCAAGTCTTTGCTGCACAAGGCTCTGTGTACAATTTAACTGTGATGAAGCTTCAACTATCAAGCGAGTCGAATGCCTTTTTCATCATCTGGAAGTTAGTGAGCTTGTAGATGTTAGAAAACAAACCCCCAAAAAACAACAACAACAAAAAAACCCACCAGAAAGCCCATCAAACTTCCCCAAATTTTAAAGATTTTGAGTTTAAAAATATTTAGAGCTTTTGGCAGCACTGAGGGTCAAGGAGTGACATGTACTTGTATGCAGCTCAGAAGTCTGGCTGGTAGCCTGTTGCTGAGTGGGGCTTTGGCTTAGCATGAGGATGAGCAGGATTCCAAGCAGTCTGTAAGCCTGAGAGTGGGGAAGCACTGGCCGTGGAAGAGTTGTACCAGACTGAAATACTGTCACTGCTGTAGGAGAAAGCAGACAGGTAAAATTCTTCATCTCTTGAGAATATCCATAAGTCTTACCCAAGTAGAGTTTGGCTTCTGCTGTTTTTTTCACCGCAGTGTGTGTTGAGTTCTCCCAAAGTGCATACACTTGAATTTTTCTTGTGGAGCTGCATGGGCCTGAGTATATGACTTATACCTCACAAATTTTGCACAAAATGCCCCCCCAAAAGAGAAGTTGGCTGAAATGTGTGCCACTTCTGATTTATCTAATAGGAAATACTCTCATTGCAGCTAAAACAGTTGGGAAACTACTGGGATTTAGAGCTAAAATGTCTTTTTTTTCATTTGAGAGGGTTGGAGCAAGCTTTATTTGAGATTTCTCATTGAAGGTCTGCAGCAGAAGTGTTCCTCAATTGCTGTTTCTCCATTTGGATATTTGCTAAGTTAACAACATGAAGATTGTTCTTTCAGAGCTATATAGTTAGGAAAATCTCATTTAAATACTTTATAGTGATAGAATAGTCATGCATTTTTTATTTCTAGGTCTTCATGTTGCAATGTTAAAGTCAATGGCAACAAGTTCTAAGACAGATGTTGCTCAGTTATGAGCACTTACAAAAAATAACGAATTATGTAATTTCATACCATATATTTATTTATCTGATAATCTTTCTTACAAAGGGCTTTGGATGTATTTTTTTTTCTGTAACTAGTGAAAGTGTTAAAAGATAATAAGCTCTTAGATTTTTATAATAAATTTAGAAGGTTTGTCATAAAATGTTTTTATTTTTTTAGTTGTGATAGGTTTTAATTTAAATTAAAATTAATTAAAAGGCAAAATCAACAATACCTGAAGAGCAATGCTACACACTATCTGAAAAAAATTAATTTCAGGATATGCCTTGAAGAAAATCGTAACTAGTTAAACAGAAAATTAAGTTAAAACTGGTTTTGGCCTTCAGTTTATTTAAACTGCTAGTGAAAAGAAGAAGTAATTTATAATTTTTAATGCCATCTGGAAATAAATTATTGCAAGTGTGTTTAGGAAATCAAATTGTACTAAATCAAAAGACATTTATGTCATTTTCACTTGCAACATTTCATTTTCAGGAGCCTGAGAATTTGCTCTTGCTAAGCAAGCTGATAAGCAAAACTAAATGATACCTTCCTAAGTATGTCATTGTCTTTGATTAATTGTTAAATTAACTTAATCATGTTATACCACAGAAGTATGCAGACATAAGTCAAAACTTCATTCATCAGACTAATCAGAAAAGTGATGGATTGACAAAATGAGCTTTTGACAACCAGATAATCTAAAAGAAAAGAACCTTATTGTAACACGTGACCAACCTCTTCAATCATGCTTTTAGCCTTCTTTTTGAAGTACATGAACACACATAATGATGGCATGCAGAGATACTTGGTTATAAATCTTGGTGTTTCTGGCAGCATGCTAATTGCAAGTGCTAATGTTGTTAATTGGATTTCTGGAGAACCTAATAAAGCATGAGGACCATAAAAATATATATTACAATGTTAGATATTTTTAATACAACTGAATACGTAATTATTTTTATTAGATTTTGAAATTTTATCTTGCAATTAAATGCTTGAAGCCTTCTCAGCTTCCTGTGGGAGATAAACATAAATTGAACTGATGTTTACTCAGTGTAATAGTAAGGAGGTATTACAGATGTAACACCTCTTCTGAGGTGCATGCTCTGGATTATTTGTAGATCAATTTTAATTGCTTCAGGAATATATAGTCCTGAAGGTTAGTTGGCCTAAAGAGCCCATGTTTACCATCCTCATGTAGAAGTAAACTCTTAAGGTGTGGAAGATTTCTTCAAAATTCTTGTGAGGTTCTCTTGATCTGTTTTGACAATTTAAGTATTGGGATGAGTCTTCTAAAATGTGTAGGTCTGTTATCATCATTATAATTATCATTACAAATGAGTTTGGTGTCTTTTTTTATCTCCATCAGAGTATTTAACACCCACAATATTTGAAGTACTGATCCTGTGGGACAGAGTTTTACAATTTAAAAACCCAAACAAATAAAAAAAAACAACCAACCAAGAAAAAAAAACCCAAACACCTTTCACTCTCTGACTCTGTAATAGAAGAAAATAGATATAGTGTTAACTGGTCATTTTGATTTAGAACTCTCTAGTACAAATTGTAAATTTCTCAGTCCTTGGTGTCTATAGTTATGAACATTGTTGAGTTAGCAGTTTTGGGAGGAGAGTGCCTGAGAGATGTGAAGTGTTGCACATCAACTGTGAGGCTCTCACACTTGGCTCCTGCCTTGTGTTGCACAGTAGGAGGGGTCAGGGTCACCCTCTCCATGTTTCCATTGTGGCTCAATCTGGTCCCTTTCCAAAAGCAAGATACAGGCTCCAAAGACTTTACTAAAAAGTGTGTCTTACACGTGCAAGCCTGCCATCCGTGGCATATGCCCCATCTTGGGTGACAAAAGACCCTCTTCTAAAGGGTTTGTGCATTTTGGTTTGTTTTTAAAGTCTGTTGTGTGCATAGCCTAAACCAACCAACCAACCAAAGCAGCCCTCCCCCCCAATAAAAACCAACCCACAACACTAAAAAAATGCCAAATCCACATATTCTTAAAAAAAAGTAACCTTGAGGTTGTGCGATTTTATTTGGAGTTCTTATTTTATTAAGACAACAAGGAGATATGTTGCTTGACAAGAAGAGCTTCATGCAAGTCCCACTGGGAAATATTTTGCTGGATGGTTTTCATTGTAAATTCTGTCATTTTTAACTCTGAGCTTTCTGTAATTGCACCGTTCAAACAGCACAAGATTAAAATTTGTCTGCATATGTTTTCACAAAGAGAAAAGCTGGTGGAAATATTTTATGTCAAAAGGGCAAATCCTTGTACTGATTTTTGTCATATAGTTGGCAGAGATATAAATACTCCTTAGTGCTAAACGTTGTTAGACCCTGCTGGTGTGTGGTCAAAACAGCTTGCTGCTTCACTTACAGCAGAAGTGGGTTATAAATTGGAACTTGACGGCCTGAATTGTCTGCTAATGGAGTTGAAACACAACCAGGCAAACTGTCAATAAACTGATATGCTCTTTAAAAGAGAGAAATATTTCATAAAGGGAAAAATTGAAATGATACTATGTTTTGGTTGAAAATGTAAAATGGAAGTGTGACAAATATCATGTGAATGTGGCTGTTCCGTGTCAGTAACTTTCAGCCAGGTAAATGCAGTGTTGGTAAATGTGGTTTCTGTGGAGTCCATCTGAAAAATTACAGGGAACCACTGACTTTATTACCACTTGAGGGACATTCTTTTATACCCAGACACTGATTTCAGTCCATGTGGATACAGAGGTAAGGGGGAGAATAAAATTTGGACATGTGCTATGTTGTAAGATACAGAACAGTCTTCCTAGAGGGGACTCTTACTCTGTGTGAAATGTTAACTGCTCCACAGTACCACAGCAACAGCTATTCTGCAGTACTTGTGGCTACACTTGGCATGAATTAGTATGAGAGTTTAATGATAATTAGTTGGGGTTTTTTTTTTGTGTCAGTATGTACTTCTGCAGTAATACACAGTATCAGTTTTTTGCTCTGTAATATTGCAGGATATCTGTTCTGACCCATGTGGACTATTACCACAGTCACAGCTGCTCCAATACCTTGTACTAACGTTTGGCACTGAAACTATTATTTACTAAGCAGAAGTATTTCTTCATTATTTAATTACCAGGAACTGGAAGGAAACAACTTCTAAAAACAATAAAATTGGTGTAAATGCTTGCAGTTTAGAATTGGACAGAACTGAGACTGAGTTCATTTTCATATGTTGTGCCTTTTGTCAGCAGCTCATTTGCAGATGTGGTTTGAGCAGGAGGAAAACAGATTCATCAGGCAAGTTGGCCTTCCTTGTTGAAAGACAGATTTAAGTGGGTTTATAACACTGTAGTACAGGTTTGATGAGAAGCCAGTACCGTGCTAAAACTCAAATTCAGATAGTCAGTGGTGTAAGTGAGAGGCTGGATATTTTTAAGTGATGCTTGTTTGACATTCCACTTTGTTTTGTTTTCTTTTTTTGTTTTTACTGCTTGAGCACTCACCTGTACTAATCATTATTAGACACTTCTTTGTTTTGAAATGGGATAGAGGGTAAGCTTCTTTCCTGTTCAGATCAGGGTTCAAACAGACTGTTAGATTTTGAGATTGGTGTTGGTTGTGCCAATGTCACCACAGAGCAGAACTGGGCTTTGCAGGAGCAGGTGCTTTCTGCAGGGCTCCCAGCATGGTGAAGTCCTGGGGTACAGTGCCAACCTCTCTGTCCACCTAAGCACAAGGTGCATATTGCTGACCTTGCCTTCCCCAACCTAAACTTACATGGCTGTGTATGTAGTTGAAAGACTTTGAATTTCAAAGACAAGTGCTTTGAAATGGTGCCTAATTTTCTTAACTAGGAGAAGGGGCTTGCTGATGAGAGAGGCACTAATTGCCTAGCATTATGGGTTATTGGGAGGCATTTAGAGATGAAGGGCGCTGCCTGCGGAACAAACAGAAAATGGGCAGCTGCGTATTTGAGCATCATGGAGGGGAAGAGTGTTGGGGTGGAGAAGCATGACAGGAATTGAGCTGGTGGGAGTGTCCAGGTCTTTTGGTGGACGCTTGGCTTAAATCCAAATGTTTGCTGTGCTCACTCTGCTTCCCTCATCCTGGCACTTAGCAACACAGCCATGTTGTACCAGAGCAGAGGCAGCGTGGTGCTGTTTGGCACTGTTGTTTGGCAGCTCAAAGTAAAAAGAAATGTCCAGCCCCTTGAGGGCTATTTAGGGAATGTCTTTGACTTATAACAGCAAGGTTGGACAGTATGATTATGATACCATCAATTAAAATGGTGGGTTTTTTGCATACTACTGCAATAGTGAAGAGCCACTTGCTCATCTTTTTGGGAAAAGGTATGCTGCTAAATTAAAAGGTAAACATCTGTTTACTGTAGCCATTTTACAGTATCAGTATGTTTTCAGCATGAAACGTGCTGCATGGATTTCCATGACACATTTCACATGCTGTACTTTTAGGTTCACCTGATAAGGGTGACTGCTCTTGGGGATGTATGTCCTGAGCATTAGTTTTGCTAGGTGTCACCTTGTCTCATTATGCATAGCTTTGGAGCAAACCTTGTTCCTTTTATCTTCCTTTTCCCAGTTCCCTCCCCCCCCCACACTTGTTAAACTTAATGTTGCTTGCCTTCTCCCAGGTTCTTGAAACCCATGGATGCCCAGGGCAGTAGAAAATATTGAAATGGTACGAGAGCTGTAAAGGGCTCAGCAGGGAGCACTTGCTGCTGTAGTGCTTTTTCCTCTGTCTGTCCTTCCCAGTTCCTCTTCTTTTTTGGCTTGTTTGCCCAACTTTTTTTCCTCTGCTGAAAGGAATTTGGAACAAGAGAGTCCTGGAGAGCAAAGAATGGTTAAATGAGTAAGGGGATCCCCAAAGCCTGGCGAAACTTGTGTTCTTGTCTCAAGTGGAGCCCAGCCTCACCAGTGGGGCATGCCTTGACACCGTGGTTCAACTGCATTCTTGTTGCCAAACCGGCTGTGGAGTCAATGATCTGCCGGGTAAATTAATCTCTGTTTCTTGCCTAATCTTGCCCTTTTAACTAGTCAACCACAAAGACACTTTGCTGCTTGTACAGGGGCTGCATTACAGGTTTTATAACCAAGGGCACTTCTTAACTCAAAATGATGCAAGTTTGGAGTGTTTTGGGGACATTCTGAGGCAGAGTTATTGTGTTTATCTGCACTGCATTGGTCTGTTTTACAATAAAAAAGGATTTTTTTTTTTTACCAAAGAAGCATATTTATGGTGTTTAATTTTCTTGGTAGAAAATAAAGAGGGGAGGGTAGGAAGAGGAAGGGTGCTGGTTTTCAAAATAAGGGGAGAAGAAGTGTGAAGGAAATACTGTAGGCCTCAAGGAAATTATGGCCTAACACCAATCTTTACCTGTGTCCTGTTCAGTACTCTACCATGACCTTTCAGTGACCCTTATTTCTTGGGACTCACTGACTTGAGGTAATTATGTCTTGGGCAGATCAATCCTAATAATTGTGTGAAGTGTGCATTTGCTTATTATACCTGCTTTCTTATATAAGCAAATATTAACTGTTAAAGTAGAAATTTATACTAGATCATTAGGATCTTGTAGAAGAATTGAGGCCATGAACAAACTTCTATAAATAAATAATTTCTGTTAGCTTGCAAAAAAAGCAAATGGATCAATCAGAAGAACGTGGACATTTGTACCACAGGAAATTAAAATGTTAATTGCAATTAAAAAATAATTCATTGTGTTTCAGAAAATTGGTTGTTGAGGTTTTGAAAAGAAGTTATGATTACTTATATAAATCCTAGACTTCATAAAGGCCACAAACTTTAAGACAGTACAGATTGATACAATTTGGTGATCTGGGAAATTGAAATCTGAAATAACAGAGGTATTGAATCATTTTGCTGTGGAATGTATTTATTGCAGAACTGGCTGGCATTCAGTAGCTGCAGTTGTAAGTTGGTGCTTTCAGCCCATTTCCTTGTTGATTTGTGACTGCATCTCTCACAGTTTTCTTCACTGTCAAGCAAGTAAACCAAATTTTAAATCAGAATGACAAATGAACTGTTAAGCCCTTCGGAGCAGCGCTGGGGGAGCTCAGGAGGGAGGAGGGGGGACAGGGGGAAGTTTGTCCTGCTGGAGTAGATAAACAGGATTTCAGTTTTCCATGCAGCTTGTCTAACTCCATTTTAATGAGTGTTGCTCAGTTTTTAAGAATTATTGTTGGATTAGTCATTAAAATAATCTTGTTAGTTTTTAAACTGTAACAAAAGTAAAAGGAACCACAGCTTGTGACTTACTGAGCAAGAAAGGATGTTGTGTTAGGGTTTGCACATGAAGAGTCTGGTTTCCCTTGGTGATGCAGCAGTGGTGGTCATCTGACATTTCTCAGGGTGCAGACAGATGTCTGGATGGCTTGTGTCTCAGAAGAACAAGGCTGATGCTCTCAGGCTGTTAGCCATTGGGAAATTCACAGCCCTCTTAAAATCTTCTGGCATCTGTTTTACATACCATGTACTCTGATCTTTTAGAGAGTCCCATAAGGTTTATTCTGCAGCTGCCTTACCCTTGGAATCCTTTCCAGCCTCTGCCCCTCCCTCCCAGAGCTTTCCTTGCCTCTTTTACCACATGGACCACGTTGCCCAAGAGGTTGATGTGAGCACCAGACAGCAAGTCTGAGGAGGCTGAACTTGCTGATCAGCTACTCTTCATTTGCTCTGACATAAGGGTTGTGGTTTTTCTTGGGTTGAAGGGGGAAAAAAAGAAAGCTTTATGTCTTCTGGGAGGAAAGAAAAACGCTTGGGAGGCAAACAGTAGGGCTTGAAAAAAATGTTTATTACATGAAATACAGAGCACATGAATGATGATTCATTAAGTACACTGATCTTCCAAAAAAAGGCACATTTGCTCAAAAATGAGGATTTCTACAGTCTCATAGTCCACATTGTTGAAAAACTGCAACATCTCCCATGTTTTGTTTTCTTCACCATGTTGCAACTTCTGACTCCAGTCATTAGCCCCTGCCTGCCATTGCCATTTGCTTTCATATCCAGAGTGCTCTCCTGCTTTCTCATTGTCTAGAAGTGAGCTTAAGAAGCAGCCAATGTTGTGAGTATGCTGTGTGATGGGATATATGTGTACTCTAGGGATGAATTCACTAGACTGTGAAGTCTCCTCACGTTTTCTAGGATGACAGCAGTTAACTAGGAAGCTGTCAGAACAGATGAAATAAGTTCCTAATCCGAGTAACAGGAGCATCATGCAGCATACAAACCAAAAGGTTTGAGAGAGGGAAAAGATTTAAGCCATTCTTCTGCCATTCTAGTTCTAATACTGCAGAACTCTGTCTCAGTTTGTGTTTTTGTGAGTTGCTTAGACTCTTGCTTCCAAGTCATACTTCTAAACTGCAAACAAAATGATCATACCATGTTTACTGAAAGTGGGATCAAGACAGCATGACTGGGGGGATTTGTTCAGGTCTTTAATTCTTGTGTGTAGGCTACCAGCCCACTGGTTTTACAGGATAAAGTAGCTGAATAGTGATGAGGCATTCCATAGGTCCAGGGAAGTGGCTGGGTCACAATCCCTGGAGTTCTTTAAAAGACATGCAGATGTGGTGCTTAGGGTCATGATTTAGTGGTGGACTTGGCAGTGTTAAATGTTTTTTCCAACCTAACTGATTCTATGATTCTGTAGGTCATTCACAAAAAATTGCCAAACCCAGTTGTTGCAGAGCAAAAAACTCACGTGGCACCACTTAAGGAACATAGTTGGGTTTGTGTGGCTTTGTAGGATTGCTGCCCTAACCTGCCTGGGCTGATGGGCACCAGAGGGTCACAGTAACTCATTGGTCACTATGTCCCCTAAGTCAGAAAATTTCTGTAAGGGCTCATGCTCTTAGCTTAATTTTTGGCATAATGCTTACTGTAGAATTTGTAAGGGCATCCTCTGAGATCATAAATGTGATTTTTTAAAAAAAATTATTTTTTATTTATTTTTTTTCTCTCTGTGCCAGTGGGATCATCACAGTGTCTGAGTCTGATTATTCAGTGCAATTGCCAAGGCACTATGAATAAGACTGCTGCAAGACACTGGGTTTTAACTCTTTTTTTTTTCTTAAATGTAATTAGAACTTAATATTCCTGGTGTCAAAAAATCTCTGAAAAATTGTGTTCTTGTTAATGCTTTGGAGATGGGCATTTAAAATGGGGACTGAGGTAGAAGGAGCAAAGTTTTTATAAGCTCCATGTGTATACTGTGTTTTCTCAAGTCCCAGTTGTTCCACTGCCCTACTACCATGTTAATAACAGAAATAGAAGATTAGTTTTTACCATTTCTTTTCACCTGCTGCCTGAAAAGCATAGATAAATTACATTATTGGGTGATTAATTGTAGGAATTGTGTGGCAAATTAAATGCAAGCAAGAAAATATGTAAAACAACACTGAGGTGTTTTTATTTCATCTCTGTGAAAAATGTAAAACGTGTTTCACACTTGATACCCTTCCCTGCAGTTGCCCACAATGGCAACCAGAAAAATCCTGTACTCTGCAGGATAGAAAGCCATGGGGGAAAGTGTTTATGTTGAGAGGCAATTCATGTATGTCTTCACCATTATTTTATGAACAAAATGGGAGTTATTGGAACAAACACCTTTTAAACAAATGAAAAAAAAAATTGATTCAGTAATAGTGATTTTGTGCTTGCATTTGCTTTTTGTGTTTGTATCTAAGTGTATCTAAGTTGAGATGATCAAAAAAGAAATGTGATCCTGTAATTGGTAGTGGTGATTGCTTAGTTTGGTAGAACAAATAGAATAACAAAAAAGTCTATCATAATTTAATCCAGATAAATTTATTTTGTGCTTCAGTTTTTAGCCTTAGGTGGAGAGATATGAAGACATTTGGGGCATATGTCAGAGTATATGTGCTTCAAGTATGGAGCACTGGCATATTATGGAACTTTTACCTGCATATGGGGTGCTGGGAATTCTATACAGACTAAAACTTTTGATCCTATTAAACAGTCCTTACAGATCTTTGTAAAAATAGTTTGGAACTATTTTGTTTTCTAATGCATATTTGAAAATACCATATACCTTTCTAGTGCTTTATAAGGTTTGGATAGCCTTTATGCAGATAGATACCTGAGTAAGCACAAAACCTCTACTTCAATGCTAGTCTTAGTTTTTAATTTCTTCTTTCATGTCTTTGATTATTTATTTGATGATTGCCTCCGTTCTGTGCATGAATTTCATCATTATTGAGCTTGCATTAAGTATGTTCCACTGTCCCACTCTCCTTTCGTTCTTATATGTGAATAAATTGCAGAAGTGGACTTAATGATTGTCTAACTTCCACAAGAGCAGGACCTCTCTGAAAGCATTTTGTAGTAGCTGAATACGATCTGGCACTGTCTCTGCACTAGGCAGTATTAATTTGTGGTGGATTTCTGTGCTGTGGATGTGTGTGGTTTCTGTATCAGATGTTTCAGGGCAGGATGAGGATGCAGTCTGTGGTCACTTTTACTCATGTATCACATGAAGAGTATTCCAACAGAACAGCATCTGCTGATTATATAGGGAATATCTTTCCTTGGCCCTTCATTCCTCGGTCTTTTCTCCATCTCTTGGAAAGCAGTTTTCAGAATTACGACTTTTTTTCTGCTCCCACTCCTTTTCTGTTTACTCTCTTGAACAAGGAAGGAAAGCCAATGGGATTCTCCTGAACTCAGGTCCCCAGTTTCTTCACTTCTGTTTCAGGACTGAAGTACTGGAAAAATACATTTGTTTAAGTCTCTATAGGCTGTCAGCCATGCAGCTCTGTTCTTTGGGGATGGAGCCCCACTTGCATACGTGTTCATTGCTGCAGAAAAAAATCCAGGTGCTTGTGCAAAGTTCCAGGCATTAGAGGAGATGCTTCTGTTGGGAAGCTACTACTTTGCAGAGGTCCTGCCTGCCTTCCTCCTCTGCTGCCTGTAGTGGTGAGGAAGCTGAAAAGAAAGCTGCAGGAGAACCAGCTCCTGCTAATTGACAGCATCCATTTGACACTGCAGGGATGCTGGAGTCGAGAATCTTGGACACATAGTGCCCGTGACTTAGTGAAGAGCAGTAAATGTCTACTGCATTATTATTTGCTTTCTTTTTTTAAATTGGCAGATACTTTCACGTTGTTTTCATAGTCTCAAAAGAGTGTTTTTCCGTCAGGATTTCAGGCATTTGGACTCTCTCAAGGAAGCAACATTTTAGCTTTTTCACAGCCTTGCCAGAGGAAATCCTTTAGTGAAACTGACTCTTCTGGGTTTGTAACAGGATGAAGGCACCGCTGCAATTTTCTGGGAAATTTGAATAATCTGGCTACAGAGAGAATTATAATGATTCCAGTGTCCTGAAACAGAGAAATGTTAAGTCTACAGGACTTGCCATGTAGATAATTTATTGTTCTTGAGTTGATCATGGCTTTGCATCATTGTTTGTAGATATTTTTATTTTATGATAATGTGAAGATATCTTCACAAAAATACTTGCTCCCTTCTCTTCCTTCCATGGCCAAGAGTGCTCGGAGAGAAGTATGCTGCAGGAGGTAATATTAGTGACCTGCTCGCACAGTTTTGAATATAATACAGAGTAGTGTTCCTCAGTGAGTTAGTCTCCTTTACAAAATGTAGCTGCTCAGCCTACAGGAAGAAACATTAAGCCTTGCTTCAAAACCAAGCCCCTGTTTCTGGGAAAAAGCAGAAGTCTGTATATGCAGTAAGATGCATTTGGCATTCATATTCCTGTGGGAATTGAGCAGGGGACAAAGAATAAGCATTGAAAGCAGTAATGATTTCTGTATTTGGAAGATGGAAATTAGGAGTAATAGATTTAAATAATGGTTAGAGGTTGTTTGCTTTTTTCCCCCCCACACAACTCTAAGATTTATTTTTTTTTTTTTTGCAAACCATTACATTTAAAGAGAGGTATAATAATCCCCTTCAGTAGCAGAGTGAAACTGAAGCTCAGTGCCTAGAATGGGTTTTCATGTTTGTAAACTTTTTGTGTTGTTTAGTTGTTATTTTGTGATTTATTTTTTTTATTATTATTATTTTGCCTCAGGGACAGAAGATGTGCTTTCTCAACTCTGAAGGCTTGATTCTGCAGTGCCCTAGTGTGTCCAGCTGTAGTTGGAGTCAGGAGTGCTCAAATCCTGGCAGTCCCAAAAGTGGTTTATGAGTGAATATGGCTAAATAGTTTCCTATCCCAGGCTATGTTCATTAACTGGATAAAATCTTGGTATTGACTTTACTGTCTTCTAATAATACCAGAAACTTTCTTAAGTATATGCTGACAATAAATGAGAAACTTTCAGATGTTAAGGTTGGTGAATGAATGAAATGTTACAAGGAATTGCGTGCACATTAAGGGTTTTCCAGAGAATGGCACATGTTCATCCCCAGATTTATCTCTTTCTCCATGATCAGTGAGTCTTGAGATTTGGGAATAGTAGGCAGTCCCAGTCTTGTTATTTGATTAGAGTATAAACCCACTGAAATTTTCTGTAATAGCTGAGAACTCAAATTCACTTTTTACGGAAGTGTTTATTTGTTCTCTCAAAAATGTCAGTATTAGTCATAATGTCCCTAAGTGTCTCTTTAGTATGAATCAATAGAATGAAAGTGTGTGGCATTCTTTAATCCTTTTAGAAGTTAATACTTTGCAAAGTAGAATTCCATGTTGTTTTTTTTTTTAAACCCTTTGCATAAGTTGCAGACACTGCAGTGGTAGTGGATGCATTGTATAGAAACTCATTATTTTTTTTTTTATAAAAAGCATCATTGTTATTTCAAGGTATAAATCAATTTTTTTTCCCTCTTTTGAACCTTTGGAGGGTGAAATTACTGGTTGTTGACAGCTAATACTGGAGCTCTGTGTGTGTTTACAGTGTTGATTTGTAAGGATATGTCATGTTGTTCAGCTATAATGACTATGGAGGTGCAGTCTAATGTAGTGTAGACCAGTAAAATAAGACCTCTTCCTTCTACACCATCTTTATTGAACAGAACTTTGTGGAGGGAGGATATGAATGCAGGATTCTCTTGAAAATTCATGTGGATATTTTTACGTGCACATTTTAAATTGGGGTGTTTTCTTCTATAAACCCAATTCAGGGAGTTAGTGCTGATCATCTAGCAGAAGTTAAGGTAAGACACTGTCCAGTAGCTGCTAAGGTATCTGAATTACTCAGTTCCAGATCAGGTGAATGAAAAAGATACCGTGGAAATGGGTGTTAAATCCTAACACTCGTGGAAATGTATTCTGTATTTTAAATGCAAGTTTATTGTCCTTTTAATAGAAAAAAAAATAATTCAGGGGTTTTATGTTTTTTAATACTTCTCCTGAATACATTAGAAAATTAAATTACTAAATAAGAATTAAATTACTAAATAAGAAGTCTTTTAGCATATATCCTAATAATTGAATTAAATATTTATTCCATTCTGTTTTACATTGTGATGGTGTCTATTTGATTTCCAAATAAAATCCATGAAGAGTGTAATTTTAAGACTTGTGTACTCTTAAGAACAAGGGGGAGCTCAGTCCATTGACATGAAAGTAAGTTTGGAACTGGGAATGAATGGAACTATAATTTTGATAAAAGATAAATTGGTTACTTTTTAATAGAGGACAGTCTTAGTTTCCATGCACTTGCTTTACCCTGCACTTCAGAGAGGGTTTGTTGGTGCTATTAGGAAGATAGTCTTACTCTTTTAATTATAGTAATTTTTTCCAAACTGTCTTTACCATGACCTGCACAGATTCTTCATTTGTACAGATATTTTCTATTTTTAAATAGTTCAAGGTCTAGATCTTGTAATATACAAAGATGCTTCAATCCATCTCAATAAATATTTGTTTGTTTATGCCTGATCTCAGATACCTAAGTAACTTTGATAGGAACGCAGCTTTCAAGAGTCTTGCTTCTTTTCATCTTGTCCATTATCTTTTTTAAATTATTATTATTATGGGGTTTTTTTCTTACCCTTTTTAGCTATTAGCATAACCTGGATATGTTGCTTAAATGGTCAGAACTAAACAAAATTATATTTGTTCTTCTCCCTTACAGTAGGAAAAAAAGATTGTCCTCTTTGTAGTAATTTTAGCATAATATATGATAGTGTTGTACTCTTGGAAAACAAGGAAATGGATTTGTTTTCTGATGTTAATGTTCACATGCTTCATGTTAAGTCAGTAAGAAACGACACACTGTAAAATTTTAGAAAGTCTGCTGCATGAATCTCTGATGTTTTGGTTACAAAAATTTATTTCAGATTCCAGTTTTGAGATGTCTTTTAATGTTTTGGAGTCTTTTTTTTTTTTTAATTCAAAATTAACCTGTATACCAAAAATAACAAAGACCATTCTGTTTTCTGCAGTACTTTGGAAGCTTGCTTGTAATATTCTGTGTTGAACTGGCCTGTGGTGTTTGGACCTATGAGCAGGAAATAACGGTGAGTCAGAAGAGGAGGCTGCATTTTTTCAACAGAAGAAAACAAAGCTTTCCATTAGCTAGCTCTTTTTCTCATTGCTTAGTGTTTATCTTTGTTCATTATTCCAACAGTCTAATTTCATGTGACTGCCTTTATTTTCAACAGAGAATTCTTCTGGGAAAGGTTGTCTGCCTGGAAGGTCCTCTCCGGGTTTCTCTCCACACCCTCTATATTTGAGAGCCAAATCCTACAGCCCCTGGTTTAAGGATTTTGTATTTAGTTAGTTGTTGCTTAGGCAGGCTTCATTGAAGTCATGGAAGTTTTGAGGATTAAGTATGAACTTCAGGCTTAAGATAAGTATTTTGAGAGCGAATGTGAGAATTTGAAGGAGTTTTGCCCCAGAATTCTCCATATTTGAAAGAGCCATAGCTGAGTGTACTGTGTGGTAAACAGACAGTGTGTTCTTCCAGACTTGCTGTCTGCTGAAATCTTCGCCTCCACAATCTATAAATGCCAGTTTTAGGCAAAACATGTCTTAGCTGTAAAACACTCTTCTGTAAACTTGTGAAGAGGGTTTATTTCTGTCTAGTTTTTATAACTGTACCAAACTTTAATTTCCAAAGCCAAAGACTTGGATCTATCATGCAAGAAAAGAGTGTTAAGCAGAAATGAAAGTGAAATGTTGATCTGCTTGGTGCTATATCCCTGTGTCTTGTACTCCGTGTGGTACATTTTTATGGATAGGAGGACAAATATTTTCTCTGAGATGCAAGGTACGCCCAATATACTGATCTTTCTAACAGTCTGTAGCAATTATATTGCTGTAAGTTGAGGAAGCCTTCTGGTATTTACACGGTACTGGGACCAAAGGAATTTCTGGCAAATTTGAAATCTGAAGGTACATGGCAGCACTTTGCATCAGCATTCATTCCCTTGCTGTGTGGATTCCAGAGGAGTGTTCTAACAACAGCGATCAAGGCTGTCCCTTTATTTTAAATGTCAGCTTACCTTGATGCATTTTAAAATTGGGAATGCTTCATTTTATGGGCGCATAGCTCCCCTCTGTGGGGGCTTTTCCAAGGATAGAAGTTCTGACTGACATCTGTTTTCCATAGAAATCTTGTCAGTTGAAGCTCATGAAATAACATACCTTCACTGCACCAGTATATGGCTTACCAGCCTTTGCTATTAATTTAGAGAACCTGAGGATACAGGCGTGTTTCAGTGTGACCCCTAAGCTTGCAGTCACCTGCTGTGCTACTGAAATCCAAACCAGGGATAGTTTTATAAACAGTCATAGTCCTGTGCTGTTAAGGCACTGATGACACCACATCCCTCCAGAAAAAAACATCTGTGCCCCTTTGCCAGAAGAAGCAGCTCTGAGCTCCATGTCTGCACCTTCTGCAGTGTGTCACAGTGAACTTGGATACTCCACCCTCCTTTAGTTCTTCCTTTCTCTCCTTGGGGTTCAAGAGTATGAACCTGAGCATGCTAAATAGAAAGAACAGAAAATTCTCTCCAGTAACTGCTTATCTCTTTTGTCTCTCTTCTTCTCTCCCTTTATACTTCTTATTCCTCATCCCTAAAACCCTGTGCTATTTTTTTTTTTATTTCTTAGTGTTCCCTATGTCCCAACACTACCACTCTTCGTGTGATGAAGTGGGCCAGACTCAGGTTTCCTACTGCTCTGAGGCCTGTAGAGGATGTGGCAGTCTAGAAGAGAGCTGTTCTTCAGTAGTCTTTCATAGCTGTGCAGATCACTTCCTAGAGCATGTTTTCTCCTGCTCTATTTGATAAAGAAGAATCCCTCTTACACATATGGGAGTGACTTGATACCATGTTAGTTTCAGCATAGCATGAACTCACAAGAGCCCCTCGATGGTTTCAGAGAATTGGTTGATGTTACTGTAAGTGGGTGGGTGATGTCAAAAACATCATCAGGGCATAACTACCTCTGCTAGTCCAATATGGGCTCTCCTTGGCATGTAGACAAGTTGCTGTAGTATCTTTGTGGAAACAATTTTTCTTCCAGCTGGTGGTAGCTCTCAGCATGAAGTGTACCTCCTGACTAATTTATTCCACCCACAAGATTGAAAAGCCAGTGTGGGTTTTTGGCTTACTTGGGCATTGGTCAAGCCTTGATACTTGTTGGAAAAGCAATAAGTAGATCTCAGCAGTAAATTGAGCCTTGCAGAACTTACTCTAAAATCAAACCAACATCTCTAGGTTTTGCTTGTCTACATGCTACACAAAAGCATTGCTGTGTATTCAAACAAATGTGTTTCCACATTGTTCACAACTGTGTGAGCTGAGCAGAAGCTATTTCACAGATACATCGAAATCCTTAATTTGACATTTTGGCATTCTTGGAGCACTCAAACACAGAGATTTCAATATTCCTTCTTAGCTCCAGAATTCAAATTTCCTTCTGACAGTGGAGTATGGTTCTGATTCACTTTTAATTTCCTTCTCTTACTTTTTGATTATTTTTTCCCCTGATTTCCATTGTTTTCATAAAGAAGTTGGACACCTTGTGCTACATGGGTAACCTTGGACTGTATTCAACTCAAATTTAAGACCATAAAAAAACAGTCTAGCAAATATGAGCTTAATTGCAGCAGTATCAAATAGTATCCAAAGAAAGCAGAGTGCTAACTTACAAGCAGTAGAAAGAGAAATATATTGGGTAAAAAACCCCAAATAGTTTCATTATAGTGATCAGTGTAAATACTTGTGGTAGATGTATTCTGTGATACTGTCTTTAAGTTTTTTTAGTACTCTATTGCTAGAATATGTTTCATGTGAACAGTTGTGGCTTTAGTACTTTATAGCTTAAGAAATAAGAATTCTAAGTGGAAGCTTTGTTAAAGTTGTGTAATATTTATTAATACATTCATATTTGTGGTATACAAAGCTTTACTAGGGCATCAAAACTCTAGTATAATTTAGCAGTAGTAATGAAATATTATCAAATGTTCTTATTTGGATTATGGGGTGAATCAGGTGGTGATGGTTCCTCTATTTTTGTAGGGCATGTAGCATGACAAGAACCAGGCTCCTTGGGAAGCATTGCGATATTTTTTTTTTTCCTTAAGTTACATTTATTGCTGTTTGCAGAATGGTCTTACTGTTCACTACAAATTGAGCTAACTTGCAGCCACTGGAGTAACTTGGCTCCTCCACCCTCCCAAGGAAAGCTGATACTACAATTGTGATTTCTTTCACCATGAGTATTAGGGCTAATGGGAACAAGGCCGAGCTCAGCATGAATAGTCTGTGTGCCTAGGAGAGCAACTGCGAAGTCTTCAGCTTCCTCTTTTAGTTTGGCAAGCTGAGATCTGTGCTGCTGAACAGAAGTTCGTATCTTATCTTGACCCTGAACTGTATTGTATGCCAGGTGCCATAGCTTCTGTTTCCAGTAAATTACTACCAGAGGATCATAGTCGGACAATAGAGAGCACTGGCTCTTCACTTCTTAGTGACCACATGTGAAAGAAAAATAATGCAAGAATTCGTCTTTCAGAAACAAAGATTTTCAAGGCCATGAGTGTGTGTGAAGAAAAAGGTCCACAGGGCCTCATTGCCTACACTTCCTTGCCACTGTTCTTTAGCAGGATACTGAAATTGAGTGTATTTAGGATATCTGTATGCAGGACTCCAAGAAAAGCCACTGAAAAGACTCTCAAGGTGGAGTTAATATCAATTAATTTTATATATTTAGAAGGTAGATACTTAATTTTGTCACCTTAAACAGTGAAATGAATGTGAGACTTCAAGGGAATGAGTCATCTGCTGAGTTTACAATACTTAAATCTTGAGTTGAATTGCCCCATACCACTGCCTATATCTTTCTATTAACTGACAAAGAGACCAGGGAGATAACTAAACTGTGGTAGATAATTGCCATCCCTGGTGACTTGAATGAAGCTCAGTTGAAGTTTTGAGCCAGTTAAAAAAATCAGGTAATGATACAATCAAATGGTACCCATCTGTCTCTGAATCTCTCCAAAATATAGCTCCATTACCAGTGTGTGAATTAATTTGTAGGCAAAGGATACAAATAACTTTTCCATGATATTTCATAAAGACTTATAAAGTTTCAGTACTGTAAACACTGGATCACACGTTTTCATGTTTTATTTGTATACCAAGTTATTGTACTGAAAGATTTCAGAACAGATGGGTTTGGAGCCACAAGCCAACTGATATTTGTGTGAATCACTTTTCTCTCCCTGTTCCAGGTTCCAGTGCAGTGGTCTGATATGATCACGCTGAAAGCCAGGATGACCAACTATGGTCTACCTAGGTACCAGTGGCTGACCCATGCTTGGAATTTCTTCCAGAGGGAGGTAAGACAAAGTTCACAAACTGAAGTAATACATGCTCAATAAATGACATTTATCTGGTAGAAATTGTTTTAAAAATGAATAGGTAAATAAATGCAAGTTTCATTTCACAAAACCCTGTGTTGTGACAGTATCTTTTAACATCAGTTGGTATCTAACTCTTAAGCTTTTGTAAGCCCCAAAGAAAATAAAAGACCAAGAAAAGAATGCTATTAAATGCAATTAAATTGCTAACACTGCCTTCTCCTTTGCCAGTAAGGTTAGTACGTGAACGCCTTTTAGAATTATTTATAACTTCAAGAATATGGTGTACATGAAATGGAAAATCTGCAGGTAAAATGAAAATTTCTATATACTGTGTTAATGTTAAACTGTGCTCCCCTTCCTGATGGCTCCTTTAGTTTCCTTTCATGGAGCTGTCAAGGTTAAGATACTTGTTTATCTGGAAATGAGTGGGAAAGGAAATTTCCAAAAAGATTCTGATACTCTTTGGCTGAGATTTGGCAAAGTTATCAGGGGTTTTATTTCCTTTGAATGGAGAGGCAGGAAACAAACCAAAAAGCTTCCATGTGTATTCACAGCTTTACCCTCTAACCTACTATAATTCAGAACTGTTTTTAAAGAATGAAGTATTATGTTACAAAAACATTATATTGCCCAAGGTAAAACCCATTAGCTCCAAATATAACTTGCATTCAGGAAGAAAATGCTTTAAATGCCTGTCATTGTGCTGCCCTTGTTGAAATGTTGAAATCTACCATTGTTGCACAGATTTCCTGTTTATTTAAACATTTTCTGGCAGCACTTAGTTAGTCTTTATTTATACTAAAACCTGAAAGGAGGAGTGGGGACTGCCTGAGGGTTAAGCAGCCACCCAACCCTTCCTAGTCCCCCCTCTAGCTACGCAAGTGCTCTGTGAAACAGAATAATCCTTCATACACAGGTGGAGTGTTAGTGTCTGTTCTGTACTATCAAATGGTCTTGATTACCCTAAATGGAGCTTATATTGTATCTTGGTTTAGATGGATAGGCTGAATAAGTTAAAAGCTGCCTCATATTCCTGGTTGCTGTAATGTCAAAATGTCTGGTTTTAAAATGAGTATTAGTAATAGACCTTCAACCATACCTTAACTTTTCCAGGGGAGAAAAAGTTCCTTTTAGATGTTATACTTCCTATATTCCACCTCTGACCAGAGGAATAATTTGGGGAAAGTCTGAAGTGAACTGAGGAGGCTCTTTTATAACTCCTAGTTGGCTCTCATTTTTATTCTGTCTGCTCAAAACTCAGAGGATGGATGGATGAGTCTGGTATGTGCTTTATGCCTGAAAGACCACTATGCTTGGGCCTTCTTCAGTCAGCATTTGTTTAGGAAAAAAACCCTTGTAAAATTAAAAACTTGTAATTAAAGAAAAAACCCTGTAATTACATTTTTTCCCTGAAAGGCTCAGCTTTGTGCTCTTTCTTCTGCATCTTTTAAAATCTGAGAGAAAAATGGGAAATGTATTTCCTCCTCCAACCTCCTTGCTGGTCTAATATCAGACTTGTGACTAGAAAGGAAGATGGGAAAGATGAAGTCAGGAAGAACTAGGCAGGTAGGGGAGGGGCAAGAAAAGAAGTAAAAGTCAGATAAGTAAGTTTAATGAGGTTGTCCCTGCAATTATGATGTTCTGATACTTAAAAGGTAGCTACAAAGAAGATGGAGACTCCCTATTTACAAGGAGTCACAAGGATAAGACAAAAGGCAATGGGCACAAGTTGTTGCTGGGAAGATTCTGATTGGACATGAGGTAAATTTTTTACCATAAGGACAGCCAGCCATTGGAATGGTCTCCCAGGGGAAATGGTAGATTCACACACTTTGGACAGATTCAAGTTTCAGCTTGACAGGGTGCTGAGACATCTGATATAAACTGTAAGTATTATTACCTAGATGACCCTTGAGGTCCCCTCCAACCTGACATTCTATGATTACAGTGAGGAGCCAATGAGCTTTCCTTAGAATGTGCTGTGTTGGGAGGACTTTGGTTGATTAATGAACTGATGGCAACAGAGACATGAAAGCAGAGCTGGAAAAGGAAGAAGTGAGATTTGTGAGGGGGCTGGTGAAGTTAAGGCTCAGTGTGTGCCAACGTGGTTTCTGGGCACTGGTCTGCTTGATTGTGACAGTGGAGTGGTGTGGTATACAGCACTCTGGCTCTGAAGTGGATAAGGGGGACAAATATTCCCAAGGCCATGGTCAAAGGAACCAGGTGATGAAATACAAACGCTCCAGTTGGTATTGCAGAACATCCAGGCAGAAAAAAAGCAGCATCTTGTTCCTGCAGCAAGGCTTTTTTCAGTCATGTCAAATCCCCATCCAGTGCTGAAGAAAACCTAACGTGGCTGCTTCAGCTCTTTTTTATGTGAAAGCAGCTAGGAACATGGTAAGCTGGTTGTTTGGCTTTAAATCTAGGGGTGTCTTTTGCAGAGGAGAAGACAGGTTTTTAGTCCTGGTGTTTTTTACAGCCAATTACAGGCTTATCTGCTTTGCAGCCAGTGTGTCTCCTTTTATGGTTGATTCTGTTGCAGTGTTTATTTTAGTGTTATACTCCTTCCTTCCATTTGCCTTTTTCTTTTCAGCATTTGTGATTTTTATGTCTTTTTGTCCATTTTTAAAATCTTTTTTTTCTGTATTCAGAGAAAGCTGTGCTTTTTTCTCATCCAGTTTTCAACAGATGTGTCCACACATGTAGCCTCGCAGGAACAGTCCTCACTAGTAGGACCTCTATTATCTTTCTTTTCCTTCTGCTTGTTTCACGAGTTCATTAGTCACCCTTTTGATGTGAAGCTATCACATGTTAGTTGCTTGTAGTAAGCATTGCAGAATTACAGGGTAGCACAATTTCTGTGAAGCATCCTTTGAGGGTGTGGTTGGGATTTAAAGGGCAGAGAAGTATAATTGACTGTTTCTGAGGTGTTCATTGGTCACTACATTACATTTTTCAGCTTGCTTTTAGGTCAGAATACAGCAAAAGAAGATACATGGAACCATCTGTAGATGTTTTTAGTCCTATGTAAATATGTTGAAAGTTGTTAATAGGAATTTGAGCTTGTTTGACCTACTTTGAAGTAGCATAATTATTGCTGATCTTGGCTAATCCTTCCTTTGCAGTTTAAATGTTGTGGGGTGGTGTACTTCACAGACTGGCTGGAACTGACAGAGATGGACTGGCCTCCTGATTCGTGCTGTGTTAGAGAATTCCCAGGATGCTCTAAGCAGGCACATCATGAGGATCTCAGTGACCTTTATCAGGAGGTAAGAAGGAAAATGTGGATATTTCCAATTGCTTTTTACATTCTTTCTGCTCCAATCCTTTTCCAAACTCATCACTTCAGTGTGGCAAAAAGATTTGTAGAGTAATTGTGCTTCTGGGAAGTGTTTATTGTTGTGGTGGATTGACCTTGGATGGATGCCAGGTCCCCTCCAAAGTGTCTCTATCACTCCCCTTCTCAGCTGAACAAGTGAAAGAAAATATAACAAAAGGCTCACAGATTGAGATAAGGACGGGGAAAATCACCAATTACTGTACTGGGCAAAGCAGACTCGATTTGGAGAAATTAATTAATAATTGCTAATCAAATCAGAGTAGGATAATGTGAAAATAAAACTAAATCTTAAAATACTTTCCCCCCCAGCCCTCTCTTCTTCCCAGGCTCAACTTCACTCTCAGTTTCTCTACCTTCTCACCCACAGTGGCTCAGGGGTATAGGGAATGTGGGCTGTGATTAGTTCATTACATGTTGTCTCTGTTCCTCCTTCCTTCTTAGGGAGAGGACTTCTCTTCACCTGCACCTCCTGCCTCTCCTTCTTCACTGGCTTTGGTTTCTGCAGACACGTGTTTCTCTCACATACTCTCGCTCCTCTCTCCAGCTGCAATTGCCTAGGTTTTTTTGCCCTTCTTAAGTGAGTTATTCCAGAGGCACTTCCACCGTTGCTGCTGGTCTGGGAGCTTTCTTGTTAATATTGCTCATTCAAGGAGGGAGATGCCTCACTGTTCTTAAGGTGAAAATTATAAAAGCAAGTAAAGATGTTCTCTACTAAAACTCTTAACTGCTCTCACAAAAATGTTGTAAAAAGTCAACTTTGTCTTCAGACTGCTTTGCTACCATCTCTTTTTTTAAGAATAACTTTTATGCTTCTTTTATTGTGCATTCAATAATATCCAAATGACCAACTGGTAGTCCATAGCGACAAAAAGCATGTCTCAGTCAAACTGAGGAAGATCTGAGAAGAGATTTGCTTGCTTTAAGTGTAATGTAAGGGTGCACAGGAAGGAGGATGGGCCTGAGAAATGTGGTTTCAGGTGCTGCAGCTTGGGCACTTTTTCAGTGAACGGTGCAACTGCAGTATAGAAGAGCATCCAGAGAACCATTTTATCTTGCCCCAGTCTTACTGCTCTTCAAGAGTCTTTCTGATACAAATCTATTATGTAGCTTTTTTTCAGGGGCTGTGGAGAGAACCTCTGAAGCAGGGGAGATTCAGTTTTTTAACAAGCTAAGATGAATATTATCTCTTGACAGGAAACAATCAAGTTCTGGGGAAATTATGTGGTTTACTGGATTTGTATGGCATTGATTCTGTGAGCAGACATTGTATAATCTCTTCTGGACTATCAGACACACATTTTAGGCCTCATGTGCTTCCACAAGGAAGAGAGAAGGTAGAGCTCCTCAGAAGGCCAATCTGTGTGAGAAAACCTTAAAGACAGCAGCAGAGGCCCTTTGGTTTCCACCAGCTGCTTGTAGAGCCTCCCCTGCCTTATAGAGCCTCCTTTATCGCTCTCTACAACTACCTGAGAGGAGGTTGTAGCCAGGTGGGGGTTGGTCTCTTTTCCCAGGCACCTCTCAGCAAGACAAGAGGACACGGTCTTAAGTTGTGCCGGGGGAAGTTTGGGTTGGATATTAGAAAGAATTTCTTTACAGAGAGGGTGATCAGGCATTGGAATGGGCTGCCCGGTGAGGTGGTGGATTCTCTGTCCCTGGAGATATTTAAAAAGAGACTGGATGTGGCACTCAGTGCCATGGTCTGGTAACTGCAGTGGTAGTGGATCAAGGGTTGGACTTGATGATCTCTGAGGTCCCTTCCAACCCAGCCAATTCTATGATTCTGTGATTCTATGGCAGTGCCAGCAGCGCTGGTCACACTTCAGGAGTGGGTGTCTTGGAATGGAGACATTCAATGGCTTCTTCTGGGGCCTACCAACCTCTCACACTTTTGTCAAGAAGAAGTAACTGTAGTTGACTCTGCAATAATGGTTGATTTTTGTAATCCTGTTGCCAATATTGATACCAGAGAGTCCAGCTCTGCTATAGAGTGCCCTCAAGGTGTGTAGGTGTATGGAAGCTGCAGAGCGCCACGTGATTTTATTGAGTGCCAATAAAAAAATAATTTTTGAGCTCAGGAAACTAAAAAATATTCTGAGGACTATTAGTCATTGGAGCATCTTGTCAAAACTTCTCATCTTTTTTGCTAACATTTCATTCCCACGGCCTTGTGCCGGGAAAGTGGTTCTCTGTACACTTCATAACTACAGGCCCTTTTGATTCTACTTAGATAAAATTAATAGCCAGATAAGGATGATGAAGAACATAAGGGCTCTGTTGAGACCCACATGATAAACAGAAAGGCTATCTGGATTTTTTTCTTAAAGAAACTTGAAGGGCACATTTTTCTTTCTTCCCCAGCTTATACCCAAGAGCATTTTGGATGCTCTTAGCACAAATCTACTTCTGGTTGTCTACTGCAGGATCTGTTCCAAAAAGGGACAGGCTGTTTTCTGTTCTACCAGCCACAGAAATACGTCATTGCTCATTGAGATACGCACAATACTCAGCAAAGCAAGGGTTTTTTTCTATGGTTCTTGCCTGTGGGTTGTCTCACAGGCTCATACAATATACTTGCTAATATGTTTATCAATATACTGCAACTTGTAAGGCTAATCTATTTGCCTTCTGCTTTGTAGAACTGAAGGAGAAAAGCTTTTTTAGAAAATGACTCAAACTTGCATAGTTTGGTAGTTTGAGAAGGGAGTCTGACAAGATTAGCCTTGCTAGCCTTAAAGTGGCTTAAGTAGATGCTTTGCAAGTCCATTCTGGTACTTCAGAAACATTCTTTGTAGTACTTAGAAAACCGAAATTTGGTTTGACTGATAAAATCAGGGTCGTTGTGCTGCAGTTTTCTGCTGGGATCTCAGGGCATTCTGTAGTCTATGCTGGAATCCTTCACAATACAATTATTGTAGAAAGAATGGTGGTTTATAGTTCTGCTTGAGAGTGTACTTGGCAGGAATCACATTTCCCCTGCTGTATTTTGAAAGCTATTTTCAAATGTGTTGAGTCTTCTTTGACTGCTTTTACTCTGAGCTTCACCTTTTGTGAAGCTCATGGAACAGTAACCTTAGAAAGAGTGTGGTTGGGAGAGAGGTGCATCAGGTGATGGTGTAGCCTCAGGGATTCATTGGGGTCTGAGGGCAAGGGGAAGTCTGTCCACCTTGTGATCAGGAACTGCAGCCTAGGCAATGACTGTTAGTAGTAGTAGATACCTTCAGAGTGCACGTTCAGTATTTTTCTTTAGTTTTCTATTACAATTTTGTGCATACTCAAAATCTGAGTACACAACAGATCTGTTGATACACTGATGGTTTATCTTTTCTCTTCTGAGAAGTCCTTTATTTAAGATCTGGTTAAGATCACTATGATGTTGCATAAATAATAAAAAACCTGCTTTGTTTCAATTTTAAAACTGAAAACATAAAATGGCCTTTGTAATAAATATGAATCAGGCCTTTAATCCATAGCATTGTAGGAATATAAAGCTAATTTAACTGAATTATTGCTGCACAGTTTTACACTATTTTTGAATTGTCAACAAGAGCTCCCTGTTTAGTGACAAACTTTTACTTTTGCTGAGGAAAGTATATTTATGTACTCTTTAATTGCAGGCTACCAACTAGGAATGTGTCACATAAGCAGAAATAAAATGCATGGATATGAGGATAACAGGGGTAGCTGGGTATTTCTCAGTTTTGAAGCTGACTTTAAGCATATATTAGTGCGGAACTGCTAGAACATCATTAGATGGAAGGAGGCAGTCTATCTTGTTTGGGCACAATTTGTCTCAGTTATGTGTCTGTACTGAAGGAGATTTAGGCATTAATGTTATTGCTCTCTGTTAATGGATGTTTCTTCTTGGCAACAAATGAAGTGAATTGAATACTGCTGTGGCTGAGCATTTTTAGTATGTGACCAGCATGTACCTTCATCCCTTAAAGTTATCAAAAGTATTAAAATACAGCCAGTTTCTCTGTAATGAAAAACAAATTTGGAAAATAGTACAACACTGAGTTCTAGTCGAAGGAAAAAAGACACCAATATAGAAATTTTTCTTCCTCACCAAGTTCGATTATATTGCTTTTGCTACAGTATTGTGTTGTTTTTTTTTTTTTTTTTCTTTTCAAGTTCCAAAAAATCTGCATTTACTCCTCATTCTGGTTCTAAACTATGTTAGTGTTTAGAAAATTTGTGCAGAGCCTAATGCAGGGCAGGTTGTTACAATTACGGTCACAGAAGTTAGGGATGTTACCATGCTTTAAGTAGCAACAGTCCAGCAGAAGATAAGAAGGAAAACTAGCTCTTGGTATAATATTATCACAGTAATTAGCAGGGAAGTTTCTACACTGAGATCAGAAATTAACAGTTAATTTTAAAATACAGTGGTTGGATAGGGGAAGTAGACTGACTTTAACTCGCATAAATGGACATGCTTTTTGCAACAAGGAGATGCTTCTAGTTCAAGATTAGAAATCAAGAGTAATGTCACATGTTCGAAGTGGTATTATGAGTAAGTACTAAAGAAAGGATGTTTGTGCCCACTGCATTCTGGAAATTTGTCATAAATCCTCTGTTAAAAGTTATTCTGTTACATGTATCTTACTCAGATGGTGTGTGGAGTGTATTGATTTTTCTCCTAGCTAGGGACTTTCTGCAGAACTAATGCAGAATGCAGACATACAGTGAGTCCAGGTAAAACACTAAAAGAGAAGAGGTAGAAAAAAACACTTATGAGGTTGTGCAAGTCTGCAGATACCTCCTAGAATATTGTTTTAACTTCAAATTCTGGTATTATTTGCAGCAAAAGCCTACAGAGATAAAAACATTCTACAATATTGAAGATGTGCAATTTAAGGAGATAAATGAGATGATTAAGAGGATTTAATGGCAAAAGCAGTTTAGTTTCTTTGAAAAATCAATGATAGCTGATAGGAACTCAGATCAACTCTTAGTCATTTCTGAACTGAAACCTAGCATGGATCTCTTGGACCTTGTTACACGTAAACTCTCAGTGTATGAGAAACTTAAAGATGGCAGTATGGAAGGGATAAAAGAGTAGGCCACTTAATTTTCAAAGTGGTGTGTTTGAAAGAGGCGAGGGAGAAATTTTGCAGAGCCAGAAAAGTCCACATTGCAAGACAAATCATACTGACTAATTTTTTGTAATCTATTTTTGTTTCACAGGGATGCGGTAAGAAAATGTACACTTTTTTGAGGGGGACAAAGCAATTGCAAGTGCTGAGATTTCTGGGGATCTCGATTGGTGTAACGCAGATCCTGGCTATGATCCTCACCATTACTTTGCTGTGGGCTCTGTACTATGACAGAAGGGATCCCGGGGCAGATCAGATCATGGCCCTAAAGAGTGATACCTCACAGCAGCTGTCGTGTCCTTCTGTGGAGCTACTGAAACCAAGCCTGACAAGGATCTTTGAACACACTTCCATGGCAAATAGCTTTAATACACACTTCGAAATGGAAGAGCTATAGGTGATGCAATGAATCTCAAGTTGCAGACGGTTTTATTTTTGTTTTGTTGTTGGTTTTGCTCTGTTCCATGGAGTGTGCCAACTGCACCAGTCTTCATATGCTTCAGGAAACAGCTAATGAATGGAAGGAGACCAGCACAGAAAGAAGGTTAAACTCATTGGTGTCTTAGCCATGGCCTCAGCCATGAACAGAGTTGATTTTGTTTTATAAAACAACGCACTCATTCACTGGGCAAAGTAATATTTAACTTATTGTCACAAGCCATGTGATGTGTACCAGTTGATTCACAGGTAGACCGACAGAACCTATAAGGATGCATCACAGGAGAAGAAGAGAAATAGTCATCTTCTGAAGAAACATCTGTGCTTTGGACAAGCAAACTGTGACATCAGTTAAAATTAGCTTTTACGTTTTTAAAAAGCCATTTGGAAAAATGTCTTAATCAGGGATCTGTGTAAATATAATTGTGTGTTTTTGTGTGTGCATGGAAAGCAGAACTAAAATTCAAGTAAGTACTTGGATTTAAAAATTTGCAAGATTAGAAAAAAGGGCAAGATTTTCTTTTTTCTAACAAAACCTTTCTTAGCTGTTGTTGTTAAAGGTGTTCTAAAACTTCTCTTTTTATCTAATGTAACTGTTAAATTTTTAATTTTAAATACATTAAACAGGGATTTAAAACAAAAATATGGCTCTGGACAATAGAATTTAGTTTTCTGAGTAATTCTGGAGAAGTTTTCTCTGAAAAAGTTGGTTCTATGGACTATTTCTTGGTGAAAAGAAATAAAACTTTTAACATTCTTTCCAAAATGGGAATCAATATGGGAGTAGCACATTTTTATAGATATATCTTTTCTCCTGTCTGTGATTCCTCTAAAGGTAGAAACAAAAGACAAATGCTTACAGTTCTGGATGCTATTGCAATAATTGTAGAAGTACATAGGGAGAAGTTATATTTTGGCGGCTTCTTCATTAAGAGTTCTCTAGTGGCTTAAAAGGCCAACTGGAAACAACATTAAAATATATTTATTGAGGTGGGGAAAGTGCATTTTACTGTATTTTTATGAACAATGTTTATTTCATAGAATTATTTTTACAATTGGCCACGTTCCTGAAATATATATTTGTTCCACTGAGTACAGTAGTTTGTGGCAAATGTGTTTTTGCAGAATATTACATTTTAAAGTTCTTTTTGGGTTTTTTGAATTTGTAAACGAAAAGGGGAAAAAAAAGATGTGATTTGGTAGACAATAAAATTACTTTTGTCTTAAATTCCATCGTGGCTTTTTTATTTTGAAGTCCTGGAGTGTGATTGCTTTGGGTGGGAGCTGGGAGGGTCCTGCTGCTAGTGTGAGTTAATTTGACGTGTCCTTACCCATTCCACTTGTTCCATCCTAGAGAAACTGCATTGTAAAATTCATTTTCTTTTTATTGCTTCTGAGAAAGCTTTTTTTAAGAGCTCTTGAAATTAAGCTCTTCAGTTTGTGGGCTGTTGTTTGTTTTTTAGGAGTCTTCATGTGGGTGTAAATATTTCATGGGTAGTATTGCAAGCAGGGTTACTTTTCTGTTTTTTTATCTCTCCTACAGAGAGGGTAATGCTTCTTTGGGAGGTGAGAAAAAAGCTAAAGAATAGACCCCAAGATTTTTCATGCAGTATCTTTGTTAGTAATACTTCCTGATGCACCATTCAGGATGTCTTGTTGCCCAGCATTACTGCAGATTTCATCCTTTCCATCACTCAGCCTGGTGAGTGTTTCTGTGGCTAAAGGTGAGGTTCTGACGTAGAAAAAAAAACCCAACAAACAAGTGTCTGAGAGAGCCTGGATATAATATAGCTGAGGACTTCTAAGTGCTACAGAGACAGCCCTGTGATGCTACACAGTGGATTTGAGCCATTGTTGCGTTTTTTCTCCTGTTTTTGGTTTTGTTTTGTTTTTTTTTTTTAAACAAAGCCAAACAAACCACAATTTGGGAAATCTTTTGATTGTAAATCGCATTGCACAGCTACATTCATTTGTGGATTACACATGAATGTAGGGAATTTCACCATAAGTAACATACAAAAAAAGCAGGTCCAGGAAGTCTTGATGCTTAAAGTTTTACTTAAGAAGTGTGTGTTGAAGCTCCCTTAGCCATGCTAATGGTTATCCCAAGTCCTTGCCTGGGAGGGCTCCCTAGGCTGTTAGTGAATGTTGCCTGGGTGTCTTCTTGTATCCAGATTAGAGCTCACGAAGAAATAAATACAGCAAGCCAGGCTAGGGAGATTCATTGAAGAAGTCCACAGCTAGAACTAGAGATACTGATAGCCCAGGTCATTGGGTTTTAGACTTCCCAGGTGGTGGGGACACACTGCCATTAGGTGTAGTCAGGTAATTTTAAGAGCAGAGGAACTATTGGGGTAGGGTTCCTGTGATACAGGACCAGCTTCCCAGACCAGTGTTTGTATATCCCTATGGTAGTGAACATCTTAGGTCAGAGTAACTTCACTTGGGCTTGATACCCAAATCCTGAGCCAGTCTGGTCAGTATGGGGCTAGCTTCATTAGGAGAAAGTCCTGCATGCCAGGAATGTATAAATCCCAGTAACTACTGCTGATCAGTGTTCTGGGAAAAATCCTGTTTTGAGTATGTAACTACACTTGCTAAAATAGGTCTCAGCTGTAAATTGGAACACTTTCTTTTTTCTTTGACTGTGCTCAGACTATGAAGTGTCTCTGTTTTTCTAGGGCTTGTTCAAAGAGCCTTAAAATTGATTGACTCAGCTGCTATGATCCTGCTCTTTTCCTGTAGTGCTTTAGGATACATGTAGGAGAGAGGCTGCTAGGCAAGACGGGAACATTTAGAGATACTTGCAATAGTGAAAACTACATCCTTTTATTTCCTTTCTCCTCTGACATGCAGGACAACATAGAGAAGAGTGATGTGTTCTTTCTTCTCTGCAGCATAAACTAATGAACTGAATCTTTCATGTTGCAAATGAGCTCCTTAATGTTTTTTGCACATGGCTGAATGTGGAGCAGAACAACTGTGTTAAAAAACAGGTCACTCCCTGCCCTCATCAGGTGTTTCTGTTCAGCCCAGTGAATCTTACTGAGTCCATGGGATCCTGCCTGTAGCAGTGGGGCTGAGTAAGGTTTGCACCACCCAGTTATCATTTGCATTTGTAGGGATGATTTTAGGAGGGAAAATTCACCATTTCTGGTCTTTGTACAAAATAATGCCTCAACTGCCAGCGGGTTTTCTCTTTTTTATAACAGCTCCTTTTGTAAAAGCAACCTGTAAATACAAGGGAATATATAAAAGCAGTAAGAAGAGAGGCTGTTGTTCACAGCAACTATGCAGTTAAATACAGTGGAGATAACGATTTTCAAAGATTTTTAGAAATTTTTACAAGAGCATTATGAACTAAAATTTGTACGGACTGCTGTTGTTGAAGTGAGATTGTATCTAAAATTTAAAAATTCATGTATGATTGACTAAATTTCTTTTCTTTAAAAATGGATCAGAATTTTTTGTGTAATCCACTTGCTCTTTATTCAGCACTCCCCCACCATCAGTTTCTTGTG
Source organism: Florisuga fusca (assembly GCA_038090715.1). Lineage (NCBI taxonomy): Eukaryota > Metazoa > Chordata > Aves > Apodiformes > Trochilidae > Florisuga > Florisuga fusca. The sequence goes on from JAAWXA010000009.1 coordinate 21,041,729, forward strand.
AATACAAACTATGAAAATGGGTGCCTTCAAGTAGATAAACAGAGAATGCAGGCAGGTAAGAAACTAAGCTGTCTTCTGGGAATTGTCTGTATCTTACAGACTTTGGCAGGCTAAACACATTGTTCACTCCTGGATGCTCTTACCTGCACGTTAATATATCCTGTGTTCTGATTGCAATTCCAGAACACCTAAAAATCTTCAGATGTTTCCATGGTCAATGGGAAAATAAAGTCTTGGTGAGCCTGAAATGCAGGCAAGAGACCATATGACCTCCTAAGTACCCTCCTTGCCCCAAACTTTATGATCCTGTGATTTCACTAATTTCTCCTCCTCCGGAGCAGTTTCCTCTCTGAGACCCACCTTTCTCCTTGAAGAAGCAGGAGTTGCATCATGCTCTCCACTTCAAAAACATTCTCTTGGCTGTCAGCGAGTTCCCATGGTGAGTGTATCCAAAACCTCCAAATGTAACGTGTTTGTCTCCAGTAGCCATTTTATGGGATGATAGTCCTTAAAAACGCTCTGGGCTGGGTCACAGGCAGGTGTTGCTTTTACTTCTTTCCCCCTAGAGCAGTGAGTTCCAGGCAGAGGTGCCTGTCAGACATCCCAGTGCTACAGTATACACCCAGCTGGTAGCCCAGCATCACCTGCACTGCCAGCTGCCCTTTGTAAGTGACACACGGTGTGTTGTCACCTGCTGTTACACTACAAAAGGAGTTTGGGCCCTATGCACTAATGCTTTATCAAGGGAATTTGATATCAGGTGTGAACAGGCTCTGTAGCCCAGGAGGTTCAGCAGAGCAGTCGGTGCCTGGATGTTTTGAGAACACTGCAAATACTTTTTTAGAAGTACAAACTGAGAGATGGAGTTTATGTTGCTGGAAGTAACTTAATGCCACAATTTTCTCTGCTGCTGCAGGCTGGAAAGGGAAGGGTGATGGCCACTCATGCAGGAGAAGAACAGGTCTGTTATAGAGCTGCATCATCCTGGTCTCAGTGGCTCTGGTATGGTTTAGATGCACTCATGGATTGCCTGGGATTAGTGTCGGGGACATCTGTTCCCCTCAGATTTAGTACTCCTTCAGTCTTATTAGGAGAAAAAAAAATCCATGAATAAGTTATAGCAAAACCAGGTGGACCCATTCAAGCATGCAGATGTTTTATTTAAATATTCCTCAAATGTCTATTTATTCAGCATAACGCATGTATTATGCTGCCTTCTGAAATACGATATATGACTGTCAAACAAAATTGTCAAAACAACAACCTTGGTTTCTTTGTATGATACACAGAAATAATTACATTTCATGTACAGTACAGATGCATTTTACACAGTCATCAACAGTCATTCACTACCAAAACAGCATTTAAATCACCTAAAACACCAAAAGAATGTGTATTTCCCAAATTCAGTATAAGTTAATGATTTTGCATGTAACATAGGGAAATAGGAGACAGGACTAGAATTCTGCAAATTCATACTAAATTATTCCTTAAGCTGCATATTAAAAATGAAAGTACAAGTTGCTTCAGGAGGGTATTACTGTTATAAGTGTATTGCTGTAGTGTGTACTTTTTAGTCCATGTGGAAAGGAGAATGACGAGACTTTTTAAAAGACACATGACCTGACAGATTCAGCAGGTTTCCTGCGCTGTGTGTAGTCTGTCCCAAAGTGGGCTTAGTAACTGCCTTTTTGCACTATTTACCTGATAAAACTCATCAAGAAGTGTGGCATAAAAAAGTTGTTGTTGCAGATTGCTAATATCAAGGCAGTTTTTATATCAATAACTATTTGGCAAAAGGTGGGGACCAAGCCATTTTTTGTATGAATAACCATGAGTAGAAGAAGTACGATGAAGGTGAAAACTCTGGGTCCATTCTGCCTCTCTTTTAAACCCATAAAAACTTGTGTAACCTAGCAGCTTCAGCAGCTCTGGTGCAATTTTTTTCCGTAGGATAAAAGAGAGGAGAAGAATGCCAGGATGCAGAGTTCTGCAGAAGATGCAGTCCCTAGGGTCAGAGCACAGCCCGTGCTTGTGCTTCTGCCCTCTGCTAAGGTCTGGAAGAAATTTGAAGCTCAGTTTAAAATGAGTAGGTTATTCTGATGTGCAGAAAAAGTGGAAAGTTAGCTGCAAATTAATCAAGCTTCCAAATAAGTAAAAGGTAAGAAAAGAGTGTAGTGCATGATATACTCCTTTTAATTGCAGTATAATCCTAATATATGATGTTGTTGTTTGGTGTATATACTGTAGCATGATAGTCCATCATCTACTTTTCTGTCTCTATTGACAGGTAGAAAGACCAGTATTTGTGTGCAGGAAAAAGTGTATCATCAGCAAGTTTCAGGTTTTAGTGGGTGGTTTTTTTTTTTCTAAATGTTTAGGTCAGTAGAATGCTAGAAAATACTGTACTGAAACATACGCTATTCAAACTATTAAATAACTGTGTTAATCATTATTGTAATGGTATCTAATGCACTGAGCCTTTTAATTTATATGCACATTTTATTTTGCAGACATGCAAATATTTCTGATCCAGTGTTTTGATGTATATATGTATGTATTGATATGCACATATTCCATGGATATTTGATGTATATGATGATGTATGGTATGTTGTGTATATAGGAAGCATTATGATACATCTCCTAATGCACTCTCATGAAGAAAAATTACACAGTTTTATCAGAAAGGTTTCTGGTATCACCAGTGCCTTAAAAATGAAACCAAAAAACCTTAACTAGTAGAGCCTTCACATTAGCTTTTAGGCCTGCCCATGTGGCTGAATTCCAATTGAAATAAATTATATTAGCTTTGGGACCCAATCCATTATTCTGTCAGTGTTCTTAGGTAATTAAATATCTTCACACAATATAAATTCTTTAAAAAATGTTAGGATGCAAGTTTACAGATAATTACAAAAAGAATTTAGCCATCTTTTTCACTAACTTTTGTCTTCCAGTGTACTCCGGATGCTGCAGAATGTCAACAAGGAAAGTTTGGAAATAAGTGTTAGCTGATCCCCAAAACACTTTGTTGTGATTTCAATTCAAATAGGATTCATCCTGCAAGAATACACTGGGAGGAGAGGTTTCATCAGTAGCCTTGAAATCCCAAATAGTACGATAATGTTGGAGTAGACAACAAACTGTTATAGAAATAGAACAAATGATGAAAGAACAATGACTGAATAGCACAGTTGTGGTGCACAGTTTGGCTGCAAGATTCTAAATGTTTGCCATTAGAAGTTTATAGTGTAGATAAAGTTGTGTAAAATACCTTAAAAAAAAAAAAAAGAAAAAAGAAATCCTGATTCCTGATACAACAGGTGTACAGTGACTTATTGCAGTTGTAACAGTACCTAGGAAGCAAGAGAAAACAATAGTAAATATTGAACTAACTGAACACGTTTAGATCACTAATGAGTGTTTGAATAAGAAATACTGCATTTTTCAAAGGGAAGTTATTTGTACAGCTACCATGGAACATTAACAATCAGCTTGTTGTAAGTGCACGGAAATGCCCCTTTCTACAGTAATATTTTATCATGCCTAACCTGAAAAACAACAGAAGTAAACTGAGATCACAGCTCCAAATAATTTCAGCATGCATTATGGTTTTAGTTCTTTCAGTCAGTACAAACAGATTTCATATGAGCATTTGTTCTTTCATTTTTTTGATAGTTTCTCAACAAGTTTGTGGTTTAGTAACAGGAAAAAAAAGGACACGTTATCAAAATGTTTCTTGTTGTTTTGCATTCAGCAGGAACATAGGTTTCTTTCTATTTTTTGTTTTGTGTTTTTTTGTTTTTTTTTTTTTTCTAAAAAGAGCTCTCATGATAAGAAGAAGCATCAATGGGGACATTTCATTGTGCTCATATAGTAAGTCAGGATGGTCACAGAAGATCCCACCACGTCAGTTCGAACAAGGGGTAAGAAACTCCTTTTGGTTCACACGCTACGACACCAAAACCCACAAACTGTTTTTTTCTCCAGAACCTCTCGGTCCATGGCCACTGGTGCACACGTCAAGGGGCGTTGCCTTCGTCAGCTCTCTCATTCCTTGCGACTCATTTCTCACTTCTTGAGCTCAGCTTGCAAGTGGTCTTTATGCTAATTTATAAATAATTCCTTTTTTCTTATAAAGCGGATACTCTGACAATGTTTCCTCCTGAATACTCGGGAGACTCTGGCCTATCATCCCCTTCGGGTGTGGTGACAGGAGGTGTTGGGATGCTAATTATTGCTGTGGTGACGTAAGGCTGCTCACAGTTTAGTTTAACGCACTCTTCCACTTTGGCATTTAAGCTGGAACGGCTGGAGGAGGAAACAAAACTCCATGAAGAAAGGAAGTCCGGGTTACTTCAAGCTTCTTGTGTGCCCTATTCCCCTCCCTCAGCTGGCCTCCTCCATCCTGCCCCGCTAGAGAGCTCCACCCCACCACTCTGCAGCCCAGCAGCCTGTGGTCTGGGACTACGTCTGTGGACAGGCCACCTTTGTCCTTGCCTTCCTACCACTTCAGTGCTTCTGTAAGTTTTCTGAGCCCATCACCTAAGTGTTTCTGAGCAGGGGAAACATTTGAGCGGCTCCCTAGGGAGCAAACTTTGTACAGCCATATGACTTCTATGCAGGAAATTGGAAACCAAGGGCTACTCCCAGTCTCCCGGGGACTCCTCCACACTGTGATTATTTTAAGAACACTTTGTTTATTATGTATCCCCAAGAGCACCACACAGTGATATATGCACTAATGAAGGTCAACCTATGCACGGGGTTGCTGCAGTGCAGAAACATGTAAAACTCAAACTGTTTTTGTTTTTTTTTTTTTTTTTTTTTTAGTACAGATCTGCTGCTTTCTGTTTTTACATAATCTATGAGTAGAATTATCATGCAGGAAAGTCATAGAATCAGAGGGTGGTTTGGGTTACCAAGGACATTAAAGATCATCAAAAATCCTCAAGCAGAGAAAAGATGCATATTTCCTGGGGAGCTAAGACAGGCTGGGGCTTTGTGCTGGCCAGGAGGTTTCACTTCACAACAGCTGCAAAACTTCAGTATCTACAAGCTGATGTATTGTTCACAGAAGTGAAATCCAAAGCTAATAACTATACACTTCCGAGTCTCCTGAGACCTTTGCTGTGTTTTCAGAGATGGTGTTTGGATATACCTGAAGGCCAAATGTTTTACTTGTGAAAGTACAAAGAATTTCAATGAGTTTCAGACTTAAACTTCCCTGTCTTCACTTTTGTAATAACTACTCAAACTAGGAAATGCATCTTTTTTATCTATTTCATATTTTTTATTTAGAAGAGTCTTTCTTATGACTGTTGCACTTCAGACCCTGGGAATCAGCTTTACTTCTCTGCTCTGTGGAAGTGTGAGGCAGTCTCATTTGTCCTACACTTCTGAACCAAACAAATAGAAACAGAAGGTCAGACCTTTCTTTCTCGTCCCACTTTCTTATCGTACATCCAAATTGCATTTTTCTATGCTAAATTTATCTTGTTATGTATTTGCCCATGGCATATAATATTAGGAGCACTGTTTGATTTGGCATCCTTGGATGCTATTTGCAGCAAATAGTACACTGTAGGTGGTGGGAAGGGCATGAGAGGACAGAAATGGATGTAGAGAGACCATCTAAGTGAGGATAGAAAGGAGCAAACAGTGCAGGATGTTTCAGTACTAGTGTCCATTTTTGGATGACTATTTGCTTTCCACCTCTAGTCTCACAGCCTCCCCACAGAGGCCGCAACACCTCTACCTCTCTTTTCTAAGGAAGGAAGGAGCTTCAGCTCTCAGGGTGGTGGTGCACATGAAGTACCTGTTAGACAGAGGCGTCCTCTCCACACATCTGATCTGGATGGTGCTGAGCTCCTGCACGCTGCCCGGGCGGCTGCCGGTGAGGGTGGTGTTGGGGATGCGGAAAGTCTTTTTGTGCCTTCGTGAGCAGCAAGTGCTGGTAACACCTTGTTGAGATGAGAGAGAGGGGCTGTGGCTGGGGGGTCTGTTGACTGTGGCAACCTCCATACAGCTCTCTTCATAGACTTGCTCGTCCACAAACTCGTGGTTCTAGCCCAGAGGAATCCAGCCGAGGGACAAAGCACACAAAGAAAGATAATTAAAGCCAACCTATTAATCATGATTGTTTAAAGGCTTAAACTGACACAACTGAATGAACTGGGAAAGTTAGACAGCTCATTCTTGATTATAGTGTTTAGCCCATATTAGCCTGGGCTGAATACTAATACAAATGGGGAGGGTGGAACAAAAGGTTCAGAGCTCTAAATAAGAAAAAGTTAATCCAAATTATTTTGTGAAACAGCACGTGATTGTAATATAGTTTGTGTTATAAATATCTGCATTATCTAAGAGGTGCCACAAGAAAGGGAATTATGTTTGTGGTGCTTATTCAAATGCTCTAAATGTCCTTTGGAAATAAAGAAGATTTATTGTATTGAACTATAATAAAACTCATAAATATTTTCCAGATGAGTTTATAAAACTTCCTGATGAATTACATGTTAGAAATCAGTCTGAAACAATGTGTTTTGAGGAATGAATCTATGTAGAAGGAAATTCAATTAAATGGAATTTTGATTAGAAGAGACGAGACGGTTATTTAAAAACATCCAGAAAGCTCCTGATTACTGTAGATGGATATATTGAAAGCAGTTTAGAAGACTGGGGATTTAGTTAAATGAAGTAGTCTTTATTCATGCAATCTTTGCTTAATCCCAGCATAGCCAGTAGTCTGATAGGGTTGTCACCACAGTCAAGCAAAGGCTGGTTGATGTTGACCCAGTAGGTGACTAGGGAGCATTTCACACAGAGCTGTGATTTCCATATTATCTTTGTGTGCAAACTGGTGTGAAATACTGTCATTGCTTATGGGGGAATAAGGAATTTTTACTGTCCTTTTAAAGTATCAGGCCAAACTAGGCAGAGGTTGTGATATGTTCATGTCCAGTTTGAGAAATCCTCCTTTCTAACAATCATCTTTCCAGTTATTGCTAGAATCAGACTGGTTTAGGAAGCATTTCCTGAGTTAGTTTATGCTCTACTCAGCTTCATTCACTTCCAGGTGGTTAGCCTGCTGTGTCTTTAGACATTAGAATAAGAAACATTTTTTCCTCTAAAGATCAATGCACTAATTGGAAAGGTGCTGATGTTTTTCAGAATTACAGTGCAGTGCTAATGCAAAAATGTGTGAGCAAAGTAAATAGAGCAACAACTGTAGCCAAGTGTTTACTACAAATGAGAATACCCTTACAGGTGTATTATTTTTATTTTCCTGAGTGGTGTTAAAGAATGTAAGTTTCAGGTGATATGGCAAGAAAGAACTTGCTTGAAAATTGACTTCTATAAGGCATCTGTCAATCACAATCATGAAACTGAATGTGATCACACAGTGGACATAGAAGTCAGAGAGAAAAATCACCTAATTGCCATCTTTAGATTATGTTCAGTGTTTGCCAAGAACTCTGCTGGTTTCCCAATTAAAGTAATTTTGTGCTTCCTATAACTTTTATGAAGCAACCAACTCAATTCAATCTGTAGAGTCCATTAAAGAGTGTTATTTGGTGAACTTCTAATATAGATGGGAAACATTTTGAAACATTATAATGGCTTGAGCTAATATACTTGATTATAGTTAATAATTAACTGTTCCCAAATGATCTAAATACTTTTGGTGCAATTATTTTCATTATTCATTTTCACTGAATTCCATAACGTTGCCCACACTAAATTTTTTAGAATGGAAGAGATCTTATTCTATTGACTTTTATGTGCCAAGAAAACAGAAAATACATCTCTGCTTACTATCATTTGGACGGGTGCTTGTACCAAATGGTATTTCAAAAGATGAGGTGAGGCTGAGTAGGCACCTCACTCTTGCTTTTTAAAAAAAGAGCTCAGCTTAAATAATTTTTTTTTAAAAAAAAAAAGAGAGAAAAAAGGAATAGGCTTACATATTCCACCATAATGATTAGAGGAAAGCTGAAACTTTGGGAGACAAATCCAACTCCACCAGTTTGATAGAAAATTTTTCCCATGACTTCTATGAGTGTTTGACAAGACCTGTGGCTACTACTAGGGTTTTTTAATATATTTGTAATGTTACACTGTGGAACAATTTTTTAAGGCAGATTGCTATTCTCAGATTCAAGTACAAAATGTCTCAAAAATGTTCCAGAAGACCCAGCCTAAATCTTGGAAAAGAAACTGCATTATCCTATGAATAGGAAGCAAGATATATTGTCCTACAGCACATTTTATAAATGAATACTCCAGAAGTCAGAACAGAGAAAACATAAGAACCTGTGGGATGACGTATTACTATCTAAGTGATGTTACAAACTGGGTCATCCTATTTAAAAAGAAATGCTGTTGAAAGGAGAACATTAAATTATACATATTCATACATCATTCTTTAATTTAGCACAGTCTGGTGTAGGAAAACTTTATAATTTTTTTCTCTTTTTTTTTTTTTTTCTCTTTTTTTTTTTTCACCCTGAAAAAAGAACAGAAAGACTTTAACATTTGTCTCCATCAAATACACCAGAAGCATTACTGGGTCTTTTAATGAATATCTAAAACTAGACTATAAACATAAAACAAAAAAGCATAAAGTTCCTTTATGTATACAAATTTAGGGATGATTAAGATTATTGCTCTGATGTTAAAAGTCCAGAAATACCCTATTAGTAAACATGGCACTTAGTTATTACTGCATCATAAATACTGTAGTTTGCTGTCCTTTATGGCTGCACAATTATTCAGGTATTGACCAGGGAAAAATCTGAAGAGCATATAATAACTATTCCTTTTGATTTATAGGGCGTTTCAAATCTAGATGAGCATACTTGGGGCTGTTATGAATTACATTGATGATTTCTATAGGGATCTCGGTGTCTAAAATGAAACCAAAACACTTCAAAGGTTTGCACCTGCATCTGCATTAAGGACTTGAATTTTCAAAACATGTTTCTTGGGAATCCTCTTTTACAGTCACTTCAGTGGGAATTGTGTTCACATCTGAGGAAGCACTCGGCAGCTCTCCCTGTACAAAAGCTCAACGTTTGCTCAGGCAGAAACTTGCTTTGACTGCAATGAGTATTGCATGTGTAAGTATTGCAATGTGTGCTTTATGATCTGTAGTGCAGAAAAGTGCAAATGATGACATATAAGGCATGTATGAAAACCATACTGAAGGCCACATATACAGCTTGGCTATACTGATGTCACCTCCCTGATGCCAGTATCTTTCACCCTAGATGAGGCTCTCATCCGGAATCGGTTATTTATATGCAGAGGGTATAATGCCTTAAAATAGGATAAAATAGCTTTTCTTCCCAGTTAACTGCTTTCATATAAAGGCTTGTGAATTAGAGGAAATACCGAAATCATTCAGAACTAGGTTGGTGTTAGAATTCACAGGAAAATACAGTTCTCTTTTTTCTTACCGTAGTTTTTTCCAGGCAGTGAAGCAGGTGGTGATGCTGCGTCTCAAAGGCAGAGCCAGATTTGCCAACAAAGGCCTGTTCTTCTTCAGTGGAGGACTGTTGATACATAGAACTCTGTATTATTCTCATTTGTGAACAAGAGGGCTCTTGTCCAATTGTTTGATCAGAACTAATCTGGATTGTACACAGTAGCATAATTGCAGTGCTTCATCTACATGGTATAACCTAAGTAATTTTGGACCTAGGATCTCTTTTGCAAGTTTTGTTTTTTAATCAAAAATATTAATCAAAATAATTGTAATTTTAATCAATAATTTTAATTTTAATCAAAATATTTTTTTTCTGTTTATTGCACCTCCTTTTAAATGTCTCCATCCTAAGTCTTTAGTGCATAGATGGAATACTACAATTTACATAGTCGTTCTCTTGAGATCATTTAATGGCACTAAGAATTACTGGTATTTCTGCTTACACAAAAAATCATGCCATTGATTCCAATCTGCTGAGTTTGGAAAGCATATAGATGTTACTGACACAGAATGAAGAATTAAGTAGAAAGCATCCACTGTTTATTAATCGCTTTCATAATTATTCACTAGAAAGCAGAAACCTAAATAGCGGAGGAAGTAGGATAATAGGAAAGATTAGAATTCAGCTTTGGGATACTGGAAATCTGCATGGCAATTAAGCTATTTGGTGTCTTTCTAGCTCAAAGATTTAAGTTCTTTCAAACCGGAGAGGAAGCGAGGGCTCTGACTGCTTGTCTTTTGTGCAGACCGGACAGACGGACAGACAGCCCCTTCCTTCTCTTCTGGCTATAGGTTAAAGCATTTGGCTTTTTAACGTGTATTGAACAGAAAGGGCACAGAGGAATGAAAGCCTTCCTGTATCCCTCAGGGAACTGCCTAAATGCCAGAAAATGGCAGGGATTAATACACTGTATCTTCATTATTTCTCAGCTGGCTACAGCTCCAAGCAGCCAAGGGGCTGTCTCTGGCAGCACTTTTGCATTTGTAATAATCACCAAGATTCTCCTTAGAACAAAGTAGGTGCTTTTGGGGAATGCTTTTCGCTCTGCAACACTCCCCTGTGTAAGTGGTGCCCCTGAGCTACCTGTTTCCCTCAGTGATGATGAAGTGTAGTTTTGTAACCCATGTTCTCCCTGTGTGAAGCCAAATGAGACAAATCCAGCCTGCCTCCTAACAGGCACACACTGCACTTTATTAATGAGGTTTTCTATGGGATCTCACTGTAACAATGTGGGTTACATTTGAATCCTGCATTTCTATCTGGCCATTTCCCTCATCTTCTTAATACCTCATCATTTCCTTTCATCAGCTTCCTTTAACAATAGTTATTGTCCAATTTCCCTGTTCTTAATGTACCTCCCAAGATAAAATTGCCTAAACACCTGAGTTGACTTGCCCTGGTAATAAACAGAATAGGATACTTCTGGGCTGTCATTAACTGCTTGTCTGGAGGGGTGGGTGGATAAAAACATTACCTGCTGCAGCTGATTACTCAGTAAGCCGTTTCGTTTGCTCTGCATGTAGGCATTAGCACTCCCAGTCTTTGCTGCACGAATCCGAGCAAGTCTGGCTTTCTGTGTAAATAGACAAAAGAAAGAATGTCACTTGTACTCATATTCATTATTCTGTTTATCTAAAACTGCTAATTGGAATCAGCTGCTTATGAATACCAGTATCAGAACCACTGAAAGCCTGCGATGCATCCATACTCCAGGTGGAGCAAATCATAAGTGTATTCCTATTTAAAATGCCAGTGACAGAAGTTTTTGTTTGTCTGCATGCATCAGCTAATGATTTTGGAGAAGGGACTAGACAGATCAGCTAAAGTGCCTCCTTTTTTAACCTGCGTTGCTGCAGCTGTGCCACTTTTTATGCCTTGTGGGTCAGGAACATGGGCATCCCTCTCAGCTGCTCCTGCAGTGAGAATATATTTAAAGGGGAATAAATTGTTCAGAAAAAAACATAATATCACAACTGCTGTGAGATGTTTTCTCAGAGCCTTCTGGGTTTTTAGAGTAGCAGAATGTAAGAGTGTTCCATATGCTTTTTCCCAGCTAATTTCCTGAATGCTTGCCAGGCCTTTTAAAAGCCTTTTTACCTCTTCATGTCTGTTGGTATAATCAGACTTAATACTTCTCATCAGTGGTCATAATCTGTCTATAACTTCATTTTTCAGACCTTTCTCTCAAATTGCTGAGAGAGTTCTGAGTTTTCTCAGATGAGTTTCATTGCCTGGGAAGGTGACTTTCATCCCAAAATAGAAGGTGGCTCACAACTGAAGGACATTTGCATCCACCGGCTTTTGTACAGCACTTAGAAGCCATCATCTTTTCCCCAACATGCTGTTGGGGAAAGCATGAGGAAAAGACTCAACCAATAATATGGGAAACCATATATACACTATGTCATATTATCTCTGTAAGAAAATAAAATAATGCTGGGCATGTGTGGATCACAGTCAAAAAGCTCATATGAGAGCCTGTTGCCAGATTTTGTGATAAAATGGCCATTTTAGAATAACCCATTGGTTAGTCACCTTCCTCAGTGTGCACAGCTTTCCCAGCAATGCAATTAATGCACTTTATTGTAGTGTTTAGGAGCAGGGTACCTGAATCCCCCAAATCTGCAAAGGTCAATTCCTACCTTCCCCTTCTCCTGCTAGCACTGAAAATGACATCTGCAGCCCCACACTTGGCCACCCTAAGCAAGTCTCCAGAGGCTGGACCAGGGGTACGTGTCCAGTCAGGGCTTTTTCTCTGAGCACCACAAGAGAGCATCTGCAGGCAATGAGCCACCTCAGAGGGCAATGTACTGGGCTGGCCTGGGGTCCACAGGAGTCAACTAGTGGGGGGAACCACTAACAATCCTGACCCTCTGGGTGCACACAGGCTCCTAGGTGACACATCCAGGGCCAACAATGTGGTTAGGCATGAACGATAAGGGCTGACAATTAAAAATCTTGGATAGGTAAAAACCAGGCATTTTCAAGGTGGAGCTCTTGAGATTCAACATCAGAGCAATGGGCTGGAGGAGAAGAGATTTACCTGCACTGCAGAATAGTCATGGGCTGGGACATGTGCACTGGGTTACGTTCATAAATATATTAAAGGTCTCTCAGCACTACTTTAGCCTTAGGAGCTTGAGATGCTTTAGAGATGCCTTTGCAAGGTGCAATATGGACTCCCATAAATAAGTGATTTCAGCCACAAATGTTGTAGCTCTGGTACTTTTCAGAGTGCTTTTATGCTGGGAATTTCATTAGATTTAATGAACAAACATTTTACGTACATTAGTTATGCTTTTTCCTTTAGCATGCACACTCATTTTCTCTTTCAGTGACTGAAGAAATAATTATGGTGCAGAACCATTTAATAAAGAAATATAAAAAATATAATGGTTCATCAGGCAATCTTAATATATCAACGTGCTACAACACATGCTAATCTAAGATTGTACTTGCCATATGAAGATTTCAAATTGCTTTGCAAATATTAATTTATTGCATCTCAGAAAGCTTTGGTGAGGTGGAAAGTAATAGCTTACATCTTTCTAGCCAAGACTCATTCAGATGACCTGAATTTACTTCATTTACTGAAGAAAAGGTGATAAATTACTAAGACAGGTACCAGATATTGTGGCTTCCATAGTTATATCCATCATCTTACAAAAAATAGTCCTGAAGCTGGAGGTGTTTACAAATCTGTTAAAGTGATAAGATTTCTTTTCAGTGCTTCTGCCTGATTTATATTAGAGCCTATAGTGTGAGAATCTAGTGACTCCTCACATTTCCTATCAAGAAATCATTAAAGCTCATGTCAGCCACAGGATTTCAAGGGCTGTGCTGAGGATTGAATTCCCATGAAGGACACCAAAATGATGGGATGACATCAGGAAAACTGACTATAGAAGGACTGCATTTTCCTTTGGCCTGCCAATTGCATTCTCTGTCACATACAACAGAAAAAGAGTGGTAAATACCCCTTTCAACGACTGCAAAGCCCTTCCCTTTTTTCCCCATTCATGGAATATCTTTCAAAAAAATAAAAGGAATGAGTTCTCCTGCAGTCTTCTTTGCTGTGAGGTTTTCCCTGTTAGCCATTGAATGTGAAACTCTGATTTTGGCAATTTTTGTGTTGTCTGGGACAAAAAAAATGTAGTTGAAATAATACAGTTCTCTCACACATTCTGATGAAATTTCACCATAATCTTCTTGCCTGAAACTTCCTAAAGACACTGATTAATAGACCTAAATGTTACCACATCCCTTGTATTTGTACTGAACTTCTCTTTGGAAAGCATTGTGGTTTTTTAGCTTCAAATTATAAAACTTAGAGGCGGGTCCTTATCTATGGCTGCATTTCTAGAAACATTACAAAATTATTCAACAATATCTAGCTTGTCAGTTTCAGAAATCTAAACATTTTTTTTTCACAAGGTTTTAAATAGTGCTAAATGTAGCACTATGGGGTATTTACAATATCCAGCTTGTTACACTCAAGATGTCCTCAGCTGTCCAGCGGTGTTAGGAGAGAGATTTTACTAGGAACACTTTGAGGCAGGGCCTCTCTTCAGGCAAAAGCCTCTCTTCAATTTGCTATGCAAGAATCCTGGGTGGCCTAGGTCATTTATTACTTATATATTTCCTGTTGTCTGTCTTCTGCTGCTCTCCACACTACAGAACTATCTTACCGTCAAAACTTAAACATTAATAATTACTTACCTTATTTTTTAATGCTCTTGTACAATTAAAATAAAAGGATTCCTCCACGGTCATTCGTTGTATACTGGTTTTGGTTTGGATAGATTTAATTTTTTTCAGAGTAGCTGGTATGGGACTATGTTTTTGATATGTGCTGAAAACAGTGTTGATAACATGGGGATGTTTTAGGTACAGCTGAGCAGTGCTTACACAGCTTCAAGGCCTTTTCTGCTTCTCAGACTTGTCCCACTGTCGAGCAGGCTGGGAGTGAACAAGAAGTTGGGGAGTTCACTAAAGGGATATTTCCATGCCATTCATAGAATCATAGAATTAGCTGGGTTGGAAGGGACCTCTGAGATCATCAAGTCCAACCCTTGACCCACCGCTGCGGTTGCTAGACCATGGCACTGAGTGCCACATCCAGTCTCTTTTTAAATGTCTCCAGGGATGGAGAATCTACCACCTCACCGGGCAACCCATTCCAATGCCTGATCACCCTCTCTGTAAAGAAATTCTTTCTAATATCTAACCTAAATTTCCCCTGGCACAACTTAAGACTGTGTCCTCTTGTCTTGTTGAAAGTCGTCTGGGAAAAGAGACCAACTCCCACCTGGCTACACCCTCCTTTCAGGGAGTTGTAGAGAGTGATGAGGTCTCCCCTGAGCCTCCTCTTCTCCAGGCTGAACAGCCCCAGCTCCCTCAGCCTCTCTTCATAGGGTCTGTGTTTGAGTCCCTTCACCAGCCTGGTTGCTCTCCTTTGGACCTGCTCCAGGACCTCAATCTCCTTCCTGAACTGAGGGGCCCAGAACTGGACACAGTACTCGAGGTGTGGCCTCACCAGCGCTGAGTACAGGGGCAGAATCACCTCCTTGGACCTGCTGGCCACGCTGTTCCTGATACAGGCCAGGATGCCATTGGCCTTCTTGGCCACCTGGGCACACTGTTGGCTCATGTTGAGCTTCCTGTCAATCCAGACTCCCAGGTCCCCCTGTGTCTGGCTGCTCTCCAGCCACTCTGTCCCCAGCCTGGAGCTCCCCATGGGGCTGTTGTGGTCAAAGTGCAGGACCCGGCACTTGGCCGTGTTGAACCTCATCCCGTTGGAACCAGCCCAACCCTCCAGTCTGTCCAGATCCCTCTGCAGAGCCCTCCTGAATTTATTAATTCAACAAAACTAGCCACAGTTGAAGCAATGAAGCTTTCTGTGAGCCATTATTATCTTCCAGCTGAGACCCACTTCTGGAGTATGCTGTCTAGTGAAACCCTAGAAGCAGAAAGGCTGCTCACCTCAGACCAAAAGAGTGTGCAAGGACCACGATCATTTTAATAGCATTCTCGGTGAGCACTGAAGCTGTAGCAGTGACCACAGGAAAAAGGTAACTGAGACACAATGCCACAAATACCCACAATCTGGAGGCATAGTCAGTGAAAGCAACCACTTTTTATACAGAATGGCCTTAAAAGACCCTGGGCAGAGGCCACCTAAGGAAAGCTAGATGGTGCCTAGGTGTAACAGTTCTTTATTCATGTAAAGGCATGCACTTTAATTCAGGATGTGCTTGTCCCAAAAAATTAATGATTGGATGGCCTATAGGNACACTGCTGGCTCATGTTCAGCTTCTTGTCAATCCAGACTCCCAGGTCCCTTTCTGCCTGGCTGCTCTCCAGCCACTCTGTGCCCAGCCTGGAGCTCCCCATGGGGTTGTTGTGGCCAACCCCATTCAACCCCATTCAACATCATGCTCAGCAACAAAACCAGATGGCAGTGGAGGCTGGCATGGTCTGCCCTTGCTCTGGGACAGGATGGGCATCAGTTGTTTTCTAGTGAGTGATTGTTTTATTTTACATCACTATTTTTCTCTTGGGTTGGTTCCCCACACTTCGGGTCCCACATTCCCCTGGAGAGACGTGAGCAAGCAGATAGGTTCTGCTTAGCTGCCCTCAACACTGTGGGTCCTAGAGTCATGGCCAAAGTAATAAAAAAATCAGTCACATTATTGTTTATATCAATTTTTGTTTGGCCTTTCGTAAATCCACCCTACATGTTTGCTTTCAAGTGAAAAATCAGGCCCACATTTCATGCTCTGATTTTCTAATTCTCAGTAATTGCAAATAATTGACTTGAGATTAGCTGACAATAATTTATACAATGTCAGCTTGCAGCAGAGAAGAAAATGCTGTTTACTTTGTACATTAATGGATATGGAATTCAATAACGTTCATATATTTGTTGAGTAGTGCCTTGCTCTCACTTTCTATTCATATTATCGTTCAGTAAACACAAATTTTACATGCTTTTTGTGCTAAACTCAAAAATCTTGGGCAACCCCACTGAGATAAGAATCCTACCTTGTTTCAAGACATCACACTGGCTAGCAGGGTTCCCTACTGCAAACGCTCAGCTCTAGACTCCCAGGTGCTGTTAAGCAGTTGTTGCTTCAATTTATCCTAGAGCTATTTATATTTATCTATTAACTAAGTATTCATAACTTGACAGATACATACATCATGTACAATCAATAAATAATAAAGACAAGCCAATCTTCAGGATTTATTTCACTATGTAAAGGTAGAAAGCCATACTCACATGAAAGATTCAGGTTGAATTTTATTTGTCGGGTCAGGTTTTGGAGCTGATAGTTGCTTGGGTGTTCTTTTGAGGCACTGTGTAAAGTCAGTCTAGAGAGAAAGTGCTTGAGCAGCTAAAATTAAGGCTCTTTCAGTTATCTGGTAATGAACAATAATGGGCAGATGCATCCACTCTTAGGACTGGCTGGCTAAGAGAATACAAAGCTCTTGCATTCAAAAAATGCAGAAAAGTAGATGTATAGAAAACAGGGAAGGCATCTAGCAAGGAATGTTAGGGAGGACATTGTAATCATAAGAGCTGCTGTACTATGTTGGGATGGAGCAGATCCCTGCTCCCAGGGGGTAGCTATGCCTTCTTTTTTCCCTCCTTGTCCTAGTAGTTACCCTACTGAGTATGACACTGTGAGGGTCTAACCATGTCTTAACAATTGATGCCTATAAAATATGGAACAGCAAATTGTACCCAAGATTACTTAAAACCTTTTTTTTTTTTTTTTTTTTTTTTTTGTTTCTCCTCTCCTTCATACATGGATCAGCACAATGTATCTATCATTAACTTTGCTGCCTGAAGGCACAAATGGGCAAAATAACGTAGTCTATTGCAGTTGTTTCTATCTAAGAAAAGCTCCATAAATGGGATTCTTCAGAACTGTCTCAGTAGTGATAAATCTGCCTCAGGAAAAGGCATAGCAAGACTATAGGGTATAATTAGTTCTGCCCTGAATTCCAATATCTTTTCTGGAATATTTACTTTTTTATTATCAGGATAGGTCAGATCCTTTGACCCTGTTGTCTGATAGAAGAAAATGTTCCGATTAGCATAAATTACAGTCCTTTATCTTTTATTTTCCTTTTTTTTTTTTTTTAAATTTATATTAATGTCTCTTTTACAGCAATATATTATCATGGTTGGAAGCAAGAGCTTCTTTTAAAATGCATTTGAAGTGGGATGGTATATAAATAAATTTGTCTCTTCTATCTTCCCCTGAGCATTAATGTGCAACGCCCTTTTGCTAAAAAGATACAAATGGAATTATCTGATCTTAAATGACTGTGCAGAACTCAGTAAATGCACATACGGATGGTCACCTCACTCTTGAACAAACCTAATATAATTTTTTTTTTCTGATGAAAATTTCCAGTGCTTCTGGGAGTAGATTTCAGTTCTCCAGCTGAGAACTTTCTCTTGAGTTTCCTCCCAGCCCAAATATTTTGCCATTTCTGAAGACTACCTTGATTTAAATTCTGTAGGAGATATTGATAAAGTTGCCCAGTTCAAATGCACAACTCTCTATCAGATGGAAGCTGTTGGACCCAGCAGGAGGTACCATCACCAGCAGGTGTTCATGCTGTGCTCCATGAAACAACACCTTCTTTCAAGCTTACGTTCTTCAACCTTTGAGACCAAAGATAAGATTGGTGCCTAGGGAAACATTTATTTTAGAAAACTGTGTAAAGCTTCTAATGTGTTGAATGAAGAAGGAATTTCATACTTCAATTACATGAATTTTTGGTTTGAATATTCTTATAAAATGCAGCAGAACCCTCCTGTAAAATGCAAGGCTATATTAAAAGCTGAATATTGCTAAATATGGACTACGCTCTACCCCAGAAATAATTTTAGTTGTTTGGTTTTATTTTTCAGCCTGTCAGAGCAATATTCAGTTCAACATCTCAGATTCAGTGGGAATTATCAATAAAACACCCACCCAGTGCAAAGTTAATAAGACCTCAAAACCATTTTCTCCAGAACAAGAAAGGCATAAACATGGTCAGAGGCAATCTCTCATCCTTACTGTTGGCGTTATGCTGGGGAGCAGAGGAAAAGACACTTAACAAGATTGCCATTCATCACTTTGTGTTCCTGTTTGAAACATACAATGAGCTCACTGTTTGGCAAGGAGGAAAAGTCAGTCATTAACTCAAGCAATTTCTATTCATGAAGACTTTACAGGGAATAGCAGCCAGTCTGCCAGCCTCATTTTTGTGAGGTATTTTCTCGTCTCCATCTCTTTTTCACTGGCAAGCATTGAGCAGGCATAGAAAATTCTGCTTCACGACATGCAGGAGGAGACAGGTTCTATCTGAAATGAGGCTGGTTGTGTCTGCAGTTATTATGAAAGCTCACAACAGGCACACTGGTTGCTGGGATCAAGCAGATCTGTTACCCATGACAGGTGCAATGCTCAGAGGGACCGTAATGAAGCAATGTGTTCTGGTGGAGACAGACTCTGCTCTCTCAGTCTGCTGCCACTACACAAACAGAAGTGGAAAAGTTCTTGACAAAAACAAAGCAGTGTAGGAATGATGTGTTCTTTGCATGTTCCAGCTGTGGGAGAGGGGAACACACAGCTGGAACTAGCACGTGGGACAAAATGGCATGCAAAAGGGTGAGCAGAATTAGTAGGTAGGTGAGGTGTGGTATTTGGATCACCAAAGCGGTTTATATTTGAAATCAGGTTTCTAGAAAGATAGGACATTTCTGTGATATACCTTGTTTCTTTTATGGCCATTTTCCTCATCTGACAGAATTCTGCTAAGGTGTGCATTAAAGGGTGCATCATCTTAAGCCTGGGCCTATGAACAACATTTTTAGCCAAATACCTCATGTTTCTCCTATCCTAAAGAAGATATTCTGGGACTGGTATCACTGCATAAATTTATGTAGCTTCCTTTTTATGAAGAAATCAGTCAAAATCAGAAATCAGTAGCCAGGGAGAAACACACAAATATTTTGTATCTTTAAGGCTGGTGCTGGTGCCTATAGGAGGCAGATGCAGCCTGTGGCTGCCTGTGGTCCCTGGTCTCTGTATGTAGTCCCCAGGCATGGTCTGCCTGCACACCTCTGTGGGCAGTGATCCTGCTCTTCCTGGAGACTCAGGACCTCCTGAGGAGAGGCCAAGGGACCACAAAAAGCCCAGGTGATGAAATTTCAGCCTTGACAATCTTGAAACCTATGTCGTATCCAGAACCTTCTGGCTGCCATCAGCAGAGGAGCAGAGGGTAATGCATCTCAGCTCCCTTACCAGGACTTCGGGTGCCTATGGAGGACACCTGAGCCGTATGGGGTGAAGTGGAGTGGGACTACTACATTGGCAGTGACGTGGAGATGAAGGTGACTGCCCAGGCTTGACTGCATGTCTCTTGGTTAGTTCTTTCTGGCACCTGACCTTGCCCATATGGGTCAGGAGGGAAACTGCCTTCAGAGGCTCAGAAAATCAAGGAAGCTGGAAAAAGAGACTTCTGCTTTTGGCTTTTCCTGATAAAGCTCTTTTTCTGAAGCCTTTTAAGCAAAGTAAAGCTGAGGAGACAAGTTTCCCAATGATTGGATTCTCCATATACTGAACCTGGGAATTAAACACTTGTATTAGTGAAGCAGGCTGTTAGGAGAGACACTAGAAATCATTATCAGGGATTTTTTTGGGGGTTTGATTGTTTTTTTTTCTCAAAAGACTCTGGCAGAAAGAAAGTCTGCTTGAAAAACAGAAAAATCTTCAGTTGGCGAAACTGCAGGTATTGCCTGCAAATTCTAGATCTAGTCCAATAAGTAGGATAAATCACCACAATAATAGACCTCTAAATTTTGACAGAAAAGATAAATGATCTGATTTTTTGTTTTGTTATGTTATCTGTTCTTCCCCCTAAAAATAATACAATATTTGCATGTAGGACAT
Organism: Florisuga fusca; assembly: GCA_038090715.1. NCBI lineage: Eukaryota > Metazoa > Chordata > Aves > Apodiformes > Trochilidae > Florisuga > Florisuga fusca. The sequence goes on from JAAWXA010000009.1 coordinate 21,062,180, forward strand.
GAGCTGGGTATGTAGCACACGTGTATAGTACTCCTCTTTCTAAGAAATACTAATTTTGAGAATGTACAGCCTACAGAAAGTTATATTGTAGCATATATTGCTTAACAAAAAAAGGGGGAAAATTAGGAGCTTACCTTTTGTGCCCTGCGCTTGTCTGCTCGTTGATTCTGGTGGTAGATGCGGCTGAAGTTGGAGACAATTACAGGAACTGGTAGAGCAATGACCAAGACCCCACTCAGGGAACATATCGAACCAAAAATCTTGCCAGCTATTGTCTTCGGCACCATATCACCATATCTGGGTTAAAGAAAACAAAACACTTAATAAATGCAAAAAAAGTATTGAATTTCAAGATGAATGAATTGCACACAATAGATTTTATTTCTCTTGCAAATAACACTCACTGCATATAAATACACTTTATAAACATCTACATATATATATATACAACATGCCCAGTGCTGTGCACACAGAATTTTAATTTGAAGCCAATGTTGGGTATCCTGTCCGTCAAACTGTGGGCATCTATTTTTTGCTTTCTGTAGTTTTCCCAGGCTGGCTCTGTTGCAATGGAGAGAGAGTGACCTTGCTAAGGAAAAGAAAAATCAGTGTTGAAGATAAGTCCTCGCTCTGTTTGCTTGTTGGAAGAACTCATCACTTTCCATCAGCAAGATCCTAGGGAGGCCAGTTGGTAAATTAGGTGCTAAAATGAATAATCTGTTGTCTCACTGAAGTTGATACAGTACTTTAATTTCGAAGGGCAGCACATTTGTGAAACAGGCTGCTCAGGATATCGTGGATTTTTAATCCTTGGGGATTTTCAACCCTTAGCTAGACAACACCATGTCTGACCTAACCCATTGCTGTTGATAGCCCTCCTTTGGGAGGATGGACTAGCTGACCTCCTGGCCTCTGGATCTCCTATGGTCTAGGCAAAAGTAAACAGGAAAAACTCAAGCCACAAGCAAGCAGTCAAACAAACTCTAAACGCAAATCCTGGCTGTACTCAGAACCACTAGGCTACCACCTTTTGTTATGCTGCTGGATCCTGTTTTACCCAGCAAGTAAAACCACTGCTACTGAAGTATGTAAAGACAGTCCAGTGACAGCTTATTAAGAGATCCCTGCTCTTTGCATTCTGTAGGGTGCCATACTCTATAGGACAAGTACATAATTGCATACTACAGAATTTTATAAAGAGATAAATTACTTCCAAGGCCCACTATGCTTTTAACTCTACTGGGTTTTAAGTTACAATTAAACACTGATTGTAGTATGTGAGTTTAGTATGCTTGTGAGCCAGGAGATAGCACATTCCCTATTACAAATGATTTATAAACTGTTAACACAAGAAAAGGTAAGAAATAAACCAAGACAAGAAACAGGGTTTGCAAAATGCTATCTGGAAAACAAAACCTGTCTGTTCATCAAGAACTGGAAAAATAATAGAGAAGTTGGGAGGAATCTTCAAGTCAAGTCAAGTTCATGTCCAAATAGAGCACACAATCATGAGAAGAAGGGGATAAAGAGTTGAGGATATCAGGTGATGCTGAATCTATATGGGGTTAGAGAACACCTTCTAGGAATGAGAGCTCAGCATACATCCAAAAGAGATTAGGTATCACCTTGTAGGTGAAGATGAATTGTTTGCATCTTGTATGATAAGAGGAAAGTGTTTCACCTAAATATTCAAGTAAGTTGTCATCCAGGCACATGTAATATAGATGACCAAGTCTTAGACTACTGACAAAGATTATATTGAGTAAAACAGATCTTTAGTTGCTTTACAAAGCATGCCCAAGTGTAAAATATTCACAGGAAAAAAAACATTAATATTTCTACCAATAAACCCCCTTGGCTGCTTAGAATTTGAATGCTATTAGTTTCTGATTTCGTGACATGAAGGGTTGGATAAAAAGACATAACGTAATAGAATCAACCTTCTAAATTATTAATATAGTTCAGTCTGAATTACAAGTTATATAAAGCTGGAAAAATACTAGAAAGAGAGTCATGCTTTCCTTCACATCAACATTTGCACTTGACTACACAGGCATATTTGGTGCTTATCTTCCTAAATCCAGGGCTGACAATCATCTGTCAGGAGTGATGCATGGCCGGCTCTTCATTCCTTTGGGCAAGAAAGTGAATAAAAGACCTTTCAAGTTCCCTCTGACAAACTGGATCCCTGACACCTAAGTAACCCCTTTATTTTTCGTCAGAGCCATGAGGAGAGCAGTGGAAACGAGGCCAGGGTGGTGCTGAGTTTAGGGGAGAAGCCTTGGAGTCAAATCCCTGGTAGTCAATGCTGGTTTACAGTATTTGGTACTGTTTATCTTCATCCTTTTAGATACAATCCATGTATTTTCTTAAATTGAATCCAAGTGTATCAACAGAAAGCTATTTAGAAGGCAATATGCATTTACACACATCTGACACAACCAGATCTTGAAATGCAAAATTTTATACATGCCCAGTACTACCAGAACAGATCTCTTGAACTAGATCCCTAAACTTATATTTAGCTGCCTATCCCTTGAAATGCTAAACTGCTGAATCTTCATAAGCTCGCATTGTCACTGATGGCTGCTGTGGACAGAGCATTGCTGGCTCTAATTAATTTGGCTTCAAGTTGCTCAGGGATATAGTTCATTCTGTTGATAACGTGACACTACAATTATGTAAATCAAGTGCAGACTGATGCTTTAGGAGTGATGACAGGAGCTATTAGCTGATCCGTCTCTAACATTTCAGTATTTATGTGTGGACCTACCTACTGACATAGGGAGATGCCTTTTCACAGTATTTCAGTGTTACAGAGTGAAATTGAAAAATTAGGATTGCTTGATACATGAAGGCATTTTGCAATTATTTTTTTTACCTTCTGGGGAAAATGACAGGTAGATGGATATACTGCTTATTTTAAAATAACATTTAAAAATTATTTTTTTATTTCAGCTTGAATAAATTATAATACGGTGACATTTTCCACATTTAATGTCGTTTGTCCACTGTTTAGTGCTAATAATCTTTTGCATCATTTATAACTCTTACATAATTAGTTTTTCTCCTGTTGACAAACATTGTGTTGGAGAAATTGCAAGAAAATTAAAGTCAGAAAAAATTATTTTCAAGAAATTAGCTTTCCTGCACAGGGTGAAAAATGTAATTGCTCACTTTTGTGACAAAACAGAGTTTTTACTACATTTACCCTGGTTAGCCTTGCTCTCCTTTGGGACAGTGACACAGATTTTAGTCTAGTGTAGGCATGACCAGAATTGTTAATGAAGCTCCTCCTGCTGGATTGAACATTACCTTTATGCACACCTCATATATCACTGAATGCCACCAATGGAAGTGGCTGACATAAAATGAAGGGAATATTTCTTCCTATACCCCACCTGCAGTTGCTTTATTCCTTGGAAAGTCTAAACTAAAAAAGAACATAACTCAGTTTTCAGATGGCAGGGTAGCTCTGTGGTTCTCGTATTTCAAAGTGGAAAAATTATGCTTGGTCTCTAAAACAAATTCTAAATTCTGCAGAAAATCTGATCTCTTCAGTCATGGAGGCAACAAATATGGAATCTTATTAAGCAATTTTCACAGAGTCACTTTTGAAAAGGAAAATATTTCAAGGTTTTATCTAGTGCTACCCTGGTTGTCTCACTGCTTTTCATACTGCAACTGCAACAATATTCCCCCTTCCATGCTTTACCTTCTGGTTGAAGTCTTTTCATAGATTTGTATATAGTCTGTTCCACATATGTCTATTATTGCGGCCAAAGCTCAAGTCAGTCTTTGGGCCTTTGTGATTTGTACTGACAACCTAATTTTGTATCGTCAGAAGTGTCATCCCAATATTGTACACTCAGGATGAGTGAAGAAAAGGAGATGTCATACTGATCTCTGTTATCAGTCAGGTACATGCTACTTCATTAGCCAAAAGGAGAAACTAGACAAACTAGATGTGTCAATCAAATTTGATCAAATCACAAGTCAGAAACTACAAGATCAAACTAAGGCCTAGGTTTTATGAGACGTGGTCCAGACAGGTCAGGCATGTGCTATTGCTTGCAGTACATGGGTATCTGTTCAGCAAGTGACATCGTAAAGGATGGAGGGATTTAAATTCATGTGTCTGTCTCAGTTGTTTGTATCCAACAGGTGACAGACTACTTTTGCATATTTGAGTCCTTACTGAAAGGGAAGACAAAAAGACAGTGGATTCCTTCTTTTTGCACATACTGGAACTTTCAGAGTACTGATCTGAGGAACATGGGCATGATTTCTTAGTGCTTTGCATGAAAGATTTGGGTGCTTGAAATACAGTTTGAATCCCCCACAAAAGGCTGAGCTGTTGTAGGAGCTTAGGAAACACCAATGTATTTGAGTTTACATATACCAAATCAGTAACCTAAGCATTGCCACATCAGAGCTTACCCGTGGACATCCACTCACCAAAGCAATGCTGCTTTTCTAACTGAGGAGGGGAATATCTCTGATGTTGCATACCCATAATTCAAGAAATCTCACACAACTGTGGCATCATCAGCTAGTTGTCTTATTCCTGAATATACTTCATCAAAGGTCTGAATTGTAATCAAAACAAGTCATACTTTTCAGACACTTTTCCTGGATGAGAGCAGAGAAGGTATTTTCTTCAATAAAATTAGCAAATAGTGGGACAGCACTGCTTATTTAACTGCTGTTTGTTTGAACACAGAAGTAACATTTTTTTCAAGCAAAAGTAAGTGTATTTTGGAGGATAAATAAATGAATTACAGAAAATGTAATTTAGCATTTTTTTTTGTGTTTGACAGATCTATATTCTATACTTTGTACAGAAGCCTGCAGACACCCCAGTAACTCAAGTGACTTGAACGTCTTGAACCTGGGAACTCAAGGGACTTGAACATCTCACCTGTGAAGAAAGACTGAGAGAACTGGGCCTGTTTAGCCTTGAGAAAAGAAGGCTTACAGGAGACCTTACTAATTCCTACAAATATCTGAGGGGTGTGTGTCAAGAGGATGAGGCCAATCTCTTTTCCGTGGTGCCCAGTAATAGGACAAGGAATAATGAGTTTAAATTAGAACATAGGAAGTTCCGCCTCATCATGAGGAGAATCTTCTTCACTGTGAGGCTGTGGTGTCTCCATCTCTGGAGACTTTCAAAAACCCGTCTGGATGCGTTCCTGTGTGGCCTACACCAGGTGGTGCTGTTTTGTCAGCCGCGGTGGCCTACATGACCTCTGGAGGTCCCTTCCAACCCCTAACATTCTGTGATTCTATGATTCTACATCAAAACTACAAAATTGCAGGCCACGTAGTGTAGGGATAAACGCAGGATGTGCGTTTTTTACAGGGATCAAACACTTTACGCTGATACTGACAGAGACATTGAAGGAAAAAAATACCTATATTAAAAACCAAAACCCAAACCACCTAGCAATAACGTTTACTGGCACTAGAGGGCATAAACGCCATTAAAAATAAATGCAAACGAGAAAAAAAAATTCTAAAAAAACCCCCACACGTTTTAAAATGCGTGTTACAAAGGCTTGTGCCCTCTCCCACCTCTTTCGAATGCATTGACATTATTTTAAAAAATATTCCATTAATTGAGGTGTGTTGAAAAGGAGAGCTTGTAATAATTTTGCTTTCAAGCATGTAAAGCATGTCAGAAAATAATGGAGCTGTAAAATCAACCAGAAGCCCTTAAAATTAATTTGTAAGTAATTAGTAATATTTATTTTTAAGGCAAGGGAATTTTGAGACCAAAGAACAATGAAAACAGTATGAAATCCATGGAAACTGAACAATTTTTGTAGAAGCCAGCATGACACCTTTTTTCATGTGTGGGAGACAAACCATGTTTTCCAGTGGATTTAGCATAAGGTGCAGGTGGAGTTCAAACTTTTAGTGCTGGAGCTGATTAGCAGGAAGGTGTCCTGCATTTCCAGGACAAGGTCCCACCTTCCCACCTTCCAGCTTGCTCGCTTGGTCAGGGCAGGCTTGGTGCTCTCCCCCCCCTGGCTGGGATGGTGATGGATCTGACCTCTTCCTTCCCATCTCAGGCTGCTTACTGTTCACCAGGAACCACAGGCAGAGCCCCAGAGGCTGCTCTGCAGAGATTTACAGGGAAGATTTTCCAGCTGCCTATCGGCCCATGCCATTAGGCAGCTAGCTACCCACTTGGGCATGGGGAGGAGGCAAGGAAAGCAATTCCCAGCCTCTCTGACATTAACAGTTATCATGATGAATATGCAGCCTTACCTAGGTCTTAAAATAGCCTAATGATTCTGGAAAAGTAACTTCTAATAATACAAAGTATTGCTGTTAGTGTGAGATGTGGAAGATTACAGAGATTATTTCAAGTCTTTAGCCCAGCCTGCGAGGATTCTGGGTGGAATTGCAAATAATCTTCCCGCCTGCTTTTACTGCTGTGAAGGGCCTTCTGTTGCAACAGTCCTCTCTTCTGCTCAGTGGTGATGGACGTGGTCCCCTCTGGGGTCCACAAATGTTCCTCCAAGTGCTGGCCAGAATGATTGTTCATGAATGATGAAAGCCACATCTGCTTCTCAAGAGCAGCAGAGCTCCCTGGGCTTCGCAAGCCTGCAGCGCCAGGGAGAATCAAAGCTATTGCCCCTGCACCTGGCTAACTTAGCAGTTTCTGAAATAAAAAATTTCTAATAAAATTCAGGGATTTATTTTTTTTTCCCATGTGCACCAGGGCTTTCATTCAAGAAGCTTTAACAGATTTGTTAAACTGGGCTGTAGTACTCAAAGGTCAAAAAAAAAAAAAAGAACATTTGCATGGAAAAATTAAAAGACTTGCCCAAGGAAACACTCCTGACTTCTTGTAGTCAAGACAGAGATCCAGATAAACAAATTCCTTCTGTTTTCATTTATGGTAAAATACTAAAGCATCAAAGGTAAACAATTTTTTTTTTAATTTTTTTTTTTTTTTGTCATCTCTCCCTCACTCCATGCAAAAAGCGAATATCCTGAGCTTCTGTGAAGCATCACAGAAGTCTGATGTCTGGTTCATGTTGTACAGGGCCTATTTAAAATATCAGAGCAACAGCTCAGCTGACTCCTAACAGCTGCATTTCAATCACACAGACATACACTTGGGGTGGCATTTTTTGTTTTATCCCCAGATTTCAGAGGCAAAATCGAATATGTTTTTTTTTAGGGAAAAAAAAGAGAATCCTTCTGAATGGGTCAGACACTTTTTTTTTTTTTTTTTTTTTTTTTTTTTTTTTTTTTTTTTTTCTATGAATAAGGAAAGCATCATAGAAGAAAGAAATGGTTCTGATACAGAAGTAGCAGTCTGCCTTTCCTAATGTTACCTAAGTCATGGTGGTTTTCACAATGCCCTCGCCATCATTCACACTCAGGTGAAAATGGGCCTTTTTTAGTGTTTACGGGGAAAGGGAGCTTTGTCCAACCTTTCACATGGTAGCAGGCTCCTGCAGCAAGTGCAGATGCCCCCACCCTGCATGGTCCCTACTGAGACTGTGACAATTGCTGCTGAGGGTGTCTGCACACTGATGCAGGAGTTGGCTTGTGCTTCCAAATTCTGCCCCTCCCCCCACCCCCTTTTTTNCCCCCCCCCCCCCTTTTTTTTTTTTTTTTTTTTTTTATATTCTACTGTCATGGTATACCTCAGAATCAAGGTTTCCAGCACCAGAATCTGTGATGAAGATGCTTAACTGGTGAGAGATCTGCCATGTAAGACAAGAGGGCATGGTCTTAAGTTTTAAGTTGTGCCAGAGGAGGTTTAGGTTGGATATTAGACAGAACTTCTTTAGGGAGAGGGTGATCAGACATTGGAATGGGCTGCCCGGGAGGTGGTGGATTCTCCGTCCCTGGAGATATTTAAAAAGAGACTGGATGTGGCACTCAGTGCCATGGTCTGGTAACTGGAGCGGTAGTGGATCAAGGGTTAGACTTGGTGATCTCTGAGGTCCCTTCCAACCCAGACAATTCTATGATTCCATGTCTCTGGGGGGATTTTATGTTCAGTACAGTGAATGGTGGACTGCCACACACATCAGCACATGAAACTCATGGTACAGCAGCAATAGAATTAATCAGCTGGACTGCCACACATTCCACAAAGGAGAGTCACTGCTTAAGCACTACCTTTGTGCTATCATGGATGCATAAATAAATCTCACAATAAATTGTGATCTCAATAAATTCCCTTCACAATAAGGCTACCTCTAGAATTAAGCAGATATGCTGCAGGAGAGCAAATATCAATTAACCACTTCAACTTTGATACCATTAAAAAACAAAACAAATAAAAAAAAAAGACCATCAGAGAAGAGCAGAAACTATCTGTTTGGAGAGTTGAAAAAGAGGAGCTAGGCATAAAGCAATATTATAGAGATGTCAAATTATAAGGGACAATTGCAAAATGGTGTCCTTGTCTAAGGAGGGTGCTGTAAACTGGTATAACGTTTTCCTAGAGCTTCCAAGATGGTTGGTGACTAGATGCTGGCATGTTGACACTAATTAATCATTTATTTCAACATTACATCCAAAAACAGATAGTTAAAATTGCAACTGGTAATAAGTTTAAGTGGAATTTCCATAAAAGCATTTCAGCTGTGTTGCCTTAAGGATTCAACCTGTACATGTACAACTTTAAAAGTATCTAAGGTATGGTTTTGGAGCTAATTCTGTGGAATAATGAGACAAAGGTAGTAAAAATGCCTTAATTTCCTAAAACAATGACTATTCCTAAGAATATTGTATCTAATTAAAATAGAATTAATTTATTAGTTTGTTGTATTACTTCAGAATTTCAAGTCTTTAAGATACTATGGTAATAGGCAGAGAATAAATGCTTGGCTGGAAAATAATTCACAAAATGGTACAAATTATTACAGGAAGAATATATTTTTCCTCTGATACTCTGATACTGAACTTTGCAGCTTCTGGGGCCTGATGTAGATTCAGTTTTTTCATTCTATTTAATGTGAAGCCAAAAGTAGTTTAAAAGGGAAAAAAGGGACAATTTGATCTTTGCTCCTGTAATTCTGACTTACTTCCCTAAGAGAAATGTTCCAAGGTCTTTGCTTCTAAATGCAATGACTTGTATTATTCATTTAGTCAGGAACTAAATTTTCAGTTATTTTATTTTGTTAGAGCGTGCACGCACACATTTATAGGATGAACTGACCAGGTCTTTCAAAGCTTAGAAATGAACAAAAGAATACCACTAATAGTTCAGACTAAAGCTTCACCTAGCCTAGTATTCATACTCCAATATTTAACCTGAAGCAAACAAACATAAGGAAATAGTCCTTGAATAATGAATAGAATAGAATAAGGAAATAGTCCTTGAATAATGAATAGAATAGAATAGAATAGAATAGAATAGAATAGAATAGAATAGAATAGAATAGAATAGAATAGAATAGAATAGAATAGAATAATAATGTGTTTTCATACCCATTTCCATTCTCTCTTTTCTTGCCTGACAAATCGTACTCTGTTGATACAGAATCTACTCCTTGTATTTGATCATACCATTTGCCCTTTTCTGAATCTCCTCCAATTTTTCTATACTATTTACAAGAAAAAGACCAGAACTGCACACAGTTTTCAAAGAAGAGGTATGGACAAGTTCAGAATAGCTTATTTTTCTGGTGCCAGTGTGGACAGCAAGACATTATATTCACAGCGTTAATATGTGAATTCTCATCCTTGTTATTTCTCTGATCAAATCTTTATTGGTGGGAGCTGATACAATTTACCTTACTTCCCAGATATTTATTACTGACAGAGCAAAAGGAGCTGTTAGGCTTCCAGCACAGCATGGGGGTTTTGATGACGGTCATGACATACTCCTTACAAAATAATTGTTGAAATGGCAGAGTTTACCCAGTACCTCTGATAGCCAGAGAAAGAAAATGCACTTCTAGATTCGTACCAACATTCTGGTTAAAAGAAATGAAGCTTTGTTTGTCCTGCGAATACGAATTTTTAGGCTTTCTTTTTTTTGTCTTTATTTTCCCTTGTTCTTTCAGAAAATCCATTCTTGGAAGAACTGGACTAAACAGCAATACAGAGTTAAGAGACAGTGTTTTAAGTACCATTGAGAAACAGGAACATGGGTGAATGCACATCAGTCCCAAACACTCAGCTTTTTAAATAAATTGATACCAATACAATAGAATATAAAGAATTTCCAGCAGTTCCTACTTGAGGCATTAGCTGGGAGCAACATGAACACCAGGATAGAAAAAGCTCACCTTCAAAAGTACCCCCTTCTCTAGCCACTCTTCACATGAAAGGATAGGGGTGAAATATGGGCAAAGCCTTCAAGAGAGCCTCCAGTGAAGGCTGAATAAAGAACCCATAGTACAGGGGGTAAATAAAACCAATGTGAAATTTCTCAGCTATGCCAAGGTTGGTTGTAAAGAGAGTCCAGCTGCAGGGTCCCTAGTCCCCAGATGGGTGGACTAGGGTTTGACACAGGGAAATTATTCCAGAGGCAGCTGCTAAATACCACAAACCTCCTCCAGCTGGCCTTGGGTTGTAGCTGCTCTCTATTCACTCAGACACCTCAGAAGCACATCACATACAACTAAACCATGCATTTCTGCATTCTTTTAGAAACACACTTTTAATAAAACTTAAGCATCGTAACTCGGATTGTGCTGTGAAGCAGGTTTCAGTGCAGGTTCAAATGCATCTTTCTGAAGCCCTGGGGGTATGTTTTGATGTGCTGCCTTGCTTCAATGGAGGGGTACAGCCTTCTTGTTTCATTCAAGAAACGTTGCTGAAAAATTTCAGTAATTCATTTCTCCTGTAGGTCTTCTTTCAGCTGCAATACTTGTGCTAAACAGCAAAGAAGTCAAAACAAAGCATTGATCTGCCAATCCATTCCTGAATTTCTCCTGAGTATATATTAGCCATCAGGTAAAACTGCTCCAAGTATAAATCACATTAACACTAGAAAAGCACTGTGGAAGTTTGCAAGGACAGCCGTGCCTTTTTTGTGACAGCTACTGGGCACAGCACTGAGATCAGTGAGTGGATTTCGCATGGGAATCAAATCCAGCTGCTCCCACATTCAGCTAAAATTCTGACAGTATCTTCAATGCTGTTCAGGGCTCTAATAGTCAGATCAGGATCTAGAGATGATTCCCAGCAAATTTGGTACCCTTTGTTCAGCTTTTTTCAGTAAATACACGCTTTTTTCTCTTTCACATATTTAGTCCCCAAATGTTGAAAGAAGAAGGGGATGCTATAGCATTCAATCCTCTTACAGTTTCCTGGCAGAGTAATTCATTTCATCTGAGCACAGTTATATCCCCTTTCTTGCAAAGAAACCAAAAGCCCATGTGAGCTCCTCTGCCCATGGACAGCTTAACCCTCACCCTCCCAGCTGCCAGGCACTGCTTCTGCAGGCTGTAAAAACTTGGCATTACATAGTTTATAAATTTTAAATAGAGAAATTTGCAGTTATTACACATGAGAAGTACTGGATCAATACTCAGCAGATTAAAGTCCTCTCCTCTCCATATTGTGTAGTGAGTGCTTCACCACATCTGCCTTGAGTGTTTATATGACTTTGAAGGGATAACTTTGGATATGGAAAGGCAGCAGCATGTTACAATGAGTAGAAATGGGCTTGCCTACATCTGCCTGTTTTGATAGTTCCTTATGTCATGTGACATCTCGTGTGCTAGAAACTGGACTCAAGCCACCAACAAATCTCTAAACATTAGTGAACTGCAACCACATGATAATGACTTTCTGTCACTACTAACCCCATTTGCATTTGAATTCATGTCCCTTAACTGAAAGGTTCTGTATTGCACTGCCAAACCTCTCAGTCATTCAGGAAAAATGCTTCACAATGAGGACCACTACAATTATTTTCTCAGGTAGTAAAGAAATAAATTTGCCATGTGTTGAAGCCAAAAAAGGCCGAGAAAAACTGTTTAGAGACAGAATTTTATGCCTTTAAACAGAAAGGTATTTATTCAGCGCCGTGGGAATTCCCGGCTAACGCCAGAAATAGAATTCCCACCGGTGTTACCCGAAGCCCAGTAATTTATACAGAGGTGTTACCACCTTTAGGTAGATATACATGAGGTTGCATTATGTCATTACAATATTCATGATAGGCAGAGTTGGGGTGGAGTCCGGGTGGAGTCGGGCGGAGTTGGGGCGGAGTCAGGCTCAAACTTTCCACCTTCCTTGCTTTTCTTGACTTCACTTTGTTGTGATAAGCGATATCAGGCCCTAGCCATAACTTTTGTCTCTTATCTGCTCTTGTGGCAGTTTTATGCTCTTCTCCTGTAGATGTTTACACACCTCCGGTGCCTAGTTAGCCTTGATGGTGTTTTTCTGTCTTGGGAACAGGGCTCCCACTCTGCTCTGTAAAAGTTAACCCTGTCCTACCCCGTTTTATTGTTTTCTCAGTTTTTCAAAAACACCTCCTTCTCTGTTGTGTGTAATATTTTAAAACCTTGCACTACAGCCATTTCAAAATCTAACTTTTTAGAGTTCACTGATAACACTTGAACTTCCTCATGGATCCCTCAGAAACGGTTTTGGGTCACTACTCAACCTTTCCATCACATTTTTAAATGCAAACTCTGTAAAGTTTCAGTGTTCATTTAAAAATATGGAGCTCAGTGGAAAATTTCCCAGATGCCCAATGGTAAAAGCAAGGATTTTGGAAGGTCTTGTGAGATTTCTCTGCCCAGAGAGATATGAGTATACATACTGTACATGTGTACTCAAGAAATCATGCTGCAGGGAATGCTGGAAAGAGATTTTCTCAATCTCTTCCCATGCAGTCTGTGTTTCATAAAATGCTTAAATATTCAGCTAGCCAAACCTGCAGTTTGGTGCTGTTTTAAGTGAACAACTACAGATACAAGAAGTCTTGTAATATTTTAAAGTAATTATTTTTCTTTTTTGAATCCTGAAATTACCCACCATCAGTGAGTAAAGCTTTTGGACACTGGAGCTTTCAAGGAGGGTCAAATCCCTCATGCAGAAAATCTTTCTGATCCCTGCTCTCCAACAGTTGGTTCGACTGCACTGAACACAGAGGCTGCCATTCAGAAGGAGCACCTGCGCCTCTTTTCCTGCCTTTTGGAAGAAAAGCCCTATCCTATCCTCTCTTCTCCCTTTTTCAGGTTTTGAGACAAAGCTGTTTCACTTAAGATGATGGCTCAGTACATATTCCTAGAGAATGTAGCCCTCCTTCTAGCGTGGGTCTGGATGCTGTGAGGGAATAGAAATTCAGTCCCACTGCACTGCTTTGGCTTTTTTCCCACCAATTGGCTTAGACTGACCTTCCCCAGAGGGCAGACTCCATTTTTAGGTGTCTAATTCTCCCGTCATTATTTGGCACAGCCTGTGTGCAAATCGTTATGCCTAATGATTAGACACTGCAGTGCTCAGGGTTGTGACATGAGACTTTCTGAATCATTAATATTATGCCTCTGTTGTAATTCTTTCTCCTTCCAAAGGTCGTGTGCCATGTTCAGAGAAGTGCTGTGGCATGTCAGGCACCAGCATGGAAGCACCATAAAAGATGCCTTTTCAGTAATAATTTCTGTGCTGCAAATAAGAGCTCCTTCTGCTTACCCACTGAGTAGTGAATTCCCCAAACCAGTGATTCCTGAACATTCTGAACAACAGGCCAACTTTTTTGAACTACTATGAACCTCTAGAATCACATTGTTAATTGAAAACACTATAAAAGCAATATACTGCAGATCAGTTATCTTGGCCTCGCAGGCTGTGTTTTCAGACCCCCTTGATGTAAGCAATAACTAAGCAAGTAAAGCTCCTCCTGATCAGCACTCTGACCAGAGCTGAAAGATTATTTCCTGAACCACTCTCTCCAGCTTGACCTCAAGGTCCACAATAGCATCAAAGAATAATCTAGCAGTCTCTATCTGTTTCCACTTCAAGTGTAACTATATTTGTTGTATTTATCTTTCTGTTTGTCAAAATCAATCAGGAACTCTAAACAAAATCTGATAACCCCTGTGGTTAATTTTGCCTGTGCCATTCACTAAAAATTTTCTCCTTGGATTTTAAACTCCCACTCAACCGTGTTTCTTTTATCTTTACAACAACAGATGCAATTTAATAAGGACTGCCAAACCTTCTCCTTTTTATGCATTTTTGATTAGTTTTGCTCCTCATTGAGTATAAGTCTCTTTTTAGAGACCTTTATATAGCAATCTTCTGTCCTTTTCTGCTCCCAGGTTTGTTCAGTCTCTTGAACACTGATTTCCTTCCTTTTCTTCTTGATTTTCTTATTACAGGTACATTTTATTTGTGCCCACTTTATAACTGCACATCTCTGGGGGTGGAGCAGGCATCTTGGGAGAAGGGAGTCAATGCTGCAGACCTGCTGTGGAAAGACTACTCATACCTCAGGACACTGCTTCTCCATGAACTGTATTGGGGCTGCCTGACAATTGCCCCCCGGGTCCTTACTGATTTTCAGCTCTGTACAGAAATTGTGTGTAAAGGAAATGGGTAAAGAAATGACCTGCTGGCCTTGAGCTGTTACATGGTACAAGAGGCAGAGGAGTGGCAGGTATGGCTGTGTGTCAGAGCTGTGGATGCTGTGTCATGTTGCACACACTTATTTCCAGAAGGTACTTCTATTTTCCTGTGGGAGACGGGAGTTGGTGTCTTATTATTGTAAGGACTCTTAAAACCAACTTTTAGCGCAGAGATTTAATACCCTTCAGGTATTGTAGTCTGAAAATCAGAGATGCTCAATTTTTTCAAAAGTAATATTTTCAAGTGAAATAAAACTGCTCATGAGGACTGGATTCAGACCTCTTCACTGGCAACAATAGTTTGACTTGCTTCAGTAAGGCTTCTTTCAGCTGTAAGTGTCTGATGTTTGCATTCTGCCTCACAACCTAGATCTGATTTCAGAAGAGACCACACCAGTGCTGGTGTTAATGCTGTTTCTTGTGATGATAAGGCACATTATTTAATGAGGTAATTTGCACAGTTCATATTAATTTATCTTCTGTGAGAGACCATCCAGTTTTCTTCCAACCCTTTTCAGAATATGCTCTGTTCTCACACTTGTACGGGGCCCTTGCACCCTGCTTAGATCCAACTGGTACCATACCAGAGGTTCCCCTACATGCTGTGCCTCTCTTTTCAGTACCCTGCTTTCTTCCAGAGCTGTAGTTCCCTTTCTACAGGAAACAATTTGAGAAAAATGGGAAGAGGAAACCAGGACTTGGATGTACTCCACTATCACAGCCAAAATGGACAGTAGGGGGATGAACCATTTCCATCTTTTTCATTCCCATACTTAGGAATAATTCTAGCACTACAAAATCTGAACTAAGAATAATTCTCATAGAAAGAGTAAAAATATTTCAAGCATCTGACACTGAATAATCCCATGCCTTTATAACTGTGACTCCTGTTGTATTTGATGGCTTTTCCTCTGGTGCATTTTAGGTCATTCACCCTGCTGGTAAACTTGGACTGGGTGACCTCAGAGTTACTTGTGCTGGAGAGCAGAGATCAGTTCTGGGTGTCAGACAGCTAAAAAGCCACAAAACCATTTTTCACTGCTTTCAAAGTAAGGCAAAATTTGGTTGTAAATATTAGGAGAGCTTTCCTTTCTTTTTAGTCAAAACTGTGCTATTACAAGTTATATGTCAGATAGCAATTCAAGCCCTCTCTCCAGGCCTCTCTTTCTTTAATGTGCTCATCAGTATTAGCCACTAAATGCATTTGCCTTAGGAGCTAGAAGATCTCTATTTTCTATTACCAACATTAAGGCTTTAATAAGTAGGGATGGAGGTGTATCATTGGCCTGTTCCTCTTCAAAAGGAATGGGAAGTAATGGAAAAAAAAAAAGCCAGGGCATGTCAACTCTCACAAAAAAGAAAATAAAAGATCAAGTTAATGGAAGCTTCTTAGGGAATAAAGCAGTGATTCCTGTCTATGCCAGTAATAAGAACATCACTGAATAGTATTTTTTGCATTGTGATTTTATATTACTCCAGTTTGCTTTTGCCCTTCTCTCCCCAGCCTAAAGATCTTTCATTTGGTAATTTCTGGTTTTCTCAGTCATAAGAACTACTGTCCAGTTATTCAGTCTCGAATTCCAGGTTGTAGGATCATGGCCTACAGGCTTTGGGATCCTGCTTTTGTATAAATCTCTGTGACCATACAAATAAGATGGGGATAACCTCACAGAAAGAGTGAAGGACAAATTGCATCAGGGAAGAAAACAAAAAGATGCCCATGGACATGGTTCCTCAGGAATTATTACAGACATGTCATTGGGAACAGTCCCACATGTGGTCCTCAGTTCTGTGAAGGTTATCTGAGGGATCCAAGTGAATGTGTTTGGTGACTCTTGGGGGACAACATGGACCCCATTTGAGGGTGTGCTTGCTGGTGACTGGAAGACAGTGACTTATCTGTATCCATTCTGTCCTTCTGACATAATAGTTACACAGCTATTAAAAATGAGTGATCAAACAAGAAGAGCCAATGTAGTTTTCATGAAATACAGAGTTCATCAAAGTGTAGGAATGAAACAGCAGTGCCAAATTCCTGTAAGTACAAGTGTTCACTGCAGTAAGAAGACTAAGCCCTAAACAGTGCTGGGGAAACACTAGAGACAATCAAAACTTCATGACAGTCAAAGTAATTGATGCATTTTAGCTTGTAGTTGAGGGATTGAGCAGATTTACTTAATCCTTACAAAACCCCCCACCTTAAGTAGTTTATAAACCGATATAACATATTATTTGAAAAATAAATCAGAAAGTGACGTAAAACAACAAGTATAATAAACACTGTTGTTCTTCCAAAAATCTTTTGGACATGTCAGATGTAATTACATTGATACTTATTGTATTCTGTTCCCATAAAAGGAATGAATTTGTGGAGGTCATGTACTGCATTATACCTAGCCCTTTTTATTCAGCTGAGCTGTTACGTGAGAAATGCATTAGGGTTCAGGGTTAGCTCTTGCCAAAGGCCAAGTGGCACCATAAAAAAAGAGAACACTTAGCAGTCGAGACTTCATTAAAATATTTTCCTCTTCCTTTTACAGACAAATAATTTTGCTTCGTTGGAGTAAAACTCCTGCTGTTATACAGCCATTGATGCTGTTTTTGGTATCCTAGCCTCTCGAGGTCTCAGGGTAGCAGTCGTGGAAGCCTCAGACCATCTTTTTTTGTCCTTCTTCTATGGGAAATGCCTTTAAATCCCATTCCAGTTCCTATGTGCAGTATTCAAGGAGGGCAACAGCATCTTAAGAAGAAAGAGAGGGGTATTTTCCCAGCCAAGCCCAACGTAAAGGCAACGTCTCTGCCCTTATGTCTTGTCTGATCTTATTCATTGAATTAGCAAGAGTAGGATTAGCCCCATAATACTCTTTCAAATCAGCAGGAGGTGGATTAGGGCTAAAACTACTAATAACAACCAGTTTTTTTCAAAAACAATCTGCACATGAGTTTTCAGGATTTAAATGCAAAAGACCTTTGTAAGCACTATAAGAAACCGCTTTTGAGTTGAAATTTGCTGGGAGGATAATTCCTTAATGACCGACAATTACAAGTCTGTGCAATAAGTGTTATTTAAACTCAGGAGATCTGATCTCTTTTGACTTCTAATATGAAAATATGTCATTTAGTAGGGTTTTGAATGTGACAGGGAACTTAAAATAGAGCTCTTTAATGAGGACAGCTTTCAAGGCAGTGAAACAAAAAGTTTCACTGGCATAAGGGGCAATGGATTTGAGATAGAGCACAGGAAGTTCCACCTTAACATAAGGAAGAATTTATTTACTGTAGGGGTTACAGAGCCCTGGAACAAGCTACCCAGAGAGGCTGTGGAGTATCCTTCTCTGGAGATTTTCAAGATCTGTCTGGATGCATTTCTGAGTGACCTGCCCTAGTCTTGGTCCTGCTCTGGCAGGGGGCTGGAAGATCTTCAGAGATCTTCCAAACCCTGACATTCTGTGATCCTGACATTCTTTGAATGCTGTGGACTAAATTCTAACCTCATTTACAGCAGTGAATCCCCACTGGAATCAATGGGCCAGCATCATAGAAAAGGGGTAGAATTGAAGTTTTCAATTGAAGTGTGAAAATCAACCTCTGTCATCTGGAGTCTTTCAAATAAGATAGCAAATAAGCTCTCCATTGTTGGTGATGACGATTTATTACTGTTGCAATGCTAACAATGTGTATTATAGACAGAGATGAAGGCAGTGCCTGTGCTCCAAAAACCTTAGCAGAGCTTATAGGCACAGGAGATGACTCTGAAATAAAGAAAAATGTTAATAGACATTAAAGTAAATAGTGTTTGTATGGCTTTTTGGAATGCTCCTTTCTGTAGTAAGAATGGTGAGACACATGATATATGGTTGTACAGACCTTCACCTGGATTCAGCTCACCTCCCTTTGGCAATACATCTGAAGAATCTGAATCAGAGCATTCACTTCTCAATGCATGTTGGGCCATTTCCAAGGACTTCAAGGTAACTCCTTTCTCATCATCATCTGAAAGTCTATGTGAACTCAAGAGCTTTAACAATGCTTCAGCTTAGAAATGAATGTCACCCTATACATTTATATTCTTGGAAGTCATTAAGAGGCTCAGAGACTAATGATGGTGCTCTTTAGATGTTTCTCAGACTCCCTTTCCAGTTGTCAAGATCAAAGTGTTTCTTCTCAATAGAACAGTAAATATTCAGGGAGATAAATGCTGTCTTCTTCCCTGAAAATACTTCAGTTGTTCTTTTTTAGTCCTTATTTTATTGTGCTTACCTGTCACTGCATACGTACTTCAGCATGTGTAAGTGCATGAAGATTGATCACCTTTGGCCAGACTTCTGGTGAATCTAATAAATTTTATATTTTCTTTTAATTTAAAAGTCTGATACTTGTGGTTGGAGTATCTAATGCCTGGTGTTAGAAATGATACTTCTGACTTTGTTTTTGGGTTACAGTTAAGGTTGCCAGGTCATTTTGGTCTAAAGATATTCTACTTCCATTTTACCGCAATTTTTATTTTTACTCTGCCTTAAGCAATGGAATGTATACTTCAATATTTCATGTACTGGATCTATTAAGATACACATGCTCTTCTCCCTTTCCTATTCATTTTATATGCTCATACATTTTTATGATACTACTCTAAAGTATTATCTGTAAATCAGATCATGCTCAAGTTTAATATTAGTATGTGCTAAATATTATAGAGACACTGTTCAAAACTATTTAACACACCAGAACGTAATCTCTTTACTGTGAGATATCTTATTGGGCATTTCATAGGTCTGTAATATCCACTAGCCTGAGTAAGCAACCACAACCCACACAAAGCAGCTAAATCCAGGACCAGTCTGCAAGTTTGTCTTAACAAATTCAACAGAAAATTATATCGTATCAGTAACATGTTGTCCAGAGATTGAAGTACTTCCTTCTTATTCCTCTACTTGCCAAGATCATATTTAAAAGAGAATAAAACATAAAGCACAGCTTCACTTAAAAGAACAGCCTGTATACTCATCCGGGCTGAGCTCAAATGATTTCCTCCAGCAAACAAAAATTCAGTGGAAAGCAATGCCACTTCTTAAGCACTTGGAACAATTATTCTAAGCTGAAAATGTTATGCAATGGGATTTCTTTCATGGTTTGAGATGCTAATCTTTGTAACTGCTACTCATTTTATAAAAAGGACCCACAACCAGCCCCTGAGACTTGGAAAACTATGATATGAGCTGAAAAACACCAAATGAGGCTCCTGGAGCTCTTCAGGGGCTTACTGTCAGATCTAGTAGGAATACAGATGTGAGGCCCATGTTGATATAAGGAATGGCACAATGACTACTGGGACCTTGAGGTTTTGCAAACCAGAGCTCTCTGTGGAAGGTGAGCCTGCCTTGCATACAGGCACGTTGCTAAAGCATTTGCAGTCTAACAAATCCAGGCAGCAGTTTCACCAAAGGTCATATAAAATACCCAGAGAAAGAATGGGACAAGGGAGTGGAGCGAGTGCTACTTCAGCCTGTACCAGTTCCTTTCTGTGCAAAATGGGGTATGCTTCTTCAGGCTACACTCATGCAGGTCAGGCAATGGAAGCCACCCACTCAACAGCACCCAGATGAGTCCTTGTAACAGTCAGTGGGGTTGTGGTACCAAAATCCCTCTTCTACTCTATTACTTTGCAGAAAAATACTAAGGAAAAGGAAAGCCTGCTGTTGGGTATGTGACAGAGTGTCAAAGGACAAGAAAAAGTCTGAGATATTCAGTGTCCTCTGTGCCATGATCTTTCCTGGCCAAGTGTCTTTGCAGAGAAGAGCCTGCATGTCTTGGTCGGCAAGCTGAACATGAACCATCAGTTTGTTCTTTCTAACCACACGTAGAAATCCATTACCAGGCATTTAGGTGTCAAGGTAAGCAAAGTTGTTATGCACCTCCATTCAGCAATTGTGAAATTGCACCTGGTGTACTGTGTCTGGTTTTGGGCTTCCTGTTGCAAGGGATACATTGGTAAACTGGCAGAGGGCCACCAAGATGTCTAGGCTGTGGAATCTCTGCCCTGGGATATACTTGGATTTTGACCAGAAAAGGTATGAGCAGTGTGACCTAACTTCAAAGTTAGTCCTCTTTTGAGCAGGCTGCACCAGACAACCTCCAGCAACATTTTTCTACAATTCTATACTTCCATAATGAGCCAGCAGCTCTTAGCAGGTGGACACTCAGCACTCTCCATAGGTTGAAGTACCATGAGATATGTAGTCTGAATATAGTCCTTTGTACTGCTATTTCCCCTCCCCTTCCTTGACCTCTTTTGTGCTTTGAGTTGCTGTGAGGTTTGAGGTACCTAACTGCAGGGAAAGACTGTTTTGTATTTAGAGCGAACATGGAGCACCTAGTTATGCCCATGGGGAATATCATACAAATAATAATAAAAACTCTTTAAGATTGCAAAAAAAGCAAAATTTTGTCCTAGAAATGCTAATTCTAACCCAGGGCAGGTAATGTACCCAGTTGGCATCAATACTGTATCTTCACTTTTGCTCAGTGTCATTATTAATTTCCCCCTCCCTCCTTCTGCCAAGTTAAGAACACTTACTGTTTAGCAGTCTGAGAATACTGAAATAAGGATTAGGCTAATAGCATTTGTTAATTGTTACCGTGTTTTCCTGTTGCTCCAGACTAACTTTCCTAGTGAGATTCTAAAATGAAGCAGATGATGTGACACATGACTCAAATCATGACTGGCTTTATAAAATGGATTACTGAATTCCTCTTGATTTTGTTTCTCATTTAATTGTAAATCACCTTCTTCAGCTTTGCAGTAGCTCAACACATTTTTTATAACTATATTTATTTGCACTGTGTATTGTAAGACTTTAATGTATTTTCTCTCAAGAGTTTCTGCATTACTGGGTACTGCAAATGTTTACAAACAGGTCCGTTCAAAAGTGTATCCAGGCCTTAATTTTTGGAAAATTAGTTAGGATTTATGCAAGGTATTAAAAGATAGCCAAGTTTGTGTCTGCAGGCTATGTAAGATCCAGTTGGACTTACTTTGGTCCAGTGCACCTGAACATAGCTAAATTCTGTTTCAAATGCCTCTTCAAATATGTATGCAATACAGTCGTATTTGTACAGTATTGGATCAGTAACAACAAAACTGGCTTCCCTAGAACATGTCTGAACTACCTGTGGAACTTAGAATGTGGTGGGTTTACCTTGACTGGCTACCAGGTGCCCACCAAGCTGCTCTCTCACTCCACTTCCTAATAGGATAGGGGGAGAAAATAAGATGAAAAGCCTCATGGATCAAAGTGGGGCAGGGAGACGCCTGATCCTTCTACATCCTCACTCTGAGCAGTGGAGGGATGTGGAGAATGGGATTGGTGATCAGTTCTAACATTTCATCTGTGCCACTCCTTCCTCCTATGCTCTTTCCCTGATTCAGGGTGGGGTCCCTCCTATGGGATACAGTCCTTTGTGACCTACTCCAACATGGTTTCTTCCCATGGGCTGCAGTTCTTCAAAAACTGCTCCACTGTGGGTCCTATCCACAGGGGCAAAGTCCTTCAGGAGCAGACTGCTCCCATTGGGTCCCTCCTAAACCACAGCTGCTTCCAGGAGGCTGCTCCTCTGTGGGTTCTACAAGGGCTACAGCTTCCTTCAAGGCATCTCCATCTGCTACAGCATGGGGTCCTCAATGGGTTGCAGTGTGGAAATTGGCTCCAGCATGGTCCTTCATGGGCTGGAGGGGGACAACCTGTTTCACCATGATCTTTTCCTGGGGCTGCAGAGAAATTTCTGCTCTGCTGCCTGGAGCACCTCCTCCTCCTCCTACTCTGACCTTGGCATCTGCAGGGCTGCTTCTCTCACATTTTTCTCACTCTCTCTCACAGCTGCTGTGCAGCTTTTATTTTTTTACTCTTTGTGAAATACATTGTCACAGAAACACCACCAACATTGCTGATGGGCTCAGCAATAGGGAACAGTGGGGCTGTTTGCAAGCTGCCTGTAGCTGGCTCTTTCGCAATTATGAAGCATCTTCTGGTGCCTTCTCACAGAAACCACCCTTTCAGCCTGCCCCGATCCTGACACCAAAATCTTGACACATAAACCCAACACTGAGGAACAGGGTAATGAGCCCCTGAACTGGCTCAGCTGGAACCAATGTAACCAGGACAGAGCTTTCCAGCATCAGGTGAATTGTTCCACCCTCACTCATTTACCAGGCCTCCCATTACCTCTCAAAGGACTGGGTCCTGAAATAGGAGGTATTTCTGCATTTGAGATACCACAGATCTGCATTACAGCAGCTCATGGCAAGTAGAGTCTATGCTGATGTTTCTTACTGTGCTCTGTTCAGTCTCACTGTGAACTGGTACAACTCTGAGCTTTTACAGAGAGAGTTCAGATGAAAAAAAAATAGACCAGAATTTTGTTATAGAAGAATGAGCTGTATTCTTCTCAGGCTTATTCAGAATGACTAGAACAGTTGGCTAAATAACAGCTTGCCAAATACTTCTGAACTGCTTTTCTCTTTGTTGCTTCCATGTCTCTGAGAACAAAGCTCAGAGATGAACACCCACATGCAGGGTGGCCTTACAGACTTCTGGATTTTGAAAGAAGAGAAAGCGTGAAGGGGAACTGAAACAGATTTTTTTTTTTCTTTTTTTCTTGTTCAATTCACACAGAAATTAGACCTGGAAGACAGGAGAACAGCCAGGGCCATCTTCACTGGCTCTGAAGCCTGCCTTAACTGGATGGAAGCAAAAAGCTTTCAACACCTCATCTCATGATAAACACACATTAGAATAAAAGGCCATTGCCTGCTCAGCTCTAAATTAACTCTCACTAAATAGCACAGATGCTATAAGCTCTCACCTACTGATCAGAGTATCACAAATAAACTAGCAGAAATGGTCTCCAGTCTTGACTATGAGCTGACACTTACTATTTTGGCCTCAGGTTTGGCTGGGGCGTAGATTAATTTTTTTTCAGCCCTCTGGTCTATGAACTCATTGCCTTGTTTCTCAGTTCTTTGTTCAGGCTTCCCATTGATTCTCATCAGGGGGTTTGACTAAATTCCTAAATGTTAAAGCCTGCCTGTTGAGAAATTGCATGCCTTGTGCTAACTGTTGCCTCTGATAACATTTATAGTCTCTGAAACAACGGAACAACACCAGCCCAGTGTGTGCAGGGAAAAAAACTTGCAGAGGATAATGGACATTATCATGCTCCCTTCTACAAAAGATAAGAATATCCACATTACTCTAAAAGCTTTCAGAATGAAAGATAATGCTTAGCTTGTTTTCCCTCAATAATTTATTTACACATGTGTGAGACACACATTTGCCCCTTATCACATAAATATGTACAAACACAAGCAAATGAGCAGAAACAAGTAGTTTTATCTCTGGGCTTGGGAGGAGAAGAAGAGATATTGTTCTGCCTTTTTCAGAAAACCAGAAGGACACCCAAAGTCTGTGAAAATAATCATTCAAGACAGAAGCAAAAGAGAGAGTTATATGCATGCAATATTACTCAGAGAGATTTCAGCTAGATTTTCAAACCCCGAAATGTATTTGCATGTCTGCCAGAAAGAAATATTTTCTTTTGACTGATAAAATGAACTAAATTGACATGAAAGCAGAAATTTCTTTGAGAGAAAAACACGGACACCAAAATGTCACTCTGAGGAGAACTAGGCTTTCATGATACTCTTGCCAAACATGTAATTTGTTGATGAATAGACTCATTTGGCAGATCTGTTTTCTTTTTTTCTGATACTGTGTTTTTCTGCCAATGAGTAGGAATTTCTTATTTTCTTATTCTTTTTTTTTTTTTTTTTTCCACTCAAAACCTTAGATATGTGAAAAGCTGCCTGAAATGTCCGTGCATGTTCTTTCATTATTTCTTTCAACAGGGATGGTAGCTCAGGGAAAAAGGGATTAAGGAACAGTCTTGCCTCTCTGATACCTCGTGACATGGAGGTATTTAATTAATTAATTAATTAAGGGTTCACTCACCTCCTTTTCCCCTCCACAAGCCAACACTAGTCAGGGAGCTTTAAGGCTCAGGGGGTATAACACTACTTGCTGGTTGAGGCTGGGCAGACTCCAGGCTGGCACTGCACTGGTTCCTTTCTCTGCTATTCCTTTCTTCTGGGGTGTTCTAGTCCTCTCCATCCAGGTGCTCTCATTGTCCTCTGCCTGCTCTTTATTAACAGAATGCCCTGTTCTTTTTAAAAGAATCTTCAAGTGACAAAGGTATATTCAGCTGCCTTTGTGAGGTATCTCAGTTCTGCAGAGATTCAGGTCGGCACCCAGTTGTATTCCAGTCTGCTCTGGCAAAGCTTGCAGCCCACCCATGTGCATCCACCTTTGAGGACCAGGGTATTGGGTGTTATACAATGAGGCTGTGATGCCTTCCTCTGCTGATGGGAAATGTTGGTGCTGGGGTAACTCATTATCTTCTTGCTTTTGCTGGAAACATTTTACAAATATGAAAAAAAAAAAAATATAGCAAGAGCTGATCTGAGGTGAAATTTATGCCCCTCAACCTCTAGTCACTCCAGGCTGCATTTGCCTCTACTTGTTTTATCTGTGCCTGAGTGTTTTCAGTTTCATGCCTGGTTGCCTGCCTACCTGAGCACTGCTGAGAGCATGTTTCTCTCTCTGAAAGCAATGCATATGTTTGCCTGCCTGCTTGAACCAGAAACTATTTCTGTGAGGGAAAAGAACAATTGCTGTTGAATTTCAGGCAGGTACTTCTTTCTGAAAATTGTTCCTCTTGTAGACAACAGCTGAGTTTCACTGAGGTGCACGCAGGATGTGTAATTTATTTTTATCTGCCCCAGTTTGTCCATTTTTTTTTAGGTAAGGAGGGAGTGCAATTTCTTACATAGAGAGAAGGGATTGTTTGGCCATCCTCGGAGCTAGAAGGCATGAAATGTGAATGGATGAGTCCAGATCCCTCCATATTTTCAGCTTCAAATTTTTGCTTTTTATGCTGGATAAAATGGCCTCACCAGTAAAGGTGAGGTTACAGCTGCTGCCCACGTCTGACTTTTATCTTCAAAGGTCTTGAATTTGGTCTGTGCCAAGGGCAATTTACAGACAATTTAAAATAATTTGGACTAAAAGAAGTTTGCGATTCTACCATCAGAGAAGTGCTGTGTATTCTTTCTACCTTTGTGTAGTTTTTGCCATGTGTGGAGATATGAAATCAAAAGTTCCAGCACTCCTTCCTGAAGGCAGATACTGACTTTATCTGTGAAGCACAGCCAAGAAGGTGGAAAACAACAGGAGGAAACAACATAACCTATATTACTGCAGAAGCTTAAATCATGGTTGAAACTAAAACCTTCTCAGTCACCTATGTTCTTAAAACACACTGTACTGAGAAAATAGGTAAACATATGGAACCAGGAGTCACATCGCAGTATTTATTTAAAAAAAAAAAAAAAAAGTCTGCAATATAAAATCAATACCAAATATAAGGTTGTTGTTACTGAAGTCTGAAAAATTTCTGTGATTAGTATTGTACAGTCAAGGAAGGCAAACTGAATTGAAAGGTCTGAGATTTTTATCAGAATTTCACCTAGATGTGTTTGTTTGTTTGTTTGTTTTGTTTTTTTCCTCCTCTTTATTAATTTTATTTTCTGGAATCATCTTCCCTTTTTCTGGTCAATGAAAACTCTGCTCAAAGAAAACTGATTATTTCAGTTTACTTCCAGGTCTATGCCCTGTAACCAAGCTTGTATCTCATAAGAGCTGGCTTTTTCTCATCTTTGTTATCTTCTCTTTTTTCCTTAACATACCACTGAACTCAATACACATTCCCTAAACTTCTTCTCTGTTCCTTCCACCCTGCTATGGGTCACTGTGGAGTCAATATTGTGAAATACAGGTTTACATTGTGCACTCACTTTTTTCAAGTAGTCTGACTGGTTTTTGTTTTTATGAAATCAAATGTAGACCACTAAATTTCAACGAATCTTTTGAACAGGAGGTGGTGGGGCAAATATTGGTGCTAACAAGAAATCAGGGCTGCTACCTTGTAAGATTCTTTCTCCTCTACTGTTACTTGCATGTGTGCCCAAACTGCTCGGTTTCCTCGTTCAAAGCTGGACCTTTACTGCATTCTGCTAGGCAAATGTCTGAATTCACTCAGAGTAAATCACAGATGTTTCTCTGAAATGACATTTTAAAGAATAAAACACCTCTCCACAAACTTCTCAGGTGTTAATAGCAAAGGCTGTTATCATAGACTTCAAATTCTGGGCACTGAGATATCATGTTTACTTTGCCTGGCCACATTTGCATAGAGTTTCCTTGAATTGATGTTCAGCAATTCAGTCTCAGCCACAGGTGACATGATGCATTTGCTGATAACACAGACCTTCTCCTTACTGTTCCTATATATTTATTTCCACATCTGCTTCTTAAATTAACTTCTTCCTGAGTTTTTGTTTGCCATTTGAACTGATCCTGTATACTTTTTGTAGACATTTTGTTATTATCGCATTTAGGTCCTCTATCAGCATTTTGCATAGTTAACCCCATCTCCTGAATTAGAAAGAATAAAGTTTCCCTTTTGTCCTGTGATGAAGTTAGAGCATGTAAAACTAATTTTCTTAACTGGTACAGGGCTCTTCCTATTTATAGGGCAGTATTTGTTAGTGTAATAAAGAGGTCAGTAAGACATTTTTTTTAACGAACATTTTCCTTGAATGACTGGCAGTTGGTTCAGAAACTCCAGATTAGCATATCTTTCTGATGTTCTCTACAATGATCTGGTAAGATCCAGGATCTTCACTGTCACCAGCTAGAAAATGTACACCTTTGAAGTATTTTTACCAGCTCTTTGTGATTTTAGTTGTGGGCTGATAAAAGCTTTTTTTATGTGGAATTTAATAATCCCTACTACTCTGAATTTTTCTTTAGTAATTTCTCCCAATTTTTGCTAATATTGTGGAAGGAAATGTAACATGTTTTCAAACCCAGATTTATAAATGCCTGAAGGTGCAGCTCACTTTCTGGAAGAGAGGTATTACACACTATTGTTTTTGATAATGTCATTTTACTGTAACTTGAACCACTCAATTTCTTTTTAGCTTCCTCAAAAAGCATAATTTTCTTCTGTCCACATACATTCACTTTTTTCTTTCTGAGAACAGATATCCAAACAATAAAAGTTGTTGTATTTGGAATGAATATTCCATAGTCCTTTATTACCATCGGCATATTCTGTGACATACCTTGGACATAGAATCACATAATATCATAGAATGATTTGCATTGGAAGGGACCTTACCGATCATCTAGATAAGATTGCTCAAAACCCAACTTAGTCCTTAAACACTCCCAGGGAGAGGGCATCCCTGACTTCTCTGGGCAACCTGTTCCATTTTCTCCCCATCCTCACAGTAAAGAATTTCTTAATATTTATAGCCTAAATCTCCCCTCTTTCTCTTTAAAACCATTGCCTCTTATCACTATATGCCTTTGTAAGAAGTCCATCAGCCCTCATTCTTAAGCAGCAAAAAATTAACAAATCATATATGAAAAAATTCTTCAAGGCAACAACTTTCAATGCTTTTCCAATCTAACAGACTCTTCCTGCTACTCTCCCGCAGCTTCCAACATCTAGCTCCTCTCATGGCCCTAATGAGAAATCTTAAAGGCACTATTTATATGCTATGTATACTTGATTTTACTTTTTAGAAGATATGCAGGCTTAATTTTCAGCCCCCAAATATTTGGCCCTTGTACTATGCTACCTGGCTTGGGGGGGAAGAGGGGAATAGATGGGAGAAAAAATGCAACAAAAATGAGCACACGAATCTTTGTGAGCTTTAGAATCGCATCCTTGCAATTTTTTCCAGTCTCCTCTAGGTTTTGTAAATGTTCATCTGAAATCTTCCCAGTTATTAGCATGTCATCCAGATAACAGACAACACCATTTACCCCCTGCCTTACTTATCTTATTATTCTTTGAAACACAGCAGGTGCTTTTTCTTTTCATACCTAAATAGCCTCTGATGTGAGTTCCTCTTCAGAATATTTTTTTGAATACTAACTGCAAAGCCGCCTGCTGGCACTCTTGGGACAAACCTTGTTTGGTTGGCTCCTCTCCCCTCAGCACTCCTGCTCTAGAAATCCAGAACTGTCCAGTCTGAGGTGTGGAGCGCTGGCAATTTTGGATTTGTGACAAGCTTTTCTCTACCATCCCTGCTAAAATGCATTTTGCTCAGCCCATTCACTGGCATCCAGGGGAAGAAACAGACTCTGGTTCCCAGTGCCCCAAGCTGCTTTTCCACAAATCTTTGCAGTGCTCATGGCACAGGCCTCCCCCTGAGCAATGCAGAAATATTTTGTCACAAACAGACAACGTTGCAGTTACATTTGTTACTAACCATGCCTGGAATGAACAAAACTTTAGTTTGGATTTTCCTACCATGTTACACAGCTGATGAGCTACCATCCACTATCATTTAAACTCAGGGAAAGAGTTTCTGTCCACCACTTTCAGTTATGAAAGTGCTTCAATGCTAACAAAGTATATTTGTAAATTGCAGTGTCAGGAAGACCTACCTGGTAATCATTACTTGTCTGTACAATACTACAATACAGTGTTCTATACATGTTCATTTTCTGCTGTGCACAGCCAGTGCTCAGTTATCCACGAGCAGTTTATTTAGCTGACAGATTAATTGTGCCACAGATGCAGAGACACTGGGGGAGTCCAGCTCAGTTCTGGCAGGATAATTCATGCAACTGCTGTTCTTGTGCAGTTGTTGATACATTACTCCACTGGGTGCCTGGTGACCCAACCAAGGATACAAAGGACTTTTAGATATCTCCTGCACAGGTAGGACAACCTGCAAGCCCAACCAGGCATGATATGGTTCAAGCAGATCTCCTTAGATGTGTGCAGGAGATGTCCCCAGTGCTGTGTTTAGAGGTCTTTTACCAGACTGAGTAGTGTGATATGACCTTGAAAGACAGCCTTGGGCCCAGTCCTCAGCAAAAACTCATAAACCCTCAGAGTATTGTGAAGCTTAGTGCGGAGGAACTCAAATAGCTCAGCAAAAATCAGTTTAGGATGAACAGCAAACATTAGTCCAAACTGATGACGAGCCACATCACCCTTGTATCACTGCCAATTTACTGGGATGCTCCTCTTTAGGTCTATTACCCAGGCTTTTCTGATACTTGTGTTACATTCCCTACAAGCAGTAACTACCCTTATAGTGCTGCAGCTTCTTAAATGAGTGATGCTCCTGCCTTGGGCTGTAATTCCACAGTCACTTTGACACAGTGAGCTGACTCAGAGAATGAGCTGAGGTTCAAATATTTAATTTCCTGAGTTTGTTTAAACCAGATTACTTAGCAATTTGGTCCACGATTGCCCAAATACTTCTGCCAGCCTAGTGGAGGCAGCGGTATGGAGAAGGTTTCTTTTGGGTGTAACACTGTTTTGTGCAAACTTACAGTACTTGATGAATTATGAAGTTACTTCTAGGCACCAAACTAATTTTTTTGAGTCTTTTGCAGAAGGTTATTGAAACAACTAGCATCAGGAAACATTTTTAGGCTTGCCAAATACCAAAATAGTTTAGCCTTCTATTTGATTTCCTAGATAAAACTATGCTTCTATTTAAAAAAAAAAAAAAAAAAAAATTACCAGGTTTTCTTGTTTTATCTCAATAGCTTTCAGTTTAAAGTGTAATTCATTAAGGACCTCTTTAAGGTGCCAGTGGAACCTTCCATAACCTTTGTATAAAATTATTGTCAAAGCCTGAACCTCTTTCAAAACTTTTCATATTTGCATTATGTGGTCCATTTTACCTGATGCAAACAGATTATTTTTGCTCTCTTTTTATCTTTCAAGTTCCCATCCTTTGACATTTTTTTTTTTTTCATATGCAGAGGAGTAAAAAGTAAATAATCCACTGATTATCATAAAAAACATATTTGGAATATGGCTGTGTTTCCTTAGGATGCAAGGATCCTTAGGATCTCAACATCCAAAAATGAAAGGAACTGACAATTCTTGTGCAGGAATTGTAAATTATAACTGAAATTAAAGAATACACCTTGATCACACACTTTTTATATCCTTGCTCTAGAGGAGAAGAGCAAATACTTGGCATTTAATGCAGAGCTAAAACTGTTTAAGACCTGTTGGAAGTGCATTTCTGTACAGTTACTTTCTTTGGTCCAGTGGAATCACTTAAGGAGAATTTTATAGATGTACTCCCCCAAGTTGTCATCCTTTCTAACTCCCATATGAAGATTTTAAATACTCTTTAGAATCAAAATTGGCTTCTACATTTAGAGGAAAAAAATACTGAAGGGAGGCTGAAAAATGTGGGAATTATACATTTGATCTAGATCTCATTTACAGTGTTAAAAATTAAGAAGTATTCTCATTTCTGTCATGTACGATTGGTAAGGAGCTGTCAGTGGAGGAAGGAATGGAACTGCCTTCCTTAATGATTCTTTTTCTCTGGGCTACATTACGTAATCCCAAGCAAGAACAAAGCTATGATCTATATTTATTAATGATGAACCTGAGTCAGTACTTTTTTATACCACTGCAAAAGAGGGATGATTCCAGAGGTGTTGCATTGATCTAACTGCACAGCAAAAGCAGATTTAGGTCTCACTTTGTCATTTGAAAACACTGCTCAATTTGGTCTAGAAACTTCTCGCCTGCTTTCAGCACAATAATTAAAGGATGCCAAAGGATACTGCTGCCTGTTGCAGGCTGACCCTGACAGCTGCAATTTGGAAATGAAAAACTGGAATAACTGAGTGGCAAAGAGTTAGTAACAGTGCTGGGGTTGGGGAGAGGAAAGGGACAGAAAATAAAAGCAAGCAATCAATGAAGGCTAGGAAGAAAGAGAATCCTCATAAACTGATAAGAGATGAAATGAGTTTCATCAAATAGAAAAATGTATGTGCACATGGAATAGGTTAGTAGGAGTTAGAAGCTTTCACCATTTTACAAAATGTTTTCTAAACCTATGTGGTCAGCACAGCTTTGAAGACACAGTATCATTGCTTATATTGTCTACTACAGTCTACTTTTGGGTAGATCAAAGGAATCTGCTCTATGCCCTTGAGTTTTTAACTAAAATCTTGTCTTGGGGCACAACCATTTGCTAAGGAGCAGGTTTAATGTCACAGCTGAAGAATCAGGAAAATGTTGTTTGTGACCTCCTGCCTATGCAGCGTGAATAAACCAAGTTAAGGGAGAAAATATCCAGGTACATATCTCTGATTTCTTTTTCTAAAAGAAATTACCTGGGAGGCTCTGAAAACCACAACACATTGCCTGAAGCATGGCAATTGATGTCAGATGTAATTATTAGATAGAATGCATACAAAATGCAGAGGATGAATATGTGTATTTGCATGAGTATAATCCCAGGACCATTATCTTCAGCACAAAAATCACCCACAACTTAAGGTCTTTGCAGACTTTTTAACCTGAAACCACTGTTTCTCTGTTTTGGTCTGTTTTTTATTTTTAATGTGCAGATGTTTTCAAAAGACAGTTTGAATATGGATTCGTTATAGAAACTGTTAGCAAAAAAAATCCATATGTCTACCAGTGAAATCAGCATAATTACATGCTGTGTGTAAGTGAAGTGCATTTATTTCAAATGACTGAAATGTTATCTTCACTCCAGGTATAGTCAGATCATGTAACTGTTACAAAGCTAATAATGCAGTAATTATAATGAAGTTTAAATGTAGTGCACTGATGGAGTACTCTTAACTCATTTTTTAGAAAATGGAACTGAGGGGATGCTCAGTTTCCATTCACAAAATCCATTTACTGCACTGATAGTTCAATTAAAAAATGGCTAATAAATTAGTGATTATGCTCTCACTACAAGATATACACAAAAGTCCATTTTAAAGTATACAGGCTGCTGGTTTGCTGTGCCCCAAAATAAAACTTCTCAGATGGTAAAATCACATTTTTTAATTTTAATTTTTCCTCAGAGATGGAGGTGACTTTAAGGGCAATGGGATATCTTTCATATTGTACTAACTTTCTAAATGTACATATTTGGGACAACTGGACAACATTTTTTGGTCTTGGGAACCCTAAGGTCATTTCAGATAATCTGCTCCACACAGAATGGGAACTACAACACACCACTTGAATGGTCAGTGTTACAACAGCTCTCTGCCTGTTCATCACCTGTTACACCTGCACAAGACTGATGCCACGATAAAGAAAGATGAAATGCTTGTTTGGATATTGACTTTCTACTGCATTGAGGTTTTCTCGTTTGAAATCCAGGACTAATGAATGGTTTCAGGCTGATTGCTTCTAGACATTTGTTTTTTAAGACGTTTCAAGTTGTGTCAGTTCTAAACTGCAGGAGCTGTTTTTAGAAGCCCTTCATCATAAAAATTCAGCATCTGTGAATGTAGTGGTTTGTTATATTTTCAAACATTCAGATACAAAGAGAAGAAAAAACTGTATGTGAAATTAAAAAAGGTCTGGTTACCATGGCAAATATATAAGCATTAGCATTCCCAGGATAAAAAAGTAATCCATTGATGAGAACACATGTTCTTTTTTATTTCTTAACTTATCTGTGATATTTTGAAACTTCCTTCCAGCAAAACCAGAAAGTAGACACATTTTCTGGCAAAATATTTTTTAAAAATAGCTCCTTTGTGAAATATGTGCAGTGCATTCCAGTATCTCTTCACCAAAAAAAGGAAAGTATTCCCAGTGAAATCTAGAGAATCTGTAGAGTTTGTTTAATTGTGCAGTAACTCTATAAATTATGAAGGAAAGTACTGTGATCTGTAAAAACACAATGAAACTGCAATTAAAAGCTATGGAGAAAGCTCTTAGATAAATAAAGAAGATATTATTAGAAGTATGGCACAGAAAAGGTCAATTGGCTCCTATTTACTTGATAAAATTAAAAGCCAATGCATCTGATTCATGCTGGCATAAGTCCACACTTTTCATGGAGCTGATGTGCCATAATAAAAATCAGGAAGTATTACTCACTTCACACCATGTTTTTGAAAAACCATCCAGTTTACAAAGGATGCTTAAGAGCAACAACTAGGAGATTTTTGAAAATACCTCTTTTTTGACTGTAGGAAATGAAAAGAAATGAAAGCTCACCCAGAATGGTAGGATGCTCATATAATTATTGATATAAATTTCTGCATGAACTAAAATAGTACCAGTTGTAGGAACAATGCAGAGAAAAGAGATACCTTGAAAAAGGCAGGAAGCCATGATTATTTTGTGTACTGTGTGCTGTTCAGAACTGTACTGCTGAAACACTCCTTGACAGCTGTGATACACCTTTGCAGAAACAATCTTTGCTTGCTCCTTAATAAGTACTTATGCAAAGGAACAAGAACTCTAAGGAACAGTCAATCTGTTGCTTAGCTAGCATAACAAATTATGCTCTCATCAGACTCATGCACTTCTAATTTGTTGAAGCTAACATGGATTGCAGAATTGGATATGGGAGCAGAATATGGCTCCTCTGTAAGTGCTTTTTAAGGGTCTTCTCTTCTTAATTGCCTGCCCTATTGTATATTCCATCAGCTCATAAGCACACTTTGTTTTTCATGCAGCTTAATTTTGAAGCTTAAGAAACTCTAAAACTGAAAAGCATTTTGTTATTGAACTCTAAGGGGTGCATCAAGTCACTTCCCATAAAACACATTAGTATTCAGAATATTTTGGTAACGAAAAAGGGTATGGCGCATTGAACCTGAGTTACTTTCTTGGTTTATTTCCTTTTCAAGTGAGTTTATAAATTGTTAAAGGATCTCTGAATGATAAGCCTTGCCTTCTGTTGCTATTTGTGTTGTCATTTACAGAACAGGTACAAATGTATGCTTTTTTGCTTCAGCCATATGCTGAAATGTCTTACGTAGAAACAGGATAAAGTGTGGTACTAACTGGAGACACATTCATATTTTACATAACTTTTCAAAGACTGTAAAACTGGAGAAGAATTGGTACTTATTAATAACTGCTGCCAATGCCACAGGACCATTGCCTCTAACCAACATTGAACTTAAAGTATATAATTTAATTTATTTCAGCAAATAATAATCACGTGACACTGATACTTTAAAAATAGCATTATTACTTTTATTTTAAAACTTAAATATTTGGGATAATTATTTATGATACTTATATGTTTGGGATATTTTAGTTAATGTTCTCCTGTATTCAGGTTCTCCATCATTCCCCAAACCTATGAGCTGTACGGTGCTCATGCTGCAATGTTATTTAATTTAGTCTCTCAAAGCCCATGCAACCTACTACTTGTTTTTTTTAAAACCTATTCAGTCTGCAGATAAATTTTCACATCTTTCTTTTCTTGTTGCTCATTCTCATCAGATATCTGAAAGGAATGGCTTAGGACACCTTTAAGATCTATTTGCCTTCCTTTTATTTTTGTGTCCTGTCTCAAACTTTACACACCTCATTATTTTCTTTCTCCCTTTCTTTCAGGGCCAGGAAGAGGATCAGGTGGGGTGAGTGCTGCCAACGCACCATTAACCTCTGGCAGCTGCTGCCTTAGTGACCTATAGCAAAATAAAGGAGCTATCCTGAAAATCCCTACATTCCTTTAGGCACTTTTCAATTTGCTGAGACAGGAATGATGTTAGCATGCAGCAGAGTCCTGTCCTAAGGTTCTTGCTAAATGATAGAGTTTTCTGTTACTGGGACAATTTTATCTACTGCCTGTGCTTATAGTGCTTCTTTCATGAAAAAACACCTTTCTTCATCTGCTTCCACGGCAACCTGAAACTACCTGAAAAAAAAAAAAAAATCCTGTCTTTTATCCTCTGCCTCTGTTTTAGACAGTATTTTTCATCAGAGAAGGAACTGTCACGGGCAAGCTGGAGGAGCACTGCCTGGGGGCCAGGCTTGCTTCAGACAGAGGTTACACTGAAGCTGTGGAAACAAAACTGCTGGCATGTTTGGTAGGTTCACTTTTGTAGAACCTTTGCTAGTAGATCTAAGAAGCAGAAAGCTGTTAAATGATGATAGAAGCTCAGCTGATATTTCAAATTATACCACAGTTAGAGTTTTGTCCCAGCCTGAGAACGTGCCAAATCTGAGAAGCCACTTCATTGCACGCTTACTTGCTCCAAGTTTTAAATACCTTTGTCAATGTGAAACTTAGACATCTATTCTTAATTTATTTGCTGCTACTGGAAATCAAGCTTTATTATGCATAGTGAAAGAGTTACAATTAAGTATGCTCATTTTTGCTAACCAGGGGTTACAGTGCCAAGGCCCCGAGGGCACTACTGGCTTTTCTTGCCTCCTCCCAACCTTCCGTGGGGCTGCCAAGCCTTGCCCCATCAATGTCACAGCAGGTCTGGTCTCCAGTTCCCCACAGCCCTGCCCAGCCATGGGCTCCACCAAACTGGGTCCACATCCTGGCCTGGCCTTGGTCTGTCCTCTTTAACCTGTAGGTACTCAGCACCCAGGGTTGGGGCTGCTTCTTGTGCCCCTTTGGTCTGCCTTTCTCCTTCAGGTCAGGATCATCCATCCAGAGGCCATCTCACTGCCCCAGAGGCAGAACGGCCTTGGTTGGGGGATGCTGCCCAGTCACCCATGGGAGTGTAAGTTACATCTGTTTTTAACTTTTAAATTTGGCAGGCAAAATACTGAAAAGGGAGAATAAGCAAAATAGTGAACATGAAACATCTGCAGCTACCCCACAGGAAATTAGTCCAGAAGACCAGTTCTGGTCTTGCTCACCTTTGGCACTGGTTACATTTTACAATGGCTCTACAGCCTCACCAAATAGGTTTGCAGGTAGGGCCTGCATGTCATCTGCAAAGTATGGGCAGTAAAAGTTAAAGATCTTCCATTGAACAGCTATTGTGAAACCTTGAGCTGCTATAAAATACAAGAAGCTGATCATGCTTTATGGAGAAATAACAGAGAAATGACTATATGTGGAAGATAAAATTAAATGATGTGGTACTCATATCATCATATATTTCTGAAAAGACCATAATTTTAGAGGTGATGAAATTGGTGCTATATTTTCATTGATTTCCTGTACCTCTTCCAGTTCTAAGTGGTGTGTAGAAAATATATTTTACCAAAAAACTATTAAATGCTTATCTGTCATCGGTAATGTTGTTTGCATCTGCTCTGCAGACCAACAAGACCAACTGTTTCTAAACCACTAAATCCAAAGTATTTAGTTTGAAAAAATTCAGACAATTTCTGAAATAATTAATTTTGTTGCTTATTCTTCTTCTCAAAATGGTGTGTAATAATAGCAATATTAATTACTTCTCCCCTTCCATGTCTAAGAAAGAATTCCTTGGATTAAAACACACTCCTATATATTCTAAGAATTCTGGGAATAAACAGTTAAGTGTAAAATTTATTTGAGGTATTTAAAATTCCTGCCCTGTTTCTAATGATGAAAAACTGCATCATTACACATTGTGACAAAGACTTAGGATGAAGGATAATTACAGAATGTGTTACTACCATTCATGTGTGAAACCTTCTAGGCTAGAAAAACGCATGCTCTTAGAGAGTGAAAGAGACACCAGTTAAATGGATAACCTTGGTGCACAGAGAAATTCTGAACACGTCAAGTTCTTCACCAAGTATTCACCCGAGAATGCCCCTATGTACTGCAGTGGTTTATATTCTGTTGGAGTTTTTGCTTTGTCAGCACAACTCTTTTAAGAAGGAATACCCTAAAGGTGAAATCATTGTTGAAAATCAAATCTTAGCTAATATATATATATATATATATTAGGTGGGTTTAGGCAATTTTTATTATACATTTCCAGGATTATTTTATGTTCTCAAAGAAACTTTTTGTTTTATTTACTTGACTAACACTCAAGTACGAATACTTACATGATTTAAAATGTCTATGTGCAATTATGCAGCTATGATAATTCTCTTTAAATTGCACTTGTTTCTCACAGTTAATTATGCAATCCACAAATAGATAGCTTATGAAAGTAGATTCATTTGAAGTACACAAATATTTTAAGCACAAATAGACCCACTGTTATCGGGAAAAAAAAACAAAAAACCCCACGCATTCAAGGAAACAAATCAGTTTTCAGATAAACATTGAGTTTGCATGAAAAGCTGCTGCAAATCAGGAGTTTTGTCAGCTATTCCCATGACAATATTTTTAAAGTAAAAAGTGTTTTGAAAATTAAAATTTGAGATCAAGCAGTTAAAATATCAAAAAAAAAAAAAAAGAAAAGAAAAAAGAAAAAAAAAGTATGACATTTTCATAGAGCTGATATACTGTAACTGAAACTGTCTCTTAGCACTGTCTGTTTCTGTTGTTCCACCCTCAAAGGATGTTTAGGAGAGACTGAGAGAAGAATGGCAGGAAACCTCCACACAATGTTCAGATTTATAACAAAGAAAGATTGTATTTCATTTGAATTTTTAAAATATTTGGTATTTCTTTCACCCCGTTCTATGTGCAAAGGTAAAATGAATTCTTACTCCCTGCAGCAAAGGCACAGACAACTGCATGACTTCATATGATAAATGTAGTACCACTGAAGTCACTAAGAACACTCAGTAGTTAAAATTAATATGAACAAGTTTTTGAGGGATCAAAGCATTGGTTGTAAGCTATTCTGAGCAAGGATGTTCTTTTCTGCTCAAATGAACCTTTCTAATTTCCTTCCTTAACATCAGACAGACAGTTTACTCCTTACAATACAGTTCTCAGGGAGAGAGAGTTACTGTTAACCCTGAGACTCAGAAGCTAAAATATTCAGAAAAGGAACTTGGGTGTTGAGATCAGTCATTGTAAGGGGTCTCTTTTCCCATCTACTTCCCTCTGTCCAAGGGAGACCAGATTTTGTAAAAGACACATCAGTTGTGCAGAACCACTAGGCTCAACATCTTAAGATTTTTTCACAGGCTGCAAGTTACTGAATTACAAATACTGCTTAATCCATTATAACCTTTTCCTACAGTTAAAGCCATCCAGTGGGGTCTTTGAAAATTTGGAGGTTGTATTATTCTTACCAGGTTTCTATCAACAGAGTG
Source organism: Florisuga fusca (assembly GCA_038090715.1). Lineage (NCBI taxonomy): Eukaryota > Metazoa > Chordata > Aves > Apodiformes > Trochilidae > Florisuga > Florisuga fusca. The sequence goes on from JAAWXA010000009.1 coordinate 21,100,813, forward strand.
TTTTTGAACTACAGAGTAGCATACAATTACAGCTTATTCCATTTGCCTTCTTTTCTTTGGAAGATTTTTTGAGAAATAAATCTTTTAACGGTCCCGTATGAAACAATCTGTTAAACAACTAATATAAACAAGAACAGAAATCATATTACTGTAATATTTTTTCAGTAGTAAAAGTTGTCAATAAAAACTATGAATTCCCTAGGTTTTTAACTAATTTTATTTCAGCTTTATTGGCAACAAAGCTGCATGCATATGCAACACCTTCTCCTCATGCCCTCAAGGAACATAAGCTGTTAAACGCATTATGAAGAAAGCTTTATGACTTAAATCTGTTGTGTTTCTCCTGGTGTTACACAGGAAAAGTACTCTGTAATAATAAAATGAGTTAAGGGGGTGTTTCATCAATTTAGAACAGTAAAAAAGCCCTGGTATATGAGAGTTCTGCATTGTAGCAGCAAACAAAGCAAAAAATTCAAAGTATATATTTGATCAAATGTATCTGAATACACAAAGATGAGTGAAATAACACTAGTGTGCATCTACCTACCAGTACTCAGAGTATTCACCATAATCAGTTGTAACTAAAACCACTGAAAACCTCATGTTTCAAGCTACAGGAGAAGGATAGACAAAGGATAACAGCATCTCATTGAAGAGTAAAAGCTATATTCAGAGAAGAAATGGGGCAGGGGACGATGGCTTCAGTATAGCTGAGCAGGAGATTCCAGTCAGTTCTCTGGGCAAGCCAAAATCTTATTTCTACCCTAATATCAGATTTGAGGCCCATCACTTCTTACCTCAGTCTCAAAGTAAATTCTATGTGAAAGCAGGAATTTTGAATTTCCTGAGCTATGACATGCTATGATGGAAATTCTTCTATTTTTTTCTGCAGAAAAAGAATGCATGTATACTTAAAATGTTTATGGATGTGCTTAGTTTTAAATCAAAGTATCTCACAGAACTCTTTCTTTCTTTAATGGGAAAAGAAACCTCTTCCACACCCACTTGATTGCTGCCTCCTAAAATTATATTCAGAATTGTTTTTCTTTGATCAGAGGAGAATTTAGACTGATTTTCAACAGGGATGGAGACTAGAAAATGTCATGAGTTAAACTTTGAACCTAAGATTTGGAGTTGCCTGTAGTCAGGGCTTTACAATAAAGGAATGGTAGAAATAAAATATACAGCCTCTACCAGTTAAGGAATCCCCAAGTAAATAGCAGGGACTGCCTTTGACGTTCTACATCTTCAAATAATTCTTCACCCCATCTCCTTACAACTGGGAAGAGTCTGATATCATCCACCTCTCTGAGAGCTACCCAACAAAAGAAAGGAAAACCACCAGAATAAAACAAGAATCCTTTTTTGCCTTCCCCATAGAATTCTCTGTGTTCAGACTAACTCAAAATAAATGTGCACAACACTTGAGTAGTTGAGTAGGCACTAGAAACTTTGAATTGTGTTTTAAGTGTTAGGGTTTTTTGTTTGGTTTGCTGTGTTGGTTTTGTTTTGGTTTGGTTTGGTTTTTTGTGGGGTTTTTTTGTTTTGTTTTTTTTCTGTTTTTGAGAAATGTGGTGTTTGCCATAGTCTGATGCCTTCATTACTGGTAGAGGAAGCCAGTTATCTCATTGAGTTGATTTAAATTTACAAAACTGAGAGAATAACATTGCTTTATACAGAGACTATTGTGACAGCCATGTAGCAGAAGCTTTAAATTCTTGAAAAGAGAACTGTGTTGGTATAGTTCTGAATGTTATAATTCACATTACAGACACAACAAAGTGATTCCTGTGGTTCTGACCTCTTAAGTAACAATGCAGAGCCTCTGGCTCATCTTCTTCTATTTATACATAACATACATTTATAACTATTTATACATACTAAAAGACTCAGCACTGCTTAAGGGTGAATTTCCCTTTGTCCCTGCTGTTAAACACTCAGAAGAATTTTTGCCTTCTGGCTAGGCACCCTGAGACAAATAGTTTTGAGCTGAGGATAGCTGTGTCCCTTATTCCCAGGAAACACAGTGACTGTTCCAGTTGTTCCCTTCTATAGAGAGATCCCTGCAAGCTGTTCCTCTGCAGAACTAGGCCTGATTCCAGTTGGTTTTGTCATGCATTCAAATTATCTGTGCCATATGCAGGATTATGTGAGGCTGCAGTAGAGTCAAGGGCTTGAGACAGATTAGACACTGGTGTGAGTCAAGCAATAGCAGTAAGAGGACCCTATAGCTAATTGCCATTGATTCTTGGCATTAAAATATCATCTAGAAAACCAAACTTTGTAGCAGGTTGATTGCTGTCAGTAAGTGGAAAATTCCATTACCTGCTTCCCCATGTGAATTTTTGAAGGGATAGAGCAAACGTAATATAAGTACACCAGAAAGCTCAAAGCCCCCATAACACACTTTCAGAAAGAAAAATCAATTCCTTCACAGGATTTGAGGTGTATTCGTAAAGAAGGGACAATCTGGGTAAAGGGTAAACATTAAAATTAATGCTAATTGAGAGCAGAAATTTAATTTTAATTAATAGGACAATAGTGAGTAGGGGAATGGAAAACACAGAAGTAAAGGATAGTGCCTATCAGATTCGTAGCTTCTGCTCTTTTTCAAGATGTGATTCTCCATCACCCTTGGGATACCCCAGCTCGGTCCCTCTCTCTTGTGTCAAGATGCAAGGCCCTGGCATCACCTAAGACAAATGAACTCTTATCTTTGCCTTCCTTGTGGCAACTGGGTTGGTCTACTACCTTTTCTGCTTCTCTTCCCATTAGTCAGGGCCTCAGACATCTGCCATTTTCTCTCATGAAAAGATAGAAAGGAAAAGGATGAAAGAATACATATACTAAGAATGACTCTTCTCTACATGAGATAATTATGGTGATTTGGGAATTTTAACTCAACTGTTTCTTCTCTTTAAATCTTTGAATATAAAATACAAAAAAACCCTCAACTGTCTGGTATTTAGAAGTAAATTTTGCTAACCACATCAGAAGGTACTAAAAAAAGCTAATTCTGTGATACTGAAAATTTTTTTGGTCAAAGTAACAGTATTCTAATTTGCAGAGGTGATGTAAAGTGAATACAAAGTGTTGTAAGCTTTTTTAAGTAGAATGGAAACAAAGGATGTGTATAGGTATATGGTTCACAAAAATATAGCAATGACTTAAGGATATGATCATTATTTTTAGAAAAAGAAACAGGCAAGCAAACATTACTGTTCTGCCCTTCTGTATTCTGTAACTAATGCATACAGTGTTTTTAACTGAGACAGATACTTCTGATACAAATTTGTAAAAGAGGAGCAAGCTTGATTTATGGCAGAATTATTTAACATTCTGTATTTGCAGTCCATGTCTTCTCTGTAACTTAGTTTGGGAATGAAGCAGACACCATAACTTTGATGTTATTGTTGTTCAGCCTTGTTGTTTGACAGTTAATTTGCTACAAAATCCACACTATATAATTGTTATTAATTAGGGTGGCCCTGAAGTTGCCTTTCAAAAGCTATTAAATGCAAATGTTTAGCCCCATGAAATTATAAATGTACAATGAAGTTCTTCAGCAGAATAATGCCATGAAATAATTAATAAAAAGCAATTAAATCTTCATATCTTTATTGAAAGGTATTCACTTTATCAAATGAATAACCTAACAAGATAAAAATATACAAAATGAAAAATTACTATGTCACTTGATAATAAAAACAAACCTTTGTTGTTTATAAAGTTAAGTCAGAACTGTTTCTTTAAAACTTTATTTGTCTAGAAACTGAATAAATAGTCCAGTGAAATGATCTGTATTATACAGACTGCAGTGTGAATGGTCAGGCTTTTCCGCAGCATTAACATGGCAAACATGTTATCATTAACCCCTTACATGAAATTTTCTCAAGTGCATGTAACTTTTACAAAGGCACAGAGACACTGTAAAATATTAACAGAAGTTTTCCAATTATGCAAACAAAATTAAGGTTTATAGTTTCAGAGATTTAATCCAGAAAATGTTCCTCAATGGGAACATATTTACACATGTACTTAACTGAAATTATTTGCCTAAGTGGTTTTCTGTAGAGTGAAAATCTTCATAGAAATTTCAATGTATTTCTGATTTATAGCTTTAGATATGAAGAGGCAAGGTTTATCATTTACTCTCACTTTGTACATCCGTTCATTTGATACCAGCCTGGCTTCAAATGCTCCTAGAATACCAGTAGAAAAAAATAGTTAGTATATACTAAAGTAAGTGATAATGTAAACAAGAGAAAGTGTGTGTGTGTGATCTATAGACCTTTGGAGCCAGAAATACCAGTATCAGGTTGAGGAACACAACTGAATTATGTTTTGTCAGGAGACTGGTAGGAGATTAAATTTTTTTAAGTAGCTACAGAGAATTCCTTTAATAAGAGCTGGAATAGCAAGTGAATTTTTAATTCACTGTGGTTGTAAAAACGTATAGGAAAATGTATTACTAATGAAGTTGTCACGTTATTTAAATGAGAATTACATTTGTTCTAGTTGCAACATATTGCAGCTAATATGAAATAAAATTAAGAAAGAGCTAGGTATCAGAGAAAAATGAGGTTTTAGTGCAATAGCAACAGAATTTAAAAAGACCTCCCAGCTTCAAAAAAGAAAATATATTCATAGTCAAACAAGGCTCAAGAATGCAAGCTGTCTCTGAGAAGGTTGCATGGAATAGGCACAACCATTTATGGGATTAAAATACAGCTAAGGTCATTTAACATTAATCCTTTGCCAGGAGCCCAGTAAAAACTTGTGAGCTACACTAAGTACTCCTGGCACAGATCTTTAACAGCTAACATCTACTGAACTATTACAGATTAATATCTCCCCTTCTTCCCTTAACATGACCTCTTGAATTTGGTTTTCATCTGGTTAGAGTACATTCCATCAATGTTAAGCTAAAAGAAAGGTCACCTCTCAGTGTGGCCAGGGCTCTGCAGAAGAGGCAATTCTGTGCATATTCCAATGTTGTACACTCAGTACAATCTTCCAGTGGCACTCTGTCCTGTTTTTCAAGCCAAGCTGTCTTTTTTTAAGCCCTTACTGGGAAAGGAAACAACAGGCAGTTCATGTTGCTGTAAAATCCACTCCAACAGACTTTCAGACCACACACCTACCCCTGGATGTCTGCCAGTAGACACTACAAACATTTTGACTGAAGTCAGCCAGGACACTTGTAGAGGTAAGACACTCCTGAAAGTTGTTTAGGAGAGTTTGAACTCTATTACTTTAAACAAGGGAAGGAAACACTTTTTCTAAACTCTTTTTTTCCTTTGTGAGTAGTGCATGATAATGGCCAACTCAGAAAATAATTCTGATAACCATACTGGAGGTTCATAACCCACCCACCTTGTTAAGCAAAACAAAACCAGACCTGTGTTTTCCAGCTGGCTGCTCTTGTTGCTGCAATTATAAACCTGACTAAATCTTGGAGCAGTTTGAATTATATTTAAATCAATGAATTGGACACCAAACATTTAACTAACCTCTGATAGATGCTGGTATACTATTTCAGCAACATACAGTAATGACACAGTAGTAGGATTCCTTTCTTGCATCTTTAAATTCATTAAACATGAATTTAAATTCATTATATCTTGTCCAAACTTGTATCAGTTCCTTTCAGGATATGCAAAAATATGAATTATTTACCCCCCCAAAGCATGTTCTTCTTTAGAGAATACTGTAATATCAGTACTATTTCTACCACATTATCAGGGAAGAAGTAATTGCATGGGCACAATAATCTTTTTCTAAGGCATAGTTAGGAATGCAGCCCTGAGTAAGAGTTGTTATATAATTGACCGGTGTCCAATAGATCCATCACCTTACACAGATTCTTTTTACAGAAATTTTCACTCTGATTATGATGCCTCATTCATGTTATCAAAAACAGGGATCATTTCTTTTTCTAGTTTTCTTTTTTAAACAGCTGACTGTGCCATTTTGGACTGCGTAGTTGCAGTGAAATGACATGCTGCAGGAAACAGAGCATAGTGAATTTACGAAGTATTCTCACTGTCCAAAAGCAAACATTGATGGCTTTCCCCATAGATGTATAGAAATGTCTCACATACATTTTTTTGGTCAGTCATGCTTCAAATGAAAGAAAATATATCTGCAGGGACAGTTGCTAAAGTTATAGTTGGAAATAGGACTGGTAATAGGGTGAGATGGTTTTTTCCTGGTAGTTAAAAAATAGTTTATGTTTCCATTGAAATAAGATATTGTATTTGGAAATGTTTGAGATGAGAAAGCAATAAATATCAAACTTGAAATAAACCCTAATAAATGCTTTTGAACTATCTCATTCGTTTTGTGTTTGCCTTAAAAAAAAATCTCTTAGAAACTTTTACTCTTTTGGGTCAATTAAATTTTTCATTTTGGAATTCATTTATGTTGAAGAACTGGTGAAAAACAATACTTTTGTTCCAGAAATTTCCACCCAACATTTTTGGCCCACATTTTTGGCTAGATTCTACTTAATTTAGAAATAACTCTGGGCTCTTCATAAATACATTTTGGAGTAAATCTGTTGTTCATGAAAAAGCACTAATTTAACTCCATTTAAAAAAAATATTGCTGATAAGTGTTTGTTATTCCTCATGAAGAAAATGAATATTCATTTTAAGCAGTATTAAAACCTGTAGCTTACAAAACTTAAATGATAGCTGGCAATTTTAGTTGCAAAAGTGCTTATTTTAATCTATTCTACAGCATGCATCTGGTCTGACCAATAAAGTGGGTTCAAAAGAGAATTTTACTAAGTAGGACTGTGAACACATGAATTATTCTAGTGCCAATTTTCCGCTTATCCTGGTTACAAACAATTTAATTCAAAATGCACTTAAAGCCAGGGAAAATCCAGAAGAAAGCCTATCCACTTGTCATTTGATGACTGGAAGACACCTTCTGGCAATACATGAAAAGAATTTGAAGCTGGAGAATAGACAATGGCTTTCACCAAGATGAACCATCTCCATTATTGAACTGAAGCCATAAATGTACCTTTCTTCCACAGCCATGTGACAAAATAGGAAGCAGATAACTAACTAACTAACTAGCCAACTAAGTATTCTTAGTCTCAGCCTAGAGCTGAGATGTCTTTCAGCTACTAATAAGAAAAAAGATTTGTAAGCTCATGAGATTGTTCTTTAGGTTAAATACAAACCCACAGTGTTACACTCTGTTAAAAAAATATAGGCTTCCAGTGCATAAACACATGATTCCTACACTTCCAGGTTCAGGTGGATTTAGATGTGCTTTGTCTACTAGTTTTCCTAAGGTAACAAGGTGGTTTTGAGAGCCTTTTTTTTTTTTTTTAATCATAGAGATGGGAGAGGGAATTGACAAATATAACTGCTAGCAGCAGCTGTCATGCTTTTTACCATCCTGTTTCAGAACCAATAGTAAACAATCAATGTCTCTATGGAAGCTTTTGCTAATAATGAATATTATCAGAAATATCTAAGTTACAAAGCTGTAGCAGGGCCTGTCAAATCAGAATGTCTGACTTGAGCCTATAACCTGTAGCAGATTGCTTTCACAGAGCACAGAGGTGCTTCATTCAGTTTGCATAGTATCTTGTCTTAAGAATCTAGATCCCCAGAAAGCATTCCCTAAAAGGCTTTCCCCTGTGTCTTATTCCTCGAATTTAGTAGTGAATCAGATACTTTGAAACCAGCATGGGCTGATATAACAAGAGAGTAATTTATTTCTTCCAAAGAGGAGAACTTTCTGAAGATCTTTTTCTTAATAAATGCAGATTTTATCAGTATAGCAAAGGTTGAGAACCTTTTATTTTTTCAGACAGGAACAAGGGACAAAATTACTCCACTTCCATCTGCATTTGGTTAAGCACCCTACTCTGTAGAGAGGGAGCTGCTGCAGATACCACAGCCTTTCTTCATCTCTTAATTCTAGCTTTTCTGCAGTCATTTTGTAAAGCACCCATGGTGCCCTTTCACCCACTGTTTCTCTCCGAGTTACAGACCATCAATCCAGTTGGCTGATGCCTGATGTGCCAGTGAGCCCTGACAACAATTTTAATCTCTGTTAGTTTGCTCTACAGTCTCTCTCGGAACTGCTCACCTGCTGTGGCAATTCCTCATGCAGACAATAGTAGGAAATCATGTCAACTGAAGTATTTCCACATATTAAAAACTTCAGGGTTTTTTTTTTCCTTGTGATTCTACTTGAAAATTTACCATTCAGAAAATACAGGATCAAGGGCAATCAATGTGTCAGGCCATAGACAGTCACGCACTGCTGAAATAACTCTGATAGTTGATGTTATTTCCCTTGTGGTTCCTTGCTCTGTCTCTGCTGCCAGGTGGCTGTATCCAAAGTCGAGTGGCCAGGATACAGCGTGTAAGTGCCCCTCAGTGCACTCCCTGGCAGCTTACCCAGGCATCTGCCACAGCAGTCTCAATTAGCCTGCCAGACTCAGCACAGAGCTAGCTGCACAGATGTATAGTCCATCCATCAGTAAGGGTAACCATTCCATTGCTAGCCCACAGGTAATGCCGAGTGACAGTGACACCATGCACAGCAATAGCCTTTTGGCAAACATACAGCCTCACCTTTGTGAGACCACCAGCATCCTGGTCATACTCTGCTTACATCCAACAGCACCTTCCCAGGTGAAGTGCTGTCAGTGTCTTCTGAGGAATCATTTAAAGAGCATTTTGCTTCATCAGTTGCATTTAACTTAGAGTTAGCAACCACACAGACCATTTCCTTTTCTGTCCTAGCTGACATTAGATTATGTACTTATCTACCCAAAACCCACTGAGAAACTGGGAGGATTTTCCTGTTGTATCCTGTTTCCATTTCCCTGTTGGATTCAAACCCTAAATACTGATGAGCAAATTCTGCTCATCTCTCAAATGAGAGGCAATCACCTGTGTGGGAGAGAGACATAGTATGATTTCTATAATGTGACCGACTTACATAAAAAAGTTATCTACGTTTGGCTCAGCATATTCCCTTAGGTCTTAGTGGAAGATATTGGTCTCTTTAAAGAATTTCACAGGAGTAAACTCAGAACGATGTGATTAAGGAAAAATGCCAAGGCTTTAACTTAAGAACAGTATATAGTGTTACCATTTCTGTGTTCAAACTATTCTGGTTTACAGGGTATTATTTCCTATAAAATAAAAAAGCAACATAAAATATATAAAGCAACATGGAAGGATAGATGAATGAAAGGATTTTGAACATATCAAAAGAGTACCATTTAAGCTTTTTTTTCACTGTTTATTTATAATGAGCTTTTACTGAAAACATCAAGCATTAATTCTATTAATTAGATCAAATATTCTACGTTAATTATTCTTCCATTTGCTAGTAACAAAAGTATGCTAATATGAATGTACTTCTGAAATCTAAAAATGCAAATGTAAATTAATGTATAATGAATACCACAAAGCACTGTAGCTAATAAAAGATCAAGCTTACTAGAAAGCCAGTAGAAGGCTTTAAGGCAATCTGCTAAATTAGAAAAACACTTAGTTTAAAGTTAACAGAAAGTAGTAGGTAAACAGTCTTAATTGCAAACAGTGACAACTTTACAGAGAAAATCAGTTAAATGACTTTTTGCTTACATTTTGGGGCTATGTGGACTGATTCCATTTCACTTGTCAGTTTTCCCTTGTTTTCCCTAGTTAGCTCTCTTCATTTTGAAGTTCAGTATCGGAATGAAATCAAACTTCGTATACATTATTTGAGCAGAAAGTCTGAGAGTGTTAGATAGGCATGTGCCATTTTCTGACTTTTCCATCTTATTTTTATAGGCTTCATATGTTTGTGACAAAGATTTATATGACAATCTGAAATCACTGGCAGAGCTGCCACTGACTTTGGGGAGTCTGGAAGTTCACCCTTGCTTGTTATGTTCAAGAATCTGGAAAAGTAGAGATACAGTTGGGAACAGAGAGACTGGCTTTTCAGAAAATGCTCACAACTTTACTTCTGACAAGCAGGCCTCATTGCTATGCTTCAACTCAGCCACTAGAATCATCAGTCAATGACTGAAAAGATTTTATGATGTGGTACAGGATTTTGCTGCAGGGAAGTTTCTATTTGTTAGGTTAAAATCATAAAGGAAATGTAAGATCACACAACCTAATTTTGGCATGATAGTGTAGCATCCAGGAAGACTACACACCACAAAAAATGGCACTCAGAATGTGCACAGGGAATGTTAGGCATCCCAACCTAGCATAAACCCAGCTACCAATTAAAGGTGGAGGTTACAGTTAAAAAAATGCAGAGGGGAAAACCTGAATTTTGAAGCTTGCTGGTCTCCTTCAGCAGGTAGGAATCTCTTTGCAGGCAGGACTGAGAACCCAGAAGCTTGTCCTGAATGTAGGCACCAGTTATCTTTCTCTAAATTAGAACAGCTTTTAAAAATGTATATAATTTTATTATTATTATTATTTTAATTTTATTATCGTGTCATTCCTTGAGGGTAAAAAATAGATATTCATTGGTCATGCATGAACAAAAAAAGGTGATGGGATTGAGTCTTTCTGCTCCTCCTGTGGAAATTGTTTAGGACTTGCTGGTCTACAGAAGAGGCTACAGGAAACACATCTGTTCAGGTGACCTCAGGTAGGAGTTCACCTGAGAGCTGGAGTATCTGCTGTAGATCCAAGGATTATTCATGTGCCTTATGCTAGTCACATAACATCTGTGGAGATGGGACTAGGCAAACAGATGAGTCTTCACCCTAGCACACACTCAAAAGTAAGCCCTAACAGTGTCCCACTATTGCTTACACATCCTTTCTTGGGAGATGTGAGTGAATCCATCAGCACAAAGGTGGGAACCAAGACTACATCCCTTATGAATCTGTCAGTGTTTTACCCATTAGGCTGTGGCTGGAGATGAGGAATGAAAGAGCATAACTTTGTCATGTTTTAAAAGAAAGTTATTGGTGAAGTGGTGTTTGAGAAGCACAACTTTCTCAGTTCCTCGGAAGCCCTGCTGGAGAAGGGCAGCAGGGCTCCTTGGACCAGAGAGAGATGCGAAGGGCACCAAGTTGCTCAGGTCTGTCAGGACTGAGGTGCTGCTGGGGAGTGGCAAAAGGAGCTCTGCAGTGGTCTGAGCACTGAAGCACCTAAGAGAGAACCCAGTTCAAGGTGTGGCAGTTTTCAGGGCTCAAAGTACGGGAGTTTTGAGAATCACAGCAGCGTGCAAACTAAAGTTCACCTGAATTCTCCTTTAAGTGATTGTACGTGGCCTGAAGTTTCATATCCACTAAAATTCACAGGGATTAAAATTTAATTATCGTATTGTTGCTAATTTTATTTTAAAATGCTCTCTCTGGCAGTTAAAAGAACAGCTAATCACACCAATCCACTTGTGCATAAATACACGGAGTTAACGGAACAATATTGGGACCTAGTCAGGTGCCTCTGGAAGTGTTAAGAGGCATCTTTTAATTCTCAACTTTGATTTGAAGGATTAGAATTTTAATAGGCAAGGGAGAAAGCCATGAATTTTAACTTTCAGACACATGACGGGGAGGAAAACCTGAGAATGTGTAAGTTGGTGGGGTGCCAGCTAGCTGTGATAACTGCCATATGCACAGAGGTGCCCCCTGGTAAAGCCAAAGTGATTTAGCTGTCCATGAAATAGGAACCCATATTTGAGGATTATGTACTTTTGGTTTTGCCATGATGGCTGACTATGCAGAGAAATTTTTTCTACAGAAGGATAAGACACAGATTTATATGTGACATTTTAAAGTTATATTTCCCCCCAGTTTCAGATAAATTCCATTCAAGTTTTGTGCTCCACTTGAGAGGGGGAAGTGGTCTTAAAGTAGAAAGAAATAAGTTAATGTAGTTTGGAGAAGGAGGCCCCTAGATTACCAGCACTGATTTTTCAGGAAATAAATGAGAAATGTAAAATAGGATGAGGAAAATGAGGAAGAAGGCTCTACTTAGCAGTCTAAGCTAGTGGAAAGGGAAACCACACATACAGTTTCAAAGTTACAAATACATTGCTAGGTACACCTGGTGTACATCAAGAGAACTTTCTCCACCACGCTTGTCAAAGAAGCTTGGCAACTGCTTGTGATTTCAAACACACCTTGGGCTAGATTCACCTTGGCTGATGGAGCCCATCACAGCACTAAGGTGAACAGCACCAGGGGAGTGCAGGGGGATGTATGCACACGGCAGTTCTTAGTGTAACTCTTGTATTTAGCACTGAGGGAAACTTATGTTCACCAAAGACCTTACAGCAGCCAGTGAGAGTCACTGTTACTATTTATAGTGCTTTCCAAAGTCTGAAATAAAATATTTTTCCAGTTGCTTTGATCATGGTACCCTTCAAACCAGAGCCACATGACATGTGGAGGAGTGGGATGCTGTGAAACAGGGCAGCTGATTCTCTGCAGATACTACTCTGTTAAATGACTTGAACATGAACCATACAGAGAAGGATCCATAAAGATGGAGATTACAGCCCCAGAAATCATTTACCTAGTGATCTTAATCTCAGTTACAGAGACTGATGGTATAATCCATGTCTGCTGCACATGTGTCTCCTCTGAGTGAGACTGCTGGAAAACTGAATACTAATCCTAGGAAGAATCACTGTACCCAGGTTAGTTTTCGTTCATATGGATTGTGTGAAACACAATAAAAATAAAAAAATATTTGTAAAACACAGCTTACATGTAATGCACACTTCAGCATAGAAAAATAATGTTCTTTTATTGCTAGAGTTCTTAGACTTTATTTGAAAATATTAAGAACAAGTAGAAAATGTTTTAATAATTTCATTTTTGGATTTCAAAAAATAGTGAAAGTAAAACATCCTTTCTTTTGGGATAGCATTATTCATTGTGCACACATAGCATGTACAATTTAAGGCTGGCAGGAGCAGATAGCTGAAAGAGCCTTCAGCAATAAGGGCAATATTGATACATCAATAATTTTTATTAATATATGAGAATAACTTATTCTATAGAAGATTGTAACATTTTTTGAAACCTACAGAACTACATAATGGCAGAACAGACAATTTACAGCATCTGTTAACTTTAAGATGTCTTCTTACACAACATAAGCATTTAATAAAAGTGTTCAACAAAGCTTATTGACATTTACTTCTCCCTTTGCCATGCATTTATTAAGTTTGAATATCACATTCACATTAACATCAAACACACAAAATATGGAATAGCTGGAGAGAATAGAAGACATATTTTAGTGCTTTGATGTTGATGCCAAAGTTTTTATTTAAGATGTAGCCTAAAATGTAGCCTAAAAACGATAATAAATTTCATTGAAAGCTCACTATATTACTAGACTTTTCAAAGTCCACAGGGTAGATTGAAAGTACCAAAAGGGAAAAATAGAAATACTGCTGAACAATCAATCTTCCAAAGCAATGAATGCTACTGAGAAAGCACGTTTAAGATATCTGTAATTTAAATTTGATTTCTGAAAAGTGGAATGACACATACACAAGAGTTTCAGATTAGACATAAGAATGGCTTCCATTAGCTTTTTCTGGTTTCTACAGGGAGATTATTTGTTTTAGAGGCATTGTAAAAAATACTACTGTGTACCAAGTAGAATCATAGGATGGTTTGGCTTCAAAGGCATCTATCTTTAAGGGTCATCTACTTCCAAACCCTCTGCAGTTAGCAGGGACATCTTCAACTAGATCAGGTTGATCAGAAACCCATCCAACCTGAGCCTGAATGTTTCCAGGAATGGGTCTTTTACCACCTCCCTTGGCAACCTGTTCCAGTGTTTCACCACCAATATTGTGACAAATTTAGTGCTTATATCTAGTATAAATCTGTCCTCTTTTTTAAAGTTTAAAACTATTACCCCTTGTCCTGTTGATACAGACCCAGATAAATAGTTCACCCTCATCAGAAAGGCTGAAATAAGGTCTCTTCAGAGCTTGCTATTCTCCAGGCTGAGCAACTCCAACTCTCTCAAACTTTCTGCATAGGAGACATGCTCCCCCCTTCCGATCATTTTTGTGGCTCTCCTCTGGACCTCTTCCAGCAGGTCTGTGTCTTTCTTATCTACTTACTATGAAGGGCAGTAGGATTTAGTAATGTAAAGTATGGTGGAAGGTTGACATAAGCAAAGACAATTCCCTTTACTGAAGTGTTTGCCAGTTTCTGTATACTGCTGCTTAGGTGAAACCAAATTCATCCACAGATCTATAGCAGGAACATGAGTAACTGAGCAAGAAAGAACATGTACTTGGTAGATTAAATTTATCTCTGCTCTATTTCTCCATTCTCAGTTTGTGTAGGGATGAATTATATTAGGTACAAGCAAACTGGATCAGATTAAAAGAACCGTGAGCTATCAATCTCAAAGAAATCTGCAGTAGATGACTTTACTAAGAGTGAAATTGTTTTACCAACTTTTGGCATTACATAGTTTCCATTTATTGCGAAAAATAACCAATTACTTAAATTGTAAATTATCACTTGAACAGAAAACTCCACTGACAAAATATATACATATTCTTCATATACTACATATACATTGTGAAGTCAGGTCTAATTTGTTCTTGATGGCATTAAATTCAGGGGAAAGCACAGGTGAGAAATTCAGTCAGTGTTTCTGAAATATAAAAAAAAATGCATTCCTACTTTGGATTAAATGTCATGCTTTGGCATCTCAGTTTTGTAAAACCTCACAGGTAGAGTTAACTTTCTGATTCACTTCAGCTGGGGAACTTTTTCTGTAGGCACCTATTTAGATCCTTGAACTTTCATTGATGTGTTTCAGTTGGCATTTAGATTCCTAAATACCTTTGTGTATTTACTCTTTATTATGACTTGCTGAACATTCCTAGATCAAAAGGCAATGGAAGCTGTTGGGTGGTCAGTACCTGAAAAGAAATCAGTCCTGTGACCGACATATTATAGAACCAAAGAAACTAGAATTCAGGTCAATTACTGGATCAGGACTTAAACATACATCAGAAAGCCAACTGCAAGCTCTAGTTTTAAAAAGGACAAAGGAAGAAATGTGCTCTCTGGCTTTATATTGTACTACTTCCTCAAATCATTGAGGATTTGGAGTCTATTCCCTGCATTGTTATGTGTGAGGTTTAGCAGGTTTGCTCAGTTAAACTACAGATGTAATGAGTCACGAATTCTCAGTCTGACATACTCCTGAACAACACAAGGAAAGAAAGAGGAGACAGAGATGCTACAGATATCAAGGTACTGAATGGTGCAAATGTAATACCTTCCCACATCTGACATCCAAAGTATTTCTATGGTCATCAGATTTTGCTGGATCTGCTCCATTGTATATCAGTCAGTCAATCAGGGAACAGCCCAGCCTCCTTTGCTTAAAAAGCCTCCCTCAGGGAGGCTCAGATCTCAGCCCAAAGGGCAGATTATCAGGTATATGCCATGCTACTCATATTTCAGTAGCTAATTTTTGTTAGTATGACTTTGGTTGACATTTCCTGGTTTAGGCCACACCCCTCTCAAAGCAATTGGAAACCTTTGATCTTGTGGTCGTCGGAGAAAAAATTACAATGAAATCCAAACAGATTTTTTCTTACCTTTTTCATTTCATGATATTTTCTTGGTCTTTAATCAAGAACCTGGGCATCAGACTGGTCAAGAAAGCCACATCAGAGGGTCTCTAAAGTGTCTCAGCTATAGGAGCACTCAGAGTGCAATGCCTGAGCTGGGCATTGCCACAGTGAAGTAGCAGCCTTAGATCACCTATTCTTCCTTCTTATTTCTGTTTTTAGTGTGCACTCCTGAGGGACTTCTGGCAAGAAGAATCCTTAAAGACCTTGTTAGATTGGCTATTAAGATACTAGATTGGCTACTGTCAGGCACTTAGCCTGGTCTGGGCTCTCATCTACTACCTCTTAGCATTAAAAACTGAAAAATTCTAACTTTGTGGAGATGGATAAACTCTCATTAGGAGACATAGTCAAGGAGACTTTCCTGTTAACACTACGAGAGCTGAACTTGTTATGGAACATGTTACTGGAAAATCCCAGTTGGCATCAATTTATCTGCTTTGCACACAGGAAGAAAAACATACTTTAAGGTGCTTCTCCAGTGTTCTGTATAAATATTCCTAAAGGGCATAAGCAGATAATAAAATCTATCCTGTTCAGGTCTCCAGTATAGCAGATTTTATATGTTACCTTCCAGGTAATAATTTAATTAAGTAACATCCAATTTATTTTGTTTCAAATGCCATTGAGCTCCTTCCTCAAGTTCTACTGATGTCTATTTAAAAGCTGTATGAGCTCCACGGTTTAGAAACAAAGGTAAAATTTTTAACTATGAAGAGAAAATATTATTGTCACTGTAAGCATCCTTGAATAGCGGATGGCTTGGTAGATGAAGTCTGTAAAATCATTATTTAAGCTTGCATAAACAACACTTTGTGATCACACTCATTTGTTTTAACACTATATGGGTCAAAAATGTTACCTTGAGCACATTTTGAGATGAACCTTAAGATATTAGACCATATATTATCTTTCTCTAAACAACTTAAGAAACAGTTGTTAGAAATATATATAATCTCTTTTAAATGATTGCTCCTTAAGGCTGATGTGATCACTAGGCCAAAAGATTTTATAATTTACAGGTTTAGTTAGCAGGCGTAGTTAGCAGCACTCTTCTAACATTAGCAGTCATACACACCTAATTTCAAATTCTGCCATATGAGATTATATTAAAAGTCTGCTTCTGGCAAGTATAATTTGCATATTAATATACTTTTAAAAAAAGGAAAAGGAGACAGAAAATTTTTACTTTGAAATTTGTCCAGAGCTACTGGGTTTATTTTGGAGATACAATCTACATAATTAGCACAATTCTGATGGTTTGAGTTTACTTACAAAGTCTCTCTATGCTTTGTATCTCTCCTACTTTGCCCACTGTCTTTGTCTTTTGTGTTCAGGCTCATAGATGTAATACTCAAGATGAAACCCCCTTGAAAATATTTCGAGGTGACCAATAGGACTACTGTGGCTCTGCTAGAAAATCCATTGAGCCTTTCCCTGTTGGTGCAAGTGATCAAAATCAATGACTTGAACTTCTGAGGAGGAAAAGACAGAGACTTTTAGAGGATGGCTACTAGACATGATTTTTTTTATCAAATCATTTTCATTCACAAGTGGATTACAACAATATTAAATTAATTGCCAGTCACATGATGTGCAACCTTTGAACAGCAGCTTATTCATAGAGGTTTTTCTATGGACATGAATCCTCTCACATGTGGTCTTCTGCAGCTCTAAAAGGTAGGGTTTTTTCATGTAATTAAAGTGTGTCTTCTCTTAGAAAACTTTTATAAATGAATGATACATATCTAAATAGATAAATATAGAAAGGTAAATCGACATGCGTGTATGTTTATGCACACATGTGTGCACACATATATGCATAGGGCAGAATTAGGGCTGTCTTTTAGTTGCCTGCCAACTGAATAAATAACTATGGACTAAGGAGGATATAGACAATGAGATTCATTACTCCATAATCTTTTGTTTTCTCCAGAATTTATCATTTCAATGGGTTAATGTTTTGTTTATTTTTTGCCAACCAAAAGGAAACAAATCCTGAAGCAAACAGAATTCAACCTCTTGGTAGCTGAAATGGTTGCAGAGTCTCCATCTTTGCAAAAAGTAAAAACTGGATTGGACAATATTCTGGGTAACCTGCTCTAGCTGGTTGTCCCTGTTTTAAACAGGGAGGGACAAACTAGATAACTGCAGGTCCCCTCCAAACTCATCTATGCTATGATTCCATGAAGTTTTCATGTTTTTCTTTCCAATGTAGCAAATATACTGTAAGAACTATTTCTGAATATACTGAATATTTCTGAATATACTGAAGACTTTATAGATTTCAAGAAATAGTTTGGTGGAGCAAGCAATCCAGGTCCCTGCATCCTGAACAACTTTTACAGGGAGTCATATGGAGACTTTTTGCTCCTTCAGTCCAAATATTAGGCTCAGAGCTGCCAAGCTATTTGCTTTCTGCCAGTCAGTGTTGGATTTATTGCTATAGAATTACTCTTACACTGTGAAAATGGAGAAAACAGCTGATACCTTTCTAGTTCCTTCCACAGAAAATATCACTGTGAGGTTGATACTATTGATAAGCACATGAGAGGGTGTGGGAGTGTTCTGTGGAACAGAATGTTCCAACAGTTTTCTTTTTCTTAAAAGCTTCAGAAGATGTATTCAGCTTCCAATCAGAGAGCCTGCCAGGAGTTTTTTTGTTCTTGTAGAGTCTGAAAATCAATTTAAGGCTATTTTGGTTTTGCTAAATTTTGTGGTTTTGCTAAATTAGAAGGTGTTTGGAAGCCCAGTGAAATGATGATGGATAACCTCAGAAGTGATAAAATGAATGCCAGTATCAGCATATCAGTGGCTACCTGTAGCCACTAGACTAATTAAGCATTCTCTGCTATTTTCTTAACACCACAACATTCCTTACAATCCTTACAATTTTTTAAGTGCACACCTAAAAGTCTTAAGTCTAGATTGAGAGGTGTACTGCAATTAGAGCTCCAAGGACATTTCCTGTTCTTCAAATGGAGAATGTTAGGGTTATGAAAAAAAAATTAAAGATGAATTTAAGAGTCTGAGTGACTCATGATGCAACCCTTTTCATCATGGAGGTCAGGTATGCACTCATTTCTTGAGATCAAACTGACTTGTAGGAAGCATAATTTTCTTACTTCTTGAAACTCTATAGCTTTGATTATCGATGATGGATATTATCAAAATGTAAGAATGAGTTTGTTTAAAGAAATAATGGAAGCATGTAAAATTAATGGAATATTTTTTATACTTTGGCTTAAATATGCCAATGGGTAAGTAGATCAAAAGACTACAAACTTCATCATGCTTCTACTACTTCAGGCAGGTAAAAGCTAGATTGGAAGGCAGGCAAGGCATACACTTGTCTAGAGAAAACTGAGAATTAAGAGAAAGAGCAAAAGGAAAGAAGGCTATGATATAATACCAGGAGTTGCCTGGGACCAACCACTTTACCATGCCATTACCAAGGAGGGAGTGCTAGCTCAGTTTTCTGGTTGAGATTCCTATTACTCTAGTTTTCTTTTGTACATACACAGATCCTGCAACTCATACTAAGATGAAAAGAGAATGTGGATGAAGTCAGAAGGTCTAAATAGGAACCGAGTGTCAGATTGAGTAATTTTTGCAGGGAACACTTTAAAATACCACCAGATTCTGCTACTAATAACTACTGCTTTGCTTTGCTGTTTTCCTAGTGTTTCTTCAGTTGCTTAATTTGCTTCATCAGCTCCAAGTGATGTGTTAAATCATTTGACACTGTGCACAATAATAAGGTATTTATCACATACTGAGTTGCATCTTATTGCTATATAATACAGTGAAAATTAGTATAAACACTGTACTTTTCTGCAGCTGATAAGACCTGATGAGAGACCCTTTAGTTCTTAAGCCCCAGTAATCACTCTTCTTTGTAAATAAGATATTTAAATGGACTATTTGAAATAGATTACTGATGGTTTATTAAAAAAAAGCTGACTCTTTGTTTTACAGACTCTACTGACTGAACTTAAATTAAAAATAAAGAAGTGCACCAACAGAACTTAAATATATATCTCGGATTGCTACTTTCTACCCCCCATACTTAGGGCCAGTAAAGATATGAAAATATAGAAGGAAAACGGATAACTATATCTCTAAGAATTATATTCTTAAATGATGAGTTACTTGGAATTTTTTTTAAAGAAGATATTAATATTTTCTGTTAAAACAGGCCCAAGACGTGCCTACTGGTCTGATTTTAAAGATTCAAGCTACAAACCTCCTAAAGGGAGTTTTCACATATTATACCTAACATACTAATTTTTTTTTGTGAATGGTACTTTGTTGTATTATCTTATATTTATGTTTCTGTGTCCACAGAAAGAACTAAAAAACCAAATCAGAGTAATTCAAGACTGACTTTTCTGTTCATCTGTATAATACAATAATCTGTACTAAAAAAGACTAATAGGATACTAAATTTCTTTTTGATTGAAGAACAACTAGAAATGGAGGATGTTGATTTGTTTTACTGCTTTAACTACATGAAAAAATACAACATTAGTTACTTATTTCATGACTCAGAAGTCCTGCTACAGAGCCAGAGATGTTGAGAAATTCTTCTAAAGAAAAAAAAAAAGGTTTGTCAGATGGATACCAAATTTTGAAAGACAAAGGCAGAAATTGTTAGTCTTATTTATACTAATATATTCAATTCACTTTGACAATAGTAATGAACTTTTCGTCATGAGAAGGTAGATGTGTGAAAAATACAATTTGTGATAAAATTTAATAAGAAACTATCATTTCAAAAGTTATGAGGGTGACACAAGATGACAGCTGAGAATTCGTTATGTGTTCTTTCCATGACAAGAATACCACTCTCTTATTCTGAAAACTGAGGGTATTGCTAATAATGTCTTTGAATTGGTCACATCCATAAATGTACCTCTTCATCATCTTTCATTGGAAAATATTTCTTTTGCTGTTTCTTGCATGAGGGTAGCAAATGCTGAAAATGACTGAGGTACAAAATGTGCTCTTCATTGGCTTCAGGTGAGTGCCCAATAATTTATTTTGCAGCAGTTATCTAGTTTCCATTCTTCTCTCTTTTAAAATCAATGGAAGACAAAGGTGATGCAGATATTTTCTAGCATTTGTTCAGCATCTTAATTAACATTCTGGAATTTTAGCAATGGACGCCAAATGAATATTTTAAAAGGCATAAAAGTGTCCTTTCACGTGAAGTCAGAAGAGCATCTAACCACAACCAAAAATCATCTTTTTAGTACAATCAGCATAAGTTTTGTTAGTTCAAAGTCATTATGTTTGGTTTAGTAATGCAAGGCTTGACTTCTTGGATGCACTTTTAAAATTTCTTGGTGTTTTAAAATGTAAATAGGAAACAGCCCTTTAGGTTGAATTGACCTGTTAAATTTTGTCTCTTTTCTAGGTCCTTTGGTTCAGTGCATGGAAATCCAGTAGTGAATAGTGCACTTCCACTGAAATGGGACCTGAAGATCAGGCCCTACTGGTGAATTAATTTCCCTATGTGCCATTAAAGTTTTATTGCCACATTTCCAAGAGCAGTTCCATCTATCAGCCGATTAAAAAACTTCACATAATATAATGATACGTTGTGTTCCATCTAGGATCTTAAAACTTCTTGTTTCTACGAAATTACCATAAATATTCTCTGTGTGCCGGAGCTGACCCTGAGAACTGGGCCAGGAGTTCTCCCACGGGGTGGTTCTCCCAGAGCCACCCCGGCCCCCGGACCTAGGCCTGGCCCGGCTGCTCCCGGGGCCGCTCGCCTGCTCCAGCTGCGAGGGGACACCGGAATGCTCAGGGCTTTATCCAGTCTCAGCTGGGAAACCTCCAAAGATGGAAATTGAGCTACCTCCCTGGGAAGCCTGTTCAGCGTCAGCCTCTCCCAATTCCATTTAAACCTGTTGTCCCTTGCTCTCCCACACACTACCAGGAAGAGTTTTGTTCTATCTGTTTTGGTAACCTCCCTACACGTACTGGCAAACAGCTGTTAAACCTTCTCTTCAGCAGGCTGAAGAAACTTTTCCCTCAGAAGCTTACCTCACAATGCAAGTGCTTCTACCCCATGGCCAGTTTGGTGGCACTCTGCTGAATGTACACACCAGTGTATCAAAGTCTTTCCCCAAACTGGATGCAGTACTCTAGTAAGAGCTGATGAGCACAGGAGGAAGTCACTTCCCTCAGTCTCCTGGCTATGCTGCTCTTAATACAATCTAGGATGATGCTGGCCTTAGGGCAGCCTGATGGTTCAGCTTGCTCTCTGTCAAGACCCTCACAGCCTTTCCTGCAGAGCTGCTCCCCAGCCAGCCAGTCCCTAGACTGAACAGCAGGTAGTGCTTCTTTCCCAGCTGCTGAACTTCAATACCGATAACTCAGGAATTCTGCTGTCTACTAAAACAAACCACCCCCACAAGACTTTTTCTATAACTGTCTTAAAAAGGAAGTAACGTTAAACACCAGTATTTTAATGAGTGGTATTAAATGTTATGAGACAGAAGTTCAAGCTTTTGGGATTTCTTAACCTGTAAATAGCATTCTGAATCTTGCAAATTATCTTGGTGGTGGGCTAAATGAACTCAAAGGAAAGCAATGCACAGTGGAGGAATTTGCCATGTTTTTTGATAGCTAAGAAGATCATTATAGTAGATGCAGATAAGGAAGATATAAAAGAAAGAGAATCAACTTCCATCTGTTTTCACTCTATAATTTATAAAAGGAGAGAGCATAGCATCAGCAACCCCAAAACATTGATTTTTTTTCTTTGTTTCCTTCTAAATTACCTTATGTATCTGCCCCCTTGTCAAATATTTCTATTACTTTCTCAACTCAGTATGTTCTCAATACCACTTTCCTGTATAAAAAATTAATCATCACCATCTGTTTTATCCACTATTTTTCTTTAGTGTATTGTGTAAAACTACAAAATATCTCTAAACTAGTATTCAGTGCATCGATATATTGAAAACACATTCCAAGGAAATTGGGTATTGTGCAAGAAGACTTATAAACAGATCTGAGCTCAGGTATGTATTTTCATGAAATAAATTTCAAATTGAACTATGGTTATCTCTAGGTATTTAAAGGGAGGGAGCTGATAGCAGTAACCAATCTGAGGTAAAATGCATATTCATTCTGAGAATTAATACTTCCGAGCACTTCTGGTATTTCCACACAAAGAAGATTATGATTAATAACCTTAAAACATATAACTCACACAGGTAAATTTTAAGAATTCCTTGTTCAACACTCACAATTTGTCATGAATTAAGAGGTTCATTTTAGTGTCAGTTATAAGAAAGTGTTTAGGGATCTCAAGTAAAAATGTTGCAGATGACAGCATAGCCTGCCTTTCAAATGTAGAGGCCCTTACAGATGGAGACATGAAGCATTCATTTCCCATTTATTACCTAAAATCATCCCACTCAAATCATTCCACTAGAGAACTGTTGTCATCAGAGATTCAAAGTTCATTATATATATTCTTGCAGAATGTTTTTCCAAATTAAAAAGATATTAATACTGTTTGATTATTTCTTTCTCTGGTATATGTACACATACACACACACACACATCTCATTTTTCAGTCTACTACACTTAAACTTATCCTTCCCATAGTCTACCCCAAGCTGGCTTTTGTAATAAGAAAACTTGCTGGTTGTCTGGAAGCAGAAGACAAGAGGCAAAGGGCAAATGCATGTATGAATGTGTGTGAGGCAGGATCAAGGAAAAGCATCCTCTATACATATTTGTGCATGTGTGTGTGTGTCAGGAGATAATCAGGTCAGGACACATTCTCATGGCATATCCACAGAAATATAAGGCCAAAAATACGAAATTACTTCTGGCACATCCATGTTTTTATATAAAACGGGAACAGCATTTCTACAGATGTGAGGTGAAGAAATCAGGATAAAACATGTAAGACAAGGGGCAAAAAAGAACAAAACAGGGCTTCCACCTTAGAAAGAGGAGAAAAGCTCCTCAGTAATGACCAGTCTTACTGGTTGGCAACTTCAGTGGAAGCTTGAAAATATGAAGTATTTCTTTGCATGCCATAAACTTTTTGGCCAAAGTTTACTCAGGGGGAACATGGTATTCAGACAGGAATTGTCATACATATCAATCATTTCACAGGCAGTACTCTGCAGTCACACTTCTCCTTTTCTCCTCTTCCACCCAGTATTTTTAGCTGAGTCTGAAAAAAAAGTGGCAGATTCTGCAGGGTTGGTAAATCTCTTTCCCAGTTTTCCTGCTCTGGTGATTCACTTAACACAGGAGCTTCACCTCTTGAGATTTTACGTTGCTCAGAGGTATTATTTAAGGGCACAGATGGGCTCTGTTATTGCTTTATATATTTCCATTCCTAGCAAAACAGAAAAGAGCTGAAGAAGAGGGGATCTATTGCTTGACATCTCAAGGAATTAGAAGAATTGGCATTGAAAGCTGCCAAATATAATAACTACTCTTATGGCTGCACTTTATAGTACCTATTACATTAGAAATTGCCTATTTTTTATCTGGCTTCAAGATCTGTGCAGTATGAGGATGATGTAAAGTCATCTTGTATTTTCTCTTTCTTAGTTGGCTGGATACTTTAATGAGACCAAGAAATTTGGGCCTAATTTACTTGTAAGAAAGTTATCCAAAGTGTCAATCTGCAAAGCAGTATAACTACACAGCAACTTCACTGGTATTGTTCAGAGGAACCTTTCTCTCTTGGGCTATATAATTGTACTTCTTAAATACGTACAGCACCTCCAAGTCTGTCCCACTGCTAATTTTTAACTTGAATTTCAGGCCACTTTTTGAGCAAGGTCTAACATTAAAGGAAATTTGAATTAAAAAATTAATCTTGCTTTGGGCAAGATACTACAGAAGAGGAAATGTGTGGAAAATCAAAGAACAAGCTGGGCCAAGCCTTCAAGAAATAATTTGAATGTAGTTAATCTTCATTTTGCTTTTATGGTATAGGCAGATTGGGTGATCAGAGATCTGTTCCACCTTTGTGTTGTGTAAGGCACTAAGATTTTTGGAGTAGCCAGTCCAGGGATTTCTGGTCCACAGAAATCACAAGGTGCATCAGCTGGGTAGGAGCGAGAAGCTTGTTTAGGGAAGATCAGCTTATGAAATGGAGAGGTCTTCCTCCATTTCTTCCTCCAAAAAGAGACCAACTTCACAGGTCTGTGGCACAAGCTTCAGGTTTGTTACTGGAGGTTGCAGGCTTTGTTACACCCAGTGTTGAGAGAAGCTGAAGCTTGACAAATGAGCATCCTCTGCTTTCCTTTGTGCCAACAGTTTAATATTTTGCTGCAGGCAGAATCCCTTAATGTTTTCCCTTAAAGACTTTCGTATTGGTTTGGCAGATATTGGTGCATTTCAACAAACCATAAGTTATCCTAATGACAACTTTCTGTAGATCATTTTAGGGTAGTTGGGATTAATGTCTTAAAATCTTTTGAGGATTCTTTTGAAGCTCAGAGAAAAGTGATTTTCCAGTGCCTTCCAGGCCTTACAGTACTCTTGGAGATTTACTTTCTCAAATTGGACCCAAAGCAACAATGACATTACAAAATTAATGTTCTTTCCATTTAAACATATTTGACATGGCTCTGGTTTCTTAGGAGTAATCCATTTCCTGTGACACAGCAATCCAATCAAGTATGAATCAGTCACACAATTCTGTACAGTGTGGGCACTGGCCTTTGGGTCTAAACAGAACTTCCAGCATTTGCTACTATAATATGTTATTAGCAAATAAATTAAGTCACCTACACAGACAACTGGGTTCAATATTGTCAGCAAGTAGGGAGGATAGCTCAAGCTGAGATCCTTGATAAGATCATCAGTGAAGAGAAATGAAGGTTGCTTTTAGACTGCCTCTCACAAAAAACATCCTTTTTATTTAAAAGAAGTCTATCCATCCATTTTGTGGGTTGCTAGTAATTGCTGTTCATAGAATCATAGAATCAGAAAGTTAGGGGTTGGAAGGGACCTCAAAAGATCATCTAGTCCAATCCCCCTGACAAAGCAGAGTCACCTATAGCAGGTCACACAGGAATGCACCAAAACAAAAAACAAAAACAAAACAAACCACAAAATCTTAGCAGCATGATTTCTGTTAATAAAAGTATATCTTTGAACAAAGAAGAAATTTACTAAGAAGCATGCAAATTATAAGAATGCCTGTATTTTCCTTTTTACTTTCAATTTTTAATGAAATGAGCTTCTTCATGTGTTTTCTGCCTCTGTGTGAAAGAATGCAAGGGCTATTGCATATTATTACCAGTTGCAACAAACCATATGGCATCTATTTTCTATGAAGATCCACTGGATCACTTCTGCAAGCCAACTGCTCATTACTAAGCAAACACAATCTACTTTTGATGTTATGACTATACAAGAGCAACACGTACAGTTTGAATTCTGGTCTGGATTCATAGCATTAGAGTTCAGGATCAATATGGAGAGAGAAAGTTAGTCCCAAATCACTTACTGAAGTGTGCTGAATTGCCTTGTAGAGGTGTCTGACTCCATCCTTAATTCTTAAATGCTTTATTCCTTGTATAGAATCATAGAAAGTTAGGGGTTAGAAAGGACCTAAAAAGATCATCTAGTCCAACCCCCCCCTGCCAGAGCAGGGTCACCTATATCAGGCCACACAGGAACATGTCCAAGTGGGTTTTGAATGTCTCCAGGGAAGGAAACTCCACAACCTCCCTGGGCAGCCTGTTCCAGCACTGTCACCCTCACAGTGAAAAAATTCTTCCTCATATTTATACAGAACCTCCTGTGCTCCAGTTTATAACCATTGCCCCTTGTCCTATTGTCAGTCACCCCTGGGAAAAGCTTGACTCTGTCCTCCTGACACTCATCCCTTACATATAAGCATTAATGCAGTCACCCCTCATTCTCCTCCAAGCTGAACAGACCCATCTCCCTCAGCCTTTCCTCACGAGGAAGATGTTCCACTCCCTTAATCATCTTGGTCGCTCTGCTCTGGACTCTCTCAAGCAGTTCCCTGTCCTTCTGGAACTGAGGGGCACAGAACTGGACACAATATTCCAGATGCAGACTCACCAGGGCAGAGTAGAGGCGGAGGAGAACCTCTCTTGCCCTACTAGCCACCCCCCTTCTGAAGCACTCCAGGATGCCATTGGCCTTCTTGGCCACAAGGGCACATTGTTGGCTCATATCATCCTTCCATCCACCAGCATCCCAAGATCCTTTCATTTATGCTGCTCTCCAACAGCTCATTCCCAACCTATACTGGTACCTGGGGTTGTTCTTTCCCAGATGCAAGGCTCTACACTTGCTCTTGCTGTAATCCATTACATTTCTCCCTGACCAACTCTCCAATCTGTCTAGGTCCCTCTGAATACCACCACAGCCTTCTGGGGTGTCAGCCACTGACCCCCGTTTTGTGTCAGTCTTGTGTTTTGTATAGATTGTGAATCTTTAAGAGCTGGACTTTAACCTGCTTGCAAGGGAAATTTCCCTTCTACAATTCAAAAGTGATTCAGAATAGTGTCATTACCATTCTTCTTACCACTAAAGTGTCTCTCTGTACAATATAGATCAATGCAATTAATAGTCTGTAAATCTGTAAATGTGACTTTCAGACATTTTTGAATTTTTATAAGTTTCGTGAAAGTGGACAGATTTTCATTTGGCAAGTATTTTTTTAAGGGGAGACACATTTTCAACTTATTCACAAGTTAACATCTCAACATAATATTTAAAAAATATGCTCAAATGAGCCATGTGTAAACCTGATATAAACAGAACACTACTTGATGGATTCAGCTGACATCATCTTGGCAGGAAAGGAGTCTTCTTAAGAGCTTTAAAATCTATCAAATGAGGAAAACACCAATTAGTGGTTAAAAGAACAGTCTCTTGGCTCTATAAGAAATCAGCTTTCAGATTCATAACACAGTTTACTCAAGACTGTATATTTTGGTTAAATTAAAGTGCTTTCATCTGTAAGCAACTCGGATGTGCACGATTTTTTGAGAAGTACACCACAATGGCATTCCATTACTTGTGGTCCTGAGCTAAGTGAACACTTAAAATTGAACCTTATTATGAATGTATTATTTCTCTGTCAGGAAATATCACTCACCTCAGAACAGAATTACTACTGTCCTTGTGTGCTGCTAGTACCCGCTACTAAGGGGCGTAACTGTTTAAGGGCTTTATAAAATGCAGAATTATATTTGTGTAAAGATTATTAACATCTGATGAAGTGCATGCTAAACTCAAGTGACACAGAATTGCATCCCGCCCAGAAGGAATATTTGTGGGGTGAAGGAACTGGTGGAAGAGACTGGTAACAGACGATGGAGCTTTCTGTTCCTTGACAAAGTCAAATTTATTAACTTGCAGTAATTCTGACAAAAGGGAGAGAGAAAGGATCATCTGTTATGTTCATGGACAGAAGCAATGGCGGTGCAGCGTTTCTCCATTTTCTTCTTACCCCTTCAAATCTTTGATTACATTAGCATCTCTGTGGGAATTGGTGATGATATGAGAATGGCTGGGTCTGTGCCTTAATGCCCACATCTCCTCCTGGCAGTGGCCATTGCAAGCAGAGAAGAGTTGAGGAAAGCTGCAGTCATTTCTGTTGGTGTACACGTTATGTATATTCATCTCCCAAGGGTTGCACTGACATGTGGAATTCAATCTTCCGTCTACCATAAGGTGTTGAGACAGTCTGGCAAATCAGAATGATCTGTACTGATTTCACAAATAAGCTAGACTCAAGTGTGCTTCCTGAGTTTTGCTAAACTAATTAATATAGCTTGAAGAATCTTGACATCAACAGTGAGAGTTAGATAAAAAAGACTTGAAAATCTTATTAAAAAGTAAGAAATAAAAGTAACACAAATTATTTCTTTTTATTTTGCTTTCTTACATACATATGGGTTTTCTTTGCAATTGCAGGGGAGGAGGAGGGGATCTGTGCAATCCACTGATTTTAATGAAAGGAAATTATATAAACCACACAAGAAAAATATCTTAGAATGTTTATCTTAGAATATGTTTATCTTGAATGTAAAACCTTTTAAAATATGATTTTCACACTCCTTCTCACTGTTTAAAAAAGGAGCACTACTGCTGAATTATGAATTCCTCAGATGTTTTTTGCAGATATGCAAATGTACTGAGGTGCAGTTTCATGCTGTAATGCAACCCTTTCTGCCCAGCACTGTGCAATTCTATGTTCCCTTGTACTTCATGCAAATACACTTTCTTACTCTGTAAGCAAAGAGGGGGAAACATTTTAATTTAATCAGAAAACAAATTCAGAGCTGTTTTCATACTGGCTGCTGTATAAGCTGTAGTAGAGAATATGCTATTTAGTTAACAATTCTGCCAATGATTTTCCAGACAGATTAGAAACAGATCACTGCCTTGTAGTTGTATTGACTTTGCACTGGCAATGATTTTTGCCACTCAGAGAAGCAAATGTGAATAAACCGACATGATTGAATGCACAGAAACAGTGCATTTGATGAATAAGATTTTGTACAAACAAGTTCCTGACCATGACTACTTTAAAGACATGAATGAAGAAATGTTAATTACTGCATGCCTCAGTTATGACTCAGTTGAAGCCTTCCTGATGACTTCGATGTTTATGGAAAGGAATAGAAAATTTAGATTGCCAGCGACATAAATTAATTCCCTAAAAGAATCACATAGGATAAAAGCTTGTAATCTGAATCTACATGACTTCTACATGAAGTGTGTTGGTTCTGGTATTGTAGAATTTTAGGGTGAAATTTTTTGTTTGAAATTTAAGTGACTTAGAAGCTTAAGTTCGACAAACTGTAAATGGGATGCCTGCAGTGACAGCATTTTCCTCAGCTGTTTCTTTCTACAGAACAATGACATTTCCTGGTTACTGCTGCTGGTTGTAAATTCCTGTATACCTAAAAACAAGCTGTGAAGCTCTAGAATAAGAAAACTACCATCCTTAGCTACCCAGGTATGCCTTAGAGAAATCTATTCACACAAAGGGGTGACTGACACTTTGACAATGTCCCAGTAATGTTGATTTAATGGTTGCTGTATACCAGGAAATGAGAAACTTAACTATATGTCTACATAAGAACAATGTTGTATGTATTGTTTTCAAATACAATTTTGTAAAAAGAGAACAAAATCACTGAAAAGACCTCGAGATAAAATATATTCTTAAACATGCTTTACAATAAGGACCTTTCTCTGTGCTCAGCTTAAGAGGATGGATGATGAGCAGATTACCCTGGGCCAGGATGTGTTTTTTTATCTCCTTTCCTCATATCCACTTGTCTACATTGAAATACTCTCTTCTTGTTTATCTGTCCCTCATTGCCTGTGATTTGATACTATGATGTTGCATGATAAAAGATTAAGTAATCCCATCCTCTTAGATATTTCAAATTAACATATGTATAGTTTAAGCTTTAATGTTTCAGTTTTAATTTCTTTTTCCTCTTACAGACACTATAATGCCCAAATCTCATAACACTTCTGAATCATGTACATGTTCAGCAATGTGACTTCACTAGTTTAATCACAGCTAGCTGTACAATTAGAACAACTGTACCATTGTACAACTAAAACTAGCTGTACAACTAAAACATGATGGAGAGAAACAACTGATGAGCATAACAGAGTGACATCCTTGCATCTCCTGTTAGCTTCAATCAACTTTTCAGCTGCCATCATGGTCTCCTGCATCAGGCAGATATGTTGTCACTGTTGCTTAGGCCTACACTTCCTTTTGAGGTTGAGTGTGATTTAAAAAATTGAATCTTAAACTCTTGTTGTCTGTAGTTTGACACCCTGCAGAAAAATGCTGGAAGGGGATTAGCTTTCCAAAGCTGATCATGGACTTCTTGTTAGCAGCCTTGACAAATTATCAGATGGAAAATGTTGATAACAACTGGTAGACAGGTTTTTGCACTTCTTTGAAAGAGCCCAGTCAAACCTGGTAGCTTCAGTCAGCAGTTAAACTGTTACTGGCTACATTTCTCAGGCATCTCTTAGGTGATATGTCTTATCCTGGAAACAGCAATGCTAGGTTAGGAGACTTCCCAGATAAGACCCATGGAAACAGACCTGAACCCAGTATGATAATGTGCTGAGAAATGTGCAGATATTTTAATGTGCTTTTTAAAATAAACTTTCACACATTCAGTGTATCTAGGCACTTCAAAAGCATCTTTAGGGAACTAAATCACGTGCTAAATGAACAGAGGGACTTCTATGTTTCAGTGATCAGAATTGCAGTGTCTAACATTTAAATCCCTTCACATCTTATTGAATCTTCTGTTCCAGGTAAGTTTTCCACAGGGCTTCTCTGAACAGAACATTCGGGGGACACAATGTGAACTGAGAAGCACAGGCATGATGCAGAAGTGCTTGGTAGGTTGGGAATTTTGTGTTTCTACTCTGTCATAAATGCAGGCAGAATTCAACAAAGGTTCCTATTGATGTAGTCTAACATTTGAAAGACATCTAATGCACTGTATTATATTTGTACTGTTGTCAAAGGAAGTCCTTATATGTCTTAAAATGATGGGAACATGAGTGCCACAACACTTTTGGAAAAAACTCCATTACTCAATCCCCTTTGGGTATCTCTAGTACCTTTACCTAACAGTGATGTGTCTAACCATCTGAATGACATCTGAGTGTACTTGAGCTTCACCATCCTTTGGATTAAATATTAACAGTAGCATCCTTCTCTAAGGATAAAATAGGGCAGATATACTAAAAAAATGAAGTAAGACACCTGGATGCCCTACTGCAAGACAACAGAAAACCAACTGTATCCTTTCAGTTAAACATTCAAACAAAACCTGGTAGATTTACCAGTGCTATAGCACTGTTTGTTAATAAAATCAAACATACCATTACAACAAATATCTGAAAATGTATAGAAAATGGAAGTGCTTTAGTGCTCAAATACACACGGACAAACCAAGCTTATTTTGATATTGAAATAGCACCAATGTATAATTAGACACAGCTATTACATACTTTGCAGCTTATCTGACTGCCTACCAAAACCATAAAGTACCTTCAAGATTAGGTTTAAACATTAATGGTTACGGTGAGGAACAAGTTCCACAGAAATTCTTGCAAGAATTCAAATGGAAAATTTTGCATTGTCAGAAACAGGAATGAAACATTTACACAGCTTCTCTTCCTGTTCTTTTGTTTCATATTCTTCTGACAGGAGATTTAAAGTATGTATATATGCATTGCAGGCATTGTATCTAAAGTATATATATATATATATACACACAAATGTATCACAAACTTACAGGCCATCAGATATAACACATCTGTCTGATAATTCTAACTGGCTTCTGCACTGGTCCCCAAGATGAATTTTTAAAATCTATTTACATGCAAATAGAATTTTTTAAAAGTCATGAGAAAATGTGTTGTACAGAAATAGGCATAAATAGCAGAGCAATACACTAGAAAACTCCATGTTTTTTTCCATTTCTAGTTGGTCATTTTCAGAGACTTGGTTAGTCATAGATACGCTATTCTTTGTTGTTCCATCTGCTCCCTATAGGTTAAAAATAAAGAATTTGTATGAATTATATGAATTTATATGAAGTAGACTGTAGGGATTTTCTGTTGAAAAAAAAGTTTCCTTATTTTTAAGTCTTCTTACTCGCTTCTGATTTTGCTTATCTATTTCTAATATTCTTTTCCACCTGTTTATTTATCATCCCTGCTTCTTTTCCCAAAACTATAAAAAAGAAAATATTGCCTTAAAAAGAACATGTACACATGCACATTTTTTGTGCAGTGCTTTCTTTTCTGAGTAGAAAGACTGAGTAAGAGCTCTACTAAATACTTCAATACAGTGCAGATGAAATAGTTTCAGCTGTTCTTGCTCTCTCTGTAGCCTATTCAATATTGTTCCCTATTTCCTCGTTCTGTGCCTTGAGTGATAAGCAATATAGAATGAGGCACCAAGGCCTCACTGCCCTAGGGGGGAGAAGAGGTACTTTTCTGCTTTCACAAGTTTTTCACTAAAATATATACATGAGCCTCATCCAGTAATAACAGAGAGTAGTTTAAAATGGGATTCCACTATGTCTTTGAGAGACTTTTGCAACTCCCTGCTCTGTTTTATGGGTATGAACTGAAAGCTAACACACTTGTTAACCAGAAAGGGGAAAAAAAAAATAAAAATCAAACAGTTAAAATAAAGGCTCATCGTGGCATTTTCGTCATGGACAGAAGTCATGAAGTCACAGAAATAGAGAACAAGAAAATATTGCCTGGGATATCAAGATGTTTGTTCTATTAGTAAACCAAGAAGCCATGTACTAGATACATCAATACTTACTGAGAAAAAGAAAAACACAGAACGGACTTTCAAGCCACAGCACAAAATATAGCTAAGCAGGTGATAAATTCTTACCAATGTTTTATATTCTAGATTAGGTAGACCCTAACTAAGGGTCTATATAGTCTAAAAACATGAACATACATCTCTGTAAGAGATACAGAGACATTCAGTGTTCAGTTATGCTATACTTTTCAGGAAGGTGGAATCATTCACCAGGACTCTCATACTCTTGGGGGGTGTTTTTGTTTGCCTATTTTTCTGTTCTCCTAAAGTGTATTTGTTGTACTAAAGTAATATCTTGAACTTTTAAATTCTTGAAGCTTCAAGCCCATATCTAGCCCCAAGAAATTAAAATGCTGAAGTGAATATAATGACAGCTAGAGGCAAGAATATAGAGCCTATAGGAACTTTGAGATGATACATATATATATATATTTTTTAATTCTTTATGTACTTGACATTTTTTTTGCAATACAATTATAAGTAATAAGTATGCATTTATTTGGGTCTTTTTTAGTAATGTAAATTTTGTGGGGAAAAAAATCAGTAAAGAAGTAGGATACTTCCTTGTGTATTTTGAAAATGCTTTATGAATGCTTGCCTCTTTGAGGAAACCTGAACTAAAGCAAAGGAAAATGGAGTACTACAACCAGGCAGAGTTTCTGTCTTTATATCAGGATACTATCAGCCTTGTTACTCCATCACACAAATGCAGAAAGTGTGGGATGGCTAGATGCAACTCAGACAGATTGAGACACTTTGCAGGGTTTAACTCAGTGGAAATGCTCCTATTCACACCAGTAAATTGAAAATCAGTACAGTTTGGGATGTTAATGAATTCCACAAAACAATCCAAAAGGCTAAGCTTTTAGGCTCAGAAAGATCAGTACTGGCTGAAATGCAACAAGGGGCGCAAAGGGAATTTGAAAGAAAAGTAGAGAGCTCCTTGTTGAGGTCTAATAACGACTGATCTCTGTATTATATAAACCAAATTGCTTGACAGAGAAGAATCTGAGCATTAAAAATTAATGTCTCAGTTAGGGTGTTTCAGCATCTGTTCATATCCAGACATGTTCCAAGTTATCTCCAGAAATGAAATAGAATAATTGGGTCAGATCCCAGCCACTCATTTGCCTAAACTAAAAGGGAGGAAAGAATGAGCAGTCTATAATCATCTAGATATGGATATCCAGTTAGACTTTTTCTATCAATTTCCTCTTAATTTATTTACCAGACAAAGGTTTTTCTAGTGCAGAATGTTATTATGTTTAACACCTGTTATTGCACAATTTTCTTTATGCTGACATTAAAACAGGAAGAAGAGAGTGAGTGA
Organism: Florisuga fusca; assembly: GCA_038090715.1. Taxonomy (NCBI): domain Eukaryota; kingdom Metazoa; phylum Chordata; class Aves; order Apodiformes; family Trochilidae; genus Florisuga; species Florisuga fusca. The sequence continues at coordinate 21,135,159 of JAAWXA010000009.1, forward strand.
TTATGTTTGAAGATAGAAGCTATACTTTTGAAGATTTACTTCTCAGCAATTAAAAAGGATGGACATATCTGCCTTTCTCCATACTGAGGTGAGGAATACTCAGCTCTGTGCCTTCCTGTTTCTTATGCTCATTACCCATCTCCACAACCTGTGGAAGTTCTGCACTGCAAATTACTTTGGTGCAACAATAAAGCAGTTGTGGCAGTGTTTCAGCTGTAATGGCAAGACCTAAAACATGCAGTTATGGGTAACTCCTTTAACTACCACTGAGGCCTAAACTAGATAGGGTTTTCTAAAAAAGCAATGAAGCCCCAGCAGAGGAATATTATGCCTGGATGGCTTCTGAGAATCCTTTCTGGGGCAATCACTTTCCATATCTTCTGGGAGAATGGCTTATGTAGTCGCTGCCCAAGCTTCTGCCAGAATAGTGCTGTAAAACTTTTAAATTTTATCTAACACATTTAGAAAAGTTCCCATTTCCTTGCACGCTCAAAGTAAACTGCATGAGAACTAAATCTTCTTCCAAATATGTGTTAGATATCAGTAAGTGTACCAACTAATGGAGCATTTCTGGCAGGAGGTGCTGACTGGAAGTACAATACAAGAAGTCTCTTGGTGTTGTCCTGCCAGCAAAAAGAAACATGGATTCTTGTTACCGGGGACATCTCATTTACCTGCAGTGGAGACCAAAGCAAGCACCAGTGCACATTAATGGAACACTGAGGAGATGCTATGTATGCTGCACGGATAAGCTACAGTCATGAGAAATCATACCATTGGCTGGTACAATGTAGACCTGTGTGAAATGTGGATGAGGACAAAGACAGAAGGCAGGAGAGAAGATTTTTCCTGTTTTATCATGCCTACAATGATGTTTTATATAAACACACAGGTGAAAGCTGTAGAGTTAGAACACAACTTGTTAGTTCATCAGAGCAGGAGTTGTACATCTGATAGCTGCATCTGCCACTTTTGGCCTTCATCAGCAGTTTGAGGGATGAAAGATATCTGACTGAATTAAAATACTATTTGTCTTTAAAACACAGCTTTTGGAAGGCTTTTTTAGGGAGCCAATTGATGAAGTGTCCTTGTTCAGCCTCTTGTTCAGTGACTGCCACCAGGTTAATGTTTCAAGTGTACTCAACCATTTTTCATTGTTTAAGATTGCAACCATTTATTACTGCTACATATAGAGAGGCTTACTTATAAATCTGGATATAACTTGTGGAAAAAAAAAAGTGATTGTAAGACTGATGGGTGGTGGTGTGGAATAAAACAAGATAATCAAGGGAAATACTCAGGGAAATTCGGCCACCCTACCAGAAACATATTTATTTATTTTTTAATTAGTCTGAAAAACTGTTAAATCTTTGCTTTTGTTCTGGGTGGTTCTTTTGTTGGTTGGTTTGGGGTTTTTTTGTGCTTTTGTTTGTTTGTTGTTTTATTTTAAGATTAGAGCTATCAAATGAGTTTGCATTTTAATCTTCTGTACTCTATTTATAATTTATAATCTTCTACAGTGAACCTAGAAGGTTAATGCTTAGTATTGCTTAAAATTCATGTGAATATGTTCAACCAGATGTAGAATGCAGTAAAGGGATTTATGAATTAAAGGATGATTGATGCTATAAGAAGCTCTTACTGACTTTACATGACAATTAACTCATTTTTCAGTTAATTTAATAGTTTATTATATCCAAGGTAGGTTAATAGAACATTATATTCCATTTTCCTTTTTCTTTAAGTAAAAAGGGTACTTGGCACTAGAGTGCCAATTGTCTAATGTTATGGTTAGATTATTGGTTTGATTAAATTGGTATTATTTAGATTACTAGCTGAGAAACACACTATCTTGCATCTTATATTACTTCTGCTTTGGAATATTTTATAATTTTCAGCATTAACATTTTAGAAACCACACCTATACACAAATGTAGTTGGAGGTTGTTATTGTAAGCTGGAATTTAATATAAATTCCTCAGAGTTTGGCCAGAATGATCCAGGACTGATTGGTACAGATAATATTTTTTTCCCCCACTGATAGGCAGTACTTGTTACAGAAGTAATTTGGTTCTAAAATGCAATGCAGGGCAAAACAAAGCCATATTTTGATACCATCTTTTCCCAAAAGTAGTTAAGTAGTTTTCAATGGAGAACTATCAATAACTTTTGCAGTGCCAGCTCCACCACCTGAGGGAGAACTGCCAACAGTTCTCTTTCTGTGCTGCCAGCTGGTCTTTGCTGAGTGATGAAAAGCCAGATGTTCTCCAGTCCTCTGCCTGTCGCTTCCCACACCACACAGAACTGGCATCATCAATAGGAATTCATCTCATGTTTCCATGCAAGGTCTTCCCTCATTTTAGGAGGTATTTCCTCATAAGATGTTCCCTCATTTTATGAGGTATTAGGCATTCTAATCCTTTTTTTCTGCCCTTAAGAAAATACACCACCTATTTCTCTTGACTTCTTGTCTGTTAAGATCCCTATTGGACAGTTATCTGAATTTTCACAGGGAGCTAGCTGGCTTCACTACTGCTGCTGGATCTCCAGACTGGTGACAGATTGTTTTCCCAGAGCAGCCAATGTTATACTCATCATGCTCCCCCTGCACTCACTTCTTTCTGTCTCTGTTTAATCTCTGGGGGGAGGGGAAGAGGCATTTGGGCCAGAAAGCCAACAACCACCAGTTTTCAAACATCGTGTTTCATGTTTACTCCTCTCTCCACCAGCTCTGAGAATGTGCTGAGGAAGATAAGCTGGGGATCTTCCCAACACTCAGCCATCCCTTTCAATGCTTTCTGATGAGCTGCCTGGTCAAGGTCATTTCCCTCTTAGTCAAAGCTGATGCAGTTTGGTTTCACAGTGAGCTGTTGGGTTGAGATGGAAACCTGGTCACCCTTCAACCTGAAACAGCTCAGGAAAGGAGATGTCAGATGACAGGATCTCATACTGCTTCCAGAAGCTGATTCAACTCTTCCTGCATATTAGGCATCCCCAGGAAGGTGCTCTTCTTTAGTGAAAAAATCAGAACAAAATGAAGCCTGAAAGATTAACTTGTTTCTGCTGTAAGAATTACTGTTTCTCTCCCTACATCAAACAGCTGAAAGAGCTTATGCATTTTTGTTCTCTTGGACACATCAGACTCAGAAAACTAAGCTTTGTCTGTCTCAACATCTACAGAGACCATTAAGTGGCTTGCCATCAAGTGAATTTTTGTGGATGAGATGGAGACAAGGTGCTGTTAGAGGTGGCAGTTCATTCCTTGCAATACCAATCTTCCTAGAGTCTGTTGGGTATAATTCCTCCTCTTTTTTTTTTTTTTTTTTTTTTTTTTTATTAGTTAAACAAAAATGCATATTCTGTCATATGACAGGTTTTCAACTTTGGAATATGTTCTTAACTTGATTAAATTGGCTTCAGCTGTGTAACCCCTATTAACATCAATGGAATCCACATGGATGAAGCTCTGAATATGAATTTGAGAATAAATCATTAAAATGCAATTGTTTAACTTTTATTGCCCTACATGCCAGCAATAGCAATTGGACAGAGGACTGGAGTCTTACGTCTAACTGAACAGGTGATTAAATCCATCTCTTGATATTTTCCATTAAGATGAACCTTTTTCTCAGATGCTCTATATCCTAAATAATTTTGCCTTTCAAAGAAATATGTTAGAGCTTTATCTAAATATACTTAAATGGATATATGTATTCAGTGTTTCCAGCCTTAAAATTAAGTTAGCATAACTTTTTTTAAATTAAAAACTTAAATATCTTAAAATTGTTTCCAGATCTTTAAATGGGCTCATAATGATAAATAGACACATTTTTAGAAGTGTGTGTTTTTTGCTTTGGCCTTTTTTTCTTGAAGAAAACACCTAAATTTGTACTTTGCTGTATAAATTTTTGTGCCGTTGAGCAGTCAGACTGTATTTATGTATCAGAAAATAACATTTATTGTAGCTCTCAATTCAAATTGTTCTGCAAATAATAAATTTAACTAAATTTAATTAAAAATCTGTTCCAAACCCTACTGAAGTGAGTGAAAAGGTGCCCACTGACATATGTGGGAGCTGGATTGAGCCCTTCATTGGAAAAAAAAAAATCAATAGGCTTTGAATGTGCTGAGTTCATACCCAGGGCACATCCACATCTTTCAGAAGAAGGCATTGGCTTCCTCCCCCACAGGTAGAAGATATTGTTTGGATTTTAATTTAATCCCTTGTTGATTATGCATTGGTGTGAGGCTGCGGAATAGCTAGAATACTAAACCACATACTTTTAGAACCATACAAAAAAGGTTAGCCACTTTTAAATGTGTATTCAAAGTTAAATAGAACATACTGTGCACAGAAACATACTGCCACACACATGCTTGTTGTCTTTCTGTGTTTGTATATATTCATATAAATACCTACTTCCATATATGTATCTGAGAGGAAATGAAAGACATGAAAAATGTCTGTTGAAATTTTACAGAAGAAATTGCTCTTTTTGTGTTATTTTGTGTGTGTGTGTATGAATGAGTACTTCAAATATCTATAGGTTTGAATAGAAAAACACAGTAGGGGCAAGTGAAGAAAAATGCACACTGAGGAGGTAGTGTGGCAAAGTTTCTCAAGAACTGATAACCCCTGGAAGACTGTGAGTCTGCAAGAGCTGATAAACTCAGAACACTGTGAGTCTGCCAAGCTGGTGCAAAGCCACAAGCACACATCACTGTTAACAGCTTTTGGCTGTATTCTGAATCTGCCTCAATTCAGCCCCTAAACAGGAAAAGGAAATTTACAGTATATGATCAGGCTGAAACAATAAATATATTTTATAATTTAATACTAAGATACTAATTTTTTTCTGTTCCATAAATCCTACTTTCATGTTAAAATGTCTGAGTTTTGCATCCTTTGTTTTTCATACAGGAACTGCATTCAAACTACAGTTAGCCTCAAGCTTTAATTCCTGTTAAATTCTTGCCAAGTAATACTAAAATAATCAGTTTTGGAACTGATTGGCATTTGGTATTTATTTTATGTTTGGTTCTGAAATAAGCAGATATGATATCTCCTGGCTGCTGAAGGCATCAAGAAGCAGGTGGCATACTCAAGAGTGATGTCCTTTATCTTCCTTCTACTGTTTCTTGGGAAAAATCATCAGGGCAAGAGTAAAGAAGAGGTAACGGTTTTCTGAGAGGGATAAGCTTCACATTATTAGATTTAGCTTCGTATGTTATACTTCATCTAAAATAAAATCTATGTTTGTAAAGTACTGGACTTTACAATCTGAAGGCTTGAGCATCAATGAGGGTAAAGGCTTGAATACACATCAAGCATTGTGTAAAGAGGCAACGTTACAGATTCCTGACATGATTGTTGCCTTTTGTACTACATGGTTTTCAGAGGATTAAGTATAGCTATTTGTTCACAATGTGAGGCCTTGAAGACTTGCTCAGAAACTTAACAATCTGTGCATTAGCAAAGATTTTTAGTAAATTTCAGAAATATGCACTGGCAGGGCAAAAGGGGAGCTATTAAAATTTCCACAGCAAAGTTAATCTTGGCATTTCCTACCTTCTGAGTATTTTAGTTTGTATCATGATTGTTTTCCCAGTATATGGAACACTGGGGACGTGTTGCATAAAACTGAGAATAAATAAGAGGGAAGCAAGCTCAGACAAAGCAGTCTGTCACCCTTGCTACAGATGGCACATGGTTTCTCTAAAACGTTAAACAATCTGAATCTCGTGAGCTTGAGAAGATGTGGTACAATGAAGACTTTTTATGGTATGTGATTTATAATGTTTTGTAACGGTTCTGAGAGCAGTGTGATTTCACAGGAAAGCCACTTAAGGCAGGAGGATTACACCAGTGAAAAGTGCTAAGTGAAAAACACAGCAGGAGCACAAACATCCCCTGAATAAGGAGTGGAGAAGAGCTCTCACTTATTACATTTGCATTGAACAATGGTATGAATCCATTCAGGAAAAGAATCGGGAGGAAAAACAGATCCATATTGATCAAAAGGACACAGGGAGGAAACTGCAGCCAAGAGCTCCCTAGATTGCCTATCCCAGGTGAGAAGGTCACCAGTTCTTCAGGCACATTGTGGAAGTCATCTCAAGAAGGTCAGGAAGGAAAATGCCACTCTGTCAGCTCATCAGTATTCACATGGAAAACAAACCTCAGAAATCCTACATGACAGCTCAGAAAGAAACCTGATTCCTGGTACATTGCAAAGCTGGAGTTCATTACTGGATTCATTCATGAACCTATAGTTTTGGTGTTGACAGTAATATATTTTTTTCACATCTTTAGGTTAGTATACTAAACATGAGTTTGGATGACTTTGACAAGCGTCCACACGTATGTCGAGAGGAACCATCATTTGTTCAGGGAAACAAATCCAGTTATAAAATTGTGGGCTGGCAGATCCTGTGAAAGACCTGCAGTCCAAGAGCTCATAGAAGCTGCCTCCCTCTCAAGGTCACTTTGCAGACTGTAGCAGCCAGGGTTAGCTCTCAGGGAGAAGCTCCTGCCATGAGGCACAAACTGGGAACCTTCTAGCATGACACAGACTGGGCCTCTATGCACACCCTGATGCAGTGATGCTCTCTGCCTTACCGCAGACAGTTGGAATACACAGTGCTTTGGGTAAAAAGAAAAGGGGAAAAACTTCAGGAATGCAAAGGGCTGTAGGGAGTAGCTGCAGGTGCTGCCATCCTACACTGGGACTTTGTTTGAGCTTCTCCTTGAGCCTCTCCTATTATGTTGACTCCCCTCTTATTTTGCTCTACCATGCCTCTGTCTCTTCCTGCAGACCTTCTACTACTCTTTCCCTCCTACTACTGACCATTTTCTCTGTCTCTGCTCCTTCACCCTTATCAACCCGGAACTGCTGTGCCTCCTCATGATCTTTGATTACTCTTGCTTGTTTTCTCCTGTTATGCCTATTCCCTTCTCTGCCTGACTCCCATTTCCTCTTGTAGCAGAGTCCAACTCACCTCTATAGAGAAATTTTTCCATCTGCCTAATCTTGTGCTTTGCGTTGTGGTGGCCTCCAGTGCCCACAAGGAGTCACTTGTAGAGGCCTTGTAGTTGCTGTATAGAGCTGGCTCGCACTTTGGTGGGGTGAAGCATAAGCAATCTTTTCAAAGATGAGGAGCCCTGACTAGATCAAATTTATTCACAACAAAGAGTTGGAGGTGGTGGTGGTATGCAAACTATCTGGTAAACTACAGCCTTCATCTAGACTGTGTAAACCGAGAGGTTTTCACTTGGTAATCATAATTGGACAGCTTGTCACAATGGCAGTAAAAGATATTCCTGCTTGAGGTAACCCTTGCTCCTTCTCAGATCTCAAGCACCACTTCTGCACCAGAAGTGCTGGTTTCACTCCGAAGTTTTATCTGTTCATTCCCCATTTACCAATTGAAGTTCGTATTTTCTGAAGAGGACTGATTTTCTACTACTTACACAATATACTCAGCACTGAAAATATAATCTGAATGCGAAGATAGAAATCTCAGGATTTAACAAAGCGACCTATTATTGTTTCATTTGAGCTCTGAGACAAGGGAGAATATGCCTAGATTTTGCAGTGAATTAGTGTTTAAATCTCTCATTATATGTACCATCAGTCAGTAAAAGATCTATACCTTTTGCCCGAGAGTCAAAGAGTGGACCAAAGAGGAGAGGAGCACAGATACTCATGTAGTCATTGTAAAATGCCCTTGACCAGTAGACTACATCTAAAAGGAAAAAAATCTTATGAAAAATAAAATATCCTGACAGCTTTTTGTGTGATTCTGTCTTTTATAAAAGGGTTAAATTCACATGAAATAGAAAATGTCAAGCTAACAGTGGACAGCTGCTGTGTGATTGCTGTTTGTTTGACAACAAACATGTACATGGGCCAGGTGCTGCCTGACAAGCAATTTCTCTGGCCTGCAGCAGTTGTTTGGGCTATTGCACCTCCCTGATGCCAGGACAGCGTGCTGTGGGCTTGAGAGCTGCCACCAGGCAGCCCTGGAGGGGACTCCTCATGGGGCAGCTCTTCCCTAGGAGGGGACAGGGGAGGGGACAGGAGGGGGTGGTTAACTGCGACGTAAGGGAGAGCTGAGGCAGCTCAAGGTCCCTGATGAATGTAGGCAAAACTGGTCGCTCCTACCCTAAAGGCCAGGGGTCCTTATTCCTTTGAGTGGCCTTGAGGAACTTTTCAGGGGTGGTCTGCTGAATGAGAAGGGGACAAGACATGTTAGGGGTGATCTGGAGGTGAGAATCATTCAGGTTGAGAACAAGTAAAGGAAATTCAGTCTAAGCATAGAACGTTTCAAGTAAAAATTTCCCTAAATGTCCCAAAGAGCTGGCACAAGGTTAAAGAACACTTTTGTCCCCTATTTTTGCTGAAAGTCATCGTTAAGAGTTTTAAAAGAATGTTATAAAAGCTCTATTAAATAAATAACCACACTTAACCTACTGTGCTGTGCTAATTTGTTGACTGTATGGACACAAGTAGACAACACCAGAAAGAATCTGATATAACTGATTATCTTATTTTGTTACATATAATATATATCATAATCAAAATACACAAATAACATTATCTATTTCTATAAATGAAAGACAGAAGCACCTACTGAAGTACATCTATCAAAAGTTCACCATCTTTCACCTAATGTAACAAGGGATAAAATGGAAAAAAAAAAAAAAAGAAACAATCCGAAAATATGGACTGCTAAATTTAAAGTGATCCAGTGGCATTTGTTTACTGTGCATATCTATAGCAAAAAGATACCTCATGGTACTTACACACATGGTACTTCATCCCAGGAAAAGACTGAAAATTAATGTCATAGGCCATTACGTTTGCAGTGTCATCAATAACTAGTGGCTATCTGTACATACATTAAAATGGTATTTATGCTTCCTAGGATGCCTTGTAGAATTTCTTTTAAGCAACAAAACCAGAACCTTAGGCTACAAAAAAATGTGTGTCCTCCTGAGCTTGACAGCAAACACACCATCCTGGGGCAGTAGCTGTCCCATAAATCTCCATAAATGCTTCAGTCACCAGAGAGGAATAAAGAAGCATATTGTCTTAGCAAAGTAAAGAAAGAAAAAAAGAGAAAGCACTGATATTTTAGACCAACCGTCAAAAAAAGAAGTATCTCCTAAAAAATAATAGTACTTGTAAATTATTTTGTTTCTGGAACCAGTTTCAAAAGTGCAATTCTGAAAGAGAGCTTTTTCACAATTTCGGCCTCACAGGCCTGAAAATGAAATAACTGCAAAGTCACAGACACCAAGTCCTTGTTTTTTTCCTCATGGTCATCTGTTCCTTCCTATGTTGACATCCACCTGATGCAATGGCATATATTTACCTGGGCTCAATTCTTGGGATTGGGGTACAAAACCACAGCAGTTAAGCTTTTCACCACAGTCCCTAGCTAGTCAGGGAATTAAAAAAATATTGTATTTTGAAGTATGAATGTGTATGGAATGTAACCTGTCACTAAATGGAATCGCTGCTTCCAACACTACAGTGATGTAACATAACTACATGGAGTGAAACAGCCATATCATGTATGGACAAGTTACAGTTTTCAAATATTTTAGCTAATCATGCTAGAAAGGATGTTGAAATGTAATTGTTTTGTTACAGACTTCTTTTAAACCAGAATAGTTGGTCGCTTTTACCTTCTAAATAGCATTATCTCTATATCCATGGGGTTACATTTGTATGTATGCCAAGAACTTGAAGTAAAACCTTTTAGATTCTAATCTGATGATTATTTCATTTGCACTTACTTTCTGCACTGCATTTAAATTAAAAAAAAAAAAAAAGAAAACCAACAGAATCTGAGGTTCTAATAGCAAGACTACTACAGACTGCTTCAATGTTTCCCAGAAAAATACAGTGCCAAGGATTCTTGCCTAAGGCTCTTGTTCAAAATAGTCTTTACTGATACTGGCAGAAAATTTTCATAATAATTTTCATATTATGATTCTTTCCCATAATAGAAAATAGCAATGAAATTCCCAGTGAACAAAATTTATGGAAGCATAGACAGTATCAGCACCTTTTTTTCTAAATGTCTTCAATTCTGATATCACTCAAACTATTAATGAACTTAATTTTTCACAGTGATCTGTACATTCTAATTTATAAGCAAGAAATCTTCTTTGATCCTTATGATATGACTGTGCTGCTTTAGCATTCACCTAAATAGATCTAGAGCAAAAATATCTACAAGTTTGGCAGTTGCTGCTCTTTCTGCTGAAATAGATAACCAAGAGGATGAACATTAAAGGAACTTAAGTAATCCAAAACTATATATTTTTGGTCCTGGTCCTGTCTAGACTGAAATTCCTAAATAAACAACAACAACAACAACAACAAAACCCAAAAAAGAGCTAAACTGTCATGCCCTTACGCCAAGAGAAACAGTTCTGTGAATGTCCCACCTGCTGAATGATCAAACTCATCAAGTCATGCTTTTTCATCAAAGGAAAGTTACACTCTTTGGAAAAATTAATCTTAAAAAAGCTAAGGAAAACAATTTCTAGCATTTTTGTAGATTGCTCTTGATACTCAACAGCTACTGACAGTGTTTACATTTTGCTTCAGAAGAATTGTTTCATCATTTCAATCAGTTCAATCATTAGTTTCTTAAAAGGTCTGTCACCTTCAAAATAAGAAAACAATATACATGTAATACTCCCAGTTCAAACTCTGCCTGAAGAGTAAGTAAACAGATTAAGAACAGATTAAGAACTTTACTATTTATGGTCTAATTAATAGGAAAGAATCTCACATTTCACTTTTACAGGCAGCAGTGTGGACCCTAAGGCATCAGAAATTCATATGCTAAAGTCTGGCAACTAATAATTTAATTCTGGTCATCAGCTTTTACAGAAAGTGTTAAGTGTTCAACAGGAGAGCTGAACAACTGAGAAAAAAAAATGCAAGTTTACACTGAAGCCTACTCAAGGAAACAGAAGCTTGATTTTTACTTTTAAGAAGGGGATCCTGCATCCTGTGACTGGGTTGGCATACTCATCACTTAATAAGGGATGCTTTTTTGACATTATGAATTGAGGTTATGTAAGTATAGAGTCAGTTTTGCTCGTTCCCCTAGCTGTGGCTGTTCCATTATGGCTGCAAGGTTGGGCTTCTCAGAAGAAAAGGGAAAACACATTCATCCCTCAGAAAAAAATGGTAGATGTCATCTGGAAATTACTTTAGCAACCACACTGTAGATTAGTTCAGGTTTACCCACCCTGTTCCCTGAGGCTACATCCCACCCTTGAGAATAATTCATTTAGGGAACTGTATAAACGAGTTAAGGAATATCCTTTATCATGATTGGGCTGGATGTGTTGTTTTGATGCTCTGCATTTTCTTTCCTTTTTCTTTCCCTCCCATCACACCCCCCCACACAAAAATGTAAATAGAACTTTACATAAAATCATGCTGTCACCTACCTAGAAGAGCTCCTACCATGTGGCAGGAAGGTCTGCATTTTTGTCATATGCTGGTCACATCTCGAGATATATAACAAGAAAGAGGATATGGACTACTGATTTGTATCCAGGCTAGCTTACATGTTCTCAAATCATGAGATCTTACTGAGGCTCAGAGTGCAATAGGATTAAAAAATTGCCTATATGGTTGGTTGTTCAAGCAAAAATTCCCTTGGTTGATGCCTTTGAAAGTAGTTTCAAAAAAAGAAGGAAATAATGTTGTTTTTTTAAAGTTTTAGGGTGGACTTAATGAGACTTCGTGTTGAAAGTGATTGACTATGTAAAGACAGAAATAAATAAGCAGAAAGACATCCAGTGCTTCTCAACCTAGGGAGCAAAGCTCTTTTCCTCAAATATTAACCCAACTGAAAAGGATAACCAAAGAAGTGTATCAGAAAATACGTATATGCCAATATACAAAAGGACAGTTTGTAACAGCTGCAATTCATTTAAACACACGGGCTTCAGTACACAGAGAAATCATGATGACCTTTTCAAGTATCACTATTTCTAGAGTCTTCTTTACCCTTTACCACACCTATTGTTACAGTCTATCTGGAAAAGCCCAAATGAGAAGCTATAAACCACCAAATGTCAAATGAAATATCATTAACTTTAATGTGTTTCTGTTCATCATAATAAATCCAATCCTGAAACAACTCATAACAGTTATAAACTTGTGTAGCTTCACTGGAAGTGAAAATTGTCCTAATTTTAACATATCACAGGAACTGTGTCCTATATGTAGCAACATCTGCCTTCTATTTAAATAGATTCCTAGTATTTCTGAGAAGATCTTATAAATTTTATCTTATGATTCCTTAAAATGAAATATTTTGGTGAGTAATTTTCTTCTTTTGAACTAAACAATCAGTATGAAATATTCCAGTTGAAATGAGTGCAATGTCCTGCCAGAAGACAGAGCTCTCAGGAAGAGTAAAAAGTCCAAAGAATGATTCAGCTTAAGGCCTTGAAAACCTGAATAAACCACTTAATATCCTCACAATAAAAACTTTTATCATAGTATGGCTTTACCATAAAGTTTTTATGATCTAAACTCTTTTCACCATATCTGCAAAAAAATTAGCACGTTTGTTTACATTGTTAATATTAAAACCAAATTACTTTGTAGTCTGAAATGCATTTTGCATTTCTATTTTTTCCTGTAAAACTAACAAAATAATATGTATCTGCCTTCAAGATTACAGTAAAAAAAAAGGAAAAAAAAATCTGAGGTGTTAGTCTTAGCAGGATGTAGGTAATGTGCTTAATTGCTTTGTATAATCTTGAACATGATAGCTAGAGATTTTGAATCACAGCAAGGATCTAGAGTAGACTAGCATGCTGAAAGCAACAAAAGTTATTTCACTTCTCCTTTATCTTCTTCACAGGGCTGGAAATCACACTCTTACTTCTTGTACTAAGATATTTTAGACCAATACACCTCACATATTAAAATTCTGGAAACTTAGAATAATTCAAAGAAAATGGTGAAATCAGGTCCATCAACAATATGATATCTTCTTTCACCCTCTCTTCAGATTTCACTGTGGTTGGTGAAACGATATACTGGAGTTACTGCTTGCCTTGCATCTATGTAACCCTGAATCCAAAGCTGCCTAAACTCACTAGTTCTCAGTGAAGTGATGTCAAAAGTCTTCTTTCCACCTCCTTGAAATTCACAGTTTTGATTCTAAAAATAAAATATGTCAAAGAAGATGCCTCCTATAAAGCCTTTCCATGAGTTTTGTTATACTAAAATACTTTTTCCTTATCAGCTACTCTGTCTAAAAAAGCCTAAAAACAGAAGAGGACTCCAATATACTTAGAGCAGAGCAGCACTACTTATTCCCCTTCAAATGCTCTGTTTGGTCCTAGGAGAATAAACCTGCATCTCTGAAGCAATTCCATCCACTCCCCAAAGAAGAACCTGAAGAACGTGGCTGCAGTTATATTTAAACCTCTCATGTAGGTTCTCCTTGTCCCTGAAGAGCATTGTGAACTGAAACAAGCTTCAGGGAAAACAGCATATTTGATAATTAGTCCCTTTGAAACAGTCTCCATTTCCTCTAAATACAGCATACTCTGGAATATTTTAATGAATGTAAAAGGAACCTGAAGATCTTGAAGTGCCAAAAATTGTCTCACAGAACCACTCAGCCTTCATGAGGACCTCCAGAGCATATCATCTGACTTCAGGTGACAAACCAGCCTCCTTGCACCCGTGCGTCAGACTTCACATGCTCAAGCCTAATTAAAAAAGGATGTCTTGTGCAATTTAGAGTGGAAAATTATAGCAGATTGCTCTGGTAAAAAACCTCATGCCTCACAGGGTGTCTTCATAATATCCCCCAATACCAGAGACTTCAGTACCCATTTTGAAAGACTGACCCTGGTAACCTCCTTTAAAAGTAGGTTGCTAGCTACATATACACTATACATTAAATCCCACACTCTGTGTGACTCAGCAAAGTCCAGACTGCTTTGTCCCTCACAACCAGCCATGAATCTCAGCATAGATGCCACAGCCACTCACAGCCTGGAGCAGGTGAGCCCTTAGTCTGGCAACTTTTTCTTCACATCAGTCTGTTCCTGGGAGGACACATCTGGGGTTGACTTCCATAGTGTAGTTAGCTGTCTCCACTCAATTCATCCTTAGAACCTGCCTTCCAGAAATAGATACCAGAATAGGACCCAAAACAGATGATTCCAGGGCTGACTGGGATTCCTCCTCCATTCCTGAGGTCTGGGGTCTTAGCATCCACCTTCCTTCATCCCACAGAGCCTGATATCAGACCTGCCCACCCCACGTAAAGACCCAAAGTGCACCAATGTGCACAGCACACTGTTAAAAGGGCATCAGGCTTCTGGCTGGCAGAAAGAGAGAGAGATCATATTTTCTTATTTGCTGGGGAAAGCAAGCATGTTTTTGAAGAACTGTGTTCTCATGTTTTCAAAAGCTTTCCCATTTTTGCTTTAAAAATAAGCATCAGATTCTGCTAGAAGAGAAACAACCAACCTCAAAAAAATGCAAAAATAACCTTAGATCTCCAGTGGATTTGCATTTTCCTACCTGTATCTTGCCTGGTATTAATTTTAAAGTGAATGAGTTCTATTCAGCTATGCTGAAAATCCAAAAGATCCCTTTTTAGTACTAGCTCAATTAATGTCACGGCACATCCCAGTACTCTGAGATTAGGGAGGCAAAATTTACTGGCACCCTGCCATTCCTAGCTGTCTTCAAGTTATATTTATAGCCTAGGGAAGTCCCAATGCTACTTTTACAACATATGTGCACTACAAGTGGAAAATCTTTTGTATCTAAGCTTCTCTTCAAAGCCACTAACGTGGGACACTATCTGAGATGTTACCTTCTGTGTTTTCTGGTCAGAGATCCAATGGGAACTGAACCTAATGCAATGCACTTATTTTCTGTTTAAAGAATGCCACAATTTGACTGGAGCAGAAAGCATGCATTAGACTTGGGATTTCATAATAGGTTTTAGTTTATATTTTGTACTTTGCCACAAACTGCTCAGTATTTCAATACAAAACATGTATTTACTGTTCCTGAACCATTCATAATACATGTGACTCTCTTAAGGTGCACAGACAATCTGTGTGTGTCTAATGAAAAGCTTTTGCCTAGTAAGCTGTAAAATAAGTATTCCAGGTATTCAGTGTGTAACATACTGTGCTTAACTATATAGAAAGTATAAAGTAATTTAGAGTTTACTGTTAGAGGCAATGAATTGAATTATTTTATATCAACAGAATTCTGAAACCAATTAAAACATTTTAAAAGCATGCAAACAAATACAAAAATATTCCCCAGACTGCTATTCTAATTTACTTTGATATGTTCTTAAAATTAATCTGGACTATGGAAGGTTAGTAATCACAGCACAACACGCATTATTAAGCTCTTGGCTGCTGTGGTTTTGCTGTCACGAAAGGCTGTCATTTGAGCAAGGACAGGACAAGAACTACCCTTCAAAAACCTAATAAAAGCATGCAGATCAGGTTTTCTCATCCTTTGCTGAGAGGAAAGTCCTGAATTTATACCATATTTTTTTATTTCTTGTATCCAATTTAAAAAAAAAATTATTTCCAGATGTAGAGAAAAAATGTAGAGAAGAAATTTGTTTCATATAGAGGTATTTTCTTAGGAGCTGAAATACTGGAGAAAGATTCTTACATAAAGTATTCTAAATTGTCCTCATAAAGGGCCCAAACCAGAAGACTGAAAAAGAATCCCTGGCTACCATTATGATAAATGTGAAAAAAGGAAACAATAGAAGGTAACAGTGCCAGCAGCAGTGTTGTAACCATAATGTATCTGAATTTAAGTGAAAAATTAATTACTGCAAAGTAGAAAGAGCTATACTAGGGACCACATTTATAACTGCATGACACTCTGCATGTGCTGGTTCATCATACAGGAAGAACGCAGTTAACTTTTCTTATATGCACCAGTGCTACAGAAGAGATTTAAGAATCCAGAACTAGAAAAATAGTTCTACCACGGAAACTGGGTCTAAGCAAAGCTGTAACCTTCCTTCTAGCCATCCTAATGATACATAAATAGCAAAAGATAGAGTCATGTCCTCACCTATCGTATTTTTTAGGAAAATAATTACCTGTTGTTTATGTTCTGGTTTTTTGAAGTATGGACCTATACATAGTACGAAATAACCTCTAGAAATGCAGTATTATACCGAGCATGGAAAGGGAAGAGATGCTGTACAAAACTGTATTTTGCTAAACAAAGCCCACTCCTCCAAATAAAATTCAATTTTCTTTGTGGTTAATTTACAAACTGATTAATTTAGCAAACCATAAAAAGAAGCAGTAATATTGTCTGCTCAGAAGTTACTAGCTCTGGAAACACTTTAAAATAGCCAGCTTCCAGAATTCTATAAAAAAGCACAGTGACAAGGAAAATGGGGCTGTTCAAAACACAGAGTTCAGTTAAAGGATTCTGAGTTCTAGTCCTCTGTTGAATCAAATTAAGATTTAATTTTCAATTTACTAGATTTCTATTCAGAAAATATATTTTGGTGCTGTTAAGATGTGACATTAATTAATTAAGATTCTTGGATGGAAGATCCTATGCTGCTACACACAATAATGAACATGTGACAACAAAGAAATAGGAAAAAAGAATCAGCACAAAAGCATACAGATTTAAAATTACTGTAAGTTATTTTTTTTACTGCTTTTTACTGCTTCTCCATCGACAACATTTTCAAATTTATCTCCTCTCTCATTCACTAATCGGATACTTCTTTCTAACACAAGTCACAGAATATTTTTTTAACTTTTATTAGCTAAAATTTTCAAATATCTATTTAGATTATTTGCAAATCCAGTCTTTGTAAAAATTGAGGATAGTACCTTTTATAAAGCAGAATCCTAAACCAGTTACAAACAGTGGTGTAAGCCCAACTGAATTTAAAAGCAGACCCTTCTTGTTATCAAACAAGTGGAACTGTCCTTAAGGAAGACTCAGCTTCCAAATTAATTGTCCTTTTTTGGTTCACTGTTAGTTTCAAGGTAAGCCACAAGGCCTATATTTTGTATTCATGTTATGGGATGTACAGGGTAAGGAACAGGGAGAAATACTTTCAATTCTATTTCTTCATTTTAATATTTATTGTATTATTGTTTCTTTTATTCCCGTCCTAAATATCAGCTAAAGCCAGGGAGGTTTTTTTATGAAGCTCAAGAAATACACATAGTGAACAAAGGCATGTGAAAAATACTTCAGCATACTCTGCTGTTAAAATTAATTTCAGCACCTTCTCAGTGGAGCAGTACTCTGTAAAATACAATTCTTGGAATTTCTGCAAACCCCAAATATTAAGGACATGAAACTGAAAAATTCATTTTCTAAATGCAACAAAGCAAAATCTGAAAGTCTCCAGTTATTCTTCTGGCAAGTAACTGGACTGAGGTCTTAAGCAGCTCAGCTTCAGATTTGAAATTTTCAGACTTTCACTAAAGAGTTTGCATCAAATCATCAAAATCTGATTAAAATTGAAAACATCTGGATACTAAAGTAACAATGCACGTTCCCTGTAACTGGCTTTAAACTTACAGACAGGTCAGGGTTTGTCTGTTTTTAAAATGGTAATATTTTCAGTATTTTTTCAGAAAATACCACAATCTTCTGTTGTCCTGTGCTTCTGTTAACCCATATAAGGTACCTTCAAATATTTGTTATTCCCCAGGAAAAACTAGTATGACACTACTGTGTTTAATGCCAAAACACTACAATGGGAACTTAATGTCAGTGTGGCAAAGAAACCTGATGCACTAGTTACTAAGAAAAAATGGCATGGATTTGCCCTCTAGTTCTATTATTTCTTTCTTTAGAGAGACAAGGATTTGAGTTGTTGTGGCCCAGTGTTTTATGAAGCTACATTGGCCACATTGACTTCATCTTAGAAACACAGAACCATAGAATGCTTTGGGTTGGAAGGGACCTTTAAAAGTCATGTAGTTCAATTCTCTGGCAGTGAGCAGGGGCATCTTTAACTAGATGAGGTTGCTCAGAGCCCCATCAAACCTGACCTTGAATGTTTCCAAGGATGGGGCCTCCACTTCTCCGGGCAACCTGTTCCAGTGTTTCACCACCCTCATAGTAAAGAACTTCTTCCTTATATCGAATAAAAATCTTCCCTGCTCTACACTGCATGTCCATGCAAACAATCCCTTGCCAGATTTTCTGTAGGCCCCCTTCAGGTACAGGGAGCCTGCTATATAAGGTGTCTCCTGAGCCACCTTCTCTCCAGGCTGAACATCCCTGTCAGCATGTCTTCTGTCAGCATGTCAGCATGAACATCTCAGCATGTTTTCACAGGAGAAGTGCTCCAGCCCTCTGATCATTTTTATGTCCCTTCTCTGGATCCTAGTCCTGTCGAGGGCTTCTCTTTATCACATCATCCCCCAGCCTGTATTGATAACAAGGATTGCCTTTACCCAGGTGCAGGACCTTACACTTGGCTTTATTGACCCTCACAAATCACATGACACTACTCCAGCTTGTCCAGGTCCCTCTAGGTGATGTCCAGGTCCCTCTGGGTGACATCCTGTCCCTCTGGCATGTTGACCACCCCCGTGAGCCTAGCATCATGAGCAAAACTGCTGAGAGTGCGCTCGATCCCACTGTCAATACAACTGATGAAAATAGTAAACAGCACTGATCTCTGTACAGATCCCTAAGAGACACCACTTGTCACTCATCTCCATCTGGACATCAAGCCATTGACTGCTACCCTTTGGATGTGACTATCCAGGCAATTTCTTATCCACTGAAGAGTACCTATCAAATCCGTATCTTTCCAAGATACGGATCTTCTCTAGAGAGAAGGATGCTGTGGGGGACTATCAAAAGCCTTGATGATGTCCAGATAGATGACATCCATTGCTCTTCCCTTGTCCACTAACCCAGTAACCCCATCCTAGACAGCCACTAGGTTGGTCAGGCAGGACTTGCCCTTAAGAAAGCCATGGTGGCTGTCTCAAATCACCCCCTTGTCCTCCAAGTGCCTTATCAGAGCTTCTAGGAAGATCTGTTCCATGATCTTCCCAGGCACGGAGGTGAGGCTGACAGGTCAGTAGTTCCAAAGGCCCTCCTTTCTACCCTTTTAAAAAATGCGTGCAATGTTTCCCTTCTTCCAGTCACCAGGTACTTCACCTGACTGTCACGACTTTTCAAGTATCACAGAGAGTGGCTTGGCAACTGCATCAGCCAAATCTTGTGAACACTACCTTTGTCCTTTCCTCCATGAGATACTGTAAAAAGGATTATGCTGCTGAAAGCTGCTGCTGAAAACTTAAATAGTGCTATTAATATATTACATTAAGGAAGTGATGTGGTATGTAAATTTAGACTATTTTCAAAAAAAGAGAATAGAATAGAAAATAGAAAAAAAGAGAATACAGTTACATGATTTATAAATAGGAGTGTGCAATCATGAGAAAATTAGATAGACAGATTTTAGAGAGAATAATTAAAGACAATTTATGACACAATTGCAGAGCTAGAGCTGATACTACTCCTCTGTTATTCAGTTAATATCAGGTATTAACATGCTGAATCATTTGCAAATGCTCTTTATATTTTAAAATAATTGTTCTTGCTTTTGAATGCAGATAGAATGATTTTCTGAAATGGGAATTGATTTCAATTTAATTTAAATGCCAAGTAAAGAATCTAAAATCTTGGTAAGACTGGTGAGCTGAAAAGTAAGGTAACAAAATCTTCTGCTGTGAAAAATATCAGGATCAATTTCTCCTTCCTCAGACTACACTTTAGTTTTTAACTGTAAAACATTTGTCTTCATCCACATTTGCTGAATTTTAATTTGGAAAATGAATGCATTATTTACTTTAGGAATCAGTCAGGCACTTGAAAATGCATCAGTTGTAGTCATAAAAATATCTTAGAAAAATAGAAGAGGAATAATAGAGTTGTTATTAAGCATCGGATGAAGGTTTAGAAAAGAAGGATTGTCACTGTGTCTTTTGTAAATTCCCTCTGGCCTTATCTAAATATCATTGCTTTAATCAACTGTATCTGGAAAAATTAGTGAGATTTCTAATGTTACTTTTAAAATGAAGACCTAAATTCTTCAGATTGTTTAATCTATTACAAGTCTTATGTAATAAAACATTCTACAGCATCATTCCAGGGCCTCAGAAACAAGTTTTTCTGTGGAAACCATCCATTTTTATATCAACATTGAATGATTTATGAATATACTTTGGGGCATATAATTCGGAGAACCCAGAAAAGTATCTTGCCAAGATCTGGGGGGGTGTATATTAAAATGTTCTCCTTCTATCAATCACATCCTCATTTTCCTAATAAAAGAGCAGATATTCAAGTCTAATCATGTGGCGTGAAAAATTAATTTAAACCTAATGCATAGTAGGTTTTTTCACCTTAATTTTTCTCCTTATTCTACCAGGGTTTTTTTTCTTTAGATCTGAATTACATTGTACAGTGCCCATTTTCACAGTATTCTCAATGTGTACATTAGTTTTATATGGGCTTTTTAAAAAGAACTGTTTTTTCTTATAGGCACTGCAAAATTTTCCTGTGATCAAATCACTGCTAAGCTCCAGATTACAATACCAGCTAGAAGCAAAGAATATTTAAATGCCTCCTTCTTCTCGTGTTTCACCACACTCATAGTAAAAAACTTCTTCCTGATATCCAATCGAAATCTACCCTGCTCTACTATAGACTGTAGTAATGTAACTTTTTTTAGTTAAGGATTGAAAGAGCAGGCCTGAGTAATCTTTACCTTACTGGAATACTACTAAATTAATCTGAATGTGGTTGAAAGTGGAGAACACACTGTGAGACCTACATGTAATGCTAGAGGGAGTGGGATTTATCTGACTAACAGAAGATGCCTGTGTATTTTTTTAACTGTCTATTGTGGACTTCTTTTAGAGCCATGGATGCATGATTCATAATGCTGACATCAACATCTGGGGAGATGTATTACAACATGCAAATGCCCGTTTCTCTCCAGTAATTTAAATAAATCCTAAGTTCAGTAATTATGATACCACAGCTACTATAGGTATTTCATTGCATCAGCGGTATGTATTAGGTGAGGCAACATCCACCTTATAGCACCCGCTGGGGGACAAGATGAAGAAAAACACATAACAGGGGAAAAGTGTCCCACAGCTGTCCACAGGGGGAGCATGAGTCAACTGAGGGAAAACAGCAGGAGACTTGGGCAACCAAAGGCTTTCCTGATAATCTGGGGCTTTCACAGACTGCCTTCATGCTTGCTGCTGAGGGAATAGGTAGGGCTTATCTTGACTTTTAGACGCAGGGCTACATGAATTTGTAAGGACAGACCTCCAGCTTGAAGCTTTTTTCTTCTCTAATGTATGAGTTGTCAAAGAATTTGTTCCCAACAAAGCATCTTTTCCTTATGATCTGTATTTCAATTCAATTT
Organism: Florisuga fusca; assembly: GCA_038090715.1. NCBI lineage: Eukaryota > Metazoa > Chordata > Aves > Apodiformes > Trochilidae > Florisuga > Florisuga fusca. Next base: position 21,156,669 of record JAAWXA010000009.1, read on the forward strand.
TTATCAAGTTTAGAAGCTAAAATCTGCTTGAGACCTATGGAAGCAGAGTCTCATACTGTTTACTTTTAAATGAATGGAAATGGTACCAAGAAACATAGGAATAGCACCAAAAAAATTTAATTAGTTTAAATTTGTTTCTATGACTGCTGTTATTTTTCTTAAGTGCTGTTTTGGACTTTTTTTCTCTATTATGAAGTTACTTAAACTCAAATTCTTTTTTCTATCAACAAAGAACTTGCCATTTTTTCCTGGAGATTTTCTCCTGCTTTTTATTTTTTTCCATTTCACATGCTTTGTTTTTATTTAGTTTTTTTCCAATCAATCATTTTCTGTCTTTGTTAGAAGCTGAAATAACATTTTTCTAAGTGAAATTTCAGTTAGAGAAATTGTAACAAAAAGAGCTTGTAAGGATAAATATTGATTTAAGACATGTCCAAACGATTGAGGAAAGCTCGTTGTGACTTCATAAATCTGTAGCTTTAATTGACCTAAGAGGAAAAAGATTGATTATTTCCTTCAGTTGACTTAAAAAGGGAACTCAAAATGTACATTTCTGAGTACGTTCTTTCTGAGGACCTGATGGCCACTTCCATCTCCATTTATCACTCCAAACAAGTGTCTAAATCTTAAACTTCACAGGGAATTTAACATCTTAGTAAAAATGACTCGAGGAAATAGAAACCTTCTTTTGACAATGAATTGTTCTTTTAAAATTTTAGTGTATTAGATTACCTCTTCCCACCTGAGGGATGAAATGAGCAAAAAAACTGCAACAACTATACTTTACCACAATTTCAGAACAGTATCACACCTGAAGTTAAAACTTGTGGGCTATTGGGACTGCTGCCAATATTAAATTTCATTGCAGGATCTGAAGCTCCTACAGGTAAATGGCCATGTAAAGAAAAAAACTTTAGAAGTCCTGTATATGAAAACTAAGCCTTAAGTCATCCTATTTTAGGTGCAACATTTAAGAAGACAGACTCCCTAGGTATTTCTCAGCATTTCTATAGTTTTTCTCAGTATTCTATAAGTAGAAACAAACTTCTTCTGAGCAAGACGAAGAGCACTTTTGCTAGATTTCTCTTTGTATTTTAACTCTTGTGGAGCCAGTCTTTCTTCTTTGGCAATGGTGAGGCCATAAATGAGTAGCCTCTATGTTTAGAGCACCTAGGTGTTGGGGCTTAAATCTAAGAACAACTGAAAAGCTAGAAAATTGGACTAGGGTAAAACTTCTGGCTACTTCACTAAGGAATAATGTTCCTTTCACAGAAATCAGAGTGACAATAATAAAGAACAAAAGTTAGTTTATGTATATTCTGCCTTTCTGAATAACCTCAGCTTCTAGTTTGTAATATCATATTGGTAAACTCTAAAACACATTGCAACATCACACTATTTGTAAACTGTATAATATTATGTTACGGAAGTTAATGATTTAGGCCAAACATTCATCTGAGATAATCTCTTTCTCTAATCATCACATTGATATTTTAACTGCTCCATTGATGCATGGATACATTTAGTGCAGATGAATATTGTGGAAGTTAGACATGTAAATTATATATTACACATAAAAGGAATCCTAAACCTTGAAACATTCCTTTTACATTGCAGCAATGAGGCCGAATGTCTTCATAATAAGAGAGAGATGATGAATAATGTTGTGAGAGTCCGGTCTCACTGATTGGAATTTGTCTCAAAAGAACAATTTCAAAGTGAATAGCCCTGGCTAGGGTGGAGGACCTGGCCTGGCCAGAGCTGAGCAGGGGCTGACACCCAGAAAGAGATAAGAACTAACGACTGGGTTTGTTCTCCCCTACTCCCCTATTGTGAGGGCCTTCAATGCTGGGATGTCTCTCCAGGCACAATTACCCTGGCCAGAGTGGAGGAAGCCACCTTGATTGTACTGATGCTGATGTACCTGCTGAGGTGGCTGGAAGGAGATAAGAACTGATGAGTGGGTGGGGGACTGCACCCTTCTGCAGAAGCCCCTCTCCTGGTGAGCCTGTCTGCAATGGCTCTGATGCTAATGACCCTGGCTCCCACAGCAGCTGATGGACAGCTGCCCCTTTGGAACAAAGGAACTTTGGGGGTATAAAGAGGGCTACTCTGGCCACCTCGCTTTGTTGTCTCTTGACCCACCGCCATCTCACATCGGAGCCTGTCCAGGACCAGAGCCATCTTGAAGGAACTCACTGGACAGCTGGACCCCTCCCTGGTCATGACTCTCTCCCTCATTATCTCTTCCCACTTTCTTACCTTTTTTCTCTCCCACTTCTCTCTCTTATATCTTCTTTTCCACTCTCCCTCCTCTTTTCCTGGCTCTATCATTTTCCTCGTGTCGATTGTCAAATAAAACCTTATGCTTGCACCTGACCTTTGACAGTGGGACTTTGTCTCATGGATCCAAACCAAAATAAATTTTAATGTTACACCAGACTGTGACAATTGCCATCTCTTATTTCACAATAATTTTTCTTTCACTTACCATTACAATAAAGAGACCCATTTGCAAATAGTCTGACTTACTTTAAAATTGAATCTAGCACCTGACTGAATAAATAAGGTCAATTTAGGATGGAGCAAATGAACACTATTACACTGAACATCTGTCACTCTCTTGCACTGCAATTCATCCTGTAAAATGGTTAACTCTTAATCAATTTCTTGACATAATAGGAATTAAGTCATCATAACAGAGCACTGTCATAAGATCAATGTTTCCAACTTTGAAAATAAATGTCTTGGCTCTGCCTCAGCATTAATGTGGCAGCTGGAGACCATTAACCTAAGACAACTTTTGTTGCCATTGGCATCTCTTAATTAAGAACACACTTCTGAGTGGTTTTTGTGGGAGTTTCAAGTTTTACAAATAATTTTAAGAGTATGGAAACTTCTGTTGTTTTGTAATTATGTTACTTGAAGGAAGCAAATGTAAACAAAAGGGAGATTTTTAATAAGGGCGACCATATCTACACAATAAAATTATACCTACAAGAAAGTGCAATTTATAAATAAGAAACATTAACAAAATATGCTGAATTATAGACTACTGCCAATAGAGTCATGTTTAGAAACATAGTATTCTAGACATAACCTCACATCTCTCAAATTCTGTATGCAAAATGAATATTAATATACTCCTTTAATATATTAATGCCATAGACAAATTTTTAAAACCTCTTCCAACTTAGTAGTGGAAGTTGCTGACTATTTTTTTTTTCATCATTGTTCTGTCTTGCATCTATTTTGCAATCTGTTCGGATATGCTGGTTATTAAAAAATAGTCAGAAGTATCTACAGTAAATCACAATTTAACTACTGTTATGCCATCCTGTGTTCCTTGATTCCAAGAGAGCTATATGACTTAACATAAACAGTAACATATGACTGATATAACTAGCCAGCACATAACAGATTGCCACTAGTACAAGCTGGAATTCAGAAGCTATCTCAGTGTCTTTTTAAAAATTTGCACATAGTGATGCTAATATACCAATAAAATCTGAGCATTGAGTATCAGGAGAAAAATGAATAAGAATAAAGATAGTGGAATCCTCTTTTTCTCTCTCTCTTTTTTCTCTACTTATGCTATCCAAATATCTCTTTAAAATAGGAAACAAAAAAATTAATACAACCAGCATCAATTACGTGCTTCTGGAGAAAAAACATACTTTCAGAATGACTGGAAAAGTTATTGTCACCAGTTGGTGAAATTTTGTATTTATCCAAGTACAAGACCAACCTGACACTGAGCTTAAGAGACCCAAGAGACCACTTAATTCTAATACCCTTAGAATCTCCATGTGTTCCTCATGTCACAATCAAGGCAGTTTACAAGTTATGACACCCCAGGGTATTTACCTCACTTCAGTGTGCACAAAACCTAATACTGACTGCATATCGATATAGTTACAGTTACAGACTGCCCTTAGTGGCAATCCTTCAGTGTATGGACTGTGTGTAGGTAATAGTCCAGCCACTTAATCAGGGCTCTTAATTCATAGGCTTAATTTAAACTCTCACATTATTGGACTACATGTCTCTAACCTTTGTCCAGATGGCTGAGTTGTCAGAGACTCCTCCCTTCCTCTACACATCTAAAAGAAATGCCTGGACAATTATCCTTTCCAGGCATTCCAGGAATTTTGAAAGAAAGGATTGAAAAAGACAGAATAGGATATGAATAAAAAAAAGTCATGACTTTGGCAGTTTTCAGCTCTCTCATACAACCTCTGCCATAAATGACTTGGAGGGGAACAGTGTAAACATGTAAATGTCACTGGTCAAAGATGTGCTGAGTATAACTAAAGAAAAAATCATTAGACTTTATCATACTTCAAAACCATGCCCACCTCTACGTTTTGGGCTTGATGGCAGCACTATTTTAGCTCTAATAGTCAAAAGATTCATTATAACAATGTGAGGAGGTACATTTGGAAAAAAAGTGTGAATCAATGCATATACCAATTATATGCATATATAATTATGATTATAATTTAAGGGGTAAGAATCCCCCTAAATCCTCATTTTTCTTGTTATTTTCAATATCAGAATGTGTCAAAATTCTTTCATCACTGAAGTACTCATACTTATTTATTGCCAATAAACAAGAGGTTACACAAAACTCCCGTTTTCTTCACAAAATTATCATCCTTTACAGAGATTAAATTCCTGCTTGCTTTGGTTAAACTCTTGCCAACAAAATCCATGCGAAGAAAGAGGTGGTAATCAATACTTGGTTCTTTTAGAGAAGACAATAAATGTGCAAGAATTTGAAAAAAATCTCTCTTATATTTGTAAAATTTAAGGGGCCTGTTTCCCTGTGGGCCTAACTTTGCAAATGTGAACCACACCAGATCACTGTTAATCTTCATGAAAATTGTTAAGACCTAAGACAATTTATTTTAACTGAGTGACAACTGGCAAAGTCAACTTCCATCTAAAATTAAGACCAAGAAATATATACTGGTTTTAGTTCTGTCTAATATGTCATCGAGACCTCAATGCACGAAAGCCTGAGATTCCAATATTCCATTTTGCAAAAAATTTTCACTAAAAAAATTCCATGTAAATGAGTGATGCAAAGTCTGGTGGAGCAATTAAAATTAGCACCTGAGTCTAGTAAGGTTTGAGGACTCCATGGCTGTGAGAATTTTCTTTATGATGATGCTTTGTAGACTGAATATATTTTCATCCTCATATAGTAGGCATTAATATGTCACTACAGGAGAATAGTGATATGTCCATGATTGGATGGAGGAGTTCAGATTTAAAATATACAAGATCAGTCTTCCAACTGGAAAAGGAATTCCTATTGCACCTCTTCAGAACAAAATTCACCTTAGAGTGGTATCTATAGTAGCGAGTAAAATGGGTGAAGCTACCCAAGGTCATATGTATTGTCCAAGTGTCAGTGTGGTTCTTGGTTCAATTCTGGGCTGTGCCATCACAGGGCATCCCAGACAGTGTCAGCCTACAGGACAGAAAACAGCATGTCCCACAGACTCTTCCCACCCCTTTATTTCTACAGAAGTATAAAAAAATATAGATCATGTGAATGTGATCTGTGCCATGCCATTAACCCTTATGGCAAGAGAAAGGTTTCAAGTCTGCTTTTTTTTTTTAATTTTAGAGGCGAAGTCAAAGTCCTACAGGATGATGTCTGAATCACTCTTCTAAAATTATGGCACCACATGCTTATTAACTGTGGCTATGCACTTCCAATCAAAACCATAATTAACAAATATTCTCATGGATAATTTGTTTTCCATGTGATGCTGAATTCCATTGAATTCATCTGGGATCATAGATACAATTTTTAATTTCAGAAGCATTTTAAGTCACTTAACAAGGATGACGTGGACTGTAGCATGAAGCATTTTTAGAAATCTTGATTGCAAGAATACCCCAAGAATTTTGGTTGTGGATGCTGCTTGTTAAAGAGCAAGAAGAAATATTATGGGACCACTTTACTCCTGAGGTAGCAACTGCTAGGTGTCTTTTCTTATTCCACTGAGAAATTAATTGTACAAAGCACTACAAAGGAATTAGTTAAAAAGAGCAATTTCCTTTGGGTATCTCTACTGCAGACACCTAAATCCATAGGGAGCAGACCTGATGGTTCAAAAGAGAAAAGAAGTAGCAATAATTGAAACTGACAATTCCTTTTGTTATAGTGAGATTTTTTTAACAATTTAATGGGCTTTAAAGAGAACAAACAAGATCTTGGTATATTGACACTTCAGTTGTTTCCTTTATTAGCTGTTTTTAAACCTAAAGAACTTAGAGTGACATGGGAAAATGGATTCAGTTTAGGATCAGACCTCTAGGGTTAAGATTTGAACAGCAGCTTAGATCTCAAATGTCATTTTGACAATTGAGTGCAAAGTGCATACCTTAAAAAACACCCCTCCAGCTCTGGCACTTTCTCATAACAAAGTTCCTAAGCATCCATGTTTCTGTGTCTGGCTCTACACATGGCTTGCTTCAATGGTTTTGGTGCCAAATGATCTGGCATCAGCTTCAGTGGGAATAGAGACCAAGTGATACCTCACAACAGTTGCTGGGTTGGATCGTCCTTAAAATGCTGAAAAAAAATCTAGTGAATTAGTGAAAAAGTAAAGCATTTGAGATAACAAAAAATGGAGGTATGCCAGCTTCTGTTGGGTTTTAGCTTCGTGGGTAGAGACTAACTGTGATGTGGGGTACCTGGGCAAAGCAAAGACTTGGGGCAAGATATCCCAATTACTAGGCAAATATTTTACCCTTGAGAAAAGCTGAGGAGGGGAAGACAGCACGGTCACCCTCCTGATGAGACCATGCTTGTGGAAGAGTTTATAAACAGAAGAGTAAGGATTAGAGGATCCATATTTTGAATTAATGTGCCTGTCACTTTGGTGCTATAGCCCAAATTTTACAGAAAACTAATACTGTGAGATTAATTTTAAAAAGAATCTGATAAAGTCACTCTTTATGGGTATCTTTCAAATACTTTAGTTGTTTCTGCTTTTTAAATTTTTTTTTACTTTCTCATATTATTTAATTAATACAGCCCTTAAGGTCCATTTATACTTCATGTAAATCAAATATAATTGAGTTGAAGTTATTACCATGGGAAATGGAATGAAATTAATTAATACATTACTTGATTAGTTCTTATCATTAGTTATTAATAATTAGTTTTTTCCTGCACAATTAAGAGATGTCTGTACTACAGGAAAAGCCATTAAAAGTTAGTGTGTTTTGTTAAACATCATTCTCGGCCTCCAGATACCCCGAATCACCAACTATGGCAGAAGGATTCACATTCCTTCACAGCCCTGAATTGGCACAGTTAGACAGGTACCTTTGTGAGGGTGTTATTGCTCATTGGTATATTCATTGCCAGAGAGAGTCAGTCTGATCAGCAGAAAGTGTCGAGATTTTTGGGATGTTAAGCAGATGCAGAACTTGTGCACAAACCCAGTGTGGTATTTAAACACAAGTTTGCAGGACAATATGGCATATGTTGGAAGTATTTCTGTGGAATTTTATTTTCTCATCATTTCATGCATACTTCCCTCATTTATCTTCCTTCTTGCAGATAAGGTCTGATGACTAACATGACACTACATAGCATGGCAGCCAACTATACAAAATCAAATGTCCTAAATACTATATGTTACACAGAAGCAACACAGACCATCATGAAGGCACTTAAGCATGTACTCCCTCCCGCTGTGTGTGATTTCTGGAATGACAGATTTCTTAATTATTATGCAAGCAGCTTTCATTACGTAGGTGCATTTTGTCTACTAGAAATGTCCTACCCTGGATACTGTGCTACTAAAGAAAAAACTGAAAAAAGTGAAAATATTTTACAATTCATGAATTGGTCTTGGCACAATATATACATAGCTCATAAAAATCACTATTAATATTAGTTTCTATTATACACTATGTATGGTAGAAATATATACTTTGACAGAGGCAAAGCTTTTGATTACGAAACTATTGTAACTATAGCTTATGTAAACATGTCCTTTTTTATTTTTTTCTTTTTCAAAAACGATGAAATAGTAAATGTTCTAGAGAGTATACTTAGACAATTCGGAAATCTTGTGTAAGAAAATTCAAGCTATATGTGTTAAATAGACTTTTTAATGGAAGACTTCTTGAATTAGCATCTTGAAGACTTTTAAAATTAAATTACCAACAATACAGAATCAGTTAATTTCCTCTCATTAAAACTTCAGTTTTATGGGGAGTGACATTTGCATTAATCTCCAATCATTATAAGCACTGTAGAAAAATGGGAAATATATTTTAAAATAGCTCAACACCGCTATCACTTTATCAAGAAAAATTCACCACGAAATATGCTGTTCCCAATGGAGAGCTAGTACAAGAAAAAGCCTACTCTGTCCTTGCAAGTGTCAGGTTTAATTAATGTATTTGACAAATTCTGAGATCTTTAGCAATACATAATGGCATAGAATGATTGAAGCAGACTATTAAATATATTCTTCCTATTCAGGATCACATTAAACTGCATGAACATACAGAACAGGTATACATTTCATTTCAACTAGTGATATGAAAATTGCAGAGCAAGATATTTATCAACTTATGCCCATTTCAATTAGAATGTGTTACACTGTCCTATCAAAGATGAAGCTTTAAGAGAAAATGAAAGAATTTTTTCCTGGATACATTAAATAGAAAGCTGTGTGCAATGAGTAGGACATGCTGTTAACATACAAACATTATTAACTATATCTTAACTGTGTCCCATGATTTGTTAATAATGAGCTAACAACAACCTTCTCTAGGAAAGACTTGGTATTTGCAACCTATGGTCATTGACTGAAATAAACAAGAATATTCCATAGTGTATTTACATAAATGACTTGCACTCAGGCTTCTATATGAACTTAATAGTTTTATTTTTTCTATATTCACTGCTGACAGCATGGATACTCAAACCCCCAAATTTTCATTGGTTTAATATAAGCTTAGTGTAGGCTAATAACAAATGGAAAAACTGACTTTTTGATTAGCATAAAAATTTAAGCAGTTGGCTTTTAATGATATATAAGTAACAAAATACCAATTAAACCATGTTAAACTTTGACTTCGTTATTTTTCTTCTTCCTTTGCATCTTGGGTAGAGTTTTCAAAATCACCGAGTAATGGGCAGTTTCACAGAATTCTATGTCTCAATTGACACCACTGGAAAAAAATAGCCAAAATGAATGACTTTCAAATAATATTTGTTACTATCTGGATCAAAAAGAACAAAATGAATCTTATTGAATAATTTTGTATCTTTCTTACCCCATTTATGTTCACTATGTTTATGATTTGGAACAATTTCTGTGTATTTTGTACACATTATAGATACGATGAAAATACTGTTGACACTTAGTACAACCATGAGAATAATAATGTAGAAAAAAAACCCCATCCAAAATAAATATGTTGCTAATTTGAAGAATTTTAAGAAATCTAAGAATATCCTTCTTTAATCTTTTCTGAACCTTTGCTATAAAAGTCTTGACTATAATGTTCTGCAATATTTGCATTTCTGCAGAGAAAAGCATCACTGTTATTAAATATACCCTGATGTGTGAAAATGCATAGTTAAAATAAGTTGGTAAAAATTCTACTGCAAGCAATGTAGTTTCCATCTGGATTATTAATAATATAAGAATGATGCTTGTCAATGATTAAATGTTGTATTATACTGTATTACAGAGTAGCAAGCAGAACATTTTATATACTGCACATTATTTTTCCTTTTCCTTATTTAAATCTTTCTAGTAATCACACACCATAGCAGTTGGAAACATAATAATGACTGAATATTCAGAGATTCCACTAGATCATTCTTTCTCTATTAAACCATATTGCATGTAGCAATGATGTTCTGGCTTGCTCAGTGCTATTTCTGGGTCAGCATCATATCTCTCCAGGAAAGGTGTTTGTGTTGCTGGCTTGCCTTTCCCTCTTTTTGATTTAACTGACATAGTTGAAACCATGCCAAGGTGAGAGAGCATTTGAAGTTCAGCAATGAGGAAAGCAGCTTGGGTAAGTGCCATGAAAAAAGCAGCTTTCAGAGAGAGGTGGAGATTAGATTCAGTGCATGATATTCTTGAAATGGGGAAGGCACGCACATTTGCACAGTGAATACTGTTCTACCCCTTTCCTCCTCTTTCCTTCCCAGAAAAAACAGAAATCAGAGAACAGGTATTATGTTGTATTTCATTCCCACCAAAATAGCACTCTAATTCTTGAATTAAAATCTGAAGATGAAAGTATTTAAGTAGGTTCCATCTTATGGTAAATGCTATCCACTGACAAACTTCTCAAAGCAAACATGTTGCTTACTTCAAGGTAAAATGAGGTTTTCTTTGAAAAAGCCTAAAAAAGCAGCATGTAAGAAGAAAACAGTGTAGTTTCATTAAAACCTCCTGTTTTCCTTACTAGCAAGATTATCTAGGTACCAGGTACTTTTTAAGTATTATTGCTGGTTTTTTTACGTATAAAACCTCGAGGCAGTGCAGACAGAGTGTCTGTGTCGACTGGGCCAGGTATTGTGCAAACAAAAGAACAAAGACAGGCAACTTAGATTTAAGACAGCTGACTGGCAAGCACAGGCAGAGAGAGACTGCAAAGGCACCATGAGGTAAGGCTAGTTGGTATGAGTGACAACAGTTTTGTGAGGGGTTGTGTAATCATTGCAGCAAAGGAAAGGCAGAATTTGTGATATGAAAGAAAAGAGTGAAAGCAGGTTCTCAGGCACTTATGGGACATAGTTATAGGTCATGGATGCAATCATGATAGTCATGATTGGAAACATCTTCTGAGAGTGAGGTAATCAGCTGGGGTTATACGTGTCTGGGTGATAATGTGCATCTGATCAGTCCTAAAACCACAGAGATGCTATGATTGTGGGGGTCAATAAAGTGGCCCGAAACCAGGATACAGCATGACAAGGTGATAGTAATTTTTAATAGCCATTGTCATTTTCAGGATTCTGGTAGAAAAAGGATGTTTTAGCAATCTGGGAGTAAATTGATTTATGCTTTCATTTAAAAACAAGTTTCCCAACCCATTTCCTCCAGAAAAAAAAATCTAGGAAGGGTAATAGACTTTAAAAGACGTATGCATATGAATGAACCTTAGTGTGTACTTACTAATATCAGTGAAAAGAAAGAAACAATATCTAAGACTCTCAAAGCTCTCTCAAAGCTTTCATTCTGATATTAAAAAACTATAGTGATATGAAACACAGCATCTTCCTGTGACACACAATTTCCCCAAGAATAAACAAATAAACATTTTTCACCAGAAGCTTTCAGCTAACATGGAAGGAAACAAGACTGAAAACCAGAAATTTTTTAGAGGAGAGAGGAAAAAAAGTAGGAGGGGAAAGGAAAAAGAAATGCAGTAAGACAAGTGTTTGGAGAGAAAAACAGGATTCAGTCTGACTATGGGAGTTTTCATAAAAGCTTTTTTGGCTATCACTTTGTTTGAAACAGAAGTCATCATGGCTTAGCCGTGATTATTAAGTGGTCTTCATTTCAACAGTTACAAAGGGTATCATCTCTTTAGCAGAACTTGTTCATTACATTGGCACAATTCCCAAAATAGTCTCCCAATCAGGGTCAAATATAGATGTGATTTGCAGTCTGTATTGACTGACAAGCCAGCTGACTGAGACAGCTGGTACAGGATAGTCAGGCTTTAAGGCATACCATATTTTCAATTTAATTTCAAAGGGTACACTATAAGTAGGCACAAAATAAATAATTTGCATGAGGACAAAGATAATCTCCTGAAATAACTATTCATAAATTATACAGTTATTGAACAGCCTCCCATTATTTTTGATTGCCTGAGCACAGTAGAGTTGTTTTCAGTATAATTATACAATGCATATCATATCATACAAATGCAAGTGCAGAAGGTTTACTGGCAGTGTTATTGACACCAACTATGAGAAAACAACATATATGTTGTGACTTTGCACATGGTTATGTATGTCTATAAAACATCAACAACCTCCACAGAATCTCAGAAGCCTATTTCACTGTTACATTATCAAATATGTATGTTTAGATTTGCCAGCATTTCTAAGGAGAGCTTCACTGAAACTAAGCTGCTAAGGATCCATTAATTAAACATAAAATTATAGATATATTTCAGTAGTGACCACTTTTGAGGGCTGTCACTTATTCTAGTCCTAAAGATAACTATGTTCTACACAAATCTTGATTAGAAATATACACAGCTAATAATTATTTCTACCTGTGACATGGGATCATGAGAAGAGATCCTCTTTGGACTGAATGTTTAAGCCCACAGCTCAGGCAAACATCTCTTTCTTTGATGTTCAGTGAGGGGTTGAGAGACCCATGATGTACATAATTTGCATATAGGTCAAAGGTTTTTGGGACTTTTAAGGTTGCCTTTTGAGCTTAATCCAAAAGACACTTAGAAAGGACTAGACCATAATTAATAGAAATAAGTAGCAAAATTAAAAATGTCTTTCCTTGTCAATAATTGAGGATGGATAAAGAAACTGTGCACGTCTTACAAAAGAAGGCAAATCCTTACTTTTCTGAAATTCTAAACTTCATGCACAAATTCAGAATATAAAACTTTTGCAAAGTTTAGGTTTCAGTGAGACTACATCCTTACGGCTTCTCTTCAGCTGTTGTTTCAAAAAACAAGCAAAGCCTGCTTGTATTTCCTTGGAATGTGAGTGCAAGAGAATGACGTGAAAAATGCCTCCCCCTTTCCACAGGTGTGACGAGTTGGGCACAAGAGCATCACTTTTTTGCTATTTTGCTTTCCTGCCAGGCCCCAGCAGGAGCCTGCCCAGAGCGTGGGGAGAGGAAGCCCCACCATGGACCTCAGCTTGGGGGAAACTGTATGCAGTTTCCTCAGGCTTTTTGTCTATGTTTTTTTCACTCAAACAAGGCAACTCCATAAAATGTGTCAATAGAATGTAAACCTAAGAGGACAACTAAGAAGCCTGTGCATTCCTGTTAAAGTCAATGGCTAAGGTGTATTGGAGCAGGAGCCAATGAAGAAAAACTTATGCATGCACTTAAATATTCTATTAAAAAAAAAAAAGCAACGACAAACAAAACACCCCTTTTTTGCTGCTGTTGTTTAAAAAAAAAAAATCACTCAAAAAGGTCAAACCATAAGCTGGAGTATGAAAGCTTTCTCATAAAATAACTAATACATGGTATCCTCTTAGACATAATGAGACAAACCACTACTTCTGCAAAAAATATTTTTTCTCCTTGCAAATATTATGATCTTTAATAATTATGTTAATTTGTCATTTATATTCACAGCTCATCTGGTAAAATCATTATATGTCTTCACATTAACTTTGATTGCATAAATATTACATTAACTTTGATTATGCAAGTATTGCACATTCACCATTTTACATAGTAACGAAGGTGACTGAATAGTTTGCAATTGAGTTAAATTTGACTGGATTAGGAAATATTTCCCTTGATTTCTAAATGATACTTTTGATTTAGTTATTGTATATACAGACCACTGAAGTTTTCATTCTTTTATTAGATCATATAAAATGCTCACAGCAGCATTTCTAAAAGCAAGCAAGAGTGTGAGGCTAATTACTACATAATTATCAAATTATAACTATGTCTTCCCTTCTGTAGGATAACCCATTAAACAAATGCTGGTATGGCAGGCATTTATATGCTTGTATATCATAAGCACGTAATTAATTGCCGTGATTAATTTCACCTGGATTACTTTGCTGTCAAATGTATCTTCCATACTTAAGAACCTATATTTTGTTAGGTAGATTTAAGCATGTGTTTAATACTTGGCTAGACCCTGGCTGCAGCAAGCTGTTGCGGATAGAGTTTCCAGACAATTCCTCTATGTCACAGAGGGATTTGATGCCTCTGAGCAAATGGAAGAATATTGATTCACAGAAACTGCAGCCTGTTACCTTATGTGACCAGCAAAGAAAGCTGTCAACAGCTGTCCTGAGCGGGTATTAGCAAAGTCACAGGGCATAGAGGAACTTTCTATACAGTAATGCTCATATTATAAAAGGCATTTTTTCCCTCACTACTTTGAGAAGAATAATATGGCTAACAGAGTGTGATTTACTCATCTACAACACTTGTTTGATTCACTAAACTGAGTCACTACTTTGAGTGACTTCTTATCCCTTGCTCAGGGAAGTTTCACACTTCAAGAGTGATCCTTCTAGGATACCACCATCATAGAATCATAGAATAGTTTAGGTTGGAAGGAGCCTTAAGCATCATCAACCCCTCTGTATGGGCAGGGACACCTCTCACTGGATCAGGGTCCTCAAAGCCTTGAACATTTCAGGGAGGGGGCAGCCACAACATACCCAGGCAACCTGCTCGACTGTCTCACCACCCTCACACTAAAAAATTTCTTCCTAATGTTTAACCTTAATGACCCTCTTGCAGTTTAAGGTCATTACCCCTCATGCTATCAATACACACACTTGTAAAAAGTCCCTCTCCAGCTTTCCTGTAGGCTCCTTTCAAGCTGACTCCTCCAGTCTAGACAACCCCCACTCTCTCATCCTGTCTTCATGGGAGAAATGCTCCAGCCCTCTAAACATCTTTGTGGCCCTCCTCTGGACTCAAACAATCTTAGTTTTTTTAAACAACATCCTCAGTTTCTCCATGATCTGGTACCAGTACATTTTCATCCTATTTGGCTTCTGTATATTTTCACAGATTTTTAAGAAATGGCTTTTTTTTTCTTTCCCTTCCCTTTCTATTTCCCCTCCACTTTCTTTTTCCTTCCAGAATCCTCCTTCCAGATTGCCTCCTCCTCCTCCTCCTCCTCCCCCTCCTTTCAGCCCTTCCTATGGCATTCTGGGAGTGGAAGTCTTTATCAGTCACCAGAGGCTGGGATGTATCAAATAGGGTTTTCCATTGCAACATTGCTAACAGTACTGGATTTCGGGCTGCAGCCATAGCAACTATTCTAGAGGTGCTAAATGCTGTCCTCTGAGATTATCTAATCCAATAGGGACAGGAGATTTCTGTACATGTTTATTGGGCTAAAATCTATAGCAGGTTTTTTAAGATAATGAAGAGTTGATGTGTTTTTACATTTTACTTATTTTCTTTTTAGAGGGAAACGCACGTTTTAAATTGTTTGGTAAATTCAGTTCTTGAGGCAGAAATCAAAAATTTTTTTAAAAATATTAGTGATTCTAAATTGTCAAATGTTGACACATAATATTCCTGCTACTGGTCTTTTTTCTCCCTTTCTTTGTAGTTATGTCTCGTAAATTCAGACAGTGTTTTGAAAACCCAGGTTAATATATGCAATAATTTTGACTTCATATTGTATTTTTTAAGCCTTTAGAACATTAGCATATAAAACTGTAATAATGCTACTTGACTGCCTTCATGCATTAAAATCTGCTTACAGCATATATTTTATTTTAATTCTTATATTGCAGACTTCTTCTGGAAGCATAAATAACTCAAGTAGACAGAACTGCAATTGAAAAACAAAACTAAAGAGCAAATGAGAACAGATTTCAATGTAGCAAGACAGAAGTACTCTTTCTCTGGAGGATATAGTACTGAGATACTGTAGTAACAGTTTCTTTTACAATATTTCAACTGTAAAGATGCTTCAAATGAGGTTTTGTCTTGTTACAGTTCAACAGAAAAAACAGAAGTCATAATTGATCATAACAAGCACATATATTCTATAAATAACCTAATGAACATTCAGCAAGGAGTTGCATAAATGAGCCCTCCTACATATTGCAACTTATTGTAAGCCACTACACTACTAATGACTTATTAGTGCCATGGGCACTGAATGATGAATCAGACAATTCAAAAGTGACTTTTTAAGGGCATAATCACTGCCTTTTCTAATTTCTGAAGGTTAGGCAGAATCAGTGCCATGTTGGCATACCAGACCTGATACAGTGACAATTTTGCTTGTCAATGCACAAAGTGCAGGGGTGGTTCCTGAGAGCTGATTGCACTAAATTCAGTGTGCACTCCTGTTGTAGGTTCTCCAGATCTCAGTAGATTACTTTACATCGAATCCCGTCTGACGAATATTGGGGAAACTTGGGAGAGCAGCTAGCAAGTGACAGCTGGAAGTGCCAGAGAAAATAAAGCATCCAGAACCTGCACAACTGCTGCTGTGCCCACAGTGTGCTGTTAGCTTCAATTCTGGCACATAACTCACTCTCTCTTCCAGATACTGATGTTCTCTGCCTCTTCTTGCTTCCCATCTTCCCTTTGTCATTTATATGTCAACTTTGGAAGTGATACAGACAGGACATTGCTCAACACCTAGGTAAGCAGAACCACATTGCACCAAGATATGCAGGGAAGGACTGTAAATGTGTGTGAGATGAGAAGCAATTAACAAAATAATAATTTCTATAGAAAAAAATACATTTTGTGTGTATTCAGTTCTAGAAAGGCTTTCAAGATACCAATGCACAGTCCTTTGTGACATGCTGACCCTAGTTTGTGTGATCCAAAGTCCACATCAATCAATGGAAAGTAATTCACTGAATCCAGTAGAATGAGGTAAGGCAATAAGTAATCAAGGTGAAAAAAATCTTAACTTGGTTACAGTAAGCTCTGTATGGGAACAGAAAGCTGCAGTGATGACAGAAGCAGATTTCCTTTCAACTTTTTTGTTTTCCTGTAGGGGAGTCAGTGGAGGGACCAAAGGTAGCGACATGAAACCTGTAACTCTGGTCCTTTAGCCCTAACTCAAAGTTATGAGGCAGGAGCCTGACCAGCAATCTGGTCTGAGATTCAGAAGTCTCACAGGGCTAATAAGAGCAAAGTGTCAGATTCCACACCCATCTATTGTCCTCTTCAAAAAAATATTTGGGTACAACTTCTGACAAGATATCAATTATAACAATCATGCCTTCATGTTAGCAAAGTTGCTGCATATGTGCAAAGGAAAAAAAAAAAAAAGTGTGTTTGCTCCAGCCCCATAGAACTTCATCAGAGGCTTTTGTCTGACCAAGTTAAGTCAGAACATTATGGTTACAAACGTTAGTGCAGTGACAAAAACTGATTTCTTCTCAACTTAATACATCTAACTACCATCTGTGCCCTCATCTTATTCAGGTCACTTGCTGAAGAAAGTGCTGAAATTATCAGTGGGCAAGCATGAACACATAAAACATCAATAAGCAATACATAAAGGCATCTCTGTAATACTCATATGAATTATTCTAGGTTACTGAAAAATACCGTGGTGGCAGGGCCCAGCCACTCAGCTGATGGTGCTTGACTACCTCACATCTCCATCTACAGCCCCGCTTCTGGCTGCTGGAAGCTGGGAAGTACCCACTACACAGCATGCTTCAGTCAACATGTCTAAAGGGAAATCTAAGCAGAAATTAATACTATTCTTAATGGTATTAACTCCTTGTAGCTCTAGCTCTAGCATTTCAAGAGAATAGTTTTGTTACATTCACACAGAGCACCTTTTGTTGGCAGATCTTGTTATCATGTGGGTTGTTGTCAGAATCACTAATGCTATTGTTTCTGTTAAAGTGGAAGACTTCAAGGGCTGAATGGCATTGAGGATCTGGAGTGATGGAAAGCTAGAGCTATATAACGAGGGAAATTATCACTAATTTCCCATCTCTCTCCTTTTTCTGGGATTAAGTAGCACTCTCAATTTTTCCCTTCAGTTGTCAATGGACTTCTTTCAAGTAATGCAAGAATAGTTATTATGCATGACTAATTTCTAGTGCATATAAGAAATCCTATTCTCCTATGAATTTCTTAAAGCAATGGGAATGTTTGCCTTAAAAGGGAATCTTTAGATTTTATTTTAAATAGGTAAAAATACACATTTGTTTAGTATTAAAGTCCAACATAAGCTATCAGGTTTAGAGTTATGCATCACCTAAAAATGTCTTATTTCCTATGCTTTTATTCTCACTAGGGGTGGGTGATATTTAGGTCCCTTCCATTATTTTTTTTTGTTAATTTACATTTCTATGATTTTTCTCCTTATTTAATTTTTTCTCCAGACAGGTGAGGCACTTATGTGCATCATTTCCCCACGTAAGTTATTTCACATACTTTCTTGTGTGTGAGTTTTTAAATTATGCCCTTGTGTTTTATTAATTAATAATTATTAATTATTTATTATGTGTTATTTATTATTTATTATTAATTATTTACTATTTATTTATTGTTACAATTACTCTCCATTTATCTCATGCATCTCCTGAATATCTGGTTGTGTAGGAGACATATTTGTCCTACTGTTTTACTATTTTTCACAAGAAGAACTACAAACAGTTCAGCTAATACAGCAGTGAAGGTTCCATCTCCTGTGCTACACTGTAACTTCAATTGCTGCTGGAAATAATGGACCTGCACTGAGAACAGAATTACAATGAGAACATGTTATCTCATGCATATTACAATGTTATGTCCCATGAATACAAAGAGTAAAAGTGGTAAAGGATTATCTAAATCCTAACTATAATATGATTCAACAGCTGCATTCCTTACTTGTAGCCACTGGCCATCCCTTGCCCGAGAGTTTTATTTGAATGTTACTACATTTGCTGCAGGAAGTGTAAATGTAAATGTTGCAACTGAGACTGAGAGAGAGAGAAAAATTTCATATCATTCTCACAGCATTTTCCTCTTTCTGTTGCAGCCTAGGGGCTAGGGTTGTAACAATGGCTATTCTTTAATTTGTCTTTTTCACAAAACATAAATCCTTCTAAA
The DNA here is from genome assembly GCA_038090715.1 of Florisuga fusca. Taxonomy (NCBI): domain Eukaryota; kingdom Metazoa; phylum Chordata; class Aves; order Apodiformes; family Trochilidae; genus Florisuga; species Florisuga fusca. The sequence goes on from JAAWXA010000009.1 coordinate 21,175,463, forward strand.
CATAAAAATAACCAAAAGCAAAAGCTCTGCAATAAGGCATATGCATTTTAAAAGTAATTAAAAGGGATTTGTCTTGCTCTTTGATAATCATTAGAAACAATGTTGTTCAAAATCTTAATTATGACATAGGTAGCTTTTATGTTATTTTTTCTTGAATAGAACTCTAATTAGTAGCTAATACTCAGTTGTACTACACTTTGCATGGAAGTGAATAGGAAATAAAAACACTGAGGTTCATTAAAGTGATCAAAGAGAACTGAATACTCTCCACTCCTTTTAATAATTGTTCTACAGAGAGATAGAAGGTTTTTAAAAAGCCTGAGCAGCCCTTGCCATTAATGTACTAAGTGAGTATAATTGCCTATATCAAGAGAACACAACTTGCAATGATCTTTCCAAATTAAAATCAGCATTTGTCTACTAACACAAATAAGATTGTGCTCATGAAAGAATCATTATAACTAAGCAAAACCTATTACTTTAAACTATCATGAACCCTTAGGACAATGACCTGAGTTTGTAAGAATTCTTCCTTGTAAAACTGAAACCATGAGACTAACTCTGATTAGCTGGTTTTCAGTTTAAAAAGATGTTACTCCATAGTACGGATCTAAACCCACATCATAATCACTAAAATTTCGTTGGTGCAAAGAGATTTAGAAATCTTTACAGGTTAACACTAAACCAAGTAAAAAAATATGAAACACTTTCTAACTGCAGATAAAAAATGCTGGGAAACCATCCTGTTCTGAAAAATATGTATGAAGATTCAAAAACAGAGAAGCATGAACAGTATGGATGAAAAGAGACAAATAAAGCAAAAAGGTGAGATACTGTCACAATCAAGAGAGAAAGCTCTGAGATCCATGCCTAGTCCACTGAAACACAAAGGATAGGATAACAGTAAATGAGAAAAACTATCACTGTGCTATTTTTCTCATAGGCTTGTGAGTTTAAAATGCCAGTTTGGATTTAAAATAGAAAACCAGAGGCACTCCTGTATGAATTTAGCTGAGTAGGAATGGTTTAAGACCATACTTAATTGCTTTGTTAAATTCAGATAAATTTCTAACAGGTGAAATCCCTGAGAGCAAAGGTCTTAAATATGAGAATTCATCTTACAATGTTTTAACAAAGTAAAGTACTGGGAAAGGGAAAAACCTGTGAAAAAATACAACAGTTCTAAATGGAGAGGCTGAAAAGCTTTAACTCTTAAAATATTAATTGTGTAAAAAATAAAATGGCAAACTGGTGTAAAAAGCTAGCATGAATAACAAAATAGCAATTTACAATAAACTTTACTGGCTAAATTCATGTTCAAGATTGCTATACTAAAGGCCTGTCACAAAGTCTATTTTTAGTTTTGTTTCTGAAGGAAAAATAGCATCTATTTTGTTTAGATTATCTTCTGAACTGTAAGAACAATGCTAGGCATTTTTAAATCTCAGCTAAAATTTAGTAAGAAATAAGCCAGAAAAATTCTGTTAAGGTTTTTAAGTCACAGACTTGCACACAGAGAATCAGAGGTGCTTTATAATTTGCTGGAGTGGAACCTTATTAATCAGGAACTATGTCTTTGGTGTACATAGTAAAATGTGTTAAATGAGACAACTATGTATAATTCTCTTGCTCTTTATATATTGGCTATGATTTACTATATTGGAGTACTGCACAAGACAAACATAAGTAATTTTTTTCTACTAGTGGTTATATTGAATGCAATTTAACACGAGCAAAAACTTCTAGCTTTTCTTAAAATAAAGCTGCTTGGATGCTCATGGTATATTGGTGTCCTAGGGAACTTTTAATTATACATGTACTTATACTTCTAATGTCATTGAAACCTTTTCCATTTGTGTTGGTGTGTCTTCCAATTTGTTTACATAATACATTTGAAAATACATTGGCTTAATTGGTACCTGCACACTTCACTAGTGCTAAATAGTCTTCTGGAGCAGAAGTCTTTTTTCCAGAATCAGCTTCCTTTCTGAACTCCCCATAATTATTTCTTCTGGTTCATCAGAAAGGTCCTCAGATGATGAATTTTGCTGTAATGGAATATATAGCTCCTCTCATGGGGCTCATAAATATATAAAATATCATTTTGTAAATCATGACAAATTGTTTTTTAAATATTTTTTTATTACTTGATCTTCAATTGCATTTTAACAACTTTAAAAATATTAGAGCATTTTCCATTACAGTACGAATTTGCATGAAGCCAGCAATGGGACAGTTCAGGAATCTAAAATTTTTCATTCAGCAAGTCTTTGTGGGATCAGTCTGAGTCAGTTTTTCTGGTTCTTTGCATGACTGCTTCTTCAAGTAATAAGATATAAAATTAAATTGTTGTAAAATTACAAATAGTTCCTGAAAGGCTTAAACTAACCTATAGTTATGGTATATCTATCTGTATCTGCACATACATTCATTGCCTTGGTATATATTTGACTGCACCTAAAAGGTGCCTCCAACCCCTATTGCTATAATATAGTCAACATCTATTGTTATAATATAGTCATGGTACCTTTCCATAAGTAACCATGGTTAAACAGGGATTTCACCATGGTCTAAGTAGCTCAAAAATTCATCTGGCTTTTCCAGTAGTCCCTCATTGGTGTCAATGGCCTATGTGAGAACCTGTCCCAATTTTATTTTAGCTCAGCTGTTCAAATCATTTAGCTGAGAAGTAATGCTGTTCTGAGGACAAATCCTGCCTAAAAAGCTCCTTCCAAAGCAGTGGGGAGAGCTTTTCTACACCTGAACACGAACATAGATTCAGAAGGATAAAAAACCATTGTGCTTTCTGTCAGCAAATGGAGCAACAGAAATGACAAACTTCTGTTTTCATGTTCTTAATTTTGAAGTGGTTAGAAATTAGAGTAAAAGCCAAATAAACCCCAAACTTGCATCAGATTAATAGCACTCAATGAAACACAGTTAACTACTATCCTCACATTACTAATAATCTAAATATGCATACTAATATTTTCCTAATTTTAATAACAATTGCTTCACATGGCCTTGAGGATGGCATGATGCCTGGAAACTGTTTCACTAAATTGCATACCATGATGATCTATTTTTTGGATAGTCTCCAGGACAAAGGCCATGAAGTATAATTAAAAGCAACTAATAATTAACCACCATAAAATGTAACATGAAGGAAAGGAGTGATAAATTTGGATATACACTCTAAGTATGTTTAATACTTTTCCCCTGATGAACTAAAATAGCCAGCTATTCTATTACTGGTGGATGTAAATATGCTAAGATAAAACCTAAGAAATGTGGCTCATACTTCTCTTCAGTACATCAAAACAATGTAATCAGTACATCTTAATGAGCACTTACTACTTTGTATTTTATGCTACATGAAACCTATTACCAGAACTGCAACAATGCACATTATATGGAGAAGTCTCAGAGCACAGAACAAGAGAATAGCTGCAGGTGGACAGGACCCAGGCATCTGTTGTTTGGTTGGTTGATTGGTCATCTGGTCTAACCCCTTGCTCACACAGGACCACCTACTGCCAGATGCCTAGGACATTGTCCACATAGTTGTTGAGTATCTCCAAGTCTGGAGACTCCACAGTCTCTTTGAGCCACTTATTCCATTCCTCAAAAAAATTCAAAAGATTGACTTCAGTGTAAGCAAAAGGCTTCATATTGTTTCAATAAAGTGAAAGAAGAAGCTTAAATCAATTAAACATATTTAAAACTATTAAATAGATTTCTTATAAATTAAATATATTAAATGTACTCTCTCAAGCTGTGATAGTTCTAACCCTAATATATATACGAACTATTACTACACATAAATATATATTAAGGAAGTGTGCATGTATGTCTATAGTTACTATATACATCAACAGGCTAAAAAAATTGTCTTTCATTTGCACCTAAATAGTTATATTGAATCACTGTCATTAACAGTTATATAATGTGTTGAAACTGAGAATAATGCCAGGTATTCCATTTAAATTAAATAAATTACCACTTTAATGACCATCTGTTTTTAATTACTATAAGTACCACTTACTTATATTACTCATTAATGTATCAACAACACCTAGCAAATAATGCAGTAGAACACTCCAGTGTAAAAAAATATAACAAATGTTTGTTATATATGACAAGATATAATATATATTTATATATAGTTTCATTTAAATAACAAAGCTTGCATATTTTCAAGTCCATTTGTGTTACAAACTGAGAAATAAGTGAGTAACAATATATCTATATTTCTTAATATGTCTTTAGGAATAAGCTCCATACCTAAGAATATTTTTATAAGCAATAATTTATAATATTAGTTCTAAAAATTATACTTACCTGCTTTTGAAATATGTGAAAGACACCTTCTGCACTATTAATTCTGTGGGGACTACAAGTCATTTTGGAAACAATCATTATGCATTTACGTTTGTGCAACAACACAAATGTGAAGAAAATAATTAAAGGTACTGCAAAAAAATACAGGCTCTGATTTCATACAGAGAAACTGTTGTCTTCTTGATATGCATTTTATCTTTCCTTCACATATACCACTACCTCAAGGGATCTGCCGTATAAATATTTCCAACAGTCAATACTGGCAGTGCTGTCATCAGTCACTACAGAACAAGTACTCTTTTACACAGTGATCACATAAAGCGTCTTCCAAGAAATTACTATTCTTCCTGACACACCTCTTGATTTTTGGCGAGGTCATCCCATCTCTTGAAGCTTCCATGAAAAGGCAGTCAAAATGCAAGGATGAATGAATGGAAGGAAAAAGCAGATTCAGTTTAAAAATCTGGCAGAGAAAGCAAGCCTATCTCTTTAACAAGTGATATATCAGAAGCATTTTTAATGAAGAGTTTGATATCTACTGATAGTAACTAGTAGTACTAATGCTTCTTCTACACAGAAATAAATCACAAACGCTTGTTTGGAATATTGCCAGGAATTACTCAAAATTCTGCCACACTTTGCACAGAGATAGGAATTTTAAAAAATAATTCCTGTGAGAAATGTGTGTACCTTGTTAAGGAAAGTATCTGTGCATCATTTCTGACTACATGAAGGAAGAAAATATGTTCAAATTAACTTAATTTTACAGTTGCTGCTTCAGTGTTCATGCTGTTATTAGAAGCATCAGTAAGAGACAAAACATTTGGGCATTTAGGGCAAACCCTTGTGTGTCTTTTATTTTAAGTATTTCCCTTGTCTTCTTTGGAGCAGAACATTCAGCATCTACACAGTGTTTTGCCTTTATGTGCATATATTAGGAATCTGGGATCTGATTGTTATATTTTCTCCCTTTAAGTGTTCTTTGCTATGTTAGATGTAAAAAAATACTGAAAGCAAAAAAGAACCAAAAAATCTTTCACTGATTGCTGTTCGTTTTCTTCCTTAAAAGTCAAGAGAAAAAAACCAATAAAACTTACAGAGATGTTGTTTTTGCAAAAATGTCATTATAAACCAATTGCTAGGAAATGGCTTTATGTAAAACTGCTTTTCAAGAGAAATTGTCCACCAATGAGAATTATTTCAGCTGATGAAAACCCAGGGATAAGAAGTAGACACTGGGGTAAGAGGCAATTAAGAACTGGTTTATAAAAAGACACTACATTCAGATGAAAACTTTTCCTCCTGAAATGTATGTATTACTGAATTCACAGGTCTCCTCAGCCTAGTAATAACGAATAAATATACAGAGAAGTAGAGATATGAGTTGGAATAGTTATATTGGAAAAAAAAAGAGTTGTTATTTGAATAAAGTTTAATGGCCAAATGTTGTCCTGGGGTTGGAGCTGTTGGCTCCTTGAAATTATACTAAAGTTGCAGGTAACAGTCAGAACAGAATATGCTAGGAACCAGAAAAGGAGTGAAATTGTAAAATATTGTTGCTCAGGGCGGTTCTGGATTCTCTCTCCCTGGGAGTATTCAGGGCCAGGCTGCATGGGGTTTGAGTAACCTGACCTAGTTGAAGGGTCCCTGTCAGGGGAGTTGGAACCTAGTGATCTTTAAAGTCACTTCCAACCTGAACCAGTCAGATTCTGTATCTAGGGGAGCAAATGCCTGACTGGAGAGAAAAAGTACTTATTACCTTAGCATGAAAGTTTTAAAAATAATCACAAGTTCTAAAAAACAAATCAAAAGAGAGTTGTTTTCTTCATTTAGCTAGATTTAGATGAATGCTGGCATGCAACAAAGGAATGTAATAATACTCGTATTTCCCTATGACAACTAAACACATGACAATAATTCACAAGAGATTTTGCAGCATAGCTGAAAGATGCTACTGGTAATCAATAGGACAAGGTTATTCTCTGGAGAAATAGCACACACTTAATAGTCTGGAAATAAAACCCACATACTTAAAAGTGTTTACTGTGAGATAAAACAAAATAAAAAATACTCATAAAGCATATATACAAGCTGAACACCTGGGCTTCTGATGTATGAGAGTTGCTCTGGAACATTTAAGTGCCTTCACTGCAACGTTTCCTTCATAATAGTATATCTTATCTATACTGCAGTAGCAAAGTAGTATTCACTGCCAGGAAGCTTGATTCAAATTAGGAATGCAGTAAGGCAAACTCATCTGAATTCCAAATAATTTAAATTGATATATACAAGAGAAGGCTGGTTCTGTGGCTCTGTCACAAGACAAAAATCAGAAAAATAGACTCAGACCTTTTCTCTACCACTGCCTTTTTCTGTGACCTTGAGGAAAGACAGTTATGTCCAGACTGTTAAAAGATAAAGAGATGGAGAATACAAAAATATAAGTTCTAGACAGGTCACAATAAACAAAATCAGATTTATTTTTTCCAGACTGAATGCTGATAGATCCCTCTCTGCATGATGATGTGCACACAGGAGGTGACACTGGATTAAAACCAGACCAAGTGAATTCCAGTAACAAATACGTTATGAGGGTTATTAAAAACAAAGGTTTAACTGCTGAAACTAGAAAACTCTGAGATTGATTGCTGCAATTTTGGAGCTTATCACAGAGGAGATACAACAAGGTGGCCCTGTTCTGATTCTTTCACAGCACTGCTCCAGGTCACTGGTGGAAGTAAAATACCAGGCTAACTGGACCTTAGGTGTGGCCATTTTTGTGTTCTTACAGAAACTTTTAACTTGCTAGCTTGGGAAGTACTTTTACTGTATATAGTACAAAATTAAATTCATCTGTTTGACATGTTGGGTAAATATTGATGCAGTTAGCTCACAATGAACATTATGTTGCCACAGTTTCATTATTACCACTTGCAGCTAATGTAAAATGGGCTTATATCTACTTAAGTTGTAGTTATTCAGAATAGAAATACCTTTAGGTATTCGAGATGTACTTGCACAAATGAACTTTAATACCAGAATACATAATACATTTTGGGATGAGCTAAAGGTGCTGTAGCTCTCAGTGTGAACACAGTTGCCTCACAAGAACATATGCCCTAACATAGTGAAGGGGATAATCTGCCACCTTGTGCCAAAGGCTTGGAACAAAGACAGGGGTTGTCACTGATAAAAAACTGACACAGCAAAAAATGTAATGCCATAGAAACTCATTATTCTATCTAATTTCCAAATCCCGTTGATTTTCAAATAGAAACATCAGGGAAGATACGGACATTGTCATATGATTTAAAAAGATTTACTGAATTAGCTGAGCAACTTTAAATGTTTGTGTACTCAGTCTTAGCCAGGGGCAAATATAAAATAACTTTCTTTATACTAGACTGAAATGATGAAAGTTCAAACTAAGCTGATGAACAGTAACATGTTAAGCAGTAGTAACCTAATTGTATGTCTGAGTTCTCAGGCTTCTAAGTCTGCTTAAGTCACTTTGGAAAATTGGATTTTGCTAAGTCATTTATAACAGATTTTTCCGGGTATTTAAACATTTTATTCTCATCAAAATGACTGGGAGAGAGATGTCACAATGCCTTTAAAAATCTTGGTTTTAGAACCTTGCACTGCTGAGCAGATAAAAAATAGATCTGCCAGAGCAAGTTGGTTTTGGACAATGACTGTTTCCTGGGAAAAGAACCCAGTGAGAAGGGAATGAAGATAGACACAAAGAATTCAATGTGCCCTCATATAAGCAGGATCAGGTCTCAAACATGTGGTAAGGGAAAGGCTGAGAGAGAGGTGCTGAGTGATACTAATAATACTTAGCTTAGGCCAATTCTGAGTAAAATTTTAAGAGTTATAAGTCACTTGAAAGTTAAAACATGAATATGCTGAGACAGTGATAGGAGAGACCGTGACAGTGCATGGAAGGATGAAGTAATCTACGTGTCATTCCTGGTCCTTAGAGAGCAAAAGTGGAAACTGCAGCCCAGCAGAGGGCTGAGTGATCAGGTGTCTGCAGCAAATAATACTAAAATGAACAATTTCAAGAAATAAAACAGTGATCAGAATATTTCCTTGTGAGTTATAGGAAGAAGAGAGATCTAAATATCTAATGTACTGATCCCTGCCACTGAAAAGGATACTTTACTTTTCTCTGCAGCTCATCTTAGAAGTGAGTGGGAATTACACACCTGTTACCTGAGAACAGAGGGTGACCATAAAGCATCCCTCCTTAGAGTTATTTTAGTATCTGAGGTGTAAAATGCAACCTTGCTTGTTCACATGCTTAGCATGATTACAGATGTCTGCAGTCTATTCCCTTTATTAGCTACTTAATCTCAAGTGCATTGAAATAACCTAATAAAGTAGAGCTAAATATAAAAAAATGTACTATTCAAACTATAAATGAAGCTGTGTGCCAGCATTATTGTCTTCATAAGAACTGCCATCCTTCCCAGTCTATCAGCAGAAGTGAGAGAACAGTGGGGAGCACGGCTGAGCCCTACTGCAAAAGTGACCATCTTAGCTAGCATTACACAGCATCCCAATGTAATTTTCACATCAACCCCAACATTTTTGAAAAGTAAAGCACTCATAAAAGGATAGAAAAAAACAGTAGCATTTTTTATATTCAGGGTGGTGTATTTTTGTTTCAGTTTGAGAAAAAAAATACAAGAATAATTCCTCCGTGGTAAAAATAATTCCTATCTAGAATTGCTGCAGAGAGTTACACATCTCAAAATACGCAAGTCGTGGCATTAAAAAAACTGTAAAAAGCTAAAGATTGCAGAGTATTCAGAAATGAAACTATGACCTATGGGAGGTACATTCTTCTTTTTCACCCCACAATATCTGAAACATGGAACTTTACCTTTAATATGTTCTTGAAATAATACTGATACATGTCTGATACGGAAACTATATACAACCAGAAGAATGATGGTCTCAGAAATATTTAAATGGAAATTAAAATGTAAATGGAAAAGGACAAATTTTTACTCAGGTATTTAATATCTAAAGTAGTTAATGAGACAAACTCCCACTGATTTAAAGATCTTTTGTCGTTCAGTTGTTTCAGTTCCAAGGTTTAGAAATAGCAATTAAGAAACAGCAATAAAGTAAATGTTTTGCAGCCTTTCCTGTATTCTTATATATGACAATTATATAAATTTAACACAATAGTGCTTATGAATGCTAGGTAGCAATTTCCCCATGTGAATGGAATTTCTCAGGTGTATTAGTGTTAAGCAGGATATGTCATTGGATACTGCTTATGAGGAAGTCACATTCACTATCAATAGAGTTCTAGAAAGTACCACCTAATTCCTACAGTGCAACATCTTGTAAGTCAGATAATTATATTCAGTGGTCACAATTTGGAAAAGAATTTCAGGGTTCAGCTCCCCTTTTGATGCCTGGATGCATAATGCCTTGGAAAACCTGATTGTTCTTCACAGACAGGCAAATATCATAATGAGAAACAGAAAATGTAAGGATACTCCTCAGATTATCCACAGCTTTTTAGAACTGTATCATTTCCTCATAAAATATGGTCCACTAATAATGACCCTAAGTACTTCTATCACTTCAGACTTATCACACAACTAAAAAAAAAAAAAGAAAACCTGACTAGTGAGATGGCAAATAAAGTCTATGTTTGTATTCTCTTTGTAGATTTTTTTACTCTAAAGGTCCTCCGACTGGTTCTTGACATTGTAATAAAAGATTACACTCCTCTTAGAGGTGTCTGAAGATGAGTAAAGAGCTGCTTGTCTCTGGGGTTCCAATGATGCTCCCAGCAGAGCAGCTTATGAAACTCTGCTACTAGGCAGAATTCTTAGGAATTCATGATGTTGTGATATCCTTAATTTTCCAGGTTTCCCGTTGTACCACAGACATTTCTATTTTTCATGCAACCAGTATTTAAGAGTATGTATAAGCAGGACGATTTTGGATGAAGTTCCTATTCATAATTGCAGGGTCTCCATTAAAAAAATTATGGCTTTTAATCCTATTTTCCAATGTCCTATGCTTTTACACATCTGTCTGTCCGTCTATCTATCTACACATTCTCCTGTTTAATAAGAGGTAGATGTTAATATAATACTAAGTTGGCACTTATAAAAAACTAAAGCGGTGTTTTCTGAATTCAAATTTTAGTATGTCTCTGAGTATTTCTGTGTAATAATTTTTTTTGTCTGCAGGTATTCATGCCTATGTTTTAGAGGCAATTGGGAGAAGTCTTCTCATTTCACGCTTCTAGAAGTTGCTGGGTATTAGTTGAGAAGTGCACTCCACTTGCTCTCATACTGCACAGTTTTGAACTATGCTGCAGAAAATTCATAATCTAATTTTTAAGAAAAAAGGTTGAAACTACCATATTGCAGTATTTTAACTATCACTGAGTGCATGTTACATGATTTTCATAAAGTATCATGGCATCCAAAACATTCTAATGATGATTGCATCTATTTACGCTAATTATGTAATTATACCAATTGCACGAATAGAAGGCAATACATTGCCTGAAGTCAACAACTAATTATCAAAATAAGAATAACATGAAACCAGGATGGGAGTCTCCAATCCTTTTCCCCTTCTGTTTTCTACCCAAAACAGAACTCCCCCATTTAGACACTGCCTCAGAAAAATTTCCTTGTAAATCTTCCTAAAGATTGTTCTCTAAATATCAAAGCTGAACTTAAGGATACGTCTACATGTTGTCCCAAATAAGAGTTGAATTATATAATCTGGGTGGAATATTGTTTTGCATGTAGTTTAGTGCAGAGGTCAAAAATTTTTCCAAGGAGACATGGATAATCTGTCATTCTTTCCAGCTGGAAGTTAATGCTGCTGGTACAGATGTGAACTTGAAGCCTGGGGTAAGTACACCTCACTGTAAGGCAGGAACTCCTGCTTGTGAAGATTTGTCATTTCAGCAGAACCTGGTAACTACACCACCCAGAAAAAGGGTTTCATTTTGGAGCTACCTGTACCATGAATATGGAAGGCTGTTGTTGCCTTCCTCAGTATACTGCATTGGCAAAGTCTTATCCTATTTGATAGTGTTTTGTCTTGTGTCTCTTGCTAGCGTATGGGGGATGCTGCATTTCAAGAATCCCATGATAAGATATGAGTAAGCATTTAAATGACAAAAATGCCTAATCAAATACTTCAAAGTTAATTATACCTTAATTCATCAGCCAACTGAGGATCATACTTCCCACACACAATCAAGCTCACAAATATTTCACTGTATGTAGATAATGTAATTCAATTTACAGTCCTTTCCAAAGCATATTCCCCCTGGCAGATACCCTACCCATTTTTTTACTGCAAATTACAGAAGCAGGATGAGTATTTCCATCATGTCATAAATCAACTCTAGATTGAAGTAAATGGGAGGACTGTCTAAAAAAGCATCTAAAAATCACCAAGCTACTCTGAAAGGCCAGTAGCAACTATGCTTGATGGACTCAGATTTCCAAAATTATTTGGAAAATCTTGTTGTTGTGAGGGAAAAATGTTTTTTTTCCAGAAAGAAAATATGTCAGTGTTGACATGATGCATAGATTTCAGTCCCTATACAATAAGATTGGGGCTTAATGTGTCCTATTAGAGCAAAGACTTGCAGCCATTTAGACATTCATTTTCCTCCCTTTATGCAGAACAAAGACTTTCACTGAATTCGGGTTGATGTAGGGAAAAGAAAATTACTGTCTGTTCACTAATTGATCTCTCTGCCTTAAAAGCTCACAGATTGTTCCAGAAAATGTGGTGACACTGATTTGGGACCATGTTCAGCAGAATCCCTGAAGAATCCCCACGCATAACTGTTTCCCAAGACAGCCAAGGACAGTGACTCACCTTCCACTTCTTCTTGGCTGCATATGCACCACAGTGCTGAAACCAATAACTTGAAAGCCATATTGTCCATACCAGTTAAAAGGAAGAGAACACAATTCATAGTGAAGTATACTTTATCTATTCCAAATTACTTATTATAGTGTACAATTATTTTTATTTTCTTTCTGTGGAAATTCATGCATACACGTCATGAGGATGAGTCTTCGAAACAGTTTTACACTTTCTTTTATTAGTTTCTGCACCAAGAGATATTAACACGCACTTCTAACAACATATATCATTAACTTTTAGAAGAGCTGTGGTAGTTTTAATTAGGGCACTCAATGGCATTTGCTAGCAACATTTAACTTTAATCGACAACTTGTCAACATGATCTAACATTTCCTATTTTCAAATGACTATGGGAGAAAGAAGTGCAAACACCACTAAATGAAACTACTAACGGACTTGCCATTATTTCATGCAGCTAAAGAAACCACTTTAGTGAACAGCTAGATTTTCAGGTTTTGTCTGAGTTTGTTAAGGCAATTTGTATTTTTAAGCAAGGAGAACGGACCAGGATTTGCATGAAGGTTTTTTTCTGCCTTTTCTGCAGAACACTGAGACACTGAAGTTAAATCTTGAAAACAATACCATTTTATTGACTATAATTCAATTTTCGTGGTAGGAATAACAATAATGAGGTACACGAAAAACTTAAAAAGTTATTATTATTATCATTATTATAGTCAGTATCATTATTAAAGGAATGCCTGGAGATTCTAACTGACCTGAGTGATGCATTTGGTATGGCATTTTCTTGACAGTTTTTGACATTTTTGACATTTGACAAATATATGAAAAGACCCTTCATCCTAATTTGTACCCCCCCAAACAGATGCATAGAAAAGAAGTAGTTAATCAAAGCTCTAGTCTGGAAGGAAGAAATATGCTCTCCTTCCCTGCTTTCTGTGAAGGCCATTGAGGGAAAACACATTAACAGAAGAAGGGCAGTCAAAAAGAGGGAGTGGAACTATAAATTGAGCAATTAAGGAAAGATCATTATCAAATGTTTATAATAACAGCTGAAGATGAATTAAGTTGTCAAGAGTTGTAAACCAATGGTGACATTCTCATACCGCAGCAAAGTATCAAAGTCAAGATCAAACAGCATGTTAGCATGGATAATATAATAAAAAATGGGGAATATAAGAGTTCATCAAATCATCATTAGAGAAAGGCAAGTTGGATAATGCTTAGGTAACTTCTGCTAAATAAAAAAATGTTTTATGGTCATTCTTTAGCAAAAATAAAATTAAATTGTCAATTATTAAGCATATGCTGTCTTGTAGGAAGCAAAAAAATTACCTATGCCTGCAGAGATGAATTCCATTTGCAAGTGTCAAGAACTTTTGTTGGGATTTCAAGTGGCTGCTAAGGGTCAAAGAATATATTTTAATGACAATAAGAATAAAAAATGTCATAGAATAGTCCCTAACCAAATAACTTTCTGAATCCATCTTATAAGGTTAAGGCTCAGATTCACCTTATTTGAACTAAATTAAGAACATATCTTCTCCATATTTTTTGTTTCTAGACAAAGGAAAAAAAAAGAATCCCTAGACTATGTCACCGAGGTTCCACTGTCTACCAATGGAGATAGCTGGGAAAACTAGATCTAAGGGCTTTTCTGTTTTGGAATATAGTTTGACACAGCTGTGTTTCAGTTGCTCCTCTACTCATATAACTGTGATTCTCTCTTTTGAGGAATGATTGTACACTTTAGAAGTGGATTAAGGTAAGCATGTTAAGAGCTTCATGTCAAGTTTTTAAGCAATAGTTACCCTAAAAAGCCTCAGGAGACAAGTTTACACTAACACAAAGATTTTCGCAAGACTGCAAGCCATCTGATGTTGCAATTTACCATGCATCAGCAGATCTTAGGTAGCTGTCAATGAGTATGGTCTTACCTCAGGACATGGTACAGTAAGTTTCTTGACGTAAGTGATCACAAGCAGAATTTTAAGAACATGCTTGAATCCCTCTGAGACTCAATACAATTAGAAGTTCAAAGTTAAGCATATGCTTAAATATTTTCTTGAATATGCATGAGCTGCTCAGCTGAGTCCTTTAGTGAACATGCCTCCTTTTAAAATTGTTTGCTAGAATATTTGCAGAAAGCGAATCCACTGGGGCCACAGACACAGACAATTTTAATTTTTTTTTTTAGTTCAAATAAATGATCGTGAATACATTTTGCAGTATTTGCTTAGCATTTCTTGAGGGAATAATAACTGCCAAGTGTCCTTGCCATCAGTAAGGAAGTAACTATATGCAAAACGTCAATGTATGTTCCTCTCTTCAGAGTAGACATGTCAATGAAATTAAAAGGTAAATCACTGAACATCTGTCTGGAATGATATTTTTAAGAAGGCTGTTCTATTTTGAGTCAGAGAACTGGGAGAAGAATGCTCTACGCACACATTTGTTTCAGCCAGTGGCTGCCTATTCCCAAAAGCTTTGATTGAGATGGGAACTTAAGAGGGCAACTGAAGATTCAGCTTGTGCGAAAGGAGTGGTTGGAGGGCTGCAAGTCACAGCCACGAATGAGGGTTTCCACAGTTCAGCAGCTGCACAAACTGATTGCAGTGACCTGTGCCTGTAGTACGGTGACCAAGTGATCTAAAGAAAAGAAAGCAATTATAGAGTGGCTTCAAACCTGAAGCAAAGATAGAGCAGAGACAAATCTCAATAGGATTTTCTTTTGAACTCCAAAGCTAAAGCATTATTTTTTACTTAGTTATTTCTTTCTCATTTGTATACTGTAAGATAACAGCAGATGTAGTATCAGAAAATATTTATGAGGAAGTACCTACACAATTATCGGATAGAATAATGTCTGCTACTTAACATGGTCTATAATTTTTAGGAAAACAAGACTTTAAAGAGTTCTATAATTCAATAAACATAGTTTTGAATAAGTAGTATACCCATGAATGTCATGTTCTCCAAATTTCTGGTACACTTAAAGATCCTGGACTTTCAGAAGAGAACTAAAGCTCATAACAGAAGAATCTACGCTTTGGAGAAAATAATTTGTAATGAAATGCTGTACAATTCACTGTGCATTAACTATTACTGGTTGATATACATGAATCTGGTTATACTCAATGTTATTATTCTGCCTAGAACATACTGATTAATTATCCAAAACCAATTAAACAACCCAGTCCATCATTCTACTTAAAATAAAACTATATGAAGGATATGATAAGGTTTCAGAGGCTTGTTTTTATGGCAGTTCTTGAATGTTAAAGTAGCAGATCCAGGAAAGGGGGCAAGGAGACAGGAATTCTAGTCTGGATTTGCTCCTAAACTTCAGTATATAATGCTATAATCAGTGTTAAGAGTGGGTTGTTAAACACAACACAGGGATGAAGTGGAGGAGAAGAATTTGCTCTTAAGCATTAGCAAACTATTCTGACATTGAGTATAAAGACAAAACATTTATGAGACTTCACTGTTACGCGCTGCCAGTCATGTGAACTAGGATCTACCTGGAAAATATGTTTATGAGTAAACAAATCTGCTAATTAGAGCTAATCATGTCAGATGCATGGCCAACAAACATAATTAATGTAAGCTCTCTGATTCCATTGGGGAAAAGGTATTACTGAGTGCATGAAGTGAAAAATGTAAACAAAACTCAGTCGAAGGCAAAAAGGCGGTAAAGTGTGAAGAAGTATTAACTTAATTGTGGCTGATTGCACAGAAAACATTAGAGATTTGACAGAAGTTAGGTTTTAGGGAAATACAGAGGCAGATGAATGCAGAAAGGGAAAAAATGCGCTGGTTGATCTATAGAGAATAGAGGTTCAAATGACAGATTTAAAGTTTTTACATCATAAACAATTGTCAAAAGGTTACTAATACTCCATTTGCAACCCTCTGACATCAGACCATAGAAACAGCTACTCAAAACATCTATATTTATATATATAAGTTAGTAAACTGAGATCATATATCATCCTTTTTGTTGATGAAGAAATATAAGCTGTTTTGAAAATCCTGCTGTGTGCTACCATTGCAGGGAGGGAAAGATCACTGCCGTAAGTCAGAGTAGTTGCCATTACTGATCAAATGCCTATCCAATTAATCTATCTGAGGAGCTTCCAAGCTATGCTTTCCTATTGATGTTCATGCTCTGAATCACAACGAAAAGCCTGGAAGGCTGTTAAAAAATTTAAAGGAATGTTTACAACCCTATGATTCAGACTCCTTTTCCTGAGAATAAACAGGCCATTCTGTGGAGAGCAAAGCCATCAGCAAACACTTGAAATTTATTAAATACTTTTCTACAGCATTACTTCTCCACCTCACTAATTGCTGCAGCTGTTGTTACAAAAGCATTTCAATTACAGCTGAAAGGAGAGGTGGCCCATGCGAATCTTACTGGAAAAGAAGAATCCTCTCATTTGAGGTGTGATCCAACTTATGAATGTTTGTGACACCCTCCTGCTTTCCATAGTCATAACTGGGTGACATTCTGGCTTTTGTGGTGCAAATGCAAAAACTGCCATTATCTTTAACAGAATATAATTTCACCTTTTTCCTTTCTACACTATACAACTGCAGAGCTTAACTGTAGGCGTAAGAACTGTGAACTTTTTTTTCTCAGTTACACTAAAATTAAACAAGATAACCATGGCCTTACTTCTAGGTGCCACTCGAAAACAGAAACCAAAACCAAATGAGGACAGGCTGAATCGATTTCAGTTGAAGGAGTCAATGAACATGCATAGCAAAACAAGAATGTGCTGTGAATTGCCTAATTTATTCTGTCCCGGGGTGATGAAGCTCTCCTGGACAGTGTCATCAGACCACACATTCTGGGATGTTCATGGAATTTCCTAATTACCTCTTTGCAAAGACACGAGTGGCACAACAAAGATTTTTGAATTTTCATTTCAGAAGCATGAAGAAACCTATGCTATAACTGGCACAAATTGTTCTCTGCATTTCAAATCCCCAGAATGTTTCCAGACAGGTGGCAGCTGCAAATGCAGTGAATGAGATATGTTGCATCTGTTTGTAAATGTACTTCACACGTATGTTGTGCACAGTATTTTCTAAAATAACCATCAGCAAGGAGGAGGCAGCTACCTGTTTTCTTTGGCCTGGATTAGGAGGAAGACAGTAAAATGGGGATTGTTTCTTTCCTGGGGGCAACTATGAAATGATTTGGGAGGGCTCAATGGGATGGCACACAGATGACCTGCATCACAGCATCCCCTAGGAGCCTGTGGTGACACAGAGGAGAGGTGTCCCTAGAGCCTTGGAGAAGATGGTGTCAAAGGTTTTGCTATCCAAGCAGCCAGTGAACCTTGGTCATTAGAAAGTACGTCTGCAAGAAAGGTTGAAAGTGGAGACAGGTGTATTCCAAACTTAATCACTTCAACTGAAATTTCTGTATTTGTTACCTCACTGTAGTTTGTCTTCTAGTAGACCACAGCTTTAAGGAATGTTCTTACTAGGTTTTGTACCACCAGGCCATGGTTATCCTACAGTATGTTGTAATTGATATTCCAGTCAAGAAAAATAGGCATTATTTGTCCATCTGCCAAAATCAAATACCTTTATCTCATTTTTAATCACAGATCAATTTCTGAATCTCTTGTGGTCTACAGCCAGGTGAAACTACCGTGACCATCTATGGAAAAGGATTGCGGTTATTGTCCTAAAAAACCCAAATAAAGAGTTCAAATAATACCTTTAGATAGCATATCTTATTATGTGTAAAGCACATTGTTTCATCCCAATGTACTGGTCACATTCATTTGTTCCCTTTTCCTTTCATTTAAGTAATGAGTGGAACTTTAATAATATCTAATAAATTTGAAATACTGAAGATCATGTCCTTCTGAAAACTGCAAGCATGCTCATGCTAGGTAAAGAAATTCTTGTACAAAAGTATTCAGAAACACACAATTTACCTAACCATCTTGTAACATGAATTCACTACAATTTATTCACCTTTCCTGGTGCATTTACAAATACATTGAACCTTTGTGCAACAACTTGCAGCCACTGAGAAATTTTCACTCCTTTTTTGAGGTGCTATTGCTTCATATTTGAGATCTGGACCTGTAACAAGCATTTGTGCTATTTGTCTGTACTATAAAGTTTCTAGCACATTTCTGAGGTACTAGCGTGCAAAATCAATATCAGATGTTAAGAAACTACAATATATGATTAGAAATAATTTTTACAAGAGGTTAAAGAAGGGATAAATAGTGAACTATTGCCATTAAGCAGAATCAGCAGATAGAGCATTTTGCCAGGTAGTTCAATAGTGAAGTAGAAGCTGTATTCCTCTCTTTGCTACTTTTTGCCTAACTCACAGAAGAATAAATTTGCATATGAATGCTCTGATATATTCCTATTTTAAACAAACTTTTCCAAAATACTTATCCCTGATATTTCCTCTTTGCAAAGGAAGTTGCAATTAAGGGCAGGTTTCAAAGTTGCTGTTCCACTGATCATGACAGTTTTATCTTCAAGGTGATACCTATACAGAAGGCACCTTTCCATCTAAGTTTTCTTTATTTTCTAAGAAATCTTTAGTTATTTCTGTTTTAAAGCAATCTTTAAGGGATATGTGGGTTCCCTCCTTTGCAAGAGTTCCTCTTTTTTTTTTTTTTCTTTTTTTTTTTTTTCCCCCCCAGATATTTTTACAGTTCTTTTTCCTGGTTGTTGTGTTCAAGTACAGTCGTACAGAAAGTGAAATCAATGTTTCTTTGTGGTATTCGACTTCAGATGTCAAGTCCCAAATGGAAATTGATAGTCTAATACTCAAAACTCTTGGGCACTAAATAAGCTTTTTCCTTTGTGGAACCTCAGAAGTAGTAAAAACTGAATCAGCAACAAAGAAAGAATAAACAACTCCATCAGCTAGAGTGAAAGTAAAGAATCAAGAGCAGTGTCAGCATTGCTACAATTGTGCAATTTTCTTTGTTACAATACCATTATGAGTATTCACTTAATAGCACGATTATTTGCTAACAATATCAAATTTTAGAGCCAAATAAAGAGGAACATGAAAGATCTGTAAAAACTCATGATATACTAACTTATTCAGAATTAAATTCTTTGATGATTTTCTAACTGTGCACCTTGATAATTACCACTGGGATTTCACAATTGGAAAGTCAGACATAAAGTAAATCCTACATTTCTGATTTAATCAGAATTTTACAATAATAGCTGTTTTTTTTTAAATCAAACAATACTGTACTGAAATAAAGACAAAAGGCTGATTGCTTATGAATTTAAAGAATTTCAGGCAAAAGGAAAACTGTGAACATTTAGTCCTACATCATTCCTAACATAACCAGCCACAGAGCTTCCATAAAATATCTCATTATTATTAGTAGTATTTTGCAGTCTCTGGGGTTGAGATGTGTTCATTCGGAAATGAGAATCTCATTTCAAAATTTTGAATTATAGCACACAGACTGCAGGCTTTACTAAGTCATTTTAATGTTTATTTCTACACTGTTTGAAAAAATGTCCATGAAAAATTATATGAAAAATGCTGGTTGTTTATCTATTCTAGTTTGTACACCTGTACAACTTGGAACCTAAAAGTATTGGTTGAAGCTAGAGCTCCTGTGGCTTTGTGCCTTCTCCAGCACAGTGAGGATGACAAAATCTCTGGGGAGTTGGCTTGATACAGTGTTTGCAAGGTGTCAGGTGGACTTCAGACCAGTCCCCAAACCTCATATTCCAAAAGCAAATAAGGAAATAAAATGAAAAAACCTGCACACTACAGGCAGTCTTTTTCGTGGTTAAATTTGTGAGTCTTCACCTCTCAGACTGTAATCTGTTGTAACTTTTTCTACTGGACAGGAAAACTCAAATTTCTCCATTGAATTTCTGTTGCAAAATACAATCAAAGTATTCCTTTTCATTATGTGAATAGACTAAGAGCCTTCCTTTTCTCTGTTGTGCATGTTTTCCATTTCTTAATTCATTCTCCCTTTGTCTTTTCACGGAAGCTGATTCATATTTTAGTGTCTTTCTGTATTTTTGGTGACAAGGGAACCCTGTAGCCCAACAGAAATGGTCTCAGTACCAAGTGCAGACACGCATTACTGGTATATTTTCACAAAACTGTGTGTGTACCATACATACCTCTATCATCTTTATTGTTTCATTCTCATTTTCAGTAAACTGTAGAGAAGTTATAGAACACAGAGGCCTCAAATGTTCAACCAGTTTTGGCATACGGTATGCTCTTTGGCAAAGAGCATATGATGCTCTTTGCAGTCAACAAAATGGAATTTGTTCATGGGTTAGAAATGGAAAATCTTTGCTGCACAGGCATCAGCCTATAAAATCTAAAGTTAGTGCTTTCTATGGTTGCTGAAAATTCCATCAAATGGAGAGAAAATTAATATTAATACAATTATAATATAACTCTCTGGCCACATCCTCTACATTCAGTTTACTGCTGAAAAAGGATCATTAAGCCATTTCATAATTGACATACCAGTATGTGGTGCAGGCAGTGATTCGTGTGTCACTGAAGTAAAGACTGACTTTGGCCAAAGCGTACCTTATTGAAAAGAATCCAGGTTGGATCTGAAGGCATCTGGCCACTGAGGCTTTAGCAGTTTCCTGTAGTTTTCTCCAGCAATCACTTAAACTCACTGTTGCAAATTCTGGCCAAGTTTCTTACTCACTTTAACTGTCCTCCAGTCACGAGTTCCTATTAGGATTAATTTTCTATAAAAAAATATTCTTATCAGTCAGTAGTTTCTTTCCATGAAGAAATTATTCCTCTGGTCCCCAAGTCATCTCTCAATCTGCTTTTGAGAAGTTAAATTGCTCACTTTTAAGTTTTTAACAAACTTTCTCATTTTGAGCACTTAAATAATTCTCCACATACTTTCATAAACATGAGTATACAAACTAAGCATACACATCTGAACACTCTACACAACTCCAGCCAGAAAATGCTAAGTATGCTATCCCAAGCAGTCCTATGGAGAGATGTACCATTCCAAGATGCCACAGAAGTATGGTGAAACCTGTCATCTAAGATGAAGCCATGGACTTTCTGAAATAGCAAAATTCTTACCAACATTATCAGGGCCAGCATTTCCTCCAAGAGGAGCTGAAATCAATCAAGTGGGGAGAAACAAATGTTCAAAGCAAGAGGAAAAAAAGCGCAAATTGCTGAGACTTCTAATATTAGGCTTGTAAACAGAACATGACAGAGCCTCTGTTTCCTATATTACACAGGTTACACGGAAGTGCTGTAGTGAAACAACATGCATGGGACATTAATGAAGCACAAGAGTACATATTTTCCGCTTCCTAGGGAATTTATTAGGGAAAATTTTTTACTCCTCCAGTAGCATCAAAGTCATAAAACTGATTAAAAAGTATTAAGGTGTGGGACCTTAAGAAAACTAAAAAATCCCCCAGTGCACAAATTAATTTTTTTATCAGCAGTAATGTACATGTTAGTGGTGTAAATGAAGTTTCCTCATTTCAGGAATCTTTTGTGGGTAGTCACGTGTATGTCTACTGCAGACACAAGTTCCCAAGTTGCATCAGTAACACTAAAATGTTTACTTAAATTATTTCCTTCTTCTCAAACATCAAAGAATAAAATAATTAGGTGCACAGTGTGATTCTTCCACCTAATTTTATATATTTACCATGTGAATGATCTACAACAGCACAAGTCATCTAACCTCCTTGTAGGTGTTGGAGAGGAATATCACCCAGAGGTACAGCAGGGACAAACAGATGGCAGACAGACTGGCAAAGAAATCCATTCCTGAGTACTCTTTCTCTTTACCACAAGTATTGTGTTAGATAGATGTAAATATCTATTTTATAGACAAGAAAATCAGTGAGATGCATTGCATTTATATACATACACAGATAAAGGATTTTTTTGTTTTTTTTAAAGAAGGAAGGTTAAATCAGACATCCTCTTTGAGTGTCATCCCCAAGGGGGGGAAGTAATTAGGCTTCCTAGGGAGAAAAAAATGTGCATTTTAGAGCTATGATTGAAGAGGAAATCCTCATCAATTTTATCTGTGCTTGAAAATGAAAATGCCCTTCCAAACATCTCCACTGCCCCTAATTGACCCAAGCAGATACAGAAAGAAGATAAAGTAGGCAGATGTTGAAGTGAATTCTGGACAACAAATTAGAGATTGAGAAACCTTTTTACTCTTTGACAGCTGATATTTTCATTCTGGGTAATTTCCAAAAAGGTGAAAGGAAAGAAGTAAATATAAAGTATAGTGGTAACCTTCCCTCAGGGCATCACAGAATGTTATTACAGTCAAGGATTCATAGTTGTATGAGTGCATGGAGAAGATGTGCAAGGTGAGGTGGAGATGGAGGGTTAAAACTATCTTAGTGAAAGAATTCTATTATCTTGTCCATGAAAAGTGCCCAGTTTGAGTTCCTCTCTCTGACAACTGGAATCCATTTGGCTGACTTGGGAAGAGCATTTCCATGTGTGCCAACAAAGGCTCACAACCATCATGTTCTGTCTAAGGATGGCAGTCCAGTATTGGTTTGGTTTGGAAAGAAAGTTCCATTTAACTGTTCCCAAGACAAAATATGCTTGCCTGTAGTCCTGTTTGCTCAGGGAGCAGAGCAAGGGCTAGGCATCCTTGGTTGCCAGACCTCTGGCTGACTTACAGACTGAGCAGCTGCAGCACGGGCAGGCTGCCCAGCACACAAACATGTGAAGGTTATCAATAAAACTGGAGATTACAGGCTCCTTATACTTGCTTCATGTTTGTGTATGCAGTGGAAAGACAACTACAGTCTGCCTAACAAGAATGATGGTTGACAAAAAGCACTGCTTCCAATCATCAGAAGGCAAAAAGCACAAACTTCCTGGTAATTAAAGGCTGATAAGCTAGAGATGGCTAAAACCCTAATATTCTAAATTAGCAATGGATTTAATGGAATTTGCCTAATTCTAATTAGAATGTAAGTATTTGACTAAGAGAACTCATGTCCTCAGCTAAAGGAGAGATAGTTGAAAAGCAGGGTTTCAAAATTATAAAGGTGAGAAGGAAAATGGTTTGCTTTGATAAAAGCACAAGGGATATTTGCACTGAATTGAGGCACAGTTAAACAGCAAAGACTTCCACATGTAAATATAAGTATCTTATAGTCAACACAAACTGGATCGACATGCAGCTTTTTATGCTGAGTCTGAACATTTTTAAGTCCTTCAGAATGGTGGCTAATGGGTACTTCAGAAAAGCAAGCAAGTTGTTGCTGCTGTAGGAGTTAATTCAATTTTTTTTCATCTTTAACAGCCCTGCAGCAAGTCATGATGTAATGATGCAATTATAAAGCAATTCCTCATTCCATAGCACACATACCTGGTCTCCTACTGTGATAACATAATAATAACTGTGGTTATTATTTTGGAAATCAAGAGTATGAAACAAATTAATTAAACATAAATTACTAAACACCTTCCAAGTTCTTTGGAACACAACACTCTATGGAGGCCTGGTCTAAGATGAGTGTACAAATTGTCATAATAGGTCTGATCAAAGGTTCACTTATCCCATCTGATAGCTGCCAAGAAAGAAGGCTTAAATAAAAGAACAGGTACATAGTTAAGAATAGCTTATAAATAGAGTGCTACTCTTGTGTATCCTTTCTCTTTACAGCAATAATTGCTTGAGACACAAATTGCACCTAAACCATTAATACTCAACCTAAGACATACTCTTCACGAATATAATTATTGTTTCAACTTATGTGTATGAACAGTCTCCTAAGCAACACAATTTAAATGACATACGGGGTGAAAGTAGCACTTCCTTTTGATCAACTTAGAACCTTTGCCTGTTAATTCAGGTGTTCCCTAATTCTTCTGGTGTGAAAAATTTACAGAGATTTTTTTCTGCTTTGCCTTCTTGACCTTCATAATTTTAAAGAAAACTATTGTGCCTCTTTTTCAAGATGAAGAACCACAATCTATTCTACCTTTTCCCATTTAAAATCTGTTCCTCATCTCTAATAATACTTGCTGACCTTTCTGGTAGTTTTTTATTGTACTGCCCTGTTTACGGCAGGTCCAAGAACTTCACCCAAGACTTTTCTGTGTTCAGCTCAAAGTATCAAGGTAATCAAATAAAATCTTTTATGAAATGTACTAGTGATTTCAAGTGAAATTATATGTTAATTTTAATGTAAAAATATATCTATAGATATATATATCTGCTTGCAGTATTGAGATAAAGAAGAACCACAGAGACGCATGATGTTATTTATTTCTTCTCTAATTCTGCCTACATACATGGCATTTATTATGACACTTGATTTTGTGTCACTTCAAAACATTGAGTTATATTTTTAGAAATTTATTCATGATGATTCTTTTCAGAGTGGCAAAAGTAAATTTAGAGCACATCACTCTACAACTGTCGTGAGATGTTTGGAGACAGTTCTGTTTATATCACTTTGCATCTATCATTACTTAGATGAATCTTTGTTTTTATTGTCACTCACTGTTTGGGAACCCTTCTGCAACATTTTCAGAATCATTTGCAGATTTAGCTATCCTGAATACTTTTAAATGTAAACATACCTCTAATACTCTTTACCCTTCCCATTTTCTCTGCTCATTAACTAATCCATTAAACTCCCAGCACTTTCCTGGGACAAATCCCTGTGGCACATACAGAAGAAAATCTGTTTAAACAAGAGCCGTTGTGCACCTGTTGAAATCAAACAACAAGCTGTAGATAGAATGATTATTAATTATATTGATATAGGGCTTTCTTTGTGCATATTTTCATGAAAAAAAATAAAACAGAAAGCAAAACAGTTCAGTTTTTTTCTGTTCTAAGATTGCCCTTCTATTAATGCTGTGTATAAGTTAAATGGCTGCTTTCAGACACTGCTGTCACATGCTTTCTACAAAAATGCTTATTTACCATTGCAAACTGAATTTCCTGGAGATTAAAGCCACATCAACTCCACTAAAAAAGCAAGAGTTGTATTTATTTAAATTTTCCTAATATTCAAAATTAACATAATATTTAATAGTCATTTATACTTCTGAAAATCATATAATTTCTCCAATTGTATAAAAGGCAAGTAATTTTATTTCCTAGTATTTCTCGTGTTTTGATATCTAGGTATTGCATAAGTATGAGGAGGATTACAATAAATTGTGATGCAATCAGACATCACACATGTGAGAGGATAATTAAATTAATGAAATTCCTACCCAATTTTTCTTAAAAGTTTTATTTTCTCTTTCTGTTCCTGCTTGTCCTTGACAAAGATTTCCCTTGGACAAAGGTGCTTCTGCTCTTGGCAAAGAAGGAAATCGATCTGGATGCTTGATGACTCTTGCTATCACAATCTCTTTCACTTCAGCTTCACAGCAAATGCCTAAAGGAACTTGAGTGTTCACAATTTTTCCACAGTCATTTTAGTGACAATTTTCACCTCCCATCTATCAGTATGACTTTCTTGCCACATGACAGAACAAGGAAATTATTTTCCATACATCTTTAGATTTCCATATCCCAGGCCCAGTTCAATGAAATGTCAGAATTAACTTCTATACAAATAAAGCACTTTTATTTCAAAACAATCCTTCTCATACCCCCTTTATAACCACACTATCTTCCTTCTGCCTTTCCACCAAGAAAAGGCATTCATAGTAGTTCCTTCAGCATAAGTAACTCTGATCACATGAAGGCTAATTATCTTGTCCATTGTGAGGATAGAATGTCTTGCTCTTTGCCTAGCTGTTTAAATACTGTTTGAAAGTGTAAGCAACGGCAATAATAAAAGAGACACACTTTTTATAATAGCTTGTGAAAAAAAAAAAGTGGTACTGCAGAGTCTGGCTAAGTGTTCATCACCTCCAATGCTTTCCTGGATGATTGATTTCCTAATTCCTTTAGATTTCAATACTGAACATCATTCATCTTAATGAAATGTTTAACTGCTTTAAAAATATAAAGAGACAACTATAATTACTACATTTAGTCTAACTTTAAGTTCTTACCTGAAATAAGGCATGAGGTCGAAACTCCAATTTCACACTTGAATTTTGGAAAGTGGGATTATGCTTTCTGAATGATAAAACATTCACAAAGAGTCAAAAGGGAAAAAGATGAGTTTGGTAGTTTTAGACACCACTATTTTAATTAAAAATCTAGAATTTTTAGTTGGAAATTTTCTTCATTCAGAGTACTGAAAAAATTCCTGCAACAGAAATATAGACATTGTGCAAGAAGAACAGTCACATTGTAAATTTAGGAAGCTGTATTCATAGGAGAATATTATACATATTACTAACGTTCTTGGACACCCAGTTGGTGCCCTAATTCAAAGCAAAATATTTTCAACATACATGAAAAAGGACAAGATTTTATAACAGAATTTCTTAGTTCGTGAAAGACTGGCTTACACTGTTCACTAATGGTATGTAAGCCTAGGCTTTGAGTCAAGTATCTCTTTAAATAACTCACTGAATCATAGACTAGATGTTTCCAGGTATCCAAACTAATTTGCTTTATACTGAGCACTTATTCAGTTAATAAAAGTGATTTTTATTCTTGCATAGACTCCATGGCTCCTGAGTGCTCTCTAAGCTTTATAACATATACCCTATGAGGGTGATACATAAAAATTCTGCTGCCCATCCAAATAATGCTGTAGCTATTAAGCACACCCTGAACATAGAGCAGCTAAAGGTCATGAGACACTGAACAACAGAAAAAGGTAAGAATTCTCCTTAATGTGTGACAAGTCAGGAGGCTAGGCACTGAAGACGACAATTTTTTTAAACTCATTTGGGAACAATATGGCAACTCATGCAGCACAGATTTCTCTCTATTCCTGCCTTAATGTCTTCCACTTTGTAGAAGACAACCACTAACCCTTCTATGCTCCAAGTACAGATTAACTGAGGGGGCTAAAGCAAGTCTGCAGACAGCCCGTATCCTCCTCCTCCTCCTCCCATTCACTCTATCCAGTGAGGTGCATGGTTTGCATGTTAAAACATACAATGAATGTAAATCTGCACAATCCTCCCCAAAGCAGAAAGACAAGTCCCACTCTTTTCTTAATCTTTAATTCCAGCTAAGAACATCAAAGCCTTCACAAGTTTCTTCTTGTCAGGATTGCAATCATCACACTTTTCATCTTTTCCCACCTGTGGATGCCTAGAAACAAATCTATGTGTGAAGTGCACCTTGATCCAACCTATCTCAGAGAGCTTACCCCTCTGATCTGAGAAAGGTGGAAAACTATGCTGCTCTCAGAAAATTTTATAATATTAAAAAAATAGTCCTGTCCTTCAAATGTGATGGATTTAGTAGACTGTAAAACCCAGCCTCACACCAAAGGGAGGCTGAAGCTGCTCATCTGTGAGTTACGAAACTGGTTATATTAGGGCTGTTTAACATTGCCCAGTTGTCTGGGTGCCAACCACTTGGTTAAGACACACTTGCCAAAACATTTTCTCACAGAGCTTTCAGCTTTTCTCACCTGATAACTCCCTGCTTTTCTCACACAGTAAAATTTAAAATTATGTGTTTTGTTGGTTTTTGGGTCCTTATGGTGGGCCTCCTATGTTGAGTTGATCAAGTCATCAGGTTTAATTGAGAGTCTAGACGCCACAGTGAGTGCATCATGGATTTTGCCTCCTCCCAAGCAGCCTGACATTACCATCCATGTGGATGGCTACATAACATGATACAGAACATTTTGCTAAAATTAGCAGACCTGCTGGGCATTAACTGTACAGAGTAAATTTAATAGCATTGCACGGATATAAGGCAGGATAGACTTTGTCCCAAGAATTTTATGCTGTTTTTACATATGAAATGTCACGTTGCATTTTGCTCTTCCAAAAGCCAGTTTGAAATCTGATATGTTAATGTGATACAGAGGTTTGGAGAACAACAGGGACTAATTGGCTGCACCCCCATCTGGCCAGCCAGTTCTATTTCCCCTCTTGTGGATGTTACTGGTTTTATAAGCTGATGTACCACGATGAGCATGTCAGCTGCATCATTCTACAGCTGTGATAAATCCTTCTTCTCACAATGATGTCCATTATAGTGTCCTGATGCTAGTAGGCTGAGTTATGAGCTGGACATGGAGTGCTGAAGTGCTCTGGCAGCCAGCCAGGGACGTGCTACAGCACTGTGTGCTTGGTCGAGTGTAGCAGATGATGGCCCCATGCTGGAAATTGCAGTTCTCTCATGCTGAGCAGAGTTATGATAGGGTGTGATGTGTTGGCAAGTGCTGGCTATGATTTTATGGTAAAATTGAACAGCAGTACGAAGCAGAATGAAATTGCTTAACAGCTTTAGTTTGTCAGGATTTGACTTAAGCCTTTTTTTTTTTTTTTT
Source organism: Florisuga fusca (assembly GCA_038090715.1). Taxonomy (NCBI): domain Eukaryota; kingdom Metazoa; phylum Chordata; class Aves; order Apodiformes; family Trochilidae; genus Florisuga; species Florisuga fusca. The sequence goes on from JAAWXA010000009.1 coordinate 21,204,112, forward strand.
TTTTCTAGTAATGAACTAGGCCAGAGTGCTGTGGTTCAATACTCCAGGAATGTGGTCTCATAGCTCCACTTCAGCTATGAGTCTAGAAGTGCCTAAGTATTTTTGTTTGATTCTGCTTGTGTTTTGTTTGAAGAAATAGCAAGAATTTAGAGCAGATATTCTCATGAGACTGTCTTATGTGTGGTACTTCAGTTTAGGAGAAAATTCTAGGGTTTACGCAATTTCTATCTGTAGGTGTCTTCTGTGGGATTTCAGCATTTGAGACTGACTTCTCACTGGGATACTGCTCAATCTATTGCCACAGCCTAATGAACTAGTTAGGCTTCTCTGATTGTTCCATACAAACAACACATTTACTCTCACTGGAACACAGTTGGCAATACCTTTGATGAATTCCTTCACACAGAAAAAAACTCTCCCATAAATCCTGAGAGCTGTGAAGGAGCAATACCTGATGGTCCGGGTTATCTTGCCCCAGTCCTTATGCTAATGTTTTGCAAAGAAAAAGAATTGAAAATCCTGCCCATATGGAAGAAACCTTTTCTTTACTTTAGGGAAAGTTTAAGAGGATGCTGTTTGGTTTTTTCTAGTTTTGGTTAGGGATTTCTTGTTTGTTTTGTTTTGCTTGAGTGTTTTCTTTGTTTTATTAAAAAGATTTGGAGAAAACTACTGTGATAGCAAATTAGTTTAAATTTTTAAGAAGTACCCCCTTAATGCTGGAACTTGCCTATACCCTGTAATGCAGAAGGGTTAAGAAGAGACTATTTAATCTTTTAAATAGGAAATATTTTTTAGTTTTTTACTAATTGAAGCCAACATTATGTCAATCAATATGTACACTGTGTCTAAAATTCACAAGTGGTCACTGACTTCTCCACTATTTATCTCTTCAGTCTAGCCCACAATAAGCATATTCAACCAGTCTTTTTGAAGGTGGCAGAAGCATGGGCCATGGTACTAAGGTCCATATCTGAAAAGAATTGAAAATATCATGGTCTTTCATGATAAGAACTTAGACTTTATTTCATTAGATTTTCTACAAACACTGGAAAATGAAGGAAGCTGAAATTTTATTTTTTTTTATTGTCCAACTTTCTGGCAAAAGTTCTAGATTCAGAAGACTGCCAAAATACCCACATGCCACTGTTATCTCCTCACTTTTTATCTCCTTCAGACATGAAAAGGCAATTTGCTTTCATCACTGTCCTGATTGATGTCAGTAGAATATTTAATGCAATAGAGAGATGTAAAACTGGGCATCATCAAGATGTTACTCATATTTCAGCTGTCATCACCTCAACAAATCCTTGCAACCTAGCACATCCTTAGATTTAACAGAGATGACAGCAGCTTGAATCTTAAGCATCCTGTGAGAACCTTTGGTGTGGATAAATTGCTCAACAATAATTCCACTCAGTCTGAGGAGAGAGAATGAAGGGAACAATAGCATAACCTTGTCCACTCTCACATGCAAGCCAACATTTAGGATCCAGACTATCAAAAGTACCTCATGGTTTCATAACAGCATGAACATTAATGTGTAGTTGGCATCAAGAAGTCATCTCTCAACGAGTAAATGTATCACTAATGTACTTCAGCTGGAACACAATTACCATGCTTAGAGAGTTCTGGTGCATTTCCATTTGTCCTACCCTTTTCTGCCCTTTTCCATAACCTTGAACAGAAATAGAAGTGGTTAAAACTCAACATGAAAGGTGCCATAATAAAATGAAAGACCTTGTCACACAAGACCTTGACTTCAAAACCCCAAAATTATCTGTGGTATTTAAAAATTCCATTACATCACTTGTTTAAACTGTTACTGTATTAATAGCTGTTATTTATCTTTCTGGTTACTAGACTGCATTTAGGGGTGTGAAATTTAAATCTACTTTTAATTCATATTCTCATTAAGGATCCTGTTTGTTGTTAAACATTTGGCATTTTATTTATCTTGTAGTCAAGCAAGGTATGTATTTTGACATTTCTTCCATTTATATGTGTGCTGATTTCTACTTTTATGACTTTACTAAGATTTGCTAAAATGTTGTCTTCTATGTTAGCCACATTTTTTACTATATTAATATCGTGTATTACATGAACTACCTTTCTGTGTTTTAATTTCTATGCTGTAGTAATATCTGTGTTGTAGTTATCTGCTCTGAATTCCTGAATTTTAGACTATATATATATATATAAACAGACACTTTAATTTTAGTAATTTCTTTAAATTTTAAACTCTCAAAGACAGTCAAGAACCCAAAACATCATCAATCCTGCATCTGAAACTACCACATCATTCACAAGTATGTCATTCACAAGTTGGGCCTGTATTCTGAACATGGCACAATGGTTCAACCAGGAATGAAATTGGATTTATATCTCTTTTGTTAGTTACAACATAATTAATCTTTTATTTTTTTGAAGTTTGCTTATTAGGACAAAAAAAAAGTACTGTAACTGCAGAAGACTGTGAATTTTCCATGATTTTAGGGAATTCATCATACAACCATAGCCAGGAATTTAAGTACAAACCCATTCCAACCAAAATTTCTGACTCTAAACAAGTTTTAGTCTCTGAATTGATGTCTGTCCTCTTAAAAAACTTATTTTATTAACTAAATCTCAAACAGAATGACAAAATGACAGCACAAACTTTACTATCTGCCATGTTTAAAAGAAATTAAAATTTCCATATCTAGTAAGAGTAACAACATTTTTTTAAAAAAATAAATAGTTCCTCATACTTAAGAATAAAAAATCCCCAGATATGGAGTTGTTATATACCAGGGAGGAAATTCACAGAAAGTGTCCATTAAAAAAATTATGTTTTCATATTTATGAAAATGGTACTATGCAGAAATCAAATAATAATCTATTACAACAGTGGTAAGTGTTGGATAAAAAATACTTTTCTTAATTGATGTATTTCAATACTCTCCTCATCTTTCAAAAAGTCATAATTTATAATCATAGAATGGTTTGGGTTGGAAGTGATCTTAATGAACATCTAGTTTAAATCCCCTTTCCATGAGTAAGGACACATCCCCCTAGACCAGTTTGCTCAAAGCCCCATCCATAATCCCTTATATCCTCTTACATAAAAAATAGATTAGCCAAATTACTGGGTTTATTAAGCAGAAACTTTAAGATACAAGCAGTTTTTAGGCATGAATGTACATTTATGGTTATCATAATAGATAATAATATCAAATTTACAGTAAAGACATAAAAAGTGACACAAGACTATTTAAAAAAAGACAAATTACTATTATTTCCTGGTAGCAGGATAGGGGTTTTTTTTTCTTTTCTTTTCAAATGAAAAAGTGCAATTTTAAATCAAATTCTGAAAAGCTTCTGTCTTAAGACAACTGCACTCAGTGGGAACTTCTGAGTTTACTGTATTGGAAGAAGTATCATGTTATATGTAGTTGCTTGATTTAAAGAGTAAACTAAAAGCTCTAATAACTATTGTTGTTGGCAGAGAACCAGCAAAATGCAGTATGTATGGCTTATGGATTGGCTGGTATTTAACACAAAAATACACAGGCAGCATAAACAACCTCTTCTTCATTTTAATTGAATTCCTATTAAAATACATAGCAGAGAATAAAACTGAAAGTGGCCACAAAAACATTGCAGTAGTTTATGGATTCATTCATTCAACACATCATATTGCCTCATTCATATATCAGTCAGCCAATTTTGATCAAAACATTGGTTTGCTAATGGCTATGATTTTTCTGGGTAGGAAGCTACTAACAAAAAGAAGTTTTCTTGACATATTGTGACTATATAAAGCTAGGAACAATAAAGTAATTTGTCTGAATGCCTAATGAATTAACAGCATCAACAACAAAATTATACTAGTCCACTGATATGCTTTCCAGTATTTTGTTATTTTACCTTTTTATTATCTTATTTTATTATATTTTTTCCCCTTTCAGATGAGAGGTATTTTTCTAGATAAACTCTTTTCATTTTAATTTTTTGTTTATCCTGGAACCACAGGAGAATGATAGCCTCAACATCAACATCAGGTTTAGAGCAGAAAGAAACAGAGCTTGAGACTAGTAGATTAACATACTGTATATTCAGAGAAAGGAAATTGCCTGAGGAAGTATCTGAAACATAATAAATCAGTTTCAAGAATAAAACAGAACCATTTATTGTTATGCCACAAAGCCTCTTAAGGATACACTGATTTATTTCTACTGTCTACATACAAAAAATGTAAGCTGCAATGATTACTATAATAGAAGAGAAACACTTTTTTTGACTATTCGAATAGCTGGTTTTAACCAGGAAGCTGCCAATATCTATTTCCAGTCATCCTGTGGAAACCCAACTGTGACAGATGGCATCCAGCTTGCCTGACTTGAATTTTACCTGCGGTATATTCACTGATGATTAAAATCACCGGTATCTATCTGTGTGTGTTTCTACATACTTATCTTAGACTATCTTTCCTTATCTTGAGTTATGCTGCATATAAAAACCCTACTCTTCTGGCATAATAATGATGGTACAGTACAAATCTTTCCACTAGGACAGTTAAATTCTTGCTTTCTCATTTAATTCCTAGGCAGGATCTGTGACCTATTCTCTTTGGACATCTCAGTTCTTCTGGATGAACAGACCCCATCCCTCTGGACTCTCTCAGAAGAAGCCTTGGCACAGCTCTAGCATTCACTCCTTTTTTTTTTGACCTATTCAATTTTTCCACTTTTCCACTCATTGTCTCCAGAATTCAGACTTATTTTCTTTCATTTTTGGATGCAGTATTTTTTCTTGCTTCTCACTTGATATTCTGCTATGCCAGCTAAATCTTCCTCTTCTCCATCTACACATTCTCCTACTCATTAACATGTTGTCGGTGTTCAGCATCTCTCCCTCACCTCTCACACGTGGAAGTGTTATCTCTTATTCACCTCCTTTGCTGGCAACAGTCATGAAAGTGCTAGAGCAGGAAAGATGCCAGCATTTTAACTTTTGTGTTGTCTAAACCTGAGCAGATGGTCTTGCAATCTCCTTGGCAGAAGAGTCTTGAATGTGTAATAGATAAATTCTTTGGGGTGAACTTGTGGGAAAATGGAGGGCTCTGAAAGTCATGGTGCACTGAGGTCAATGTTTTGAGAGGAAGCTGAGAGGTACTTTGACTTTCCTTCCTTTCTTTATTTAGAGTTTCATTTGAAAATTTAGCAATAACAAAGGTGAGACCTTGGCCATTTTAATTTCACAAAAGCCTGGCTGTTGTACAGCCAGGGATAAATAGCACTTCAACCTTCTTACTTGAAAACATAGAAGTTTTCCTCACTCAATAGTGCCAGTCTCCCAGTGTCACTGGTGTGTAACCTCTCTCCTAGCAGTCTTCTCAGAGCTGTCTGTGATTCAGGGACTGCTTCTGATATAACATGGTTGTGCAATCTGGGCTCAAACTTCTGAGAAAAATGCTACATTGTGAGAAAGAGCTGTGAAAAAGTACTAAAGTAGAAAAGAAGGGTAAATGACAGGTAGAGGTAAGATTGTTGAAACAGGGATAGTTGACAACTCAGTGATTCCAGGAGAAAAAACTGACATGAGCAGGTATAAAGATGGCTCATCAGCCACACTGAGATTCAGCAGTGGAAGCTGACCCTTTCACACCTGCCATCAAGCTGTCTGGCCAGCACAGACTTGCTTCATGCTTTACTGGGGGTTGCAAGTACAGCAATACTTATTCTCCTCTCTTGTTTGTCCAGATCGTCTGTTGTGTTTAATAGCCAAAAATAACTGTTTTATACTCTTTGGATGTGAACATATTTCTTGCAGTGTCTTTGGTCATGGTATAAGTTGTCTAAACAAAGTGACACGGCGAAGATAAGATAAAGACATCAGCTGAGCAAAGGAATCGGCCCTGTCAAGACAAAATGTCAGGTGGTGATTAACCAGGGAGATTTACATAATAGCTACTGAGTGGGAAGCCTCTCCTTAGAAATAAACAACACTGAGAAAAATGTGGGCCACATAAATTCTTAATATGAACGGAGAGCTCAACACTCCACCATTATTGTTCTCCTAGTGACTACTAGGTAAATACACCACTAATACAGAATCCAGAACTTTGACCTTAGGAAGCAAAGAAAAAACAATTTACTGTGTTAATCCCATCAATTGCCTGTCTTTACCCCAATCTATCAAGAAAATACTGATGCATTATAAAAAGGGAAATATAGTTTCAAATTACAGTCATATTGTACCTCAATGACAAGAAGCTGGATGTAGAAATATCTAGGCAGAAGTTTTTCCCTTATGTATTTGATATTACATCATCCATGGTAATCCAGTGAGTCACTTCCACCCATAAGTCCACAAATGAAATCCTGGCTCTGCTAGTGGCAAGGACAGAGCTCCATTTCATTCAAATTTCAAAAATCAGACGACCACACGGATCTATGAACTATTGAGTATTTTATCAATGTTTATTGAATAAAGGTTTATTCAAGTCAGAATTGCATGTTGACCAGGCCAGACTTCAGTAGGATCCATCTGTTTTAGCACGATAGAGTGGTTTTTGCCCTTACCTTCCTGAACAGTTCTGACGTAATTAAACTGGGATTAAATCTCATTACGACTTTGACTCTTTTTTTTCTCGTTAAGTGATGCTATTTTTTGTGGCAGCCAGATGTGACAAAATTAGAAGACAAATGTACTCAAAGAACATATGTGTCTGAAAAATGAAAACAGTCAGGAAACAAATGCATGTGCCCTCTTCAAATCACCAGTCAGTATCTAGATGTCCATGAAAGAAACCAATTAAGACTGAATGCAACTTTCATTTGCAGTATTTCCCATAAGACTGCTTCCTAAGACATAAAGTCTGAATGCATACTGCATATTCTAGTTCATTTTCTATTTAATATATGCCATGTTCTGCCTCTAGAAAGATAATTTATCCATTAAATTTTTGGAAGTTAGATGATTTCAAGTTACTCTCTGTACTTGTGACAAGTTTGTCCAGATGCTCTAGATATTTTTTTAATTTATTATATCACAGTATAGATTTAAAATAAGAAATTTATATGGCTACATGTATAAATACGTTTCTGCTACAGTGGTAATAGGGAGTTTTATAACAGTATTTTCTATCAATATTTGAGGCCACTTCACCTTATTTTTATTACAATGCATTTTGTATTTCCCAGATAAAAAATAAAAAAAATTTTAAAACCCTGATGTCTGTGTTTGGTTTTATGCATGTGCTTTTTCATCAAGTACTGAGATTGCTATAGCTTATTAAAGTCATTCAAGTAATACTGAACGTGCTCTCTTACTGCTTGTTATTTCAAATACATTATTTTAGCTTGACCTGCAAAATTAACAGCTTACTACTGTCAAAGTATCCAAAGAAGCCAAGCCAAATGGGATTCATCAGGAGAAAGACTTATGAAATGTAGAATTATAATAGCACAGAGTAAATAGAATTTAAGAAGGAAACCAGGAATATATCACACCTTGGTATATTCAGAAACATTAGTATTTGAAACCACATCTATATATTATAATATGAGAAGTTTACTAAATACCTAAAAGCTATAGTCAGTGAAAATACTGAAACTTGTTTTCATCCAGAGAAAACTGAATACTTTTCTTAGTGCAACTGCCAAAATACAGGTCAACAGCTTTCCTGCTGCATGTTTATTTTGTAATGATTGTTATTGGAAGAAAAAGAGGGGAGGAAAGATAAGAGGGAGAGGTTGCTTGATGTCTTTTTATAAGCACTGTTGACTAAATAGGAGAACTGGAGCAGTTCCTCAGGATTTAAGGTGGAGACAAGGGATGTGTCAGGATGGCAACGTGGATGTAGTAGCCAATTGCTTGAACATTGCATCAAGATTAAACTGCTTGAGAGACAAAATGCACAACTGTGACGAGCAGTTGAAGTCTGGAACAGGGGCATGCAGAAGGAGCAGGGAGTATAGGGTCTTTCATGGAAGGGAACAGGTAGAGTGAGACTGAGGCAGGATTCTTCTTTTTGCATTTATTAGAGAAACTAGAAAATCTGATGTTACTATGTACATGATCTTGAATATTTTCAGAATCTCCTGAATAAACAATAGGTGTGTCAATGTGATTCCCCACCACAAAATCTTTTTTAAATCTGTATTTTTTTTTAAACTTTAGAAACTCAAGACATAAGAAACTCAGACTTTGTTATAAGAATGCTATAATTTTCATAAAGTCAAATACACAAGGCTTATGTAACAGCATAATTAAGATTGCACTTACTGCCTTAGATCCAATTCCTTCTGTGTTTACTTGTATTATTTATTTTGTTTTCCAGTCACCAAGATATTGAAGATCCTCCTAATATTTCAGATTTTGATTTCATAGCATCCTTGTGACTCTACTCAGCAGTGGTAAGGCCACACTTGAAGTGCTGTGTCCACTTATTGGCTTGTCAGTATAAAAGGGAGACATGATGCTAGTGAGGAAATGCCTTTAAAGGGACTCATTAAAAAGACTGGAGCATGTCCCATATGAGGAATGGCTGAGAGAGCTGAGACTTTAACCTGGAGAACACTCAAGGGGGATCTCATCAATATCTACAAATATATGAAGAAAGAAAGTAAAGAAAATGGAGCCAGGCTCTTTCCAGGGGTGCCCAGTGACAAGACAAGGAGAAACAGAAACAAGCTGAAAAAAAGGAAGCTCCCTTTGAACATCAGGAAATACTTCTCATCTGAGTATGGCCAAGCACTAGCAAAGTTTGCCCAGAGAGACTCAGAAGTCTTTATTCTTGGAGGATTTAAAAGGCATCTGGATGTAGGCCTGGGTAACCAGCCTTGCTTGAGCAAGCAGGTTGAACCAGTAGAGGTTCCTAAGTCCCTTCCAATATTAACCATTCTATGACTCTGTGTGGGAGTACCACCTTATAGCTTTTCACACTTATGCATTCAGAAATCTGAGGCAGTGAGGATGGGATCCAGACCACTTAAATTCACCAGCTATCTTCCAGTTTGACCTGGAACTTTCCTTAATAACTACAGGTAACCTATATTTGACCCTCTACCATTCATGCAAGGAGGCTGGAATTAGAGTAAAAAGAAGTTTTGCCATGTTAATATTAATATAATGTGCTTTATGTTCCCACTTTACAGGCCTTACATGGAATTGTGTGGGTGGTTTGGTTTTTAAATCCCTTTTGCTATTACCTTCTCCATTTGACCTCTTAATTTCCTCTTATCCCTGATATCCCCTTTGCCATTCCCCAGAGCCACCCCAGCCCCTTGCCACCAGGCAGGCAAGAGATGAAGGTAGAGCCCCATGGCCCTGTTTCTGAGCTGTTGACAACAACCCTGTTTGCTAAATCTGTAACGCATACCACAGGCTCCCTATCACTGCTTATTATAAACTGTAGATGTGCATGAAGAGTTGTAATTTGAACTCCCATAACCTAAAGGTTTGGATAAAGATGGAGTGATTTTTAAAAGCACTGCACATTGGCAGCTCTCACTGACCTTAGTGCTGTTTCTTTAGAAATCCACAAGATACTTTTAAAGACAAACAGACAAGTATATATTAAAAAAGAAGATGGGTGGCCTTGAAAAACACAGCAAACACCTAAAAGGAATGAAAACATTAATAATTAATTTCAACTCCATATTCTGAAACAAAATGTCAAGGTTTGAAGATGAGTAGTGAGTGCTGAACACCTTAAATATCACATTTATATCACCCATAAACAAAACATAGATTACATGCTGTGTGTTTTCATCAATCTACCATTAGCAAAGTGAGCTGTCTGCAGTATTTGACACTTGCTATTTGTGATTTTATGCCCTCATTAAAATATGCATTTTCATACAATATTTGCAACACTAATAAAGATTCTGCACTACAATTTACTCTAGTTATTTGTCACCTTTTCCAAATAGATATTTAGGGCTGACTAGCTTTTAATTGCCGGTGGGAGCCCCCAGTCTTAATTTAAATCCCCAAGTTAGATGTCAGAACTTTGATGTTGTGAATACCTAACCCCCTACCCCCTCCGAGAACAAGCCATACAAAGAAAAAACATCTATGTATAGAGTACAGAGTAGCCTAATACATATCTCCCAAACAAAAATGCTACTTGCCTATATCTAGCAAGTGAAAACGTGCTCCTGAGAGATGCTCACACCTCTTAACGCCAGTGAGAATTCAAGAGAAGCTCTGTACCTCCCAACAGTGAGTCTTGCACCGATGATCAAGCATTTCTATCCACTGCCATGCTCTAACTTGTCTGATCTCAAGCAGGTTATTGCAAAAATAGAAATTACACATAATTTTCTTCTGCAGTTTTGAATAGTTTAATCAATGTGCTTTATTGCACATGCCACTCTAACCATTCTTGTGAGGATTTAAATCAAAAGATTGTTCAGTTACACGAGTAATTCTTTGAGGAATAAAGTGCCCTGCTGTATTATGCAGCAGTAAGGAAAATGGCATATACCCTTTAGACCCATGGCACTAGTGATGGTTCCTAGTCTGATATATTATTCTAATATTCTCCCAAGTTTCATTATGAAGTCATGTTGACCACTCTGCTGCTAGTAGATTTTGGAACGACTCACTTCCTGCTGGAAGGTACAGTGAGAGAAGATAGTGCTACAGCTGACACCAGGCATCTGTCATCAAAATTGTCAGGAAGCTAAAAACAAAATAGGTTTGCTAGACAGGCAATCAATTCCCAGAATTTTCATCTTCTATATCCCTGCTGTGTCTCTTGTCATTATTAGTAATGCTACAATGGCTACTTCAACTACAAACATGAAATAATATTTTTTAAAGTGAAACAATGGATAAAAAAGGTATTTTTTTTCTCCACCATTTTAACATTTTCAACACAATCCCTCTCTTTGACCATGAACATTACAGCGATCACTTTCCACTTTCAAATCTGATGTCATACCACTATTTATAAATAGTCGAGATAGTATTCAGATAGTAAAAGTAATATATTTTTAACTTATTTTAACATTTGTAATTCCACTGTATAATTTACTGTACTTATAATGCTCTCCTTTAAAATTAAAACATTTACCCTAATACAAAACTATCACTTCCTTATGTATCAATAGAATTTCAACTGCTTAATAAGTAAATCTTACCATGATTTTCCAACATTCATTTTCAGAAGAACATATGCAGTGTAAACACAGCAATTGCAAAATAACTTATGATGCTAATATAAAGCACGTTTATTCCAACATTAGTCCTAGATTTTCAGGACAGGACACTATTATTTGGATCCACTTGACATTATTAATTTATAAGTAGGTTTCAATTCAATACTTAGGGACTGTTGCCAAAGGACCTCTTTAACTAAATCAGAGGCCATGTATATACCATTTGTTTTGGAACATTTTTCTAGAGAGTGTGTAACCTTCTGAATTGGCCTGATTCCTACTGGAAAATAATAAAATGCAGTAAGGAACAGGTCCATAAATATTGTATCTACCCTTTGACTAAGTTAAGAAACAAACAGATTGCAATTCTGGACAACCAGAAGGAAAGCAAGTAAATAACCAGTCCTATGAAGAAGATGAGCTATAATTTCCTTGTTGTGCTGGCCAGGTCCCTAAGACTTTGAGACATCAGAAGAAATTCACATCAGCATCACCCACCATGCTCTTTAGTCCCTTTTTTGTCATTGCCTTCCTCCATGTTATCAATGAAGTTACTCAATTTCTCTCACACTTGCTATCCACTTCTGTAAAATGAGATGAGAGTAACACTTATCTCTCTAATGTCAGGAGATTATGTTTGTAGTCCGAGATACATTTATACAAAGCTCTAAAAATGTTTTACTTCTCAAAACATGACGAGATTTCAGCATCAAGGGATTAAACTCTCTGAAATACACTCTTTCCTTAATGATGTCCAACAACATGAACATCCCTACCTGGCCTTCAGTGCCACTTTCTAGGCTTTTTAGATATTAGCATTAGAAATTGATTTCTTTAATGGTATCTTGGCCAAAGAGTAGGTTTTCATAAATTCCTAGATCATAAACCCCAAAAGACCTCAGAAATCATTACCACTTACATAACACAGATTGCAGGGCTTCCCTGAGGTTAGTGCTTGTCCAAATGACATCCATGTCAGAGAAAATGATTACTCCTGATGTTAAAAGCACCAGGCTTTTCTAAAAATGTAGATGAACTTTTTCTAGCTTCAAATCTAGCTAATGAAAAAAAAATTTCTGTCTGTTTGATTAGAGAGTCTATGTTTGTTACACACAATAACAATACATGCCATGGACAACCTTTCTTGCTTTTTATTTTATGAATGGAATACCTAGAGCTTCTCCAGTCTTTTAATGTGTATTTTATTTCTCACTTGTTTAAACACTTAATGAAAATTTTCTGTACTGTTTCTGTGTCAATATTCTTCATGTAGTCATCAAATGGGCAGAGAATCACGGGGGAGTCATAACAACAATGCAAACTGAAAAAAATGAAACAAAATCTGTTTAATATAGGTCTGTACACATAAGGACAATATATGGATTTTGCTGCTATGCTTTCTGAATGAGCTACTGTTTATTTCATGACTTATCAGTACTTTAGGTCCTGTGTTAGCTGAAAGATTTGTTTTACATTTTTTCACTACGTATTAATAAAAATGAGACTGACCTCTTTAGAATAGCAGAAGTTTCCCTCTACATTTAATACGTGTCATCTAACTAATACTTTCTTTTTTCATATATTATTTTCATTTATTTTCATATTTTTCAAATATTTTTCAAAAATAATAACAATGCTAAATCTTTGTCTTACACTATTTTAAATATAAAATATGAACTAAATTTACCAACAGAAATAGTCTTATTAAAATGAAAATATTTGAGAGGAATAATCTTACTTTTATCTTTCTGATGTCTTTCATTATATTATCCTTGTTTAACACTTTAGTAGCTGAGGACCATACCACTGTTGCATTGGCTTTCCTGCAGGTTTATATTTCACAAGTTGGATTATTTACTGTTCTTTGATAATTATATTATAGTTATTATCTCCTTTCTTATGGAGTTTCTCAATTTGTTCAATAAAAATTAAAAAATATTGGTAATAATCTAGAGAGCTTTCTGATTTCAAGGCTCTTAGATGCAAGGTATCTACAGATAGTAGCTTGAAACTGTTTAAATTCAGTAGCTGATTTAACACTGTTACAATTTAAACAGAAAATGTTTTCCTTATCCTATGATGTAACTACAGTGCCTGGCAGGGTTATGGAGCAGATCATCCTCAGTGCAATCACACAGCACCTGCAGGATGGACAGGGAATCAGACCCAGCCAGCACGGGTTTAGGAAGGGCAGGTCCTGCCTGACCAACCTGATCTCCTTTTATGATCAGGTGACCCGTCTGGTGGATGAGGGGAAGGCGGTGGATGTGGTCTACTTGGACTTCAGCAAAGCCTTTGACACCGTCCCCCATAGCATTCTCCTGAAAAAGCTGTCAGCCCACAGCTTGGACAGGAGCACCCTGTGCTGGGTTAGGAACTGGCTGGAGGGCCGGGCCCAGAGAGTGGTGGTGAACGGGGCTGCATCCAGTTGGCGGCCAGTCACTAGTGGTGTCCCCCAGGGATCAGTGTTGGGCCCAGTTCTGTTTAATATCTTTATAGACGACTTAGACGAAGGGATTGAGTCTATCATCAGCAAATTCGCTGATGACACCAAGCTGGGAGGAAGTGTGGACCAACTCGAAGGCAGGAGGGCTCTGCAGAGGGACCTGGACAGACTAGAGAGCTGGGCCGACTCCAACGGGATGAAGTTCAACAAGGCCAAGTGCCGGGTCCTGCACTTTGGCCACAACAACCCCATGCAGCGCTACAGGCTGGGGACAGAGTGGCTGGAGAGCAGCCAGGCAGAAAGGGACCTGGTAGTTTGGATTGACAGGAAGCTGAACATGAGCCAGCAGTGTGCCCAGGTGGCCAAGAAGGCCAATGGCATCCTGGCCTGTATCAGGAACAGCGTCACCAGCAGGTCCAGGGAGGTGATTCTGCCCCTGTACTCAGCACTGGTGAGGCCACACCTCGAGTACTGTGTCCAGTTCTGGGCCCCTCAGTTTAAGAAGGATGTAGAGGTCCTGGAACAGGTCCAAAGGAGGGCAACCAAGCTGGTGAAGGGACTCGAGCACAGATCCTATGAGGAGAGGCTGAGGGAGCTGGGGCTGTTCAGCCTGAAGAAGAGGAGGCTCAGGGGAGACCTCATCACTCTCTACAACTCCCTGAAAGGAGGCTGTAGCCAGGTGGGAGCTGGACTCTTTTCACAGACGACCTTCAACAAGACAAGAGGACACAGTCTTAAGTTGTGCCAGGGGAGATTTAGGTTAGATATTAGAAAGAATTTCTTCACGGAGAGGGTGATCAGGCTATGGAATGGACTGCCTGGTGAGGTGGTAGATTCTCCGTCCCTGGAGACATTTAAAAAAAGACTGGATGTGGCACTCAGTGCCATGGTCTAGCAACTGCTCCGGTGGGTCAAGGGTTGGACTAGATGATCTCTGAGGTCCCTTCCAACCCGGCTAATTCTATGATTCTATGATTCTATGATACAACACCTGGCTTTTTCCCAGAACAGAAACATTTACTGAATATTTTTTCATTTTAAAAATTATTGCTATGTTCAACTATTTCCATTTTGAGTAATGTGTATTCTGTAATCGTAGTTGCATTATAATGAAAAGATAGTCCTGAGTTATGTTAATTGATGAAGCTACGCAAACCGGTTTCCTATCTTTTGAGTCAAACCCCATGAAGCTGTCCACATTTTTGTGAAATAACAAATATTCTCTTTGTGAAAGATAACTAAATTGATAATCAACATCTCAGCAATCAATATTCCTGATAAATTAAAGAAAAAGAAATATTTGTTTACAGATGCACATACATGTACACAACACAAATACAGTCACTTTCTCTTTATAACTGTGACTGACAGAAACTGAACTCTTGCCTAAAAATATCTTTCAAAAACTTCAAAGAGCTCATATTTCTTTACAAGGACAGACATGTCCCCATTTTCCCTCAATATGCTGCAGAGTTGTGAATCATTAATGTTCGGTTCATAGGTGTATAGAATGTACTGCAAATATTCACAGACATTAGTTTGATTTGAGAACAATATTGCATTTGCAATGGGCATATTTAAAGAGTTACATGAAGTGCAGATTGTAGAGACTGAGAGAACCTGAAAAAGAAATTACTCTAACCAGTATATGCAGGAAGTGTTAACACATTTGTAATGTTAAAGGAACTCCCCAAATTAACGTAAAATAAGAACAAAATAAGAAGCAGACAATATACAAATGACTCTGGAAAATACCATGCCATATAATTTAGGAGGAAGCCAGGATAGAAAACAATAGCTGGAAGCCAGAGTGGTTCTGGATGCACCTGTGCAAATAGTTTTTTTCAGGGTGCTAAATATAGGAGATGTATTCATGCTAGATATAATAAAAGATCAGACCTTTACTTCAAGGAATCCAAGGGTTATAAATAGGAAGAGAGGAAAAAAGAAGCATATATGTATGTGTGCGTGTATGGTTTCAGTGCAAGTCCTTCTGACGCACAAAGGAATAAACTACTGACAGTCTGCAGTGCTAAGAGGCAGGAACTCTGGCAACATGTGCTTAATGCTGGATACCATGTATTTCTTTTGTCTGTATTTGCATGGTTGTACCTATATAATCTACATGTTGTCTAGATGAATGCATAGCCTATAATTAGGGAACACATTTTCTTCTGAGTTGATTTGATAGAATCCTCTGTTTAATTAGTAAATAAGATTGTTACTTGAAAATTCTTAAAAAGCTCTTTATCCCCATGAAAATATAATCAGGCTTCTACATCTGAGATACCTTGTAGTTTGATGAAAAGCACTACATGGTTTGATACCATAATAATCTGTGACTACCATAATAATCTGATGTTATCAGCACAGGATGTTAAAGAAATACTGAAGTCCAAGACCTTATCCTGTGACTTGCTGACTCAAGTCTGCTTGTCATGGTGTATTTACCCCTGAACAGAAATTCCGAGTAGTGCATAGTCAGACACACACTCTTTATAAACTCGAAAAATATGTTCATTGTCGAAAATGCACTTCTTTTTTCTTGCATAATTTTGAACACCTTACAACATGTGACCAAAAGACACAATTAATTTTTTGAAAAATCCTCAGGAAGATGCTCCCCTGAAAAATGCTTTGCAGCAGTGTAAAGATCCTATCTAGGCAGCTGCAAGCAGCTACTCACGGATTAGAGTGGGGTAGCACAGGAATACCCATTGGCAGCTCCTGAGGGGCTGGTGGCCTTTGGCTGCCCCTATGATCCTGAAGCTGCAGTTCAATTTTCCATTTCAGCTTTACCCAATGAACAAGGGCAGCCCATGATGTCTGGAACAGATTGATATCTTGGACGCATGGCCAGCTCAGGGGGCACATAGGGTTCCCTTACATAATCCCACCTTTCTCTTTGTGGGGGTTTCTGCGTTCACTTAATGCTCATTTCTTTTTACATCCATCTTTTTACAAAAGACATAACAAAGAAGCATGATTTTAGCAATAATTTAGTGACAGCTCTAATGACATGGTATAACATCTTTTTAGTTGGCTTTTAAAGCTTAAATGCCTTGCTGTTGCTGCAACAGTGTGGTGTAAATGAAATTTCAAACGTTGACTGATGAGGTTGTTATACATCATTTCTGTGTGATGTAAAATCGTTGTGGCTGTTTTCTCAAGGGCTGTTCTTTTTGAGGCTGCATTACATCACTGCTTCACACAAAGCATTTTCTGCACTATCAGGAGGCACACAGGGTGAGAAAGAGATGAAAGCAGCCAATGGGAGACGCTGCTTCTTAGCAGTACTCTGAAGACATGCTCCTAAGGGCATGTTTAATTTTGAGCATCAGTGGCCCCAGTAAAATCTG
The DNA here is from genome assembly GCA_038090715.1 of Florisuga fusca. Lineage (NCBI taxonomy): Eukaryota > Metazoa > Chordata > Aves > Apodiformes > Trochilidae > Florisuga > Florisuga fusca. Next base: position 21,221,067 of record JAAWXA010000009.1, read on the forward strand.
GAAGATTAGTCACAAGATTAGTGCTCTTTTAGGTTGCCCTTGCATATTTAGGACATTTGGGGCATTTACAAGCAGGTTTCTTGCCCCTTCCTTTTCTCAACCTTCTCTTTCACAGGCTTATAATGTATTAAAATAATTGCCTTGACTCAGTCATCTCCCCTTCAAGCAACACAAGAACATCAAGGACAGCAGTCCTCTAGCACAGTATTTCTGAACAACAGCAAAAATAACAGTTAAAAGTAAAGGAATTACATGGTAGAAATGACTGAATGGTATTTAGTAAGGGTTTGATTGCATCCACGAGGCACAGCCATTTACTGGGGATACACAGATCTCTGTCCTTAGGAAAAAAAACAGGTTCATAATGAAAGGTTCAGAATGAAGAGCACCTGGGCTTTTATATCTTCACATACAATTCAGTTTTTTGTCCACCACTGCTACATGTTGCACAACAAAGAAGGAAATCCATAGCTCCCTTCATAGACCAGCAGATCTTCAGAGGAAAAGGGGGGAAAGGTTAGCAAAGAGAACATGAGGTCTGTTTGCAGAGCCAACTTCTTGGCAGACAGAACAGGCGAAGGCAAGGATTGAAAGAAAGGTTGTCTGCATATGCCAGCTGTGCCTTTAGAGCTCCAGAACAGCATATGAGCTAATTGCAAACTGCCCTGCATGGCTAAACTGCATTGACAGACAAAGAAATAATTTGATGATGTGACACTTATACAAAAATCAAATTAAAGCTGTTTAAAATGGGCATAATACTGAAATGACCGACTAGAGCTTATTCAGGTATCTCTGCTGTCTTAATCAATACACAAGAGACTCCAAAGTCACGCTTCAGAAGAAGCATACAAATTAGAACCTGCTTCCTGTAAGAAAAATCACATAAAGCTGAAGAACAGACATACAGAAGAAGAAAATCTGAAAAAAATCTGTCTAATTCTTGGTGTTGTTGCTTTCTTGTACCACCAACCACCCAGCAGCACCAAGTCCTAAAGGAGATGCTGTAAAAATACACAGCAAACCCTGAAACAACGATACAGAGAGTAGAAGATTAAGATGGAGGAGCAGTTTCTTGGGAAGAATAATGCCTTCCTGTTCTCATCATAATTTCTGGCTCCCACTGTGCATGGGCTCCAAGCTAGCAAACCAGGCTGATCTATTATTCCAGGTCTTATCTATGATGTAGATAAGGTTAGTATCTTGTGCTCAAGATGCATGTAACAGGAATAAAGTACAAATATGCTCACTTTAACAAAGGCAGGGTAAAGTAATCTATATTGTTTTTCTGCAGTGCTAGTTATGTCTGACTTTCACTGGACAGATGAGCACAGGTGTGACTGAAATCCTTGGGTGCTCCACGGATGGGACAAGATCTGCCTAGATGACAACGTGCAGACAGCTTGTCTAGTCATGTCCAATTGTACCAACTTAGAATGCTTGGCCTTGAAAATCTCAGGAAAGAAAATCAACTAAGACAAAGCACAGAAATGGTACCCAGCCAGATTTTACAAAATACCGAGAAACCTGCCCCCGTTTCCCTGCCATTCTGAGCCACCCCAGCCAGCAACCAGCATCATACAGCTGTGGGCTACCACTGATCCCATTAGGGCTGCTCTGCTCCTTATCTGCCTCTGACAGGATGTGTACAGCAATCTCTTGCCCAGTGACTGAGGGAGTCAAAAATCAAAAATACGACTGGGAAACAATTTGAATCCTAGCTCTGACTCAGCTTTCCTGTATGAAATTATACATATCAGTGTCTTACCTCCGGGTGCTGCATAGGTGACTGTGGAAAATAAAAATGCATTATCCTAAATTCCCTGGAGACTGGCCCAGACATCCTTAGCCCAAATGCTTCAGAGAGAAGACTTCAGTAATATTCTAGGGAGTGTTAAGCTCTGAAAGATACCAGAGTGTTTGTGATGTCTAAGATGAGGACTCTTGGCAATTTTATTTTGAGAATAAATTCTGCTATCTTTTAAGAAAATAGTTTGGAATGACACACAAAAAAAGAAACTCTGAGGAAGGCCCTTTTCTTTTTGCTCTTTGCTACAGTTTGTTTGCCAAGTGATGTGACATTCTCTGTGCTTTTTTCAAGGAGCCTAAGGACAACAGTTCTGGTTCTCTGCAGATGAGAGAGGTGAAAAATCAAGGGGAAAGCTACTCTGCTGATCATCAGAGGAAGGAAAGTAGAAAACTGAGATGTCAAGAATGAGAAAAATATAGAGATAAACTTGAGGGATTAGAGGAGTATAAGAAAAGTAGAGAACAGGGGAATGTTTGGAGTGACAACAGTGATGGGAAGACAGTAGGAACCAAAACAAGTTTCCTGTCCTTCAACCTAACTTTGTGCTCAGAATAGCTGCAAATGGAGATTAAGTTGCTGTGCCTCACTGAGACTGATTACTATTTATAGACCCATATTTGTCCTAGTTCTGCAGCATTCATGCATTTTTTTTTCTTATATTAGAACAAACAAACAATAAGACCTCAAAACATTTGCTCTCAACATACCATGGAAAACCCATTTGACTTTTAAAAATGGTATTTTGATACTGAGCTACTTTCAATGATTTTAAGTGATTTCTAGTTAGACAAAAGACAAAAAAGTTTTAGAACACAGTGTAAATATAACTTCTAAAATACTTCAAAAAGTCAGATTAATAACAATTTTAGGAAGTGATTTTTTGACATTAAGGATTGTGCTGCCTGTTTTTATGGAAAGAGAGGCTTTAACTTTACACTTTTTCTTCAGGTTTATATTTTGTGTCTAGAAATTACAATCACTGTCCAAAAAAGTTGAAGATTTCAAGGTATTTCTATTATTATTAGTAAAAGAGTTGGCAAGCATAAAACTTATCAATTTACTCGATGATACAGTTTATGGGGATTTTTTGAGATTCAAGCTCATTTATGAAGTTATTTAACTATATCATATATCAGTTTTTAATCAGAAACTTTCATCAATGTAAAAAATTAATGCTGACCTACTATTGTCTGTTTTAAGAATAAATAAAAGAAGAAGGCTGTGTATTCACCATGCAATCATTTAGTACTTTTCTGGAAGTGTACCAANTCCGATCTGGCAAGGCAAGGCAAGGCAAGGCAAGGCAAGGGAAGGGAAGGCAACGCAAGGGAAGGGAATGGAAGGGAAGGGAAGGGAAGGGAAGGGAAGGGAAGGGTCGGGTCTATGGAAGAAAACAGCTACAGAGAGTAGAGACAAGTCACTTGTGTTGTGACAGGTGATTTGCATCATTTACTAAGGATTTTAATAGTAGCTTCAAAGTTAGGGGAGACAAGAAAGGCTGAATTTCTCATTGGCTGAGAAATCCATTACAGCACACAATTTTAGTATCTGAAAATATTGTAAGAGATTATTCAACCTGAATATGAAGGTGGGACCTGCAGAATGGAAGCACTGGAGCAGTAGACAGGAGGTGAAAAGAGGTGGTGGAAATGACAAAGCTGGAGAAGTGGATTGTGAAAAGAGCCAAGAGTAAACATAGAAATGTAAGATGCATAACAGCAATTGAGAGATTTGCCTTAAGAAGATGAGCAAGATATAGTGCTAGAAGAGTTTAGATGAAAGGATATCCATAATAAATGACAATATGATAAATTAGGAAAAATATGGGTCTTGTTTCCTATTTAGGTGATTTATGAACTTAGAAGCCTGGAGGCTCATCTTATTTTTCTCATAAGGGAACAGAGGTGGAAAAGCCTTATGTCTTATTATTTCCTATGCTATGAGGGAAAATAGCTAAACTCACCAATTTACCCCATATATTTACAGCAAAAAGTTGTGCTGGTTATTTTTTGGGGAAAAAACAAAACCATGGTACTCTGGAATGATACCTAATGATTATAAAACATAGTAAACTATTAATACATCTTTTCACTCATAAAAAAAGGGAAAAATTAAGTGTATAGCTTAGATTGGACATGAGATGCATCCAGCTCTTTGGCGCCAATTTGAGAAGCACTATTTTATCCTGGCTGTACATTCAGAGCCTTTTCATGCCCCCTACCTTGACTATTCTTTCTAGGTTACCTCAGGTATCATCAGGAAAGAGACAACAGTGGGCACAGGAAGAGACAGGAAGACAGGAATGAAGAGAGACTTCATGAAAACTAAAGGTGAAGACTGAAAAAAAAAAAAGTACTTATATCTAAAGAAAAATCATTTAAACAAATCTAAGACAATGCCATGAAAAGAGAAATTTACCCTTGGCAAAAGAATCTTAAAATTCATTAATACTTCTTGTAAGAGGCAAGGACTGTTAACTAATCCATGCAGTAAACTGTGATGCCTTACTGTAATTCTTAGTTTCCTTTATGATTTAGGTGTCTTTATCACACTCATCTGTTGAGTTTTATCTAGTTCTCAGAGGACTAAGAATTGAGGACCAGAATCCCAGACAATGTTCAGTGCTGGAAATCTATTCTCTCCAGCAGAACTTCTGTCTCAAATACACAACGAAATACTAGAGACCAGTCCTCTTTTTCTGCCTGGCACCCTGCAGGTTATGCATATAAAAAATCACAACAGCGACTGTCATTTAGAGTTCAAAGGATAGCATGCCATTACAGGAAAAAAAAAATCTACACAGAGTAGTTACACCAGTTTTTCACTCAAGATAAAAACACAATTTAGACTTGATCTTCATCAATGTTTAGATGTGTGTCTTGAGTAATTACCTAGAAGATTTCCCACATAAAAATCTATTGTCAAAATATTTTATGATGGTCTGGACTTTCTGTTCTCTGTGAAAAACCTACATAGATACATTAAAAAAAACCCAGCCAAACAAACAAACAAAAAACCAAAAAACACACACACAAAAAACCAACCCCCAAAACCCTAGAAATTGTATTTTAAAGTTGCTTTCCTTTTCCCATCTCTTTACAGCATTTTGAAAAACATCTACAGTTATTTGGTCATGTCAACAAAGTGAGGGGAAAAAAATAAAGCTTTGCAATTATTCCTTCTAAAACAGTTCTGCTTTCACTCCATTTTCATAACTGTCTCTATAGTAAAAATCCACAGAAATACTACTGCAAGGATTTAAGGTCTTTTAAAAATAATGTATAGGAATGGGTGCATTATGCCCATTTGGCATAATATGGGATAGCAATCAAGAAGGGAATTCAGTATTTTTGCCTTGAAAAACACTTTCGCTCCAAAACCAAATCTAGAGATTCCGTTCTTTTTCACTTGATTGCACTATGGGTGGTGAAACACAGAAAGAGATTGCCCAGAGAGGTGGTGGAAGCTCCTTCCCTGGAGACATTCAAGTACGGCCTTGATGGGGCTCTGAGCAACATGATCTAGCTAAAGATGCCCCTGCTCACTGCAGGGGGGTTGAACTAGATGACCATTGAAGGCCCCTTCCAACCCAGTGCACTTTGTGACTCTATCATAACAGGCAATCTAATGAAGAAAATATCCTGCAAGACATGCTTACATGTAAGACATGTTTTAGATTGAGTGTGTAGTATTCAATATGTGGTAAAAAATCCAAACCTTTAAAATAAGAAAATAAAAGGATAGAAGATGACCTTTTTATTCTCCCATATATTAACAAATTTTTAGTTGTAATGCTAATACAAATAAAGGTCATACAATGCTAAGATCCATAAAATGCCTTACCTTAACAGTCATATTTGAGGGATTTATATGATTACCTTTACATAAAAGTGACCTTCCCTGTAATATACTGGTGTTATCAGTCCCAGTAAGAGTGACCTCACTTTGAGATATCTTATTATATCATGACATTTTTGAAGACACCCTCTAATTTACTTCTTAATGTAATTTTAGAGAAACTGTAATTCAGTGACTGCTGTTTCCTTTATGCATCTACAGGTGACCTACCCATATTGTTCACCCTGAAAACAAAACGAAGTTGCCCTTTTCCAGAAATTTGTATTGTAACAAGAGTATTCAGTTTCTGTGCCACAGTAACCATAGTATAAAAAACTATTTTAAATAGCTTCAGCAATAAATGATACCATTCCCTACCTGGAAGGATGTTCCTCTTTTGGAAGGTAAAACAGAATAAACACACAGCTATATAGGTGAATTTATAATTTTTTTATCAAAAACAAAACCCAAGCAGAAGCAAGGTCCTAACTTGCTAAATCCTTGGGTCCTAAAATTGAGGGCTATTATTTACCAACCTATAATTTTATATTATTTCTCAGTCAGTATTGATGATAGCTAGGTGAAAATAAAGCATTTAAGTGAGAAGTAGACCTCAAAAAAAGATAATCTTAAAAATACAAGTATGAGCAAACAGATTCACAGCTCTTCTTAGGTGTACTTCATGTACCTTTTGTTCTCCCCTAAAAGTATACTTTCATTAACCTATTTCTTTACAGAGCTGAGCAGCAGTAACTCCAAAGCTCAATTTACCTTCCTAAGTAACCTACAAGGGAGTATGGACAGAAGGGAAGACACCTGTGTAGCTACGTGGAATATAACACAGATTGCCTCTAGCAAAGGAACATACGGATCTAATTACCTTGAAGGTGCAAAGAAATCAAGTTAGGGTGATAGCCTCCTCACATTATTCACATGAATAGCCCAGATGAGGTTACTGAAAACACTGAGAAGTTGCTGATGAAATGGACAGTAACATTTAAAGCTACATGCCCAGAGGGGAGTCCTGGGTCCCAATTCCCATTTTGTCTTACTAGTTATAAAGGTCAGATGTCCTATCCAACACTGTATCTTAGCTGAACCCTGCATGCTATACAAAAAACATATGAAATTGTTCATTCCCCATATGCCTGTGGCAACCTGCTGCTTTTCCAGCTGTTAACCAGTCTCTAAATGTAGCAACTATCTCCTTGCACATAAAGCCTGACTACACAAATCTGTTTATCATGGGTAGGGGTTAAGCTGAACCCATCTGTTTTACATGTAGTGCAGTTTTTTCACATGTATGATTTATCTATTTGGGATTGAAAAGGATCTCGGGCATCTCTCTGACAGGGGTGTCTCATATCCAAAGGGGTAAAACCATAATACCTTGAAGAAAAGGATCATTACTGGGTAGTGCCTGCTTTGGATGGGCAGGTCTGCAGCAGTTTCTTGTAGATTAGAACTATATTGCCTTCCTATTCTTATATATAGTTATATTGAAAGGTGACAGCTAAAGAAGTTTAGATGAATGTGTAAAAGCCTTCCTACTTTTTAAAGACACAAAGAATATTGTTCATTTCCCAGAAAAGGAATAACTAATTTTCCTCTCCAAGCTGTTTTAAAGTATTGTAACTCCTTCCAAAAAGGTCATTTACTTCATCATAAAGAGGTACAGAGTCAATAACTAGTGAGACAAATAAAGGAAATTTTAATGTGTGTATTTTTTTAATTGTTAGGTGAATAACTCTTGCTATATTAGCCTGAAGAGGCTGAAGGTGGTTTGTGCACTACTACAGCTGGGATGGATGAGTGTGTCCCACTGTTGCTTGCTCTGCTCTCCCTACACAGCAAACACTTCCACCAAGCATAAAAGCTTTTTACTTTCTGGACAAATGAATTGAGATGAAATATAAGAGGAGCAGAGTGCCTTTGAATAATTCACCTTTTACCGAGGTACTACACTTGAAAGGAGTAGGTATTCTTGCTCTACTGAAGGTACTGACCTGGAACTTTTATTAATGGTAAGAGATGAAATAAATTGCCAGTCTCTCAGATGTCTCTAAGCACTGATATTCCCTCCGACTTCTATTTGGCAGTATCAAATTTAGTATCATAAATGTTAGGGGACTTTCTTGCTTTCTGTTTTGAGGGGTCTTTTGGGGAGGAAGGGGTGTGTTGGTTTTCTTTGTGTATTCTGAAAATTTAAAGATGATCAAGTAATGTAGCAGATCAGATGATACTAACTGACATATCATCAAATTTGGAATAAGACATTATATCCTGTATTTAATTTCTCTGTCAGGAATTAACTATTGTGAAGTTGAGCAAAATGTTTCATAACCTATAATTCACTGATTATCTCTTGACTGTAAATTGTCTTTGATGATATAAAATTCATCCAAAATATTTTATTGAAATTACTTTTGAATTTTCTGATTCTTAAAAAAACAAAAAACAATTAAGAATGGTATGGATCTCACCCCAAATCAGGGAAAATTTCAATTTTTGTCATATAAATATTTCAGTCAAGCTGAAAATATTTTTTTTTCTATTTTCCAATTTGGATAATAAACTAAAAGGAATTCTTTTCTCAGCTCTTCTGATAGTTAGTGTGAGAAGTCAGAAATATACGGGTAGAGTATCATTATTAACAGAAGCCACTGTGTAACAATTGGCTGAAAACAAGCAGTAAGGGCTTTTCATGTTCTTTGGCGTGCATCTGACTCTACATTTTCAAGTATCTTTAAGTGTTTGTATCAGAAATTTAATCACTTTTTCAGAGATAAGGTTGATTGAAGATAACCTTCAGCTGCTCTGTAGTTTCTTTACACTTTGATTTGTCATTAGGAGAATGATTTCAAGTCTGTTCTATTCCATCTATTCCAAAGATGGAATATTTCCATCTTTGTTATTCATTACAGAAATGTGTACATGCTTTGGAAAATGCATATGTTGCCACTGAAAACTTTGTTCTTTCTAAAAAACATATATTTTAAACAGGGAAATGGTAGAATAAATTACACTTTAAAAACTCTTTTTATCTGGGGAAATATACATAGTTATAAGCTTATATATATATGTAAAACATTTTGCAAATTTATTAACATTAAGAGACATGGGAATAATAACTATATTTTTTTGTCTGCTTTCAGAAAGAGAGGCCAGACTCAGATTATTCTTCAAATGATAATCACATTTTCAGCTCTGTTTCCACAGATTGACAGTTTTAAATTTCACTGAGCCACAATGCACTTTTCAATACCTAAAATATTTTTGTGATTTCCTGGAATCACATGCTTCCTGACAGAGGAAAAAGTAGAAATGACAGAATAATTCTCATCTGTAATTTGTAATTTGGAACACCTTAGAAAATTTCACAGCTGGTGTTTATTGGCTGCAACTGTTGATTTCAGTGCATTTTGAGGATCATCTTGAGGCCATCTAAAAGACCAGATTTGCTGTGTCGGCAATTACATTATGATTGTGGTGGCAGGCATAGCCAAAGCCTGGTGGGACACCACAACCTGAAAAAATATCTACTGGTTTCAGAGAGCAGTCCAAAGCATTTTGCAGGTGAAGCACGTGGCAGGTCTCAGGCTGAAAAGCCAGTGGCTCAGCATGATGCTCAGCTCATGAGGTTTTCAGGTCAGACAGTATGCCTCCACAATGCTCATAAAATTCTGATTACTCAATTTGAAATACCATTAAATGGGTTTACTGATTAGTTCCAGTTTAAGCAAACACTGAAGAAAACCTTCATCTTTCTGCAATTTTTAGACTATCCTCATTTTTGCATTTCTTGGGCAGTTTCTGGAAGAAAAACATTTACTGTAATAATCTTGACTGAATCTGTCAATTCCCAAGCTACGTTTGAACCCATTCTCCATATTCTATCAGATTTGATAGAGAAATAATATCAAGTCTAACAAAATGATCAGATTTTTTAAACAACTACTGCTAAATATGAACAATGCATAAATGTATCCTCTGAGGAAGTGATTGGAGTGTGAATGAACACCAAATTAGACATGAGATAATCCACAAAGAAGAGAAAGATGTGTTCTAAATGCCCCCAGATAAAAAAAAAAGAAAATCAACTAGAGATTGAAAAGGTGTCAGTAAGTCCAGACAAGAACACCAGTTCTACTTCTACTACTATGAAGTAGCTTTAAGAAACAGAAAATCTGAATTTTTTTATTACTTAGTTCATAGCTAGTTACCAGTATAGTGGTTTCTGTAATTCTATGTATAAAAATTGTTATAGCAATTAAAAGCAGCAGCCCTGCACGTATAATTCCATATTTAATTAATTATTATTAACATTGCTGAGTTGCTAATTCATTAGAGGAAAATATTTCTTCAAGTTGTAGTCTGAAAGACATGCATTGGTTCATATTCTAAAATTATGCTCACAGCATCTATCACATTTCATGGAATCACTGAGGTTATAAGAGACCTCTAAGACCCTTAAGTCCAACTGTCAACACAACCAGCCAAATGAACCATGTTTTCAAGTGCTACATCCACGCTTTTTTTCAACACCTCTAGGGATGGTGACTCCACCGTATCACTGGGCAACCTGTTTCAATGCCTGACCACTCTTTCAGTAAAGAATTTTTTTCTTAATATCCAATCCTCTGGCAAAGCTTGAGTCCATTTCCTCTTGTGCTATCACTGGTCTCATGGGAAAAGAGACCTTGCTACAACCTCATTTAAGATGAAAATGTACAGAACAGATATTTGAAGAGCAGGGCTAAATTAAATTAATATATCAGGTGTTTCAATATAATTAGTATAAGCACTTTTCTTAATAAAAATTTATGGGTTTAATGTATTTTTTGTGGTCCTAGTAAACTAAATGTTTGTTAATTTAATTTTATCATTTACTCAATTCACACAGTATTGTTAGCTTCCACAGTGTGAGGGAAGATGCAAATCACTCAATAAAAGTTTTTTTTCTACAGTCCTACTCTATTTCTTTTTCATGCTAAAACATGGCTCTGCATGTACCTCAGCACAAAAACCTAATTCACAAAAATCACGAGAATTTTGTTGTTGGGGCTGATGGAATAATGTTTTCCAGGAATTTATACCTCATAAATGACTGTTACAGTGAGACAGAACAGGGAATAAATTTGATTACCAGTGAGAGAAAAAAACAGAAAAGAACTAATAGTAGATTAGTGCTCAACAATGTACCTTTATACCTTTATGTGTCCACTAAGATGTGTGTATTATTATGAATGCCTTGAACTGCTGCCTTAGGGTAGCTTTTACATCAGTTTTTTCAGAACCCTTCAAGTTAGAACTACAAGTGTCAGTACCCTGGACTTCAGCTATATTTCACTTCGAGTGATCTTCCAACCAATTTTGAGTCCATGTTTATATAACCAGAGGAATTGCATTTTATTTCTTATTCCCACTGCAGTTTTGCCAGTGTTCTTCTACTAAGGTTCTACAAAACTCAGGAAGATTCCAAGAGGAGCTCTTTAACCAGAAATAATGAATACCAGCAGATGCCTAAATCTACGTTTATCTCATGCATCTTGATCACTCCACCAATTACCCAGCTTATAATGCAACAGGGCTGGCTTGACTCTGTTTTAGCCCCTCATAAGCAATTAACCTTATGGTGCTGAACCTTCTGAATATTGTAGGAGCAAAATATTGTCCATTTAGAAGAGTCTGTTTTACTTTCTGTAAGTGACTATCACAATTTACTAGCCATTTATTTCAGCTTTATTTTACTTTCAGCTACAAATGAGCTATTCACTTAAACTGACATAAATTTTCTGCACAGATTGAAGTGGAAGACACAAACCATTTACTGCAGAGAAATGCAATACTACAACTATGATTATATCACAGCTTCCATCTCTGAAAAACCTTTTAATGTGCCAAATTTATTAAAAAGTTCACATGTTTATCAAAATACTAATCAGCTAACACCAGTTATTGAGAGGGAAAAAATTAGTTGTCTGGGAAGAAGTACATTGGGTTGGGATTTCACTGTACTTAACAGCAGAAGATATAGGATCATGTCTTAAAGGATGGACATTCTTGGCATTCACTCTGTCTTTAGCTTTAGAAACACTAATTCTGCTGTGCCAAAGGAACTCTCATTTCTATCTTAAACCAGAAATACAGGATGAGAAAATACTCAAGCCTGGGAGTCCAAGACTTTTTCTTTGGATGACCAGAACCAGAATATTAGGCAGATGCATGCAGACTGTCTCTATGCCTTTTGTGCTCTGATGTTTTAAAAGGAAAGAGTGATTCAATTATCCATGCTTAAAGAGAATCACAGACTTTTATAGAACCATGTGACAGTTACTAGGCTATGAATTTCAATTGTATGCAGATGCCCAGTTCTGGATGAAAGTTAAGTTTTTTCGCATTTCTAAATTTATATGGATGTCTTAACTGCGGACACCACTGCCATATCAGGTCTCCTTGGATGAACTCTGCACAAGACCAAAGGTCCACACAGCTCCTGTGGCACCATGCTTGCATCTCATAAGCAACGGTTGTGTGTTTCTGCAGCACAAAATGGTATCAAGTTAGCAGGCCTTGAAGTTCAGGTCAGATTAGTTATTTGCTGAGCAGCTCTGAAGTAATTGTGCTGTTTTTAATCTAGAAACCTCTAGGCAACTCTACCATGTGCATTTGTGAACTGTGTTTTACTGAGCATAAGAAATGATTTATGATCAAAACAGGAAGATGTGTTCAACTTCAGGAAACCAAATTTCATGCAGTGTTGAGTTACAGAAAAGAATAAAGACATTATGACAGAGGGATTTTTTTCCATTCTTAAAAGAACATTTGCATTCCAATACAAAACAAAGATAGTATCAGTAACTATAATTTTACAGGACTCAGAGAAAAATCTTAAAATAAATTGCACCATGCAGTAAGCCCTTTTGATGGATCCAAACCTTTTGAAATGGATAAGCCTGCATTAAAATATGGTTTCACATCTTATGTAAAAGTAGTTGTTTCCATGTTTGAGTATAATAGTGGTACTATGTACATTACAAAACAAATGAGGAATTCTTGGCTCCGCTAGTGTCTGATTCTCACATTCCGATTCTGTTTTTCAGAACATCGAAATAAAATTTAAAAATGTGGTTTAAAATTGACCATCTGTCCATTTGGCTTCCTTCTACTGTCTTCACTGCTTTGATTTCCTCATTGTTTTTCCTTAAGTTCAATACTCAGTGACTCACAAAGCTCAAAATGAGGGATAGTAAACGCAAAAAAAAGACGATGTCAGACAGTATCTCAGAAACAAATGCAGTTTAAAGCTTACTGATCCATAGTGCAAGAGGCTATCAGACCTAAGGGCTAGATCTGTTTCACATAGTATTAATTATAGCAAAGTCAGTTACTTCATAATCTTCAGTCATCTATGCTCCCTTTCTGTTCAAGGGAGAGAAACAGATACTTCCAGAGGGTAATGAAAAGAATACGCCCCCTCATAAGATGTTTTTTCCTTCTTCAGTGATGGCAAACTTCTGTGGTTTGCCCAAAACATCTATAATCTTAATTCAGATGAACCACAAGCTAAAATCTGAAGCTAAATGATGAAGAATGCTATGAAATTTTATATTACAACGCTAACTTGCATTTCTTTCTATATAAGATTCTGGGGTACGAACTGAAAAGCCAAACTTCAAACAAGTTCAAGGCATAAATCAGGTACCCACTCATGTACCATGAATCACATGCCAGGTCTATTGACAAACCTTTGCCTCCTTGTATGGATGTGGCTTTGATAGAAACTTCTGTCACAATTTGTGTTTTCAGACATGCGAAGATTAATTTCAAGATTGCTAGGGACATAAAAGCCTGAAATTCAATTTGATCTTGAGAATGGCAGGGAGACACTGACTCATTAATCTTTTTAGGAGTCTCTTGTGTTCTTTGTTTTGTTTATTACTGAATCGTTATGAAAAAGATTAAAAATCTGTTTTTAGAGCTGCTAACGAGGCCAAAAATAATAACTAGTCCTTAGTTTGTTTGGTTTTAAATTATGGTCTTTCTATTATTTTGACTTGAGTATTTTTGTGGTTAGCATTCTGTTTGGATATTAGGTCACTGGATTATTTCAGCTGAATTTTAAAATTATATTGTAAGCCCATAATCTTATTTTTATGATTTTCTTGAAAGAAATGTTATTTTCTGCGTATGATAAATCAATGCAGAAGATCTCATTTTGCAAGCAGAAATATCTACAAACAATGTAAAATCATATCCCGTGGTATAAATATAGAATTGCCATAAGTAGTTAAACAAGCTGGGCTTGTTGTGCAAAAATGTGTATTTTAAAAGGCAATTATTTTAGTAAAAAGCATGCAGACTTACAGTTTTACTCATATTTTATGTGCTGGTGCTGGGATTCTGCATGTTTTAAAGATCAGGGATAAATTTTCATACCAGAAATACAGCATCATGAAGACAATTTTGTTCAGCATCTAAGGGATTTTTTTTTTTTAAGTTATATTTTAATAAAGATAAATTTGTGGAAAAATGATGAAAGTGATGTAGGCATTATTTCTGTAATCAGGCCAGTCCCATGCTAGCCAATTTTCTAATCTTTTTACTTTGCATTATCTAGACCAATAAACCCTTCATAGTAATTTAGATATCACATTGTATTAAAGAAGTAGAAAGAGTTGCCAGGTTATTTAGTTTTCATCTTCCTGTAGTTTCTGATTTTACACAAGCATTCTTATTTCATTCTTTAGCTGCTATTGTACAGCCTATTAAATTCCTTCAACTCTTTCAGTTTCTGTGATCTTATATGTACGAACCTTTTGGAGGGCTAGTTGATTCTCTTGCTTATGTAAACAGTACCTATTGGATTTTTCAGTGGACTTTCATCAGGAGCATCTAAGAAACATCTAACTTACCCATTCCCATATTCCTACTAAATAATATGGAAAATAGTCCAACCAATTCTCCCTCCATTTTCACTGGAGGCATCTATATCTCCCGCCATAATAAAAGTAACTATACACAAGATGCACAGTACAGTGCACCTCTAGCCTTAGGCATTTTTTAAAAATTTCATTGCATTGTATATGTATCTTTGTAAACAACAGCTTATGACTAAATTACTCAGCAGTTTGGGGCTGTAATAGATTGTTGTCTTTCAAAGGCAAAATAGATTTTCTAAAAATTAAAAGTAATCAAAAGTGTTTAAAAAGAATAAAGAAAAAGGGTAAGGCTTGTCTGCATGGAAGTACATTTCTGAGGGCTAATCTGAAGATGTGGACTGGGATGACAATGTGGTAATGCATATAAATCAATAGCCTGGAACAATAGAAAGCAATAGCCTTTCTTCACAGAGGATTTGAAAAAGAATGAGCTACCTTTTTGCTATAAATTGTAGATAACTCAGATAAAGTATGGATTGCTTAAATACACACATAGAAGACACAGAAACAAAAATTCATAGACTTTCCTTCGTCTTAAAAAAGACTTATAAATCCATGAAAGCTGTGAAACTATTGCCTGCAAATGTCTTTCAAAAAATGTGGCACATAACTGATACACAGATATTTAATATGAAATACTATTATGAGAAACTCTACCTCACGAAAGTGTAGCATTTCTTCTGAATTTACATCTTATTTGGACTAAGTGAATAACTATCTCTTTTCACAAGTTATTCTCTGAATACAATACACAGACTCTTAGTATGGCAAAACAAATCTGTAATGCTTAGACACAACTCAAGGATATGTACAATACAATACAAAAAAAAAAAAAAAAAAAAAAAATGTTAGCCCACAGTTCATTAGGTTTAATTTAATTATAGGAAGTAATCTTAGCCTACAAAAAATTTTGTTCTACCAACTTTTGGATACATGAAACCCACACCTCTTTTGATTAAATCAGTTCCAATGTTTTAAAGAAAGCATTATGGACACAGTGTTTCTTGCAGTGCTTTAAACCAACATTACCAGTTCAGTGGTTTTGTTTTGCTTTGTCATTTTTTCCCCCTATATAATTACCTAACAATTTCTTCTAAATAATTATCTAATGATTGACACAGAACTTTGAACTTGGGCTGCCACTCCTTGGAGAAGTGCTCTACTGGTGGACAATAAGCTTGCCCTTCACTCTGTATTATTTACAGAAAAAAGAAACAGTTCCACCAAGCAAGAAACTGCAGCTCATGGAAGCAGAGGCCTCCTTGGAAGCCTCCTGCTTTGGGCCACCTTTGCTCAAGGTTCAGATTCAGGTCAGGTGAGCAGGGCCCTGGCCCTGCTCATGTCTCCCACACCCATTATGCACATTCCTCTCATTACAGGTTTTTAAATATACATAGGGAACCTTTCAGAGTAAAATTTTCCTTGGCCATATTGACTGGAGACCACCCAGGACTGCTGCCAGGCTGTCTTATCAAAGAAACTGTGAAAACCCAAACAGGTCCATAAAGCAGAACTACACTCCTGAGTGCAAATTCAGTTTTTGAATTGAAACGCACTCTTAGTTTAGAGTGTACCATTCTTGTTAGCTTTACCTTTGATGGATATTTTGTTTTTTCATCTGGCCTATTTCCAACATTTTTGTTCTGAGCATTTATGTAGCACTCCAAGGAGTCAAGGATAGAACTCTTCTATAAATAAAAGATGCGTTTGTATAATTACTAGGCACAGAAAATAACTATTTCTGGCTTTTGTTTATTTCTTTTTGAATGCACAGACAAAGCATGCGTTTTTCCCTTCCATTTTTGGTCAATGGCCAAAACTCTGTTTAGAATCTTGACATATGAACACTAATTCAAAATACTGCATGGTTTGGCAGTACTTACTGTGTTATCTCTCTACACTTCTCTTTAGGTGACCAGCTCAAAAGAATTCTGGATTTTGTGGCATTCTGTAGATGGCTCACTAAATTAAAAAAAAATAAAATTGAAGGGTTGTGTGTTTTAGCTGTAAAAATCAAGCCTTAAGGCATTAGATAAGACTGATGTTACGTTATTTTAGGTTATTTTAGGTTCAAGCAGCTTATTTTCTTATTTCTGCCATAAAATTCAGCTGCAGATGAAATGCTGAATAAGGATGGCAGGTCATCTAGGTCTAGCATTAAAGCAAAAGTAAAAGGATGAAGTTTAAATAATTGTTATGATTTTTTAAATTTTTCTTTGTTGATACTGAAATCAGGCTCTTAAACCAAATATCTTTATTTACACTAGCAAAACAAGCAAGATGTGGTTGTAGTCCCTACTGGTATCTTAATGATGAAATACTACACCACCTGCCCACCATATGGAAGAGTACATCCAGGTTCAAAGTTTCTGTCTGCTTGATCTTCAGTAAATGTTCATACTTTGCATTCCTGTAAAAATACCCTCTTCTACTGGACATCCAACAGTGAAATCCTGTGTAAGTTAATGAGTTAATCCATAGAAAGTCACACAGTCCTGACTGCTAAAAATTTAGCAAGACGTTACCTTAGGAGAATCTGTTTCATCATTGACAAATTTAGCATTTTATGGATCCATTCAGTATTTTCATACTTGAAAATTTCATCCAGTGTACCTTGCATTTCCAGTCTGCAGTCTGCTCGCTCCTTTTGCTGTAAGGATGGTTTGAACTTAAGCACCATGTTTTGCCACCTTTGTCTCTGGCCTTGCCCACTCCTCTTGATATTCCTCTTCATGGAAAATGCTCAGCTATCACTCTGGGCAGTAACAAGTTTAAGCTGATTTTTGAAGTTTTAGGTTATCACAAGGAAAATGAAAAAAGGGAGATGTGACATACAGTGTATTGAAAAAGGTTGGAAAAAGGTACAAGAAACAAGGTTAGGGTTTTGCTTTAAGGGAGTTGAAGTATGAAATAGGATAGAAAGGATACTGAGGCACAAGAATGGTTTCCTAGTTTTGGTGGTGAACTCAGAGACATGGTAAGTTGTTTTTCTTTTACAGTCGAATCTGGCCCTGCTTTCAATCTTCACACAGTATAGAGGGGGGAATGAAAGAGTTCATGAAAGGGAGAGCAAAGGATTTAAGGTTATTGCAACAGAAGAGTAGCAAGATGGGAAAAGGACCTTCAGATACCTTGGGCTTTCTTCCAGACTGAGATCTGTCTTAAATCTAGATCCAGATTCAAGGATCTGCCTTTAATCCACTTGTTGGATATTGAAGATATGTGATCGGACATTTATTTTTAGAATAAGGTATGAAACAGGATGCCCTGTGTGAGGCCAAAAGCTTGTTTGGTGCTACACTTGATTAATTGATAGGTTGTGCTGGATTAATTTTAAGATTAACTTTGTTTTATTTCTTTCCTGTGACATTATGTCAAGGTGAAATTGTATTGACTTATATTAATTTCTTTTGTTCTGGCACATTGTATGTATTCAAGTTAATTTATAGTTGTTATAGTCTGATTTGGCATATCACCTTGATAGTGACTTTTGAAAGGTACTGGTTAGTGCAAATGCTGTTAAAACTCTTTACGTAGCTGATATTTTAAAATCTGTTTTAAACAGTGCAATCTGGTATAACAATTCATTACTATCCTGTCATCCAGTAAGAAAGATGATACTTACTCCAGCATAACTTTGACTGAAGAGGATGTACAATGATTTACACCAGCTCGCAAGCCAGTGAGCCCACTTCTTAGCCTTTAACTGCAAGTTCAGTCATTCTAGGAAAGATGACATAATTGTTTCTATTCTACCACTCATTTCCTGAAAACCTGAAAAATCTGCCACCTTCTGAGAACAAATAATTGGACACAGAGCTTCATCTTTCAGATCTTGCTTTTTGTGAAGAAAGTAACTTCTGTGCAAAATGAATTGCAAATTGGGTATTATACGAAACACTATCAGCATTTATAACCACAGTACATAAGAAGGCATGGGAGGAAAGAGTAATATCCTATTTCATTGAGCTTCAGTAAAATAGTGACTCAAATATTTCAGTAGTGTAGTGAACCACAGAAAAAATAAGTTATACCCACTGAGAAAACTATATTTAAAAATGGTGTGCATGTGTTGTAAACAGCTTCAGCACTGAAGGGACTAAAAAGACAGAAAAAAACCATTTTCCAGTGAACCTACACTCAATCAGGACAAATTTCCAGCTGAAATTGCATTTGAATTCAGACCATTAAACTTCATGGGAAAAGCTTCCCTATATAAGCAGCAGACTCTAAGGAACAGTAACAAACAGAGCCACCCAACAGCCTCCTTCCCTTGATTTCAAAGGGAACTACTAAAAAAGTCAAATATCACCTGATCTTTTGGAAATCAGGCTGTTGTTGACTGTGCACATAGAACATTGCTAGTAAACTGCTTTAAATTTATGGCAATGTAAACATCTCTGTTGAAATCCCATTTGTTTGAGTTTGGCTACTTTTCTATAGGGAAAGAAATGCATTTGGGCTGAGCCTTGGCTATCTCAGACGGGAAGGGTCAGCGTAGAAAATGAAGAGGTAAAAAGTGGAGATAAAAAGAGAGAGAACATACTGAGTAGAAAATGTAGGTAAAAAGATCAGAGATGGCATTAATGGAGCAAAGTATGATGGGGATAAGTGAAGTAGATTGCAGAGACTGGAAAGTGGTACCAACTGTGAAAGCTGTGATTGAGATGAAATTCATAATGTCTCTTAACAAGAAACTTACAGTTCAGAATGCATATACTAAAATGCATGATTTGCTTGCTTAAACTACATCGGCCACACAGACAAAATTTTATACTTGGGGCAGTAAAGCTGTTATTTTGTATGAAGAAGCTATGTGAGAACTGTCTGGGATACTGGAGGCTGGTAAGTCAAATTATGTGCTTTCAGTACAATAAACCAATGTTTTTATTCACACTAACATAAAGAATTGGGTTGTGTAGGATAACAGTTTAAAAATAATTTGGGGAATTCCAGCATTCTGTCTCCATATTTCTGAAGTATTTGCGTGATGCAGCACTAAATTAGAGCTGGGCAAAGAACTACATTTTACCAGATGTTAGTAATTATCCGAGTAAAGTCAATGCAGTAGTATTAGATCATGAGCAGGACACAAGGTTCAGCACAACATTTTGTATTCTGTTACATGCATAATTTTTTGATTTAGAATTTTTAGCTAAAGAAAAACGGAGATGCAAAGGGGAAAACTGAGCAAGCACTACAAGGCATTTACAGGTACACCAGCAGCCAAAGCAAGACTAGGAAAAACATGGCCCTGCCACTGGATGGAGCAGATCAACAAAGAACACGGAAAAGGCCTAGGCCTTAAGGTTTTCTTTGTCTCAGTCTTTATTGGAATTACGAGACTTCAGGAATCCCAGGCCCCTGAGAACAAAGAGGAAATCTGCAGCAAAGAAGACACGCCCTGGAGGTGGAGGGGGATCTGACCAGAGAATATTTAAACAAAAGTAATATCCATTGAATCCAATGGGATACACCCAGGAGTGCTGAGAGGGCTAGCTAGTGTAATTGCAGGACCCCATACAAAAATCTTCAAAAGGTCATGGCAAACACTGGAAGTTTCTGAGGTTTAGAGGAAAGCAAATGTCACTCCTGTCTTTAGGAAGTAGGATCTTTAGGATTAGTAGAGATACAGATTGGTTAGCCTCACCTTGATTACTGCAAAAGTGATGGAGCAAGGTGAAGGATGAAGATCAAGGTGACTAGGAAATGTCAGCATAGATAACAAAGCATTCCTGACTGATCGGAAAGCCTTCTGCAATGAAATGAGTGGTTTGGTGCATATGGGGAGGTGGTTGGTTTGTTTGTTTTTACTTCGGTAAGGCTTGTAGCAATGTACCCCATAAAACCCTGACAGACAAATGGATAAAGTATAGGCCAGATAAGCTAAAATTGGCTAAACAACTGGGCCCAAAAGGGAAAGAAATAATTTTCCTTCCACTTGGGAATAATATCCCTTCCACTTGGGAAGGAATGATGGTGTGTACGGGTACAGGCTGGAGCTGATGGGGTGGGAAGCAGTTTTGCAGAGAAACCATGGTCTTAAAAGGACCATGAGCCAGTAATGTGGCCTGTTGGCAAGGAGAGACAACAGCCTGTCCAGGATTGCTTCAGGAACAGCACCATATTGCCTGCAGGGTGAGAGTGATTGATCCTTTCTGCCTTCTCAGCACTGGAGAGGCCACAGCTGGAGTGCTGGGTCCAGTCCTGGACTATCCAGTATGAGATACACGTGAATATATTGAAGCAAATCCAGTGAAGAAAGATAAAGTTGACGAAGGGCTTGGAGCATGTGAGCTACGTGGAGAGTCTGATAGCTGGTATTGTTTGACCTGGAGAGGAGAAAGCTCGGGGGCACCACATGTCATCACATTACCACAGTAATGCTGCTGGAAGATGTCCTCAGGAGCCCCACGCCCCTAAGGCCACTGAGGAAGTCTGGGTAAAAGAAGAATTTGCCTCGGCTGATGAGGGCTGGGTTAAGGATCAGTTAATGAGGCTGGACGTCCATAAATCCATGGGTCCCAATGGGACGAACCCACAGGTGCTGAGGGAACTGGTGGATGTCATTGCTAGGCCACTCTCCATCATTTTGGTAAGTTCTTGGGAACAGGGGAGGTGATTGAGCACTGGAGAAAAGCAAATGTCACTCCAGTCTTCAAGAAAGACAAGAAAGAGGACCCGGGTAACTACAGACCAGTCAGCCTCACCTCCATCCCTGGAAATACGATGAAACAACTCATTCTTGGAGCTGTCTCCAGGCACACCAAGGACAAGAGGCTTATCAGGAGCAGTCAACATGGCTTTACTAAGGGGAAGTCATGTCTGACAAATGTGATAGTGTTCTATGAGGATATAACCAGGTGGATGGATGATGGCAGAGCAGTAGATGTAGTATATCTTGATTTCAGTGAGGCATTTAACACTGTCTCCCACAGCATCCTTGGAGCTAAACTGAAGAAGTGTGGCCAGGATGATTGGGTAGTGAGGTGGATCAGGAGCTGGCTGAAGGACAGAAGCCAGAGATTTGTAGTCAGTGGGATGGATTTTAGTTGGAAGTCTCTTTCTAGTGGAGTCTCTCAAGAAACTGTACTGGGATCAGTACTATTCAATATATTTAATGACCTAGTTGAGGGAATAGAGTGTACTATCAGCAAGTTTGGTGATGACACAAAACTGGGTGGGGTGTCTGACACCCCAGAAGGCTGTGGTGCCATTCAGAGGGACTTTAGACAGACGGAAGCGTTGGGCAGGGAGAAATTAAATGTATTACAACAAGGGCAAGTGTAAAGTCTTACATCTGGGAAAGAACAACCCCAGGTACCAGTATAGGCTGGGGATTTAGCTTTTGGAGAGCAGCATAGGGGAAAGGGACCTGGGGGTGCTGGTGGATGGAAGGGTGATATGAGCCAACAATGTGCCCTTGTGGCCAAGAAGGCCAATGGCATCCTGGGGTGCATTAGAAGGAGGGTAGTTCGTAGGTCAAGAGAGGTTCTCCCCCTCTGTTCTGGTGAGGCCACATCTGGAATATTGTGTCCAGTTCTGTGCCCCTCAGTTCCAGTAGGACAGGGAACTGCTTGTGAGAGTCCAGAGCAGAGCAACCAAGATGTTTAAGGGAGTGGAACATCTCCCTCATGAGGAAAGGCTGAGGGAGCTGGGTCTGTTCAGCTTGGAGAAAAGGAGAATGAGGGGTGACCTCATTCATGCTTTTAAATGTGTAAGGGATGAGTGCCAGAAGGATGGAGTCAAGCTTTTCTCAGGGGTGACTGACAATAGGACAAGGGGCAATGGTTATAAACTGGAGGATAGGCAGTTCCATATAAATATAAGGAGGAATTTTTTCACTGTGAAGGTGACAGAGCACTGGAACAGGCTGCCCAGGGAGGTTGTGGAGTTTCTTCCCTGGAGACATTCAAAACCCACCTGGATGTGTTCCTGTGTGACCTGCTGTAGGTGACCCTGCTCTGGCAGGGGGGGGGGTTGGACTTGATCTTTTAAGGTCCCTTCCAACCCCTAACTTTCTATGATTCTATGATATATGCGTATAAATACCTGATTGAGGTGGAAGTTAAGGATATGGAGGCAGACTGTTCTGAGTGGTGCCTAATGACAGGGCAATAACTCATGGGCAGAAACAGCTCTAACATAGAATAACACATTGGCACTTCAGCTGTCATTCACTGTTAAATCTGTCAGGACCACAGATACCATTTAACCCTCCCATGGAACATGCACTACTCTGCTAGCAATCTTTGATTTGATTTGGATATTTCAAAGCCTGAAAAGTCTTCCATTTGTTCACTAATTGAGAGGAGAAATTGTTCTTTGTCAGTTGACTCCAGCAAGACTCAGTATGAATGACTATTAAAAAAAGTTGCTAGCACTATGGTGAAATTAAAAGAACTGTGGCGTTTCTAAATGCCCTTGAAGCCAATTCAGAATGTGATGTCATTCATATTAAGATTCTTCTATATATGTGCAGACAGGAATGGTGAGACATTACAAAATAGGTTAGTTTTTAAATGTGAAATTCCTCTTTATTATTTTCTTTGATAGCCATTTTTTCCTTACCTACCATTTTTTATGAGGAAACTGGACAAGAATGTTGTTCTTCCCCTCATCTTTGCTGCTTTCAGCACAGTTGTTGCTTTCTTAATGATCATTTAATTGAACTAAGGAAATAAGGAGCAGAAGATGGCATGAAAGGAATAAGAAATCTTCATGCAGATAAATAAAATTAAATTTGGGAGGAAAAAAACTGATGAGGCAGGAATAGCTGCAAGCATACCTATAAATCCCCCAAGGAATATTGCCAAACAACACTAGAATTCCTAGGGGACTTTCCTGAGTATCTCTAAAAGATAACATATGCTATCCAAATCTAGTAAAGTGAATGATTTTTTTTTTTTAATGATTAAATATTTTGGGGTTTTTTTTGTAAATTAAAACCAAACATTTTATGCTGAAAGGAAACTCCACAATGAAAGATTTAATGGCCACTAGAGTAACCAGCTTTAAAGACAGAAGAGAAAAAAACAACTTTCTCCTTGAATCTTTTAGTTTTGTGAAGCAAAGAGCTGGTCAGAAGATCTTTCAAAGCAGTTCCAGCTTCAGAGTACAACATATGGCTCTAATCTTGCACTGTCTGACAGGGCTAAGTTTAGCAGTTATATTGTTTGAGATGCGGTTTTGGTTTTTTTTTTCTATTTTCTAGAACACTGTAGAAAAAAAAATTAGAAGGCCTGTCAAAGAATTAGGAAACAAACTTTCTGATGCAGTGCTTTCTCTGTAGTGCCAATCTGCTTTGCAGTGTTAAGAGGCAAGGGAGAGGGTCTTCCTCAGTCAAATCTGATTAAAGTTTTTTAATCTTTTAAAGGTTATGCATTATGCCACCACTTTCACATCTCAGAGTGAATAAAGTTTAGGACAGACTTTCAGTGAAACATGTTTTTAAATGCCATGATACTCTTATAAGTAAATAATTAATAAACAAATCAAACATTTAAAGAGTAGGCTGTGAGCCCTGCAGTGTGTCTGGATAGCATTTGCAGTGGGTGGAAGACACTCTACCTGTGCCCAGGGGCTTGGGGTGGGCAGACAGCTGCTCCGTCTGTGTCGCCACTGATGGCCTTTTCCAATGAGCAAGCAGAAATGGGCAAGGAGTGCTCAGAGATCACATTCAACCTCAGCAAAAATCTCAACTTTGGCAGCTAGTATAGCTGTGGGCAGAAAATGTTTTGCTTGCTTGACTTTTTTGTTTGTTTTAAGCTTACATTTTAAGAACTCAAAAACTGAAAACTAACCCCCCGCCACTCCCCAGAGCCAGGGTCAGAGACAGGACTTCATGGGACAGACATTAACCACAACAGGTACTGTTGGAAGATGTTTAGATTCTTGGATGAGCACTGGGCAACCTTATATGGAGCAGAAACAGAGCCAGGAACTCCAGTCAAAGAAGCAGAGCCAACTGCTTCCTGGATCGAGGGGGAAACATGAATTAGAATTGAACTTCACCAGTCACCAATGGACAGTCACACTAAGGAAATCCTTTATTTTCTAGAAATGTTAACTGCTTTGTCAACTTTCCTTGTGGCAGAATATAACCCTAATTAGTGCTGTGTTAATGAGCCATTGCTAAAAATAGATGAGAAATACTGTTCTCATTGAATACTAATTTCATCATGCTGCAATAATACCTTCATGCATGGGTCATGGAAAGAATATTAAAAAGACAGCCACGTAGGACACTTAAATGAATACTGTAATTACTTACTGGTATGATATTGACTAAGCAATACAGCAGATTTTAAATAAATCTGCTCTAATTACTTATGGTGAGAAGTATCACCTTCTAAGTCCTGCAGCTTTATCTGCCTGGGTATGTTCCTGAGCAAGCAATTTTGACCCAAGGAAATGGGACGCTGGCTTATCACTGCAGACCAGGATTTGGGTGGGCTTTTCATTTGCTGCTTTCCATACTCACTTTAAATCTGGTGAAAGAAATGTATTTCTTTTGCTTTGGCTAATAGGCTTCAATAAAAGTAGGATTGTGACTTGGCAAAGACATACAAGCTGGAATGTACAGACATGGCAAAATGCCTGGAGAGAGTGACCATGGACAAATGAAGTGTTGAGACAGGTTTTTGTGGCATAAAGAAGAGGAACGCAATAGGGAGTAAGTCAGAGAGATAGCTTGGGCCAAAATTTTGAGGGTCTTTAGAGGCAAGGACACAAAGTCTGAACTCAAGTTGAGGTGTGTGAGTAAAATTAAATAGTACTAACTTTCTCTATGAGCTCTCCAAATACCCATTATAACAAATTTTGTACTTACAGTTTTTAGGAGTGAAACTTAAATTGACAGAAGCTCAGTATTTTTGGTTAGGCAGATTCTAATGTGTTCTCAAAGAAGAATAAACTTGCCTTGACTGGCCTAACTTAAAATAAAGTAGAAAAAAATATAAACAAATGCACTCCAGAAGCTAAAACAAGCTGAGAAGAAACTCCAGGTAGGAGGGCCATGTTATGCAATTTCTAATTAATCATTCCCTCAAGGGGTGAACTCTTCAGAGTAAAGTACTAAGAGGCAGCCATGTGCTCCAACACTCAGAACTTGCTCTTATTTTCCTTCAGAAGCTGTGTATTCCGCAAAATCCCAGAAAAGAGAATGAAGGTAGGTATAAAGCAAGAAATGGTATGAATGTTGAAATAAATGTCTGTCAAGCCAAGAAGCAAGCATTTTTTGTGAACCTGCAACTAAAATTAGTATTCATGGAAAGTAATCTATTCCTCTCTCTGAACTACACACAGCACTGATGGAAGAAAACACTGGAATTCTGAGCATATGTGGAAACATTGGATTATGGTTTTACTGCGCCTTCATAGGGCCACTTAGTAATGCACAGGACTGCTTTGCTACGTGATTAACAAATTTTGACAGATATTAGGTGGTGCATGCTTCCAATTTTGCCCTATTAAAAATAGTCAGATAAAAATATCTGGAAACCCAAAGGAAGCTTACCTTTTGCTTACAACATAGGTACTGTATCCTGAACAATGTTCAAATCCATAAGAATGTGTTTGAATTATATATATGGTAAGTTAGCAAAGGCTTGCAGCAGCCTTAAAGAAAACACAAAAGTAGCTGGGGAACAAGAGCAAGTTAAAAGTTTGGAGAAGACATCCTGGTGGGCAGCAAGCCCTGTATGAGTGAACAGTGTGCTGCTGCAGCAAAGCAAGCCAACAGGATGCTGGGTTGCATCAACAAGGGCACCAGAGATAGAGCCAGCAGAGATAAGGAAGTCATCATCCCACTCTACTCAGTCTTATCAGACCACACCTGAAATACAATGTTTGGTCCCCACTATGCAAAAAGATGTGGACAGGCTTAAAGGGGTCCAGAGAAGATCACCATGTTTTAGTACTTCAAAGAAGTTGGATACTCCCTTTTCCAAGGACTTGCATAGAAAAGATATGGGGTAATGGGTACAAGTTCCTTCTGGGAAGATTCCAATTGGACAAAAGGGAACAGTCAAAATAAGAGCAATCAGTCATTCAAATAATGCCCCCAGGGAAGGGATTCCCCAGTGTTGGACACTTTTAAGACTCAGATGGACACTGTTCTGGGCCATCATGTCTAGGCTGTGCTTTTGCCAAGAAAGGTTGGACCAATTGATCCTTGAGGTCCCTTCCAACCTGATTATTATCCTATTGTTCTTCTAAGGAAACCATCCACATTTAAGATCCAAGACTGTAAAAATGGTTGTGTATGTTCAAGGTTATTTCTCAGCAGAATGAAATGCCAGTTATCCAAACTCACATGGATATACTGTTTGCTCTTGGCTTTCATTGGACTGGTTCCTTATATCTAGAACTGAGGTACCTGAGAGCAGAAACCTGCCCAGAACACACAACTGTGTTGCTGACCAGTGCAGTCACCTTGCATATAGAAAACAGAATTTTCAAGTCCTTGATCTAAAGGATCTAATTCATTGGAACTCTCCTACAGCATAGTATTACATCAGAGAAGATTCTACAGCCCTGCAGCCAGAGACACGGGATGAAGCCTTTGCTCTCTCTAAGACCTGGGATCAGGACAATCCATCACACTTCTGCTACTAGGTTTCTGCTATTAGGCTATTGTATGGTAGGAGATTTGACAGCAGACTATACAAATAATTGTAATCAGTCCCTTCAGATGCCACTTGCTGTATTGTGTAACTACTTACATAAGGATCTCTGTTTTCACTAACTCGCCTGGGACCTAGATATCAAAACTGGTTCTGAAATGTCAACACTAATTGGAAGAAACAAAGATCCTGAATTGTTTCTCGTTCCTACCTCTCTCTCTTCTCAGTCACTTCCTTTCAAGGAAGCATGGGGAGCTTTTTTGATGGTAAAAAATACATGTCATATTTTTAATTCTCTCTGCCATATACTTGAGATTTCTATATACAGAGAATCTGCATCAATATTCGGCATGAAGCCTTTCAGTCAACAAGAAAATTGTGCATGGAAAAGAGCTAAATATTTTTATAATTTTGTTGCAACTTGAGATAACAGTATATTTTCACATAAAGTGTTTGTTTGCCAAATCACAGCCTTTATACAAGATAAGAATAACTGACTTGTCCAAAGTTAACTGTTTTGTGGAAGAGTAATGAATGAAACTGTAAGCTCTCATTGCTCAGGACATAATCTCTTCCCCTAAGCAGTCTTTCCTAATCACACTTCTCATAATCACTGTTCTTGAGCAACACTCCTTCCACTGTGAAATGCTGCCAGGGATACAAAATAATGTAAATGATAGCATATTGTGATAGTAACAGGTCAGCTCTTATTTCTCAGAGTAGCTGGACAAAGGTAAACACATGCATGCAAACATACATAGAGAGAGAGAGAAGGCTACAGGACGTGGGTTTATGTACACAGATTTATCCATACACACATGCAAAGACACTACATTTAAGGCAGAAAAAATGAGCACTACTGTTCTTGGATCCTACCAAGTGCCACAGCCTTGCTTCCTTTCAACTGCAACTGCTTTTCATATCTGCTTCTTCTGATCAGCAAACCAGCAGTATCTTTTCTGGTTTAGATGTTATCAGCATGATACTTTGGGAAGGCATCCGGAAATGGGTATTGCTTTGGAAAAGCCACAATCTGTAATTAGTGACGTCAAGCATGTTATTAAAATGTAATTACAGAAAGCACTTTAATAATAAAACACTAGGATGAGTATTAGAGGTCTTTTTCAGGATGTAACCACAGTGAAAAAGATTTATGTTATGATTTTTTTTGTTGTTTTGAGCCTAATTGATACAGCTTCAGGATTTTGTTTACCTATGAAAATCATCTTAACCATAGCTTACAAATGCAGCTTTATATCTTGGTATATTCATCTGTCTTAGGGGACTGTTAAATCATAAAAAAGCCTTGACCATATTATTTGCCTTGATTTCCATATATCTGTACTAGGAAGCTGTAGTATTAGAGAAAATAATCCTGCAAACTGTGTGCTCTACTAAGAATGGAGAAAGCTAAGGACCCAATCCTAAACACACAGAGACCTTCATGGCAACTGAGGATGGACACAGAAATAAATAAATAAATGCAAGGAGATAAAATATGAGACTGGATGAGTCATTTTTTATCAGTCACTGCCAGCTCTATATTTGCATTACGGAAGGTCAATTATCTCACACTGAAATATAGCTGAAACTATAAACTCAGTAGCTCTGGGCACTTAACACTGTTTAGATCTGTACTTTAACACTTAATTTAATATTTTTCCTGAAGGGAAATGATTAATAATTGCATTCAGTGAAGCATACACTTTAAAAGATTGACCCTCACAAGCTGTTGTGTTTTTTTAGGATTAGAAAAAAGTAGTTGTTTCCCCAGACATTATCCTCTTACGTGACATTTTTTACACTTCACAAAGCTGCAGAATCTTAACATGCTAAAGGCAAAATTTTGAAGATAACTAATTAGAAGAGTACTTTGGAATTATGTTTTAGACCATTCAGCAACAAATAAGAGCAAAGTGCTGTTTGATGTTGAGTCTGATACTGATGAAAGTTCAGACCTTCCTCCTATTGAATTCAGTGTTGTGTCTCATCTGCAGCTTAAGTGGAACAAGGGAGCATGCAGGAAATTATGTCTGTTAATCCTTCAGTATGAATTCTCAGACATACACTACTGTTTTGAAAGGATTTAGTCCCAAATGTCAAAACATTTTGGCCCCAGTAGTGACCCGCCAGACCTGAGATATATCCCGTGTATATTATGAGAAACAAAAAATTTAAGCAATCAAGTAATAGCAGTAGGTAAGAAAGCTTGATTTGGTATCTTAGTATCAAGGTAGAAAGAGTTGAGAATAAATTTTCTAAGTCCTGTTTAAGAGCTAGAACACAAATCAAGTGCAGTGAATTTTAAAGTCCAAAAATTAATGCTGAAAGCATAAAACAGTAAATTTCCTGCTCCTCCAGCTTCTTTTGATCCTAAAACCTCAATTACAATAATTAGTGTTTTGCATTTCCAGAGCACATTGCAAACAATAAATAATTTTGGCAATGAAGTAGATAGGCATTATAATTCATATTTTATTGTTTTATAGATCAGAAAAGCAGAACAAATTTTCATAATTAATGAACCTGTCCAGAGAAAATGCTGACTGGACAGAGAATGGTGGCCAAAATGGACAGATATTGGTTA
Source organism: Florisuga fusca (assembly GCA_038090715.1). Classification (NCBI taxonomy): domain Eukaryota; kingdom Metazoa; phylum Chordata; class Aves; order Apodiformes; family Trochilidae; genus Florisuga; species Florisuga fusca. The sequence goes on from JAAWXA010000009.1 coordinate 21,250,869, forward strand.
GAAACTGTCTTTGAGGATCTTGCTACTTCTGCAGAGAACAACACAGAAGTTGCTATATCATCATAATGTACAAGAAGTATTTTGCCATGTTTGCATTGTATTTCAAATCTGTATCTCATTTCCTGCCAAAGCTGCTCACAATCATGTTCATTGTGTTTGTTTATTCGTGTGTGGAAACAATGCATTAGGAAGTGCATTACAAGCTTAGCCACCAGCCTCAAAGATCTCCAAAGAGTCATTTCTTGGCAATAATCGTTGGTCCACGTCTGCAAGAGCTAATCATAACATTATATTAGGTTCAGGATGCTCTCTGCTCCATGCCAGTGCTTTGAGGATACAATCAAAAGAATAGGCTGTTCAATCTACTACAAAACTAAATATTGTTACACAAATGACCTTTAAGTGCTCTCTTGAAAAGTATTATCACTCTCAAATCTACAGAGAAGCATATAATGTAATTATTAACATGTGACCTCCTCTGTAATCTGAATATGTAGCTTGAATATACAATATAATAAAAGACTTTTCACCAGTTCAGTAGTAAACTAAAAACTGAAACTTGCAGCTGGGCATTCAATAGTAACATGCTTTTAAATAGAAGAGGAAAGTTATGGTCAGTCAATATAATTTAAAAAACATTGTTTATTTTACTGCTACTGAATGAAATGTGATGTGTGCAGACAGACATTGCACAGCATGCTGCTTATTCTTTCACACATTCTCTGCAGTATATTAGGCTTCATAGTTTGAAGTATTAACAACGGAAGTTAAATGAAAAAAAATTCTCACGAAACATGATTTACATTTCAGTGTGTAACTATCACCAGATTTAATGACACAGTCTTTTCACACAGTATTCCTCCGGTTCCTTAGAATAAAGCCATTTTCTGATGCTTTGGACATGCTTGAATTGAGAACAACATTTTACAGTTTTGCACTTAGTGGTCTGGTTTACCTTATCTGCTTCTCTCCCTCTGCACCAACCAGGTGGCAAAGAGGAGTGAATAACATCTCAGAAGCAGGCAATACCCTTAGTGTGATAGATTCTCTGGCACCAGAGAGCTAATAAAGATTTTTCTACTTTCTCAGGATTTAAGAAGACTGCATATGAGTCAGAAGGAACAAACTCTTTTCTACACACCCTCTTTACTCACCAAGTAAATGGGCCCATTTCTAAGCAGAGATTCGTCTCTTGTCATTTCATATATATTTTACATAATTCTGAACTTGAAGAGACTTCGACAGGACTTTAGAAACCCTGTAAAGTGCTGGAATTTGGTCTATGCTTAATTCACATCATGATACACTAATCACTAAGGTGGCCTTAGGTGGCCTCAGCACTATGATGCCTGAGGATAACATCAGCTACCAAGACAATTATTACCAGCACGATTAATTCTCATGAGTATGTTCACAGAGATCCTGCAAAGATGTTCCTTGGCTTTGTCCATCATGGCTATTTATAATTCAGTGGTCCAGCTAAACAGTGCCAAAACTATTCAACATGTGTTCTAAGGAGGTTTCTGGTGTTCTGTAACTGGTGTTCTGAACTGAACGGTCAGTTCCCTGCCATGGTTATTTCTCAAGTTGCAGTCCTCTGCTCATGTAGGGAGCACCCAGACATTTTTTTTTCATTTTAGTATTGTTTAGTATTTTGTTTAGGATTTGTTCAGTATTAACTTTTAAATGTTTCTTCTTTTTATACTGTCTTTTAAACTGTCTTTTTATGTAAATCACCATAAATTTTGAATGTGTACAGACTGTTAGGTTACAGGAAAATGATGGGTAACACTTGCTTCTCAGAAGACCTTAATATGCTTCAGTTGTGAAAGAAAAGGAAACATCACCCAGAATACCTTACAGAACTCCAAATAATCATTCTCACCAAATACTAATTCCCCTTAGTAAAACTGATCAACTAATGAGACAACTGACTTTCTCTTCCAGGATGCAATCAGACACAGATATGTATTTATTTAATAAAAGGATAAGTCCTCAATACGTATAAGTCCATAGTAAGAAATTTGTTTAAAATATATTAAAGGTTTATTCCTGAAAAAATTCTGCTGGAAGAACTCTTGAAAATCAACACACTGAATAACAAAATGGTCTGGCGTTAAATACAGCTTTTACAGCCATTTTACCCTTCTTCTGATAAGCTTGTCAAAAAACATTTCATCCTATCTGTCTTCTTTAAGAGGTACAATATTGATCCTTTCCAGTGCGCCAATTAATCTTTAAAAAATTTTAGAGAGGAAATGTTGTTATATTTATATCTAAATCGATATTCAGTTTTCTAGCTACGTTAATAAGTTTTGGTTCAGTTCAAGCAATTTTAGATGGTTCAGACTTCCACAGAAGAGAATCTGAGGCTGCAAATAGAGAATCAAGTGCTTATCTTGTGTGTAATGTAGTGACATAATGTGTTTTGTAACAGGACAACAGATTAAGGCATTGGCAAAGTAAAATGTAAGAAAGAGCTTGTTATCTGTAACCAAAATAAAGGCTTGCAATTTCAAGTACTACTGAGCCCAATAAATTTTTAGGGTACATATATAAATTTAACATACACTTTAAACAAGATCTTTTCAAGAGAAAAGCAATTTTATTCCTTTTCTTAGATATTCTCAGAAGTCATGCATTTGTAAATTTGCCAGCATTTAATATTCAGAATATTAGGATGTGATACATTTTGTAAAAAAATTAAATACCTGGAGTTACTGCTCATAGTTGAAATTTTACAACAGAATCCTAAAATTGCTTTTAAGTTCTCTTGTCTTATTTAAAGGAATGCTCTCAGCTTTCACGGCACTTAATGATTCTCATCATGGACACGAATTGCAACTTAGGCTAACATCTAAAGCTGAGCCTTTCCCACATCGTCAAACATTGCTTGCTGTGCAAATAAGGCCTCTCAAACCATTTATTACATTTGTGTTTTTTTCCACCCTATGACCTTTCTCCTCTCTTGGTAATATTGGGCAGCAGGAGTCTTAGCCATCCACTCAAGACATTCTTGTTGTGTCCAGTGGCACAGCTACTAGGACAGATCTCTAGCTTTATTCTCACTGTAGTTCCCACATATTTTTCTCTTCTGTTTGGATATCTTTAGATAAAACAGTTGCTGAACACCAGTCTTAGTTACATTCCTTACATATTGATTCAATGCAAAAAGCTAGCATTTTTCAAAGACACTTGCTTTGGGAAGAAATGAGACTCAAGTCTACCTCTGATGGATTTACAACATTGACATCCATGTTAAAAGGAAAATAACACCCAAGATATAAATTTCAGAATTTGGCCTTTAAATAGAAGGGCTTTAAAAGCCTAATTTTGTTTAAAATGATGAATGTAAGTGCTATCTTTCCAATTTATATTCTTTTCCTTTCAAAACACCCCTGGTGTTGCATTATGTTTCAAAACCACACTGGTTTCAGTGCTACAGCCAAAATGTGTGAACTGCTTCACTACTTGTATTCCTCTGATTTCTGAAGCAACAAAGGTTGCAAACTGACAGAGCTCTGATTAGACAATGAGCTAACTGCAACTTCAGTTTGGGATTTCAGACTGGATTTTTTTATATGGTCAAGGAAATTCTCTTTGCTCCCTGTACTGGTTTCGGCCAGGATAAAGGTAATTTTCTGTCTTGTAATTTTGCTTTCAGCTAAGCTCTTGTAAGTAACTGCACTTGCTGAAATTAACAGCAAGTTTCTCAGACAGTGTCTGCTTCTGGGACTGAGAACGCTCGATGTTTATAGTTACTGCTAGAGACTGGTGTGTAGAGCCAAGGACACTGCTCAGCTCTGAGGAACATTTTGCCCTCTGGAAGGAGAAAAGGAGTAAAGAGGTCCCACCTGCAGCCCTCCCCTAGGGAGGAACGGACAAGAAAAATGACCAAAATTGATCAAAGAGTATTCTATCCCATACACCTCGTACTCAGTATTAATTTGAGGAATCACAAGGGTCAAATCCCTTCCTGCTTCCCCTTCTTCACCTGTCACTTTTTGCTTCGGCACCCTGGGAGGATTCTTCCCATTCCTCTGCCTCTGTTCCTGATCCATGTTGGCCTGAATCTGTGTGTTCCTGCCTCCAGCTCCCGACTGCTGCTGACCCCAGGAGTCCAGCCTGGACTTTCCCAGGGCTGCCCTGTAGCCTTGGTGGTGACGTGAGAGTTTTTGGGGAAAGGGGGGGAGGTACGTATATTTGTACATGTTTAGTAATTTTTCCTTTTTATCATTACCGTTTCATTAAAGTTGTGTAGCTTAGTTTCCAGCCCATAAGTCTCTCTCCCTTATTCTCTCTCCTTTCTTTATCAGGGAGGGGAGGGGGATTAATAGAGATGATCTGTTTATTCAGTTTAATTGCCGGGCCAGTGTTAAATTGTGACACTCCCCTTTAGCCATCCTTTCACTCCCTGAAGACAGCGCTGAGGACTTGCACAAACCCCAAGGTCTATCTCTCTCTCCTCAGCTCTGTGGGGAGATACCCACATTCAAATCTGTACCAACTGCCCTGGCCTGGGACGCCGTGTAGGAGCAGGAGATGGAGGAGGAAGGCATCTTCCCTTTGTTCTGCTCCATCCTGATCTAAAATGAGGAGGCCCAGCTATACACTCTTGTCCTCACAGTATGCCAGAGGTACATCCATTCTGTTTTGCTTACCTACTGATAAGCTTTAGAATAGCTCTAACTTCGCCCACTAGACCTTCTAGTGCGCTGCAAATGAACCTTATGGTGCCTCACTTGTATCCAACTATTTTTTTCCCCAAAAAGAAGGCAAGAGCAATGCCAAGTTCAAGAAGGAAGAGAACACAGCTGTTTTTGTTTCTAGCAGCAAAAGTTATACTAGCAGACAACCCTCCTATCTGCTACAGGCCTCTCCAGGCATAGGCCTACAAAGATCACTAGTAACAAGAGAAGTCACTACCTGCTTTAAGTCAGACTCTTATAGTAGGTGTCTTTCAAACAGCAAAGAAAATATGTTTAAACTTCTAACCGTAAAGCTTCAAAGAATTCTCAGGAAGTGTCAGCAGCACATGCATCCTCTGAAGCTGGTTTTAGTTTGCTTCTCCTTAGCAGGGAAAAAAAGTATGAATTGGTTTCTTTAGCGTCTGTTCAGCTGGTAGAGTGAGAACAGAAGTGATGTGTTTCATGTAGTTTTTTTCAGTTTTAAGTTTGCAAGTTTTTAAGTTTGCTTAAAGCCTCAATATGATTCTCGTGAGCCTCAAAGGTGTGAATACTGCCTTTATTCTGCACAGGGTTCCTGGTTACACACATGCTCCTAGTGGTAGTGTTCATGTATGAACTCAGGACAAAGCATCAGATGAAGATGTATGGATTTCTTCCTTCTTCTCTTTCAGCACTTGCAGTCTTATCACCTTGAAAAGCAGACATCCTAAGCATAAACTACTATGCTTTTTGGTTTGTTTTTTTGGCATGGTTTGGGTTTTTTTGTTTTTTTAAATTTTGGGGGGAGGGTGTCTCGTTTGGTTTAGTCCCTGCTGGGAAGGTACAATCTATTGAGATTTGGGATGATATGCAGCAGCTACAGCTTCTCCTCAGGTGTGCAGGGGATTATTGTCTCTTGTTAATTTCTATTTTACAATAATCCATTGTTTTAGTCAAAGCTTCAGCACAATGAAAGTGCTCATCTGTATGCTAATTTATGGAAAGTGTCAAACTGGAACTCAGAAACTTCCTCCTACTTAGCTTTCCTAATTCCAGAATTGTGAGACTCAAATTTCGGATTATCAGAATGGACACATACAGTTTGATTGCAAGAGAGGTATATATTTAGACTGCATGGTGGTAGGAAACAGATTGGGCATGTTGCTTAACAGTCAAGAGGAAGGAAAAGAATGAGCAGAGGAGAGGAAATTTCTGAGGGAATTCATAAGGAAAAGGCCCTGTATCCTTTATATTTGTCTAGCACTTCTCATCCAAGAACATCAGAGCCTCCAATCTTTAATAGAAAGAGAAAAGAGCTTCAACACCTTCTTGCTACAAACCTGTATCTAAAGGAGAATTGAGAGCATGAGTGCTAGCAGTAACAGGGCCTAAATATACAATATCTCAAGCAGGTTGGGACAGTTCTTTTCCAGATCTCTCTTTAAGTTATTAAGCAATGTCTTTGCAATCTAGAAGGTGTATTTCCCAGGGAAAAAATACACTCTGAGAAAAGCACATTTTGACAAAACATGACAAAAACCTCTGTAAGGTTTAAGGAATGGCAACGAATACCTAGTATACTTTAAAATGCAAAACTAAAAATATGATACGTAAAAGAAGTGTAAGTCCATAAAGTGTGTCATAATACTTCAAATTCATTAGCTGAGCTTTGTTACAGTCCCAGTGAGGTGGGTAATGAACAGATTTTTCTTTTTCTTACGATTTCCAAAAGTCTGTAACTGGTTTCACTCCCTCAGGCTGATTAACATCTTCCTGCAGTTAGCAAAATAAGCTGGGCCTGGCTAAATTATGCTCGTATAATTTTGTTTTAACAGTGCAAGTTAATGCTGACCTGACAACAAAATATGTTCTGACAAAACAGAAGAAAACACCTAACCATATAACAAGATAAAACAGGAAGAGAAAACCAGTCCTTGCAAATAGTGTTAATTGCATTACGTCTTTAAACAAATAATTCTTTCAAAATATTACACAATTACAAAAAGGTCTCTTGAGTCTACTTATAACTTAAGAGGGAGATTTTTATTAAAGCATAAAAATCTTGATTTATAAGTGCAAAGTAGTAATCTAAATCAAGTATGTGAAGGGGATGATTAATACACCCCTTAAGTACATTAGGGTATGTGTGTATGTGTATGTACTTATGGTAGATTTTAATCAGAAGTATCACAACATTTGTCATCTTATTTCTTAATCAGTCTTCCCTCTTGAGGGCTATGGCTCTTTGCTCATCATCATTGTCATTAAAACACGTACTTTTTAATGACAAGTAATTAGTAAAAATTATAGTAAAAGGTTTATTGTGTGGCTTTAACTGAGGATGGCATAACCCTTGCAGCTATATGGTTAAAATTTTAGTTTCTTCCGGTATTTATTATGAATATAAAACATCTCTGAAGTCTGTCACCATAAAATAATGTAGTTGCTTTACAACAAGTCTTATAACTTTTGTCAATCTTGTGAATCTGTTTTTACATCTGCACTTGTAGGACAGAGATCTAAACCTCCAAGTGATAAATGTAACAATAGCACTAAATCCCCATTTCCTTGATAAGAAGAGTATTCTAATTCTCACTATGGACTTTGATTTATGGAGTTCAAAAAGATTCCACATCTTTTTCATGTAAAATGAATGAAAATTAAATAATAAAGTAATAATTAAATAATTAAATAATAAAGTAAAATAAATGAAAATTAAATGGTAAATGTATTCACAGGTTTACAAATAGAACCTGAATATATATTATTGGATTGATATCAGAATTCTGTTTTAAAGACATTTACTTATTTATTGAGCATACTTTTTCTGAACTAAAACATCTGCATCTTATGATTCCAATCTTGAGATCTTCTTGCCCTGCAAGTTCAGTAGAGTTGGCAATGAAAATGTTCATCAACATGATGGGTATGGTAGGGTCAAAGTGATAATCATGTAAACTCATCAATATTTATTTCATATACAAATGTTCTTACATTCACATATTTACATATTTATGTGTATAC